>CM062805.1:646903447-648103447 GCA_031772625.1 Pinus tabuliformis | reverse complement strand
GGTACATTTTCCTGTTGAATATGGCCATATATTTTTTTATCTTTCTTTTTATTTGCATCAACCTTCGGCTTCATTCCAGGCCACGACCCAAGGTGTGGACAAGGAGAAAGGGCATGCTAACTCTATGTGGACCCAGTGGAGGAATGTGGACTCGGGTGGGACAAATGATGAATGGGGTAATAATGAATGGAAAGAGGGTAATATAAGTGGATAAGGGAGCGAGACCACACAACCAAAATCGAGGTTTCCCATGAAATACCATCCCTAGAGCCAAATGGTCAGTAAAAGAGATCCCACGGGACTAGAATCCAAGGTTAATACCTAAAAGGGGTCTAGGGGACAAGAGCACAGACCTAGCCCATTCTTTCTGCCGAATCCCCCCATTAATCCATGCCCAGAAGTGTCCATGATAAGCAAACTACAATACTCAATTTCCAAATGACAAGACATACCTTTAGGTTCGGGAGGCCCACCTTCAAACATACGATCATGGCAGATGGGCAAGGGACCACATGGCTGGCTCAGGTGGTAGAGAAATGGCACAATGAGCTAGTTGGTGGCTGCAAGGGGTTGTTGGCTGCTGGCTAAGGACCACCTTAAAGAAAATAATCTCCTAGGTATATTACCCACAAAATGGTGGGTAACAAGTCCAATGTGTGCCAAGTTGAGATAATAGGCTCCAAACACAGTGCTCAAGGGGTTGGCCCCTTGATTTCCAAACAAGTCATATGTGGTGCCCCAAGTGGGTGTGGGGGCACAATGACATCTTCATGGGTCTCCAAGTGGATCGATAATGCTTGTAAACCATTTGCAGGGTTAGAATGATAGCATAAGCCATCCATTTGTCTCCCATGGCGAGACACATCCTCATCTGGGCCATGGAACATCTGCCAAGTGTATGGTACAAGTGGGAATTCAGTTGGGCATGGTGATCCAAGTGCATCATCCTCATCCAAAAGGGTGGAACATGAGCAATCAAATAATGGAGTTGGAGGATCCATGAAGTGCTCTCTACTATGGTGGAGGCCCATAGCTCTCAACGCTCACCCTACAAGTGCCAATGTGACACTCTAGACGGCTTGGACCCCGTATAAAGAGACCAAACCCCAAATGGAGACCCACCTACAATCCTGTATAAGATCCAATGTGTCCCCTCACCTTCCAGTACAAGAAATCATTAGAGTATTCAAGTAAAATAGCTTACAAACCATGCAAAACAAGCAGACACTTCATAGTAGCACGCCCTTCCATAGTGGGCTTTGGCATGTACAAGTGTCTCCAAGCTGAGGTTAACCAAGGAACCTAATAGGTGGTTTCAACCTCTAAAAGGGGTGACATGTCCATTGTACATCCATCAAATGGTAGGTGGCATGTGATATAGTGATGGAATGGAGTAGGGCATGAAGGGGAAGCTCCGGGCCATATGCCATGGTACAAGGGTAGCTAAAATAAGGGAAGCCCACACTTGGGTATATGGATGTGTTGTACTATGTAACAACACCCCCATTTATAGGAATTAATAGTTAGTATTTGACATATAAATGGGGACCCTTTTAAATTTTTAGCTTTTGAAAATAAGCGCTAACTCTAAAATTTGCCTTAAACCTTTAGAATAGAACCCAGACTTAAACTTTTATCATCGCAAATCGCATCTCGCAGTTTTCCATGTGACAATTATTAACATCCTAAAGAAAATCCTGAAATGTGATATGCGATAAAGTCTCCACTGCGATTTTTCAATCGCAACACTCTAAGAATATGCGATCGCATTTCATAGATCGCAATTTAATAAGGCATGCCACTATGTTATCCCTTAAAAATTGCGAAATGCGATATTGCGATGTTTCGCAATCGCATTTCGCATTATCTACGAACAGCGCTATGTTGCAACGTTTGAAAGTAGCGATGCGGCAAATTAGACGTAAAGTGTGGGAAGTTATTGAGTTTTTAATGAAATATCAAGTGGGTTGACAGAGCAATTATTGTTTAGCAACTCGAGGAGAGAAGTTAATATTTTCAAGTCATGGCTAGTTAATATAGAGATTGCGTTCAAATCTTCCCATGATTCAAGTCATTTCAAAGAGCTCTTCAGCCTTAATTTCCCTCTACTGTTTACTCTGATATATCTCTCTTTCATTTCAAGAAAGCTTCAAAAGAGATGTCCTTATGAAAAGTAATGCAAAAACAGAAGCAACAGAGTGTTTCAGAATCTGAGGTTACAGAGATGCCACCCATATTTTCTGATATGGTTTGCAGTGTTGATGGAGGAGCAACGGCGTGGGAAGTTATCTATAATAGACTTGAAAATGAGCAACCTGAAGTTATTGTTACCAAGGCAACAACAGATTCAATACTACCCTCGACAGCTCAATTCAAAGACACTGCTTGCTCTTTTCTTCACAGAATAGGAGCAAGAGCCAAGATACTACCATACACGGATATGGTTAGATGGGTAGTGGAGAATGTCAATATTGAAGACAGACAATTCAAGAATTCAAAGATGGAGCTGATGGGATCATTTAAAGCCGAAGATTTGAAACAAATGTATCATCTTCCCGACCCTCAGGATATATATGATAGATCATTCCTGGCCAAGTTCGCGAAGCAGAATGAAGAACCCTTTAAGATGATTCAGGGGTGGAGAGTCCTAGAAAACAAATTCAAATATGACAAGACGGGTATGTACCCCATAGCTTCTTTAGCAAATCCCCATAACTATGCAGCCTCCATGTTATGTAGATTGTATGGAATGCCTAATAATACCAAGTTCTCTATAGAATGGGTCCCTTTAATCGATGCATGTATCAATTCTCATATAATGAATTGGGCTACTATCCTATCCGACAACTTAGCTACGGCTATTTCTGAATATCGTCAAAAGAGATCCACCTCCACAGAAATCTTTCCTCCATTTTATATGAGTGCTTATATCATGGACTCTATCTGCTTCTGTACTAAGTTTCCAATTATGGGTTGGAAATGGACCTTGCAAGACCCATACCCCATCCATCTCAGTCACAAACAAATGTGGGAATCCCATTTTATACCCCATTTTTACAAGATATGCAATGGTGTTATGCTACCATTACATCAAATGATTTTTGATAAAAAGGCCCTGAGATTTTCTAAGGAAGCCGCTACAGACCTTCTTGTAGTAGGCAAGCACTTTGCTGAGCAATGGTTCACATATATCAGAGTTTACGGCAGTACAGCAGAACCACATGTACTTCCTTTGTATGTCCCCGACAAGCTGTTAGCCAAAGAAATAGCTCACCAAACTATTGGAAAAGGCTTAACCAAGACTTTGAAAGATAGCAAAAAATCATTATGGCCACCCTTTCCCATCCAGTGTGGTGTTTTTTCATTGGCGAACTTCAACCATGCAAACAAAGAATTACAGAACTTAGAGAGGCTCAGGCTGGCTACTCTGCCAAAGAGGCAATTTGACCCAGAGAAAGTAGCACAAAATTTTACTATGTCAGTAAAGGTCAAACCCTTTATCCATGAAGTTCATGAATTTGAAGATTTATTACAATCAACTGAGTCATTTGAACAAGCATTCAATTGGGCAAAGGTGAATTTGAATCCTGACGACTTCGAAAGGTTTCAAGAATTTAGAAATCAGAGGCTTGAAACAATCCCATTGGATTTGTTAAGAACTGATGACAAACCTACGCCCAGTGTGACCATTAACAGCGAGGAACCAAATTCTCGAACAGAATCTCAGAAGAATGCAGCCCAGAACACAGGGAAGACACAGGAAACAAAGGCTACAACAGAATCTAGCAAAAGGTCAGCTGAGAAACAGGTCAAAACTGACCTAACTCAGGATACCGGTCCCAAAGGCGAAAGCAGCAATATGGAGCAGGAATGGGACCAGTTTAATAAAAAACTCCAAGATACTGCCAAAGCAACAGATGTCCAAGAAACTACAGGATATCATACTCCATAGCAAACTCAGAAAGTTTCAGAGTCTGAGCCAATGAACGAACAAGGGACAAATTCACAAAATGCAGAAATCATACCTACATTTCTGACATCTGAGATTATCCTAAAGGTTACAAAAATACCTCCTTTAGATGTATTCTACAGCCCACTGCATAAGGCTATAGTAAGAAGACAGAGGAAGAGAAGGAGAGTGGAAACACCTGAAATCCCACCAGGGAATGAACCAATGGATATAGTCTGGAAGGATATTCCTTCAAATCCAACTGAAAATTTAACCAAGCTGTCACAATTTGCAGGGGCATATGCTACTGCCACCATTGATAAGGCCACTAAAGTATCTGTTTTGTTAAGAGAAAGAGAAGAAAGGATAGCACAACTTGAACAACAGCTGGAAATCGAGAAAACAAATGTGAACAAGCAAGCCACATAACAAATAGTCCAATTGCAGCAAAGTATGGAAGTACTTAGGATAAGCCACGAAGCAGATATCTCAGCAAAGAATATGCAAATCCAAGAGTTGCAAGAGACTATGGTGAAATATAAAGATGTCCCCACTATTGATGAGTTCATCAAAGAGGCATTGGAGCTAAACTCCATTCTATCAAAACAACAAGATCTATTCTGCCAGAAAATGTCCAATATCACCCCTTATTTGAATACCAGTGATCAATTAACAGATAAGGCAATTGATCAGAGAACTGAGTTTAATGACTTAAATACTAAGATCTCTGACTATATTGAATGGCAAGAATCTGAAGAAGGAAGAAGCGCTAATATGCCAGAGATTGAAGAAACACACAAAGACATATTATTCACAGATTGGGATGCACGGATTAAGCAGGCAAAATTGGCAGTAGCAAGAGCAGCAGGAGTGGCAAAGAATATAATAAAGGCAGTCAATCATACTTTGCACACCACCAACTTGATAAAAGAAGGTGATCCAAAGTCACTGCCAGATATGAAAGACTTGGATAAAAACTGGAAAGCAAAGATGAAAATCCAAAGAGAGGCAATCACGAAATTATCAAAGACCGACTGGGAGGCATATTGGCAATTTCTTGTCAAACCTCACAGCCAAATTATGACACTAAATTGTTCACTCAATTCAACGCAAAGAATGTTGCCACCTCTTACAGATGCCATCTTTGTAGGACAGGTCAGAACGCAATTCGGAGCACCTCCTCAAGTAAAACCAATGTTCGACATATGTGACCTCAAGGAAAAGTTGGCAGACAGCAAGACATTTTCATAACCTCAAGTCATCAAATCAATTTTATTTTTAGAGTTAGTTACTAGTTAAGAGGAAGGTTGTTTGAAACCTCCTCAGATATTTTGTATAATCTATTTTTAAACTTTAGTTAGATAGTATTTATACCCTTCTCATGCATTTAGAGAAGGGTCCACGATTTTATCAAAAAACATTTGCAAAGAATGCACTTTTGTAAGTTTGTAGATGCCTTGATGAAATTATGGAACATGGTCATTACTTTTGAATATCAAACTACTGTCTATTGTTGATGCACTTTTGTATGCTTGGAGAATAATTTGATTGAAGAAAGGAGTTGATCTATGTCACTAGTCAAATGAGCAGAACCTCACACATATGGTACTTTTATCTTGTATGATCAATTATGTTTTACTAAATTAGTGATAACATTTCGTTTCATGAATTATATATGGAGTATGTTCTTTTTGTTATGTGTTAATTGCACTATTGTATAATACTTAGCTGAAAGCGTTTATTTTCGTATATGATCATTAAATATATGCGATATAATTTCCACATTTCTTTGACTAACTATTTAGTCAAAGAAATTATCTTTACATGTTATCATCTTTGTTTAACACATGAATGATCTTTATTACCACGTACCAAACAGATATCTTTTTCAAATCGCATATCACAGAGAATACCCCGGGTTTATATTAGATTAAGTTAATTAGAGATTTGCATACTAGAATAGATCATTTAGTTATCATTATTCTTATTGCAATCACTTGAAAACCACCCATCATCATTTCCAAACCCACATTGGGAAACTAGTCCCATCATCCCCAGTTAGAGCCACCATACCAAACGGAAAAGGAGTTGTTTTCTAAGGTCCGGACCGGGTGGTTATCCCCCATGTTGGAGCAGCAAAACTTTGAGGCTTCAACAAGATGTAGGAGGGAGAAATCGCGGTAGATGAGTTACCCCGGCCTTTGTTTTTCCACACTTCTTCATATGTCTTTTGCCTTTTATTGAGTTTTCTTTTAAAACTGCTTGGGGCTCTCGAGTATGAGAGCATGATGTGTAGGATATAGCAACAGATACCCCTTTAAGGTGGGGTGGTCCATTGCCCACCAGTGGTTGGGACAATCATGGGTTCCTTATTGATGGAGGGGGCTCATCTAGGGCCCATGGGAACCAAGGTGATGGCCAGAGATAAGGGGTAGAGCCCGTGTTCGGCTTTTGCCCACGCGCTAAACTTGTATGTCCCGGCCATATTTTGCATTTTGTGGTACATTTCGTATTGAGAGTGGTCAAATTGTCCTTTTCCTCTTCTTTGTAGCTGCATCAACCTCTGGAGCATCGTTCCAGGCTCAAACCAAGGTGTGGGCAAGGGGAGGGGGAAGCTAACCACTTGTGGACCCAATTGACAAATGTGGACCCAAATGGGAAAAATGATGAATGGGGTTGTAATGAGCAGAAGGGGAGTAATGTATATGGTATTAGGAAGCAGGACCACGCAACCAAAATCAGGGTTTCCCATGTAGTGCCATCCCTAAAACTTAGTAGCCAATAAAGGAGATCCCACAGGACTAGGATACAAGGTTAACCATCAAATTGGGCAGAGGAGACAAGAGTATAGACCTAGCCCACTCTTTCCGTTGAATCCCCCCACTAATCCATGCCCAAAAGTGTCCATGATAAGTAAACAAAAATACCCAACTACACAATGAAAAGCCATACCTTTGGGGTTGGAGGGCCCACCTTCAAACATACGATCATAACAGATGGGCGAGGGACCACATGGCTGGCTCAGGTGGTGGAGAAAATGGCACAACGATCTATCTAGTGGCTGTCAGTTGAGGGCCATCTAGGAGAAATTTTTTCTCCTATGGATATCACCCACAAAGTGGTGGGTGATAGTGCCATATCAGATTGAGTTCCAGTCCTTTTGCTTCATCCGTGTTGTTGGTGAAGAAGAAGGATGGGGCTCTGTGCATGTGTATTGACTACAGGGCCCTGAATAAGAAGACGCTAAAGAACATGTACCCCATTCTACGCATTGATGAGCTGATGGATGAGCTTAGAGGAGCCAATTACTTCTTTAAAATAGACTTGCGTTCAGGGTACCATCAAATTCAAGTGAGAGAGTTGGATATCTCGAAGACAGCATTAAAATGCCACTATGGGCATTTCAAGTTCCTAGTTATGCTCTTTGGGCTAACCAACGCTCCAGCTACCTTCCAGTCTTACATGAACCATGTGTTCCGCAAGCAACTACGCAAATACGTGTTGGTGTTCTTCTTGACATATTGATCTATAGCCAAACCTAGGAGGAGCACTTGCAGCACTTGGAGGAAGTGATGTGCATTTTGGAGGAGCAGCAGTTGTATGACAAGATGGCCAAGTGTGAGTTCGGTCTAACTAAGATACTATATTTGGGCCATGTGATCGGAGAGGATGGAGTGCGAGTACATTAGGAGAAGATTCGAGCCATTATGGATTGGCCTACGCCAAGGAACGTGACGAAGCTATGAGGATTCCTAGGTATATGCACTTATTACAGATGGTTTGTGACAGTGTTTTCACAGTTGGCAACACCCCTCACAAATCTCACAAAGAAGGGGGCGTTTGACTGGACGGATGCAGCACAGGAGGTTTTTGAGCACCTCAAGGTAGTGATGAGTTCTTTCCCAGTCTTGGCACTACTAGATTTTTTCCAAGCCTTCATATTGGAGTGTGACACATCAGGCAAGGGCATTGCGGCAGTATTGATGCAAGGAGGACACCCCATAGCTTATGAGATCCAAAAACTTCAGGATTATGAGAGGTTGTACTCCATTTATGACAAGGAGATGTTGGCCATCATGCATGCATTGGCCAAGCTCAGGCAGTATCTAGTGGGGAACCGGTTCAGGGTGAAAATTGATCACAACAATCTACGGTTCTTCTTGGAGCATAAAGAACTTAAAACAAACAACAAAAGTAGGTCAGTAAGATCTAGGTCTACGATGCACTTTCCAGGAAACCCCCGGCACTCTCTCTCTCATGGATATTGCGCAAGATTATAAGGCACAGCTCTTGGTAGAGTACTCTAAGAATCAAAAACCATGTGAGATTTTGGATGGGGCTCCTAGAGATGACAGGTACAGAGTCATGGATGACATCATTTACTGCAAGAATTAGATTTATCCAGTTCTCGGTTCTCAACTTCGAGAGAAGATCCTAAAGGCAGCACATGGCTCACCTTTGGCAAGGCATCCATGATTCTTGAAGACTTACAGGGCTATCAGAGTGTGTTTTACGTGGAGGGGCCTCAAGGAGGACATGTTACGATATGTGCAGCAGTGCAGCACATGCCAGAGGAATAAGGTAGAGCGCACACACACAGCAAGATTACTTCAACCTCTACCTATTCCGAAGCAAAAGTGGGAGTCCGAAGCAAAAGTGGGAGAGCATCTCCATGGATTTCATCCCAGGACTTCCAGTTGTGTAGGGGCGAGATTGTATATATGTGGTGGTGGATCAGTTGACGAAGTTTGCCCATTTCTTTGTTATTCCAACCCGGTAATCAGCTTCACAGGTAGTCGAGTTATTCTTCAGGGAGGTATTCGGACTCCATGGTCTCTCCAAGACCATTGTTACTGGGACAGCAAATTCATGGGAGAATTTCGACAAGAGCTCTTCAAACTGGTGGGCACAGAGCTCACGCCTAGCACTAGCTACCACCCCCAGACCGAAGGATAGACAAAGGTCGTGAACAAGTGGCTGGAAGGCTACTTGAGGAATTATGTGACAAGGCAGCAACAAACATGGGTGAAGTGGCTACACCTTGGGGAGTATTGCTACAACACCTCTTATCACATGTCCATCTATATGTCTCCTTTTAGAGCTCTTTATGGTTATGATGCTTCATCTTTTGTTGACATGGTGTTTGGAGATAGTAGGGCCCAAGATGAAAAGGATTGGATACAAGAGATCCAAGAGATACTCAAGGCTCTCAAGGACACCCTACAGGTTGCACAGAACCAACAGAAGATCTATGTAGACTGCCACCAAGTTGAGAGGTGATTTGAGGTTGGAGACTTGGTTTATTTGCACCTACAGCCATACAGATAATTGACTCTCAAACAGAAGGGGGCCAAGAAGCTTAAGCCTCGCTTCTATGGACCTTACAAGGTAACTAGGCATGTGGGAGAGGTGGCGTACTAGTTGGAGCTTCCTCCAGGAAGCAAGGTGCATAACATTTTCCATGTATTGTGCCTGAGGAAGGTGTTGGGACAAGTATCAACCTCTACAGAGTTGCCACTTTTGGATGAGGAAGGACATCTACGACTAGTTCCTGAAGCCATTCTAGAGGTGAGAGAGAGGAGACTCAAAAACGGGGTCATCAGGGAGTTCCTGGTCAAGTGGAAGGACTTACTTGAGGAGGATGCTACTAGGGAGGGTGAGTAGGTATTTCAGCACTCAGCATTACAATTGCTTGAGGACAAGCAAATTTTGGCGAGGAGGATTGTAATATCCCCAATTTCATAAATTTCACTAAGTATGGCCCATTTTTGCAATTTTGGATTGAGGGTACACTTTGGCATTTTTAGACTTAGGAGAAAAAAGAAAAATCAATTTCTTAGTGGCAGGTGGGGGCCACCCAAGAGAAAGAATTCAACCCTCAAGGAAAAGGAGGCAAATTAGTGGATTGTGGGGGCCACCAAGGGGCACGCATGGGCCTAGAGTATTTGAGGCAAGAGGGCGGCAGTTTGGGGCATCTTTTGACTATCTCACTTAGACAATTCGACCTCTCTTGGAGTTGTTTAGCGCAGGAGTTGGAGTATTGTTGAGCACAAGAGTTTCAAGGGAAATTCCACCCCTTCTTCGAAGAACGTCGAGTGTCTCCCTAGTTGGGAACTTGGGGATTCCAATTTCGAGCTTCTACAGAGTTTCATTGCAACAGATATTTCTAGTTCTGCGAACTTCTTGGGTGTAGACGCAATTCAAGTGGCACACTTGTGGACCAACTACAGTGGGTTTGGAGTACCAGCAAATTGCAGGTGGATTTTCCTATTTGGTGACGGAGTTTTGGTAGTGATTTTGCAAGGCTAGAGAGTAGCCATTCTGTGGGCCAAATTTATCTAATTTGGCAGTGCACAGAGGTTTCTGGGCAAGGTCTGCGCAAGGGTTGGAGAAGAGGAGATTTCAAGGAGAGAAGGGCTGGAAAGGTTAGGTTTCCGAAGGACAATTTTCAGTGGAGCTTGGAGGATTCCTTCAGGGGTGGATCTGGGGCTTTAGCAGCAAATTTCTTCCCAGTAGTTCGTACAGCCAAACAGCAAACCACTCTCACCCTTAGAGGGCTATTAGGTCACCCGGAACTAACCCAAACCTTTTATGGGTTTTTGTGGGTTTGGTGAGAGGAGCCCGCGTTTAATTTTGCATAATTTTCTGAGCAGTATTCTAGGAAGAAATCCTTGTTCCATCAATAAGCTAGCAGCAAAATTTCTAAGCAGTACGCATTTCCAAATTGGAGCCATTCCAACACTTGGGTCAGCGAGATACAACCTGGGTTTTGCATAGCTTTCTTAGCAAGCCCAAGTTGCATCATTCCTACCCATTTCTATGTACTCAAATTTCCAATAATTAATAAAATGGCTCGGATATTCTAATTATTTCCATTGGTACCTGATTTTGTGTGTGTGTGGTTTAAAATTAGTTGTTGTTCCTAGTTCATGTTTTTGGTATTTACTATATTTTCCACTTAGGAATACTACAGTAGGCTGGTTGGCATGGCCCATCAATGGAGGAGGCATTGAAAAACTGACTTGGGCTTGGTTGTGCATTTGTAAAATATCCAGAGTGATGACTCCTTAGCTCTTTATTCTCTCTCTATTTTACAATATCCAATACCATGTCGTTACTTAAAAGAATGAGTTAGGGTGTCAAAGCACAAGCTACTCATATTATCTATATCCCACCACTATATCTTTTGTAGTGCCCACTTAATTAAGAAAACCTCCATAGCATAGTCTATTTAGGAAAGTTTCTTTATTGTGGCGGATATTTTCTAATATTTAATTAACAAGTAGAATTGCCAAAGATCATATTGAAAAAACAAATAGAATTTACATGGAGGGATGCGAAGCAAAGCCACTTTTCCGAAGGGGAAGGAGTGAAGAGAAGCAGAGCCAATTTCCTGAAGGGGAAGGAGCGAAGAGAAGCAGAGCCACTTTCCTAAAGGGGCAGGAGCAAAGCGAAGTGAAGGAAGAATTGCTCGCCTGACTTAAGAAGGGCAAGGGTGGCATCAATGAAGGCATAAGGAAATGACATTGGAATGACCCATCAAAGGAATCAATGATGGTGAGGTGACATCAACAAAGGCATGAGGTGGTGACCCGAGAAAGGCACCATTTAAGGCACAAAGCAGCAACATCGATATGGAGGTGAGAGGAAAGAGATGTAAGAACCATGGAAGGGATTCAACAGATACTGAAAACATTCAGAGCTCTTCTTTCTGCTGTAGTGTAGGATATCTGGCTCACCCGTAACACAGATATCTTTCAAGATAGATACACTCCAACATTCTAACGTGCATCTCAGATTCACCCAGCGTTTGGAAGCTGTAGATCTTGTCCAAAAGACTTCAAAGATTCGGATATTAAAATATAAAACAGCCTCAAATAGACAAGTCAAAATCTTGGGGCTATCTTGAATCTTGATGGAGCTAGGCAAGAAAACGGTTGTGTATGGTGCCGGAGGTTCTTTAACTTATCTCACTATCATTTCTTTGTATTCGAAGCAGTTCTTGGCAGGGGAACTCCAAATCATGTAGAATTTCTGGCATTAAAGTTCCTCTTGAAGCTAGCAGTGAATACGGGGATTTCCAAGCTACAGGTTCTTGGGGATTCTGTGGTGATAATAAACTGGATGACAGAAAGCTACAGGGTTGAGAATTTGATGCTGCGTCTGATTTTGGCTAAAGATGAAATGCATAGAATTATAGTCTATAGACCTCCAACATCTCTTATCTCCATATATTCAGAGAGCTTAAGGCGCGGGTAGATGATCTCTCAAAAGCAGGTCTGTTGATGGAGTAAACACAGGTGTCTTCTCTGAGTATCAAGGAGGAATCTTCCAGTCTAAAATCCAGCTGTCAGTTGGAGGTTAAAATTGCCTTTTTCTCTAAATGCTGGGTATGAGCCACATCTGCTGATCTATATTTCCTTTTTCTAATCTGATGGTATCCGCGGCATTGATAAATTTTGGTATAGAGATTGTAACAGTTTTTTGGACATCAATGGAAGATAATGATGGTGAGGTATTGGATAGGTATCGGGAAGAAAGTTTTCATTTTCTTCTGTCATATATAATGATGCAATGGGTTTGTGAGAACAGGAGAAATCATGTGCATTCCAAGGTTTGGGGTTATTTTTTATGATGAGGATTACTAGGGCTCTGGATATCGTTGGTAGAGGGCTGTGTGCCTCTGGACATTGTGAACAAAGAGAGCTAGTTTCTGCTTATTCAGACAAGTAATAATGCTGTTCAAGTAAATGTGCAATCTATCTCTTTTATTTCCCAATAAAATGATATGATTTTTTTCCAAGGGAAAAAAAAAAATAGCAGTTGCTAGCCATCGAGTATTGAGATATCCTCAAAGTTTCACTGCATTTCTCCACATAAGGAAAATCTGTTTAGAACAACTTCAGTTCTACTTTTCTTATAACGAGGAAGTAGTAAGAAAACAATAGATTGTACTCAATCCAAACTCTGTGCCTAACATATCTGGGGACGAAATGAACAGTTGGTCAAAAAAAAAGAACTCAACAAACCGAATTCTTCGGAGCAGTCCAGACAAGAGCCCATGGGTAAGAATGTGTAACAATATTTTACAACTTATGGTTGAGCAAATACAAGAAGCATTTCTATCAATCTCTTGGATCCGAAAAGCCTAAACAATGGTGATTGCATCAGCAACTCTAATAGTTACTTAAGAAGCACTGAGAATATCAGAGACAAGGTAGCTCCAAGTAATTTTTTGCAAATGAAACCCAAAAACATAAACACCAAGCCACTTTTTAAGGAAAGGCAACTCAGCCATTCTAAATGCAGAGAATGCAAATATTTAAGCAGCATATTCAAGAACAATAAATTAACCTGATTTCAAATACTGGTTGGATGAGAGGAATTATGTGAGTGTCTAATAAGCATGGAGGTATGTTCAAGCGCTGAGTCGCGCTGACTCAAAAGCAAAATCAAATAAAACCCAAGTATGATACACTGGATTTGAGTATAAAACCATGGTTGGACCTGCATTGTTCACGAGAATTGAAATATCATGCACATGCACGTCAGATCCTCTAATCAATGCAGATGGTAGTCATATTCCATGAAGTATCACAGCAGGCAGCGATGACAGTGTATATGTGCATATATAGGAGAAACATAATGCGTATTAATCTTAAGCTCAAACATTAATGATAACGAAGTAAAATTGAAAAACCAGACTACCATCAAGGGACAGGCACATTACTGTGAATTTGAAGGGCTCTGACTGTGGATTGTCGAAATTGTTGGTGTTTATAACACGCCCATAAGTAAAAGTCTTCTCATCGCCACGTCTCTGAAAACAATTATACAATATCCTTCCATGCTCTTTAAGAAACTCATTGACCACAACTAAATCTGAATCAATAAACACTATAACAGAGCCTCTGGAATATGAGAAGCCCATATTCCTTGCCCTGGCTGCACCTCCATGTTCTTGTTGGAGGACTTTAACATGAGGGAAACGTTTACTAGACATAATACCAGGTCCATGTGGGTGCCCTTCAGAATTCCACTGATAAGTACAATTTTCATAAGGACCTCCTTCAGAATCCAATAGAAACTGGACTGTACCATCTGTAGACCCATCATCTACTATAATAATCTCATAGTTCCTAATACCAGAGACCTGGTAATCCTTCTGCTCCTCTAATGCCTTGAGACACTTCGTTAAAATGGGCAGGCGGTTGTAGGTGGGGATTATAACACTCCATAACCCTTCCTCTCCTTTGTTGAATTCATCAATGAATGGGCTTACTCGCTCTGGATTCTTCTTCTGAGGTGTCCACGCACGATGTTTTGAGGCAAACAGGGGTATAAATCTACGAAAGGGATTCTCACTAAATTTATCCATGAATTTTTCTGTGGTTTTCTGTGTTTTCATGAGCCATCTCTTTCGCAAAGACACTGGACCAAGGATACAGTATGGGTTCCGGGCAAGAGGGAAGCACCCACTTCCACTACCAGAGCTGACATCAAAGTTTTTGCTTATAGATCCATGGGCTGCTGGGCAAGATATGAATTGCAAAGAAAATGCAGAATTATATGAACTGTGGGAAGAAGCTTGTAGGAGCATTTTGGCTACCTCGTCCAATTTTGCTTGCAGACGGCAGGGAATCGAACGAATGAAGGTAGTTTAGAAAGCTTCTCAACAAAACCAAATGGATGAATCAGCAGCAAAAGTGAGCACGTACATCAAAAGGGCGGTATTTTTCGCTGTTCTATAATTGCAATCTATTTTTAAATATTCATGTTTTAAAATTTTAACAGAGCTTCTATGTAGATATTATTTTCATTATATGGGTTTTTTTTTAACAATGACTGCTGAAAATATTTGGGAAATAATTATGGATGTTGAGTTTTGTTAAAACATGAGGATGATGTGACACATTTAAATTTTGAAATTATTTATTATTGTGATAATTTTGAGATTATTTTAATTTTAAAAATAAATAAAAGGAAAAATAATTAAAAGAATCAGGTTAATTAGTTAATTACATGTTATTATATTTTAGTTCTGTGAGAACTTATATATTAATATTTTTAATTTAAATTTGTTTAAGTGAGAAACATTAATATATACCGATTATATATTAATATTTTTAATTTAAACTTTTTTAATCCATAAACATTAATATATACAAATTATATATTAATATTTTTAATTTAAATTTTTTTAAACATTAATATATAAAAAATTAAAAAAATATTGTTTATAAATGTAAAAAAATATTTTTTATTTTTTATTTAAAATTATCCTAGCTAAAATATTAAATAAATAAAAATAATATTCATCATAATTAATCCAATATTAACTAATATAAATTAATTGATGTGATAAAAACTATTAATTAACATAATTCAAATGTGAAATGCCACAACTAAAAGTCATATTGAGCTATCAATAAAACATTATATCCCATTACAAGATATAGTCCATAAAGTTAAGTGGAACTTGGTAAAGTGTTCAAAATAAGAATTACATCATCATTATAATTTATTGAACTATTAAAATAAATGTGAATCACTTTTAATAGGTGAAAATTCACAATATCAGTATTGAGTATTAAACATTAATAAAAAATTATTATAATTTATTATTTATAAATTTACACGAAAGAAAGATAAATGTATAATATACCTGTTAAATGTATAATATATATTTTTGTGTTGACAATTAATTATGTAAAAATGCTGTGTTGTATTAATTCATGTAGATTCGATACATATTTCTATATATGTATAGAGATGGTTCTAACATGTTAATTGAACTAAAGGTTGATGTTTATGTGATTGGGATGTAGGTTTTTTAATTTAAATGAGGTATATTAATTTATATTAATAGATTTGTTAAAATTATTATTTATAAATATGAAAATTTATTATTTAAATATTTTTATATTTTTTTAATAAAAAAAAAAATTATTATCATGATTTATTATATTCATGCATTTAGTATTTTCTTTAAAATAGGAATGGTTGAGATGTAGAAAAAGGAAATGTAAGAAGTGTAATTTCTATTTCATTAATTATTTTATTACTTTCTTTTAATTGAATAGAGTAAATAACAATGAGAGTAATGTTAATATTATTTAAATATTTTCAAATTTGTTAATATAAAAAATAAAACATTTATTATCATGACATCTATCATATCATGTGTCTAGTATTTTCCTTAAAATAAGAATGGTTGATATGTAGAAAGGGAAATGTGAGAAGTGTGAATGGTTGACATGTAGAAAGGGAAATGTGAGAAGTGTGATTTCTATTTTATTAGTTGTTTTATTACTTTCTTTTAATTGAATAGAGTAAATAACAATGAGATAACAAGACATTAAAGCATTATTTTTTTTTTCTAAAAAACAGAAATTTTAATTTAATAGAGTATATTGTAATGAGAATAATGTCTCGAATAATGAGATAATAAGATATTAAAAAATATTACATTAAAGTGTTTAATTTGTTCTCAAAAATAGGAAATATTGAGATGAAAAAGGAAAATATGGGAAGTGTGATTTACATATTGAAAATAATAAATAGTATTGAGAATATTGTTTATGAATAATGAGATAATAAGATATTAAAATTGAAGGTGTTTATTATATAAAAATTGTTTATATTTAAATTTTATATTAAATGAAGGGTGTTTGGGACTGTGATGACATGGGCCTTAAAACCCTGTGTAGGCCGATTCTATTTTGATTCCGTCAATGCACCTTACTCTATTTTGCGGTCTTTCTTGCTCCTCTCTAATCGTAGCAAACACTACATTTAGCACATGGAAGATGAATTGGTAGATTATACAAAGGACCCCTTTGAGGGGTTCCAAATCTAGATGGCCCCATGATCCAACCCCATTATGACATCATCGCCCTCAACTAATAAATATGCCCTCTCAAATCAAGGGATGTTGGCGTCACTCACAGTGGATTTCTCATATCACGAGGTGGGTTTTGGGATCATGACAGAGCCCAATGTCAGAAAACATGCAGGAAACAGGTATTTTGAGAGTACCTCTCCCCGCCAATTAGAGCGTTGTCCCCACTACCACATTGTTTAATGTTCTTAGCATCAAAAGTAGATATCTCTCCTAAGTCGTTGTTGGATGTCCCTTTCCCAACCCCTTCTACTGCTTAGTTTCATATACCCTTGACAGTTTTATATCTATTGCTCTTTATGTCTTCCCAACCAGTCAGTTTCATTGGTGGTTTTATCATTCCAAAATGCATAGTGGTGGTGGTCTGCCTTCTGTCTCCATAGTTCCACCTGTCAAGGAGATTTCTAAACCAAATGGTAAATGTGCTAAGAGAAAAGTGGAAGAACCAAGCCTTATGGTAGGTAAGGACATTCACTTGCATGAGATACACAAGATGGAGGAAGTTGTTATAGTGGGAAGAGTCGCCGGCAAGAGTATGTCAATGGAGATCCTTGGAAAATGGACAAAATTGAATTTCATTTGTCTACTTGGATATACTTCACGTTGTATGCTACTAGGAAAAGGTTGGATGGGCTAGATTACAACCTCGAGAGATGGTATCCATAATATTGTACATGGGTGTTGTAATTGGGCTACTCGAGCCCTTTTTCATTTAAAAAAGGACCATTAACTTTGATACCCAATTAGAAGAGTTGGTAGTCATCCCAATATGAGTTCAGTTATCAAGGTTACCTCTTATCTTTTGGTCATAAGATGTTTTAAAAGAAAGTGGTACCATATTGGGTTTCTTTTATGAAGTTGTTTTATCCTCCCTCTATACTAGCTATATGGGGATGGCCCATATTTTGGTTGGACTTAATCTCTCCTTAGTTGTAACAACCCTCGTCAAAATTCCATGTAATAAAGTTAATAAAGGCAAAATAATAACCAAGTTCATGGGACACATATTCCAAGCTGAATGTTGGGCAAAACATCCTAGTGTGGGTGTTCATTTGGTTTATTATGGCAAAGGCTTTGGAAAGGCATGAGGCATTAATTGGCATTTATTCATGAAAATAATGGAAATTAGGAGAAAAGGAAGGTGAAAGGTCACAAGTTGCAGGTAAGGAGGAAAATGAAGGAAAATAATGAAAAATTGAAGAAAACAGAGGCCTCATTAATAAAAAAGGCTTACGAGGATCAACTGGTACCTTTTTGTCAGTTCAGTTTTGGAGCTCTCTCTTTATTCTCTATCTATCACACTCTTGGACACTCAAAGCTTTCTTGGAGCACTCTAGAATTGGATCAAGGAAAGCAAAGGAAGGACAAAAAGGCAAAGGGAAGCAAAGATCATCCAAGGAAGAGTAGGATCAAGCAGTTACAACGGGATTACTTGCAGGTATTGATTTGCATGTGTCATTTCCTTGCTAGATGTGGCATACATGGTACATGCATGTGTGTTTTTGGTTCTCTTGTTGTCATTGGCATGGGTTTTTCCAGGTGTGACAGTGTTCTTCAACCTTGCCTTGCCATTTCTGGATAGCCATGGTGTGGTGGGTTCTCTTGTATTTGGTTGAGTTGGATTGTCAGATGGATTCAAAGTTGAGTGGGGTGGTCTCAAGATTATTCACAAGGCCTAGGAATCTCGGGATGGAATACACAGTAAAACTTGGATGTGAACACCTCGATTAAGCCTAAGAATCCCTTGATTGGGGAATGGCAGGATACACTGTAAATCTCAATGGTGAATACCCTTGATTGGGCCTAGGAATCCCTTGACTGGTAATGGTGAGATACATGGTAAAGCCCAGAGGGTGGAGACCTTGCAGGCCTAAGAATCCCTTGATCGATAATGATTGGATACACGGTAAAACTGAGAGGTTGAGACAGACAAATTCCTCACGATTTAGGTGGAGAGATCTGAAGGCATCCATGCTTGTTTAGGGCCTAGTGATCCGGTGGGGATTGTGGTAAATCCTGGTTCTATTGATGAGCGTTGGGGTGGTTTGGCCTCGAGAAACCCTGGTTGGTTTTGTTGTGAGTCCCACATTCATGCTTGGAATATGGCACGGGGGTGATTGGCTGAAATAAAGATTTGGTTCAGCCCAATCTATGGTCGGGTGGTTTGTGGAAGTCCCAGACCTGGTTGGCTTATGAATTCATTAATAAGAGCTCTTTCTCCTTGGTATTTCATGTGTAAATGTATTGGTTCATATGTGATTCTTATGGTTGTTATATCCTTGTTATTTATGTTGGTTATATGTTGGTTATGAGTATGTTTTATGATAGAATTGATGTATGGCTATCATCATGTTTTGATTAGCAAATGAATGTACAATGAATATATGACCTAATAGATGATAATGCAACTATTGTGATAAGGCATCAAGGCTTCTTTACGAGTCTCAAATAAGTATGAGATCCCTATGCTCAGATCTGTTGTTGTGACCTGTAGATTACATATTTGTGACATGTTTGCGAAAGGTTTGTCATGGCTAGTAAGGGTCAGGCCAAGTATTTGTACCAATGATTGCACTAGTAGCCTTATTCAATTGTTATTTATCATTTATGAAAGTTTCATGAAGTTTTGGGTAGTGGCCTGAGTCCTGGCCCTGAAAAAGTGGCACAAAATCCAGGGCCGTTGGCTCAGAACTGGCTAAAAAGTCCACAGTCATTGGAATGCCTTGTTGTGGGAGCGACTGGAAGGCCCCAGTCGCATGCATTCCTTGCATGGAAGCGGCTAGGGGTCCAGATCAGTGAAATGTCAAGTTGTCTCGGGAGTTGGTCACCTAGAAGGGTTAGTTGGCTCCTGAAGGTTCTATAGCATGTGTGGAAGGTCAGATTGGTTTGGTTTTGTCGATTCCGCTTCCTTAACTGTACATGGGGAGTTGAATCACATCACAGTAGCATCTTGTCACATGTTTATCCCAGCGGATTGGTTAACTTGGGTAAATGTCAGAGGAGAGTGTTATAGAGTGGTATCAGAGCATGGTTCACCCCTTAGACTAGATGAGTGGTGTGTGTTGGACATGCATACATATCAGTTGCATATGTGTTCTTCATGCATGTGGTCTATGTAGTTGTTTTGTATGGATGGTGGTGGTCATGGTTGCAGTTGTGTCACCATGTGAAAGTTGATGGTGTTGTTGTTGGATGTGGTCATCATGAGTGTATGTCGATTATGCATTGGTTATGCATGTTAGTGCTTATATGTTGTTATGCATACATTGACATGGTTATAGTTGTCGTGCATGAGATCATGGTATGTGGTTGGTATGGTCATGCATGGTAACTGGTTGATGGTTGAAATGATGTTTATATATTGATATGATTATCATTATACATGTATTGTGCTAATCTAGTTGATCTTGCAGATGAGATATCCTCCCCTGAACTATACCAAGGTATGTTGATTATGTTATGTTTTGGTTTTAGCTGACATGATGTACTTGCAGGAAAGAGATCAAAGATGACTAGCAAGATGGTAGACTACAGTTCACAAGACTCTCCCTATGGATTAGATGAGCAACATGGTATTGGGAACTCTTTTGACTTAGCAGACACATTGAGAAGTTTGAAGGCAGATAATGACAAAATCATGTAGGCACAGGAGAAACAAGTAGAAGTTAATGCAGTAATTCTTTAGAAGTTAATGCAGCAATTCTTCAGAATTTGCCAGAATTGTAGAGATAGGCACTATTTAGGATCAACCATGGGAAGGAGGACAAAACTAATGGGGCATATGGTAGTAAGTCTCATGGTGGGCATAGGTCGAATAGGGATGACATGATCCGAGATGGAAGGCTCTTGGATACTCCGGATAGGAGAGGTGATGGACACAGGTTCTATTCTAGTTATGGTTCTGACAGGAACTATGATCATCATCGTTATCATCCTTACAGGAGGAGTGATAGGAAATATTTTCTAGATGAGTTTAAGAAATCTAAGTCACCTACCTTTGATGGAGATTTGAAGATGCCAGAGGATGCAAAAGCATGGCTACTTGGGATGAAAAAAATCTTTGAGTTGAATGAATACACCAACAATATGAAGGCCAAAATAGTTATCTTCAGCCTCAAAGGGAAAGCAAACATTTGGTGGGAAGATGTGAAGCGGGTTAGAGACATCAGGACAAAAGAGTTGAGTTGGCATGAATTCAAGAGACTTTTCAAGAAGAAGTACTTGTCAGAGAGGTACTACGACAACAAAGCCAAGGAATTCTATGAGCTAAAGATGGGATCGATGACAAATGAGGAGTACACGACTAAGTTCCAGGAGTTATTGAGGTATGTATTGTATCTTAAAGATGAGAAGGCAAAAATTCAGAGATTTGTTAGTGGATTTCCATTAGCACTTAGAGATCGTATTGAGTATGTTGAGCTTCGCTCACTCGAAGAAGTTATTGGGAAATTGAAGCATTGTTATGAACAGTCAAAGAAGAAGACAAAATCCCAACAAGGTTGGAAAGGGAAAGACAAAGCTAAAGATCAATGGCAGCTGAAAAGAACAAGGCCTCGGGATGTAGGTGAGAAAGAAAATGTCGCACCTAATAAGAAGTTCAACGTAATCAGACAAGGACACGGGTCACAACCTGGAGGGTAGCATAATAGATTTGATGGTATGGGACCGTTGCAGTGTTAGATATGTGGCAAGGAGCATCTCAAGAGAGATTGTTCGTATTATCAGGGTGATAGGCCTCAGACCTACAGTGCGCAGGAGGCGCAGATTGTTGGGGATGTTGGGAAGAGTATTCCTTGTATCTATGCAGCATTGGATAGCAAGTAGGTAGATCACTAGGCAACTGTTATCGAGATGGATGATAAGCTTTGTGATCAAGTTGTTTCTATTTTGATTGAACCTGGAACTAATTATATTTATGTTAGTCCTGGTATGGTGGATAAGTGTGGTTTGAATAAATAAGTGCATGAAGAATCATGCTTAGTGCAGTTGGCTATAGGTACAAAGAAGAGAGTGCATCACTGGGTAAGAGCCTGTGCATTCAAGTTGAATGGTATGCCTACCTCAACACATTTGAATGTATTGTCGTTGGGATCACATAGTATGCTTTTAGGTATTGACTGGTTGTATCTTGATAGGACCAAAGTGGACTGTTATGACAAGGCCATTGAGTGCTTGGATGACAATGGAGAACAAAGAGTTTTGTAGGGTAAGAAGAAGGCAACATCAGTTAGAACGGTGACAACTATGTAGGTAAATCACAGTCGCAGAAAAGGGTGTGTGTTATTTGCAATGCATATTTCTAGTTATAAAGGTAAGTATGTTGAAGATGCAGAGGTATTGAGTAGGTACCCGGTCTTGCAGCAATTTTAGGATGTGTTTCCAACAAATATTTCAGATTTTTCGCCTCACTGGAAGTGTAATTCTCCATTGAGTTGGTATCAGGGGCAACACCAACATCAAAGGCACTGTACAAGATGAGCACACCAGAGTTAGTAGAGTTGAAGTTACAGTTGAAGGAAATGCTTGACAAAGGATACATTAGGCCAAGTGTATCACCGTGGGGTGTACCGATATTGTTTGTGAAGAAGAAGGATGGTACTCTCAGGGTATGCATTGATTATAGGGAGTCGAACAAGGTAACTATCAAGCACAGGCATTTGTTGTCGAGGATTGATGTCTTGTTTGATCAGTTGAAGGGAGCAACAATGTTCTCCAAGATTGATCTGAGCTCAGGATATCATCATGTACGTATCCAGGAAGAGAGGACATTTACATGACAACATTCCGGACTAGGCATGGGAATTATGACTTTGTTGTAGTTCCATTTTATTTGACTAATGCTCCAGCTATAGTTATGTGCTTGATGAATAGTGTATTGTGTCCTTATCTGGACAAGTTTGTTATTGTATTCATTGATGACATCTTGATATATTCTAAAAATGAGGAAGAGCATGTCGAGCACTTAGCAACAGTGTTGAGATTACTAAGAGAGCATCAGTTGTATGCCAAGCTTAGAAAATGCAGTTACAATGGATCCAGAGAAGATAAGGGATATTTGGAGTGGGCAGCTCTTAGAAATATGGATGAGGTAAGATCATTTATGGGGCTAGCAGGTTACTACAGGAGGTTCATCAAAAACTTCTCTCGCATTGCATATCCTATTACGTCATTGCAGAGGCAAGGTAAGAAATTTGAATGGACAGAGGAATGTGCAACAAGTTTTGAGCATTTGAAGCTACTTTTGACAAATTCTCCAATGTTAAAGATTGCAGATTTGGAAAAAGAGTTTGCGGTGTGTTCATATGCTTGCAAGAGAGGACTTGGTGGAGTCCTTATGTAGGAAGGACAGGTAGTGTGCTATGAGTCACAAAAACTAAATGAGCACTTGCTGAATTATCTGACACATGATCTTGATCTAGCAGTGATCATCCATTCACTAAAGATGTGGAGACATTATCTTCTTGGTAGGAGGTTTGTATTGATGAGTGATCAAAGTGGATTGATATACTTGTTTGACCAACTGAATCTGAATTCTAGGCAAGCTAGATGGTTGGCCATGATTAGTGAGTTCGATTTTGAGATCAGGTACATCAAGGGGAAAGAGAAAAGGGTTGCAGATTTTCTTAGTAGGAGGATACAGGTAAATCATATAGAAACTATGAGCTCCTACAGGATAGATTTATAGAATCGGATTTTACAGGCAGGACAATAGGATGGTAGGTACATGGAGCTTATGCACAGGTTACAACAGGGTACACGTGAGTAGGATGTGGACTATCATCTTATAGCAGATGGTTTGATCAGATTCAAGGATAGGATATATGTGCCAAACCACAGTGAGCTCAAGAAGACTATCTTGTGGTAGTTTCATGCAAAACCATATTCAGGTCACCCAGGATACCAGAATACATTGACAACAGTGAAGAAGTTTTATCATTGGTCAAATTTGAAGAAGAACATGGCAGAGTTTGTGGCTAAATATTTGGAGTATCAATAGGTGAAAGCAGAATGTAAGCATACAGGTGGACTACTACAACCGATTATGATTCCAAAGTGGAAGTGAGAGGTCATTTCCATGGATTTCATAACAGGTTTTCCGAGGACATCTATACAACATGATTCCATCATGGTTGTGGTTAATAAGTTGAAAAAGGTAGCACACTTCATTCCAGTGAAATCTACTTATTCATCTAATGATGTATCACAAGTCTCCATTAAACGTGTGGTGAGGTTACATGGTGTTCCACAGAAGATTGTGTCAGACATGGATTCTAAGTTCACTTCCAAGTTTTGGAAGGAGTTGTTTGCAGGTTTGGGGACAGAGTTGGCGTTCAACACAACTTATCATTCGCAGACAAATGGACAAACTGAGAGGGTCAACAAGATATTGGAGGAAATGTTGAGGATGTATGTGATGCATCAATAAAGGAGATGGGAGGAGTATCTTCCATTGGTTGAGTTTACTTACAACAATGGGTATCAAGAGTTATTGAGGATGAGTATGTTTGAGGCACTCTATGGGCGACATTGTTATACTCCCATCAATTGGAGTGATCCAGTGAACAAGGTGTAGATTGGACTGGATATGTTGGCAGATATGGAATAGGAAATGCAAGTAATCAAGAAGAATCTAAAGGCAACACAAGATAGTCATAAAATTTATGTAGATTGGAACATGTTGTTTAAGGAGTTTTAGGTTAGGGAATAGGTGTACTTGCGCATCAAGTTGAAGAAGAGCTCCTTGACGATTGAATCATGTGCCAAATTGGCACCTTGGTTTTGTGGACCTTTTAAGATTCTTGAAAGGAATGGACCAGTAACCTATCGACTTGCACTGCCTCCGATAGTGAAATTCCATGATGTTTTCCATATCATTGCTTAAGAAGTATGTTAAAGATGTTAATCATGTGATTGACTGGTCTGTAGGGCAGTTGGAGCCAGATGGAGAATTCCAGCTAAAACCTCAGCGTATATTGCAGAGAAAGATGCTCATGCTCTGAAACCGAGCAATTGAACAGGTTAAAGTGCATTGGAAGCACTTTGGGCCTGATGAAGCTACACGGGAGATGGCGGATCAGATGTGGGCTATGTATCCTTCTCTATTCGTGGGTTGAGCGAATGTTTTTGGCATATGTACATATGTTTATGGATGTAAATACCATCATGAGTTGTGTTATAAAGCTCCAAACGGTATGGGTCTCAGGTCATTATAGTTGTGATGTTGCTATGTTGTCATGTTGGTTTGCTTCTCAACAGGTTGATTATTATAAACATTGCATGAGCTAAGTTATAAAGCTACATGGGTAGTGTGTTTTGCTTACGACATTCTTGGTTATTGTAAGCGTCATTACACATCGAGGATGGTGTTCCCCCAAGGGGAGGGTTCGATAACGACCCTGGTCAAAATTCCATGTAATAAAGTTAATAAAGGAAAAATAATAGCCAAGGTCATGGCACACATATTCCAAGCTAAATGCTGGGAAAAACATCCTAGTGTGGGTGTTCATTTGGTTTATTATGGCAAAGGCAATGACAAAGGATTTGGAAAGGCATGAGGAATTAATTGGCATTTTATTTATGAAAATAATGGAAATTAGGAGAAAAGGAAGGTGAAAGGTCACAGGTTGCATGTGAGGAGGAAAATGAAGGAAAATAATGGAAAATTGAAGAAAATAGAGGCCTCGTTAATAAAAAGGCTTCTGAGGATCAGTTGGTACCTTTTTGTCAGTTCAATTTTCAATCTCTCTCTCTCTATTCTCTCTCTCTCACACTGTTGGACACTTAGATTTTTCTTGGAGCACTCTAGCATTGGATCAAGGAAAGCAAAGGAATGAAAAAGAAGACAAAGGGAAGCAAAGATCAAGCAAGGAAAAACATGATCAAGCAAATACAATGGGATTACTTGTAGGTATCGATTTTCATGTGTGATTTCCTTGCCAGATGTGGCATGCATGGTACATGCATGCCTATTTTTGGTTCTCTTGTTGTCATTGACATGGGTTTTTCTAGGTGTGACAATGTTCTTCAACCTTTCCTTTAAATTTACGGATAACCATGGTGTGGTGGGTTCTCTTGTATTTGGTTGAGCTGGATTGTCGGATGGATTTGAAGCTAAGTGGGTTGGTCTTAGGATTATTCACAAGGCCTAGGAATCCCGAGATGGGATACATGGTAAAGCCTGGATGTAAACATCTCGATTGAGCCTAGGAATCCCTTGATCGGTGAATGGTGGGATACACGGTAAAGCTCAATGGTGAATACCATTAATTGGGCGTAGGAATCCCTTGACCGATGAATGGAGGGATACACGGTAAAGCTTAGTGGTGAATACCATTGATTGGGCCTAAGAATCCCTTGACCAGTAATGGTGGGATACATGTGTCGGCCAGACAAGTCATTCTTGCGGACAAGATCGACCTCCCTAGTATCTAATGATATCTAGCGACAAGCAAACCAAACAAATTCTATCTTTCTCTAAATATGCAATTTATAAATAAAGGCTAGTAGATGTTTTAGGCCTACCTCAGGTCCAGTGCTAGTTTGTGGAAGCCACGCTCCGTTGATCCAATGAGCTCCCTTTTAAAGAATCTGCAAACACAAACAAGCCCACACATTAAATAGCACCTGAAAAGCCAATATAATAAAGCATATTTATCATGATGATCAAGGTATTCATGAAATAAATCATAGAAGACAATTTATTGAGAAAAATGAATCTGATTGTATTAACTTTAATCAAAGAAGAACTTTACAACCTTGGTGCCTTGATGCTGTACAAGCTCCTCCCAGGGTCCAGCAAGAATCTCCTCTACTTTGACAAGTTTCACTCTCTTCCCAATGAAGCCAAAAGGTATGTAATCTCTCCTCTCAAGCTTAACTAGGAAGTCTCAATTCCAACAACATTTACCCTAAAAAATGTTTAGCTTTCAACCTCCCTAGCAACCAACCCAATGCCTTAATTTATAGTGCAATGGAGGGAAGTTACTAGGTCCACCTTCAAAGGGACAAAGCCCTCCTTCAAAGGGATAAGCTCCTCTCATCAAGGGATTAGCTCCTTTAGTTATGGGATGCATGAAACACCTAGGAGCGAACCATCCACGTCAAGATTCCTTCTAGAAGCATCCAAAATTAACCCAAAGTGAGTTTTTAAGAATAAACTTGCGCCTTTTTGACTTTCACAGGGGTCCGCACCCACTCCTTTAGAGACAAAGCGGGCAGGTCCGCAGGTAACATGACCAAGGGGTGCGGGACCGCAGGTAATAGTAAGAGAAAGTGCGGAACCAGAGCTTTATTGATTTTCAAGGAATTTCTCTCATTTTTAAAGCTTGACATGAAGAGCTGAGGTTTGAGACTTGCAAAGGAGGACAATATGAGTGGTGATAGACTCACACTAACTGTAAATAATCATGGTGACAATATTTTGTGTAACAGATTGCCCCCTAAAGTGCGAAGTCTGTAGTAGATGAGGATTTCATTTATCATCTAAGAAGAGTGAAGTACTTTATCATTTCGAGGATCATCTTGTCGAGAGCTCGGTTGGAACCTGTAAAAACATCCAATACAAAATATATATATATGAGATCATATCATCGCTAAGGTAGGCATTCCCATACTTAGATCAAAACTGACTAGAAAACTAACTAAACTGCTCTGATATAGGAATGATCTTCACAAGTATAGACACAATATGGACGCAACCATCTGTTTATGAATAGTCTACTGTATAATGAAGACAAAATTCCTCGCAGCCTGGATGGTGGAAACTAGATCCAGGGTCTTGATTTCTACTTCCCAAAATAGTACGATTCTATCCATGTGAATGAATGTGTCGAAGTCGAACATGGTAGAAACCACTTGATTACCAGTCAATGATGTAAACTGTTAACAAGTGTGAGAGAAACCACCAGTAATGTCAATGGCTCTCAAAGTACTCAGTACAATCCATGAGATGTGAATAGATGTGTTGATGTTGAACATGTCACGGAATCATTTGATCGAAGGTCAATGATGTAACCTATCGTCGAAGGCGAGAAACCTGCCATTGAGGCATGCAGATCCCAAGGTACTGACGATTTCTAGATAATAAGCTGAAGTCGATAGAAAGCAATCCGTCGTAGGCAAGCCCACAACACGAAATCATAGATCAAGTTTGAAGAAATATAGTTGCAAGGACTAACTTAGGGATGGTCAAGATGGATGATAGATAGTTTGCAGATGAATGGTTTATTTGCACTGACCTCTTGAACACATAACGACACAGCAGATGGTTTGGTGACAATTGACCCAAAGTTAATACCCAGAAACCAGCTGAAGACTTTCAATATGGTTTGATCAACTGTTAGGCAAAGGATTTCCCAACCCAGGTGAACAAAAAGTGTCGTGTTCAAGAGTGGTTAAATGTTTTTATGAGACACAAAGTATGACAAACAAGTTCATTTTCCTCCCTTTTCCCCCACCATTTCTGGCAAGTACCTCTTTATTTTTGACAAGCTTGAGGAGGATAACATTTGCTTGATTATAAGCTCATCCTTCGGATGAGTCCAACTTAGTTTAAATTCGAACCCTAAGAAGGAGTGGTTCGTTCCTGTTTGTAATTGAACAGGTCCTTTACTGTTAAATTTTAACGAGTTCAGTATAGGAGAAACTCGGTGTTTTTCAATTTTAGGGAGTCTGAAAAAAACTTAAGAAAACTCCATGGTTGTCCTTTTTCGTAAATTTGTGTCTCCCAAGCCCGAAAAAGTATAAAATAATACCTGAGAGAACCGCTTGATCATTACGACCAAGGAGTACTTTTCATAATTAGTGTCTCTGATCCAAAAAAGTAAAAAAGCGATCAATGACACGTCGTTTTATAACCAATATCGAATTTGAAACGACAAAAATCCGGCAATCTTTTCATGTTTTTACGGTCAGAAAAGGGTTGTAAGTGGACCGTCTTTTTAGTTCCGTTTTAACGAGCTTAAAAAGAAAAACTTGGCAATCTTTTCATTTTTTACGAGTCAGAAAAGAGCTTAAAGAGGACTCATCCTTGAGGAACGAGTGTTATAAAGGGTAGCAACTAGTTCCGGCAATGGAGGAACTGCTCAAAACATGTAATGGTTAAGAGGCTGGCTAATAAAACCACTCATAATTGCAGTCCCTCAGGAAAGGTAAAACAACCAAGTGAAAGTATATGATCGGCTAAAGAGATGGAGGCAATGGAATGAAAACAACCGAGGCTCATCTAACAGAATTTAGCGGATAAAAAACATCAATCATGAGATGTAAATCAGGTATAGGTTCATTTTTACACAAGCTTGAACCATAGAGAACTCTGCTTGGATTCAGTTTCATGTTTAACCAAGCTTGAAATGAAAAACTATGCTTGTTATAAGTTTGCATGCCCCCAGCGTAATGATGCAAAATGAGGTACATGCCCCCCAAGCTTCATTGCATTCAACCAGGTGGATGGAATGAAGGTTTACTTTCGAGATCTTGGAAAAACTCGACTCGAAAAGGGAGTTGTTTCATTTTTTAGTGAGGTTGACACAGGAAAAGAAGTATCCTCAAAACCCTTGTTTCATTTTTTAAACGAGTTTGACACAAGATAAGGAACTATGCTCATGACTCCTTGTTTCATTTTTTAACGAGCTTGACACAAGACAAAGAACTATGCTCATGACTCCTTGTTTCATTTTTTAATGAGCTTGACACAAGACAAGGAACTATGCTCATGACTACTCTCTACAATCTACCTAACAAGGAACTATGCTCTAAAATCCTTGATTCATTTTTTAACGAGCTTGACACAAGACAAGGAACTATGCTCTAAAATCCTTGATTCATTTTTTAACAAGCTTGACACAAGACAAGGAACTGTGCTCTAAAATCCTTGATTCATTTTTTAACGAGCTTGACAAAAGACAAGGAACTATGCTCAAGTCTACTCTCTACAATCTGCTCTAAAATCCTCGATTCATTTTTTAACGAGCTTGACACAAGACAATGAACTATGCTCTAAAATCCTTGATTAATTTTTTAACAAGCTTGACACAAGACAAGGAACTATGCTTGAAAATCCTTGATTCATTTTTTAACGAGCTTGACACAAGACAAGGAACTATGCTCAAGTCTACTCTCTACAATCTACCTATATAACATATGACTCCTTGTTTCATTTTTTAACGAGATTGACACAAGACAAGGAATTATGCTCTAAAATCCTTGATTCATTTTTTAACGATATTGACACAAGACAAGGACTGTCCTCATACCTGATTCATTTGTTAACGAGGTTGACTCAGTAACAGGAACTATCCTCTGACCAACTGATTCATTTTTTAACGAGGTTGACACAGGAAAAGAACTGTCCTCATACCTGATTCATTTTTTGACGAGGTTGACTCAGTAACAGGAACTATCCTCGGACCAACTAATTCATTTTTTAACGAGGTTGACACAGGAAAAGAATTGTCCTCATACCTGATTCATTTTTTAACGAGGTTGACTCAGTAACAAGAACTATCCTCGAACTAACTGATTCATTTTTTAAAGAGGTTGACACAGGAAAAGAATTGTCCTCATACTCACTGATTCATTTTTTAACGAGGTTGACACAGTAAAAGGAAATTTCCTCGAACCCACTAATCATGGCTTCCAACTGGAAGAAAGACATGTCAATGGACACACCTTGATCATGGCTTCCAAGAGGTCTTCATCAGAAGGAAGAATAGTTCTCTGGAAGGAACACATGTCAAGGAACTCAAAAGGGATAAGAACATCGTGTTCAAGTAATCCCGTAGAGTTTTCCATGTCAATTACCTTATCTAAATCAAAGGAAGATGAGCAAACAATGAGAGGCTCACGTACATCGGTAATTGAAATCATGGGACTAGTTGCCACATAATTAACGCGTGGCGGGGTAGATACCACTTTAGAATCAAGAACATTTAGGGGTGTCATATTATTGGTAGTTGAAACAAGACTAGGGAATGAAAGCTGGTCTACAGTCACAATATTTCCATTGTGAGGGAAAGACATCACGTGAAAGAGTGTCGATACGACAACTTTCATTGCATAAACATAGTCTCGCCCAAGGAGTAAATTGAAATCCAAGGGACCTCGAACTACCATAAGATCAATACAGACAGTTTTACCTTCCAAGGTAATAGAAAACTTAGGAAGGATCCCTAAAGGTTCACTAATGGTTCTGTTAAAAGCTCTTAGATTCTGCGTAATAGGCGCAAGCTGAGGGGAACCCAAAGCTTTCCAAGCAGTTGAGGATAAAATACTAACAGAAGCACATTCATCTACCTGTGTGCGGTGTATATCCCTACCACCACCCTTGACAATGATTTGGAAAGGGATGGAGGAAGGAAGACGAGGTTCTGTCAGTCTATTCCAATCAAAGGAAAAGACCTTAGTACTTGGAGGGGGTTTTGTAGAAACAGGTGAAATGCTCCCCGGCGTAGAAGAATCTGATGTAACAAGAAGAACCTAAGTGGTATGAAGTTCACTCCCTAAAGGGAGAGTGGGATCGACCGAATATGAAATTGAATCGATCACTTGATCAACTAATGGATCATCAACCTGAGTGATATGAGTTTCACTCTCCAATGGAAGAGTGGGATCGACTGTACTTGAAATTAGATCAATCACTCCGTCAGTTGACGGTAGGTTGGGAGAAAGTTTACGGTAACCAATTGGAAATTCTTGCTGTGGAATAGTAAGGTTTTCCAACAATTTTGAGGCTTCATCCATGTGAGGGCAAATGTGAGTTTGATGACTCCCTTTGCATAACTTACAAGGAAACCTAACTTTACCCTTTTTCCCAGGAACCTGACTATCACTGGTTGATGGATCAATGGAAAGTTGATGAGATTTTTCTGACCATACTTCCAAGACCTTTGGAATACCAGGACAATTGATAAGGAAGTGGTCACCCTTACAAAGCCTGCAAGGGTATTTGGGTTTACGGTGCATGTTGGAGGTTTCCTCAACGCAACTAACACTTACAACCATGGTTGGTTGGTTGACTTCTTTCTTATCTTGCTTCTTCTTCTTCTTCTTCTTCCTTTTCTTCTTCTTCTTAGTCACCTGGTTACTAGCATCATGGTTTTTACCAAGCGAAGAGGATGAAATGGAGGAAGAAAAATTAGGCAAAGAAGGTAAAGGGTCAACAGAAGGTTGGTGATGTTGAGATGGTGAGCTCTGTTGAGGTGAAGCATTCGGTTGAGATGGAACAATTGGAGTATTTTGGGCCAATGAAGTTGAAAATAACCATATCGGTAAACCTATTGTAAATCCAGGTAATGACAAAGTAGCCATATAAGAAGGACCAACATTTCCAAAGTAAGGAAAAGTACTAAGATTCTCGTTAAGAGGGGTTCCTTGGTTGGTAAATTCCGGAACAATTGCCATTATGTTCAACTTCTGTGAATTTTATTAACAATTTAAAACTAAAATTAACAATTCACAATTCACACCTAACAATTAAAATTCACAATTCACACCTACGGTCTCTAAAAGTAAAAACAAACAAATTAACATGCGTTATCAAATCTAGGAGTCAAACCACACACAAACAGTAACTTTCCGTACCGAAAACACTAGTTGGTGATGAAATCCAACCTCGCAGAATTCAATACAGAAATGGCGGTTGGAACAGTTACCCCGACAACCTGCTTAATGAATAGACTGGCACAAGTTTCTCCACTAAACCGTCTCGAGGTAATGTTGGGCCTTAGTTTTGGTCTTATTTTTGCTCAAAGAAACTTACTTATCCATCTATTTTCCATCCATTTTCCCTTCATTTATCCCATTTTGATGTATATTTGATATCCATTCAGGTATTTAATTTTAATTTTTCAATTTCTAAAGTTTTTATGAAAATTTGGTTTTTAGTGCAAAATTGGCAGATTCAGAAATTCCTGTAATAGCTCTATAGTTGATATGGTTGCAGGACACTTGGGCACGAATGGAATGCATGGATGAACAGCTTGGGAACTAGGACTAAGCCAGCAATGCTTAGTTCGAATAGAAAAAGCTTTATTAGGCCCATTTGGTGCTAGTCAACCATGACTAGTCATTTAGGAATCCCATAGAAATAGGGCAGTTTTGAGATTTTATAGGAATGGTCATCTTTCTTGGGATGGGAGTAATGAATTCGACTTAGATAGGTGGATGAGAGTAGATGGGTTTGTTTGAGTGAATATATATCAGTTTGTTCATGAGACTTCTTATTTAAAGCCAAAACTTTGATGGCTTATGTATTGATTTATGATATACTTTTATGTTGTGACATCTTTGGATTGAGGAGTTAATTTGAAGACTTGTGTTATTATTATTTTGCTGTTCAATGCTATGGATGTGTGACTGAATTTAAGCTTCTGATATCACCTCTCAAGTGTGCAAGGCAAGGGTGGAGGGCCCCCATTCCAAGCTAAGTACACTTCCTTGTTAACTAGTTTCATTTCCTTGTAATCTGGTTGATTGTAGCACTAGTTTTTCAAAGCTTTATTTCAGTTTGCTTTATGGTTTATGCATAGTGATTGATTTCATTAGTTAATAGCTTATTCATCACTTTATTGAGTTGGAAAAACAGGTGTTCAAGTTGGGCATCCCTTCTGCTAAAATGATGAATCAAAACTAGTTTCTTTTGTTTGCATGCAAGTAGTTTCTCATTGAGATTTTGATATTGAGATGAATGAATTATGATGGAATACCTTATGTGTCTCTTAAGTTAAGAGCTTCTTTCATTAATAATTTATCCATCTTAATCTTTTGGTTTCAATCTCTGATTCATTAAGTAATAATTGAGGTGAAGGTGGACTTCTTGAGTCAAGAACCATTTCAATGTTTTTCCTCTTTTTAAGCTGATTGAATTGGAGTTATAAAATGTATTACTTTTAGCTTTTGAATAACTTATCTTTCAAGGTTTGATTACATCTGATCTTCACATATAGTGAACTTGCCTCAAAGCATAAACAACCCGGATTGATAAGAAATAATTGTGTTAATTTAGGTCCACGAATTAGCTCAACATTTTGGCGCCGTTGCCGGGGAGGCAAATATCGGCATAGTCAATAGAAAGATAAATTTCAAAACAACAAAAACATTAGCTACATTCCCTTTTTTTAGTTATGTTTCTTTATGCCTAGATATAGAGATCCTCAAGGTAGATTTATCAAAAACCCCCCACAAGTAGAGATAGGATCATCAAACACCCCAGTTACTGGTAATCCAATAATTGAGGAATTGGCAGAAAAAAGAAAGAACTGGACAAAGATTAACCTTGATTGAAAGGAAAACTCTGTTAGCTTGGGAAACAAAACAAAAACAATTCTCAACTTCTGGAAAACAAAAAGAAATTATTAACGGAAAACAACCTGTCTTTCCATCCATAAATCCTCCTATCTTCCAACAACCTGAAATTCCACTCGAAATTGAAACAAAACAACCAATGGCAGAAGAAGGACATGGATCTGTCATTTTTACTCCTGAACAACAAAGGGCTGAATATGAAAGACAACAAAGAGAATGGAGAAGAAAAAGAGAAGAGGAGGCAAAACAAGAAAATGATAGGAAGCTAGAAAACGATCGGAAAAGACAAGAAGATGGTAATGATCAAGAAACTACCTTTGGCTTTCCAATAGTAGACACAAGTGCAATATTAGGAGAAGAAGTAAAAATGAAAAATATTCCACCTTCTGTATTGCCAAACTTTTATGGAATGTCCACAGAAGATCCTGATGCATTTATGTTTGAATTTGATATTCTATGTAGAACATATGGATATACTGATGATGTTCATAAACTTCGTCTTTTCCCTGCAACATTAAAAGCAGCAGCTTTGAAATGGTTTATGGGTTTAGGAGAACAAACAATAGCTTCTTGGGATGATATGAGATCTGTCTTCCTTAAGAAATATCAAGCTTATTGTAGAACTAGAGATTCAAAGGAAGATGTTTTCAGAATGACACAACAAGAAGATGAAAGTTTAGAAGAATATTTGGAAAGATTTGCATATAATCTACAGAAATCTAAACAACACTCTCTAAATCAAGAAACCGTTCGCACAATCTTTCTCAAGGGTGTAACGGATGAATACCTTGACATTTTGAATGTGATGGGTAAAGGAGACATTTCAAACCTACCATTCGATGAAATTGTTGAGTTGTGTCAAAAATATTCTAGAGGAAGATCGAAAACCGGAAGAAGGGAAGCAAGTTCAAAAGCAGCAAAGTCAGCTGCAGGAGGGATAACAAGAGCTGAAATAGGAAGCTTATTGGAAAATTTCAAAACAGATCTCTTGAGTACATTAGGGACACAAGTAGATGTGCTAAAGGTAAACAAGAAGAAAGAAGAACAAGAACAAGCTCTAGCAATCTTTTGTTCCAAATGTAGAAAGAAAAATCCCTTGAGAGAATGTCCTTTGGATAGTATTTAGGTTTGTGGTCTTTGTACAGAAAACCATTCCACAGAGAATTGTCTGAAATTGAAAGAATTACAAATGAACTCAATGGAAGAAGTGCCAAGGATAGAAGGTTTCTATTATGTAGCACCATGAAGACCATGGCAACCTAGGATGCCTCAACAAAATCAGCAGCAATTTCCTCAGCAAAATTATCCCTATCCACCTCAAAATCCTTGGACCCCTCCAATGCCATGGCAAGCTTGGCCTCCACAACAATATTCACAACAACCTGTACAAGGTTGGAGAGGATATGGTTATGGAAACCAGCCACCTCAACAGTATCAACAACAATACCAGCAACAATACCAACAACCATTTGCATATCCACAATATCCACAATCCATACCCTTTCAACAACAACATTCTGCATATCCGCAATCCATTCCATTTCCATAGCAGAATCCACCATCGTTGTTGACCCAACCACAACAGTTACAGCTACCTACAAATCAACCCAGACCAACTCAATTACCGGCCCAACCAATGGCAAATCCAAATAATAAGGTGGACAAATTTGCATACACTGTAGAGGAAGCAGCATGTTTTCCTACATATTCAATTCTTCCTCTTAATGATGTCCATCTAAGGTCTGGAAAAGTGCTTAAAAAGGATTCTCCTCCAATCATAGAAGAACCAACTGAACAAGGAGAATCACCTGAAACATCACAAACTGAGATAGAAATTCAGAAAGGAACAAATATTACAACACAAACACCACCTTATCCTGAGAGGTTAGTGGAACAACAAAACAAAACAAGCCTTCCTGAATTTGATATCTTAGATGAGTTAAAAAATGCTTATGTAAAAATTCCTTTGTTGAAGGCAATTAAAGAAATACCAATATATGCTAAAACAATAAAGGAATTGTGCATTAGGAAATCAGAGAAAAAGAAAAAGGATCCTACTACAATCCAAGTCATTGGTAAATTAGCAAGACTCATGTCTACACAAACCATAGTAGAGAAATATATTGATCCTGGTATCCCTATGGTTACTATATCAATAAATAATTTCTTAGTACCAAACACATTAATAGACTTGGGAGCAGCTATAAACGTAATGACAATGGAGACAATGAAAACTTTGCATTTAAACAACATTAGATCAACTTCTACAATCTTGGAACTAGCAGATAGATATAAAGTTGTTCCTGAAGGAATATTAGAAGATATCATAGTCTCTTTGGATTCATGGGAGTATCTTGTTGACTTCCTTATCTTGCAACCAAAGTCAAACTTGGGAGGACATCCTCTAATCTTAGGCAGACCATGGTTAGCTACCGTTGATGCCTTCATAGGATGCAGATCAGGAAGCATGATTATTTCACATGGAGATGAAAGGAAACACATAACTCTTTATTCACCTGCACAATCAACTTCTTTAGAATCAGTACTTGAAACGCAAGAAAAGCAGCAAACAAAATCAGTTTTAAGTATAAACCAATTCTTTGATTTTAGAGAAGAAGAAGAGAATGAAGACTTAATGGATCTTTTCATTTCAGAACCAAGTATTTCAGAGCAGCTTAGAAAAGTTCAATATGAAGCTGCAAGTAACCTTTTGAATCAATGCTTTCAGGAAACTTGTACTATTCAAACTTTGCAGAAATCTTTTATAGACATCTTTCCTGTAAACACAATCTCCAAGCCAACAATAAAAACAATTGAGGTTCATCCTGGAAAACATCTAAACATTGGAAACGAATTGCAATCAGCACAAGAGCAAGAAGTAATTGCATTATTACAGAAATATTCAAAAGCTTTTGCCTGGGATTATACTGATATGCAAGGAATCCATCCTAGCACATGTATCCACCACATCTATACAGATGATCAACTTAAACCTGTAAGACAACCTCAAAGACGAATGAATCCCATGATGAAGGAAATAGTGAAAGAAGAACTGCAAAAATTGTTAAAAGTTGGATTCATCTATCCTATTTCAGATAGTCAATGGGTTTCTCCACTGGTTATTGTACCAAAGAAAAATGGAAAGTGGAGGGTATGTGTGGACTATCGGGAACTAAACAAAGCTACACTAAAAGATCATTTTCCTCTACCATTCATTGATCAAGTGTTAGACTCATTAGCTGGAAAGAAATTTTTCTCCTTAGATGGGTTTAGCGGATACAACCAGATAAGAATAGCAACAGAAGACCAAGACAAGACAACATTTACTTGCCCATGGGGAACCTATGCATATAATGTTTTGCCATTTGGTCTATGCAATGCACCTGCAACTTTCCAACGAGCGGTACTTGCAATATTTACTGATCTAATTCATGAATGTGTAGAGGTCTATATGGATGACTTCACAGTTTACGGAAACACATACAATGATTGCTTAAACAACCTTGAGAAAGTTTTGAAACGATGCATTGAAACAAATTTGTCATTAAGCAATGAGAAATGCTATATGATGTTGACAGAAGGAATAGTTCTGGGACACCATATTTCTGCTTCAGGAATAAAGGTGGATCCAGCAAAAATCCAAGTCCTAGTAAACTTAATGCCTCCTACAACACAGAAAGAGGTAAGAAGCTTCTTAGGCTATGCAGGCTATTATAGACGATTCATTCAAAACTTTAGTAAAATAGCCCAACCTCTGTTCAAACTATTAGCAAAAGATATCGAATTTCACTGGACAACTGATTGTCAAAATGCATTTCAAATTCTAAAAGAGAAATTGTCAGTTGCCCCCATTCTTCATGGGCCCAACTAGTCTTTACCATTTCATATATCAACTGATGCATCCGATACCGCGATAGGTGTCTCTCTTGGACAGAAAGAGAACTTGTTCACTTATGCAATATACTTTATAAGCAAGAATCTAACACCTGCAGAAATGAACTACACAGTCACAGAAAAAGAAATGTTAGCCGTTATACATGCAGTAAACAAATTCCGACACTATATAACAGGATATCAAGTTTTCATTCATACCGATCATTCAGCAATCAAATACTTGATGAATAAACCCATCACCAATGGACGAATAACAAGATGGTTACTGTTATTGCAAGAATTTAATATCACAATACAAGATCGGCCAGGCAAAGAAAATCAAGTGGCTAACTTTCTGTCCCGCATACACTCACCCAACGATCCAAATCCAGTGGCAGATAACTTTCCAGATGAACCTCTGTTTGCCATCACAGTCAAAACACCATGGTTTGCAGACATTGAAAACTATTTATCTTCTGGGAAGTTTCCACCTCAATTCACTAAAAAGCAAAAATACAAAATTGTTAGAGCAAGCTCTAGATATAGTTGGGTAAATGGTGATTTATTTTATACTGGTCCAGACTTGATAATTAGAAAATGCGTACGGGAAGACGAAATATTAGACATTCTAAGAGCATGTCATGATGAACCATGTGGTGGCCATTTTGCAGATAAACGAACAGCATATAAGGTGCTGCAACTGAGCTATTACTGGCCATCCATCTTCAGAGATTCTAAGAAATATGTCAAGCAATGTGACAGCTGCCAGAGAATAGGGCGACCAATAACATCAGATGAGATGTCGCTGAAGCCACAGGTCCTCATAGAACCATTTGAGCAATGGGCACTTGACTTTGTTGGACCTATCAATCCACCATCAAATGGGAAGAGGCACATATTAGTATGTACAGACTATGTAACCAAATGGGCAGAAGCAAAAGCAGTAAACAGAGAAACAGAAGATACAGTGGTCACCTTTCTTTTTGAAGAAATCTTTCTCAGATATGGAGTACCTAGACAAATTGTAACAGATCAAGGCACACAGTTTACATCAAAGCTGGTACGAGATCTAACGGAGAAATACAAGATCAAACACAGGAAATATACACCATATCATCCTCAAGCAAATGGGCAGGTTGAATCAACAAATAAAGTCCTAGAAAATATCATGACAAAAACAGTACAGATGAACAGAAAAGATTGGTCTGAAAAATTAAAAGATGCACTATGGGCCTGCAGGATCACATGGAAAACTACAACTGGTTTCAGTCCATACCAGTTAGTATATGGGAAAGAAGCCCTACTGCCTATAGAGTTTCAGATACATACATACAGACTAGCAACTGAACTAGGACTAGACTTGACAGAAGCACAACAGCAGCGGATCATGGAACTGAATCAGTTAGATGAGCATCGTCAACAAGCCATGGAACATACTACATTGGTGCAACAACAAAGAATGAAGTGGCACGACAGATATATCAAAACAAAGACATTTCACAAGGGAGACTGGGCATTGCTTTTTGACTCCAAATTCAAAGACTTCAAAGCGAAGTTCACAACACACTGGCTAGGCCCATATGAAATTGACGAAATCTTTGACAATGGAGCAGTCAGGATCAAGACAATCGACCAGGATTCCACCTCGTTTATAGTGAATGGACATAGGCTCAAAGTTTACAATAGGCCTATTAGTAAAGAAGCATTTATGAAACAACTGATCGAAGATACAGAACTGGAACTCATGGCACAGGATCAACCATCTTCCAGTCTAGTAGTTGAATAAAAATATAAAAAAAAACATAAAAAAATAAAAATAAAAAAACATAAAAAAAAACAAATAATTTGTTTGCAAGTGAAAACCAGGCAACTGGCACTTTGCAAGCACGAATTCATAGGGGAAAACCAGGGCAACTTGGACTCTATGAATTCCTTCTACTTGTTCTATTGTTCTCAGATACTTTTACTGCAGGCACTCTCCACCACCAAATGACTTGAGGACAAGTCATCTCTTCAACAAGGGGGAGACTTGCGTCAGCTCTTTAACTGGACAGCTGAAGTTAAAAGCTGACATTGCAAACATCAGCTCTTTAGCTGGAAAGCTGAAGTATAGACGGAACTTGTATTGTCAACAGAGGGACCTGACATAACAAATCATTGCCAAGGGACTTGAAAGACCTGCCAATGTCAAAACAACATGTGCATATTTTGTAAGCAGTGCAAAGGGACCTGACTAACAATTCAAGAACCAGAACATGAAGAACAAGGAGCAGCAATAAAGTTTACATTTTGATCCACAACATCTGATTAGTTGATTTCATCTCATTTGTACAGCCATCATCCAGGGGAGTATATGTATAGTCATTTTGTGCTTTAAAAATTCAAATTTTTCTTAGAAATTTTTAGTTTTTGTTAAGTTGAAATTAGTACCTGAGGATAATCATTATCATTCATATCCTATATTCCTATAACCCTTATACATCATAACCATATTCCCTTTAATTTCCATACATACTCCCTACTTTCATTAATCCTATTACTCCTAAGTATTTTTCTTTAAGAGCTTAGAAAGACCAAACTGGGACAACCTTCAACCTGCACATACAACTCAAAGCATTAGTGGTGGTGATAATTTTAAATATGACCCAAATGGTCATTTTAAAATTATAAAGCTATGTTATACAAGTCAAATAAACCCCATGCGCTATATGGAAATCAAAAGTTATTATATATCATACCAACATATACCATAGTTCAAAAAAAAAATGTGAATGCGCTAAAGTCATTTATATCACCCAACGCGCATATGATATAAGTGGTGCACAACATATGGTATATGATATAGTTATAAGTGAAGGCTCATAAAACAATGCATACAATATGGTATGATATATGGTGGACGGCCGCATGCAAACCAACATTGAAACATTACGGCGGGGAGGTTGAAATATCATTACATGCAAATCATTGCAAAACAAGCAATGGTTGTATATCATTGCAAGCGCATGACGGTGGGCATGATGGTAAAACAACCGCAATAAACAAAACATTAACCCCAAACAACAACCGGCCAGCGCACAGGTACGAGCTTAACACGGTGGCATGGCAACTCATTGTTATTGGACAGTATATTGCGCAAGGGTCATGCGTATGAAAACATGATTCGGCCATCCTCATGACACAGTCGGGCGACTGGTCAAACAGGACGGCCATGTAAACCACGCATTATAAACACCAATGGACAAGAAGCGCAGTACAGCCCTGAAACAATCATGAACCGACTGAGCTCTTGCGCTGTTTAAACCATAATCTTCATTGCCGAATAGCTCAGAGAAATGGTGTTTGAAGCTGCAGCATAGTAAAAAGAAGAGTGAATTGAGTTGGGCCGAATTTAAAGAAGGAAATCATCCCGGGTTTAACGTTTAAAGATAGCAGATTTTCGGGATTTAATCAGGTAAGGCGCTAGTTGTTTAAGCACGGCACACAGTGAGTCAAGGTTATGAACTATCTGAATTAATGGTTACGATTCCTCTGCCCCTGCCACCAGTCAATTGCACAGTTGAACAAAGATTTGGAGCGCCGGATATTCCTCAAAGCGCTCGTTGATAACAGGTAAGCCGAAACCATAGCCTCAAATCCGTTGATTCGCTGCGTGAATCTTGGTATGCACTGCTAGTGGATCACGCTTCCCTTAAATGACAATGCATTGCATGGTTAACACGTTTAGGATTTGGCATTGTTATGAGGAGTTTTTATGGCGTGCCGTGTGAACAATGGAAATTATACACAGAGGAGGCACGAAACTTAATTGTTATGGCATGTTATGTTGTATGGCGGTGAGTGGGTATTAAAATGTGAGTGCTGTAGACTGCGCACTGCGCTTGTTTGTTGCCATACATTGTTTTGATTGCGCGCCGTTTTAAACGTCAAAACAAACAGTCAAACTGTTATGAAACGACATGCGTCCATAACCCTTGCTGTGCACTGTTGTTTCGTTTGCACCAAAAACAGGGGATTGAAATGACTAAGGATTTAATGAATAATGCATGTGAATTTTTGGGTTGCCAAACGAAGATTTGATTGCTGAGCTAAATGCGCTGTGTTTTCTTAGTTTATCACTCGTGTTTGTGAGGCCGAGAGCCTTCTTGCCCATATTTTTGATGCAACCAAGCGCATTTTTGGTAATTGTTTTTATGATGAGGCCGTAAGCATATTTTCCAAATTTTGTGATCAGTCAAAAGCGTTTTTGCAAACATTTTTGGTTAGGCCGAGAGCATTTTGAATTTTTTTTGATAAGGCCGAGAGTCATATGCATGCGAACTACTCAGTTTCCCTGGTTGAACATACACAGTAAAACAATGGTTTGAATTTTGGCAACGAAATAAGGCAATGAGCATATATGGATATTGTTTATATATGTATTTTTGTTTTTAAAAAAAAACAGAGAGCAGCATATTAACAGGGGTATACAGGTGTATGTTTGCATTGAGCAGGGAACTAAAACAGTGCTGTTACAGAGAACAGAGTCAAGCAGAGGTCAGAATTAAGTTGATTGAGAGGAGGAAGGTAAGCTTCTTCGCTTTCAAAATTTCATTTTGAAAACAAACAAATAGTTATATCTTTTTTGTCAAAATGAAATTAGTAACGGGAGAGGAATTCATTCATTGGTTTACAGAAGCAATGTTAGTCAGAGTAGAGCCAAAATTTCAGATAGAAAGCTGGGGGAAGGAAACTATAGAAAAACTTTATCAGACGGGGATGATAAGTTTCCTACAAAAATTTGATGGCCACTCTGAACAAATAACCAGGGACTTTATAAACAATTTCAATCAAGACCAGACACGGGTAGGAGATGTCATTATTCCTGTAACCCAGGAATATCTTTCCCAAGCTTTAGATCTACCCATGATAGGTGAGAAGTATTACAAAGGCCTGCACTTCAAGGAGAAAGCTTGGACTTTCTTTCTTGAGAAGAACCGGAAAGGGACATTTGATAGAACAAAAGGGATACCCAGGGAATGGTTTAATGAACCATGGGGTGAGTTGGTTTTGGTTATCCAAAAGTTTTTGACTTGTGATAGAGGATATAGCGTTGCCCACTTGTATCATGTCAGACTTCTGCAGCATATAAAAGGGGAGGATAGGATTAACTTGCCTTATTTCCTATATAAGAGCCTTTTGAGAATGATTGAAACAGTCAAACATGAACACAGGCCTAAAGCAAGACAGATTTACCACCAAGGATTAATCAAAATCCTAGTTGAGTATCAGGTGAGATCACAGGGCATAGTGTGGCGAGAGTTCATGTCTAAAAATCAATTCATTGAACAGGTTAATGAGGTACAGGATAAAACAGAGCAGGAAAACAGAGGATTGATGAACTCACCCTTGTATCCCAGAACAAGAGCCAAACAACAGAATAGCATGGCTATGCAAGAAAATGAAACATCTGTTATGTCTATTCCTAGAAGATTTAGGAATAAAAGTCCCATTGATTTAGACAAGGAAGTAGAAACATATTCCCCAAGACAACAAGAAGAAAATGATATTGCACAGGAGGTATTTGAAAAGGATTCTTCATATGATGATGCAACAGCAGCATCACTAATGAAAACAACACAAGATTTTGAGAGATAAATCAATTTGGGAAGAATCAGGGATTTAACTGACCAATTGGAAATTAGCAAAATCTTGGAGAAACAATTAAAAGAGGAAAACAAGGCAAATAAGAAAGATAATGCTAAATTGGTTAAGGCAAATGAAAAATTAAATGAAGAATTGGGGAGGCTGAAAAGGAAAAATGATCTACTTTCTAAGCAAGCATTTAAATGGCTAAAGGAAAAGAACATGTGGCAGGCAAAGTATGAAAAACAAAAGGTCAAAGCAGCTTTGTTTAGGGAGAGACATGACACAGGTCTGGATTGTTTGGTCAGGGCAGCACAACAGGAAGCATCTACAGGTACAACATCTACTACAGAGAGACGGAGGTCAAAGAGGAGCAAGCAAGCATGGGGACATGCTTGATGATAAGCAAGGGAGAGATGTTGGGCCTTAGTTTTGGTCTTATTTTTGCTCAAAGAAACTTACTTATCCATCTATTTTCCATCCATTTTCCCTTCATTTATCCCATTTTGATGTATATTTGATATCCATTCAGGTATTTAATTTTAATTTTTCAATTTCTAAAGTTTTTATGAAAATTTGGTTTTTAGTGCAAAATTGGCAGATTCAGAAATTCCTGTAATAGCTCTATGGTTGATATGGTTGCAGGACACTTGGGCACGAATGGAATGCATGGATGAACAGCTTGGGAACTAGGACTAAGCCAACAATGCTTAGTTCGAATAGAAAAAGCTTTATTAGGCCCATTTGGTGCTAGTCAACCATGACTAGTCATTTAGGAATCCCAAAGAAATAGGGGCAGTTTTGAGATTTTATAGGAATGGTCATCTTTCTTGGGATGGGAGTAATGAATTCGACTTAGATAGGTGGATGAGAGTAGATGGGTTTGTTTGAGTGAATATATATCAGTTTGTTCATCAAGAAAAACTAATGCAAATCAATTCGAAAACAATTTTTATTTTTATTTTTGTGTGTTAAAAACAAGTATAAAAATATGTAAATTCAAATCAAAGAAAGCAGATCTAAATCTACGATTGATTTTTTAGAATGTAAACTATGCAATTGTAATCTATGCACAATTCACTTGAAAAATATGCAATTGTAATCTATGCACATTTTTCATTCATATTCTGAAAATAAGAATTCTAATTATGCAAATGTGATCTATGCAAGAGAATTCTCAAACACAAGATGATTCTAATGTAATCTAAGAACCAATCAAGTGCAAGTCAAGAAAATTGGGTGAGAGTTCCAAAGATCAAAAAATAAAAACACTCAAAGGCGATTAACACTCATACACAATGGGAATTTTTTTTGCAAAAACAAAAGCAAAAAGATGCAAAATTGTGAAAAGATTGAGACAAACCTCCAAGTAATGACCAAAGGAAATCAAATTAAGAATTTCTCAAAAAAGAGACTCAAAACACCCAATTAACTTAATGGAGATTGATGAGATGAGGAATTCGCTGAAAGAAACTCATAAACAAGGCTTTTTGACAGAACACATGCAGATCTGGGTAGAGGCTAAAAAATGTAAACAAAACCTAAGCTTAACTAGATGAAAAGATTTTAGTTTTTTCAAAAATTTGATAGGGTCCGCAGTCCCCCGGTATAACCAGGTGCGGTACCGCACTGTGTAGTAAACAAACAGTGCGGGTAGGTTCGCACTGTGTTACAAATAGAAGGTGCGGTCCACTCTCAAAAACGTGAAAAAACAAAAACAATTCAAAATCTAAGAACCTACCCAATCCCACACAACAAGCAAAAACCAGAAACAAAGAAACAGTTTCTCAAGTCAAAGTAAAAGCAAAGGCAAAAACCAAAAATTCAAGTCCCCAGTATGGTCGCCATTTTGTCGGCCGGATAAGTCATTCTTGTGGACAAGACCGACCTCCCTAGTATCTAATGATATCTAGCGACAAGCAAACCAAACAAATTCTATCTTTCTCTAAATATGCAATTTATAAATAAAGGCTAGTAGATGTTTTAGGCCTACCTCAGGTCCAGTGCTAGTTTGTGGAAGCCACGCTCCATTGATCCAAATGAGCTCCCTTTTAAAGAATCTGCAAACACAAACACACACACACATTAAATAGCACCTGAAAAGCCAATATAATAAAGCATATTTATCATGATGATCAAGGAATTCATGAAATAAATCATAGAAGACAATTTATTGAGAAAAATGAATCTGATTGTATTAACTTTAATCAAAGAAGAACTTTACAACCTTGGTGCCTTGATGCTGTACAAGCTCCTCCCAGGGTCCAGCAAGAATCTCCTCTACTTTGACAAGTTTCACTCTCTTCCCAATGAAGCCAAAAGGTATGTAATCTCTCCTCTCAAGCTTAACTAGGAAGTCTCAATTCCAACAGCATTTACCCTAAAAAATGTTCAACTTTCAAACTTCCTAGCAACCAGCCCAATGCCTTAATTTATAGTGCAATGGAGGGAAGTTACTAGGTCCACCTTCAAAGGGATAAAGCCCTCCTTCAAAGGGATAAGCTCCTCTCATCAAGGGATTAGATCCTTTAGTTATGGGATGCATGAACCACCTAGGAGCGAACCATCCACGTCAAGATTCCTTCTAGAAGCATCCAGAATTAACCCAAAGTGAGTTTTTAAGAATAAACTTGCACCTTTTTGACTTTCACAGGGGTCCGCACCCACTCCTTTAGAGACAGAGCGGGCAGGTCCGCAAGTAACATGACCAAGGGGTGCGGGACCGCAGGTAATGGTAAGAGAAAGTGCGGAACCAGAGCTTTATTGATTTTCAAGGACTTTCTCTCATTTTTAAAGCTTGACATGAAGAGCTGAGGTTTGAGACTTGCAAAGGAGGACAGTATGAGTGGTGATAGACTCACATTGACTGCAAATAGTCATGGTGACAATATTTTGTGTAACAACATGGTAAAGCGTAGAGGGTGGAGACCTCAGAGGCCTAGGAATCCCTTGACTGGTAATGGCAGGATACACGATAAATCCAAGATGTTGAAACAAAAAAATTCCTCACAATTTAGGTGGAGAGATCTAGAGGCATCCATGCTCGTTTAGGGCTTAGTGATCCGGTGGGGATTACAGTAAAGCCTGGTTCTATTAGTGGGGGTTGAGGTGGTTTAGCATCGGGAAGCCCTTGTTGGTTTTGTTGTAAGTCCCACATTCATGCTTTGAATATGGCATGGGGTTGATTGGCTAAAATAAAGATTTGGTTCAGCCCAATCTATGATCGGGTGGTTTGTGGAAGTCCCAGACTTGGTTGGCTTATTCACTCATTAATAATAGCTCTTTATCCTTGGTATTTCAAGTGTAAATGTACTAGTTCATATGTGATTGTTATGGTTGTTATATCCTTGTTATTTATGTTGGTTATAATATGTTTTATGACAGACTTGATGTATGGGTCTCATCATGTTTTGATTAGAAAATGAATGTACAATGAATATATGACTTAATAGATGATAATGCAGCTATTGTGAAAATGCATCAATGCTTTTTTACGAATCTTAGATAAGTATGAGACCCTTATGCTCAGATATGTTGTTATGACATGTAGATTACATATTTGTGACATGTTTGACTAAATGCTTGTCATGGCTAGTAGGGGTCAGATCAAGTACTTGTACCAATGATTGCATTAGTAGCCTTATTAAATTGTTATTTATCATTTATGAAAGTTTCATGAAGTTCTGAGCAGTGGCCTGAGTCTTGGCCCTAAAAAAGTGGCACAAAATCTGGGGTCACTGGCTCAAAGCTAGCTGAAAAGTCCACAATCCTTGGCATGCCTTGTTGTGGGAGGGACTGGAAGGCCTCAGTTGCATGCATGCCTTGTCATGGGAGTGGTTGGGGGTCCATATCAGTGAAATGACATATTGTCTCAGGGGTTGGTCACCTGGAAGGGTTGGTTGGCTCCTGAAGGTTCTGTAGCATGTGTGGAAGGCCAGATTGGTTTGGTTTTGTTGGTTCCACTTCCTTAATTGTACATGGGGATTTGAATCACATCAGAGTAGCCTCTCATCACATGTTTACCCCAACGGACCGGTTAACTTGTGTAAATGTGGGAGGAGTGTGTCACATTGGCACTACCAAATGTGATCTTGATTAGATATAGCTAGTTGGTTCACAACCTTGAATTATGAGAGAATCACCTTAAAGTTTGGGTGATGCCACACATATGGGAATTTGGGAAAGGTGAGTTTGGAAAGAGTCCTAGTTTCAGATCCTACATCTAACGAAGGATCGACATTTCCTACTCTTGTTGCAATGCCAAAGAATATTACCATTACTGAACAAGCTCAACCCTATGTAGTCACTCATGCAATGGTTCTCCTTGTTACTATGAGTGCCCTCCCTCCCTAAGTACAAAAAAGGCATATGTATATTCTATGGATGTTTCTTTTGGGATTCCTTCTTTTCTTAGCTTTCCATTGGTTCCCCTCCCCTCCCCCTATTCCATCGAATGGCTACTCGGCTTCCTTTTCTGGCCTCACTTTCCCTTCGTCCTCTCCCATGTTTCATATATATCCATGATTATCTCAGCCTCCCCTACCTTTCCTCTTGAATTTACCACCCTCATCCTTCATTGCAATCATAGGGTCGAGGATCCCTCAAAAACCCCTTCCTCTCATTACAACCTTCATTCAAAATAAAATATCCTTCAACCCTTGGACTCAGACTCTTCAAGGGCCTACATACTCGATTATTACAGTGGATTAGGAACTCTTAGAGAAGGAGATTTGAAACCCTTATGTCTAGGTGGTAAATCCTTTATTTCTATGACACAAAAGAAAGCGAACTCGTATATCTAATAAGGAAAACAAAAATCAATTCTTTGGGGCCTTTCGAGCATCAAGCCCTATGAGGATTACCCAATGAAAATTCTATCCTTGAACAACAAAGGATTAGCCAGTCTTGCCAAAAAAAAGGTTATGAAGCATTTTTTTGAGACAAATTCACTACAAATACTTTTTCTATAACAAACTATGGCATAAGGTGAAAAGTTGTAAATTTGCTATGATCATATCTCTCATCCTAGGCTTTCTTAGCCATTGATGCTTTTGATAGATCTAGGAGTTTCAACTAAGGATGACATCAAAACATCGTAAAATGTACTTCAAGTTGGTCGATCAAATCCAATATTTCCCTGAATCTCTTCTCAAAAGATATGGACTTATATTTTGTTTCTCTAAACTCATATGACCCATATTCAAACAAAAAGTACTTATGGGCTCAAACTTTTCAAAGATCCTCTTTTAGTTTCAGAAGAAACATTGTTGGAGGGGATCTAACTTTTACATTAGGATCAAATGAAATTTGGGGATCCTTGCCACACTTAGAACCCCTCTAATATTTCTTGATTTACAATCTGGAAGAATCATATATTACTAACTTAACCTGCCCTAGATTAGTTCTTATTTGTAATAATAGCATATTTGGGGAAGCAAGGATCAGAAAAGGTTAGCCCATTTTCTCATATCAGAATCCTTTTTTTACTAAAACGTTAGACTTCATTAGTGGGTTTCAGTGGGAGGTGACTCTAATCATTGGCCTATCTCCTTGAAATGGATTCCTCTTCTTCAAAGCATCTAAGCCCTTTCAATATAAACCCACATTGGCTTGAAGAACCTTCTTTGATCGAAACCATTAAGAAGATTTGGACCTCCCTCAATCTAGATGCAAGAGAATCTCTCCCTATTCAAGTTCAAAAAACCCTAAAACTTTCGAAAGAGGTTATAATTTCCTAGGCGAAGGAAAAAGAAAAGAAAGAGACACAAAAACTTTGGTAGAAACAAAGATGCAAATAAGAGAATTCCTAGATGAGCTATAGTTGATCCCATTCTAAATGATATTAGGGAGACCATGATATCTTTAGAAGATAAGAGAACGAAAATCCTTTTTGGACAGGGAAAAGGAATGGAGAATAAAGAGTAGGGCTCTTTGACTGCAAATTGGAGATGACAATACAAAATACTTCCATAAGTTTTCCAACCATAGGAAGGCCATTAATAAAATTTGGGAAATATCTATGCCTTATGGATCCCATGCTTCTTCCTTTTAGGTTCTAGCAAATGAGGGATGCAATTACTTTAAATCAATCTTCCATCAGGAAAATAGGGCTACTGCAGATCATATCCTCAAAGTGGCTAGTTATTTTCCAAGTTTCATAAATCACAAGGGAAATGTTTGTCCCATTGAAGAGGTTTCTAAGGCATAACTTGAAAAGGTCCTCCACAATATTCAGAAAGGAAAGAGTCCACTTCACTGGACTCCCTATAAAGTTATATCTTGAATGTTGTGACTTTATAGGAAAAGACTTTTTAAAATTTATTGAATACTCCATATCCACTAGTCAAATTCTGGCTACTTTTGGCTCAACTTTCATTGCCCTTCTCCCCGAGTTCAATAATCCTACCTCATTTTATTAGTTCAAGCCCATTCCATTATGCAATACCATCTATAAAAAATTGATTAGTTCAGGCCCATTTCAATATGCAATACCATCTAGTCTGCTTGGGGTAGCTCAATTCGCAATGGTCGTGGAAATGAAGTCTCACTAAACCAGAAGTCTTGGGTTCAAATCTTGTGATATCCCCCTCGATCAGGGTGAGAAGTTTGACATGATGAAGATGTAGTCCTACCAAGATTACAAAAAAGAATATGCAATACCATCTACAAAATTATCTTCAAAATTATTGCCCTCTGACTAAAGAGTTGTTATGTTTTGTAGCATCAGATGCGTTCTAGCCACAAAATTTGGTGGAGAGACTAGAATACATGAGATATCCAAAACCCAAAAATAGTTTATGGAAATTCCACCTATAAGTGTCTCAATTATATTATTAGTCATTTTTTAAAATATTTCCTAAGTCTAAACTTAGGCAATATGGTTAATTAATCAATATTAATTGAGATAAGGTGAGAATCATCTAGAAACTCACACGGATCGATCCAGAAATGATTTGAGCCATCGATTAAGATTTAATCCTGATCGTTGGAGTCCCAACAGGAAGATATAAGAAGGGATCGATGTGGTGATGGAGAATACACAGTGTAGATACTCAGTTGCTTAGGTAGTTCGATTTTCTCAGTGGAAAAGACCAACAAAGAAGATAGAGCCAGAGGGTGACTAACAAGTGGTAGAGGAAGTTAGAAGCATTCTAGGGGGAAATATTCCAACCTCGGGAAGAGGCAGTGACAGGAAGGTCGAAATCCTCATAGGCTCTACGTAAGCACTGTGCAGAGTGTTGAGGCAAATTAATTACCTATCATTTAATTGTCAACCCGGGGGTTTCGTAAAACTTGTGAAGCATGCATGCACTATATATGCTAGAAATTAACTTCCAATTTAGATCAATCTAACTACTAAACCAAATAACGACAAACCAATTTCACCTATTCTAATTCAACAATCAATTCAAAGGAAATTATAGTGCAATGTTTGTAATTGAAATCTTAATCTATCACACTTGCAGGAATTGAAATCTTAATCAACCACACTTGCAGGAATTGAAGTCTTAATCTACCACACTTGCGGGAATTGAAAAGCACACCACTCGTTCAAAAATGAAATTGCATGAAATGAAATCTACTCTAAGGGATCATGTGTGCATTATCAAATCAGGATCCTATGAAATGAATAATCAAAACCACATGATATGAAATGAAAGCAAAAACAATAATTCTTAACCTCTAGATATGAAAGCAAATAAAAACAATCACTCTTAACCTCTCACACAGGAAAAGATATGAAAGAAATAAATCTTAATCTATGAAAAACAATAAATCTCACACATTATAAATGGCCAATCCAAAAGCATGAGGGATGGAAAGTTGAGAAGCTCCAAATACAAGCATAACCAAATCAAAGTGAACATCACTCATGAGCATGGTGCCAAATCCAAATTCTATATTCAAAACAAGAGCATTTCCCCAACTTTTTCACATCCCCATGATAGGAGAAAACTTCCCCTATTTATACAAAAAGATGAGAAGCTATCTCATTAATGAGAGTCCATGAATCTCTCCCTATATCTATAGAGTTACAATCAAAATAGGAAATGATAAGACACATGTCTTCTTAGAGTTTCAATACAAATAGGAAATGATAAGGCACGTCTTTTTAGAGTTTAAATACAAATAGGAAATGATAAGGCACGTCTTTTTAGAGTTTAAATACAAATAGGAAATGAGACACATATCCTCATGATCCCATGATCTTCTCCATTCAAATTCGAATTTGGCCTTAGGAGGCCACATAAGGGTCTTTTAGAAGCTTCCTTTTGACCTACACATGCCAACAATCTCATTCCACTTGTTAGGTATAAGCATATGCACATTATTTTCTAATTTTTAACCATAAATTCACTTAAAATTGCTAAGAATTAATCAAGTTTGGAAAAACATAAATGTGACCTAATAATGATAATGGTAAGGTAAATGCAATGAAATGGAGGTAAATGTAATGAAATAGAGGTGGAGTGAAGGTGACAATATGGAAATATAAGTGAAAATGTAATGGAAGTGAACGACAATTTCAAGGCCGAACACAGAGGGTGAGGTAGAAGTTTCAATGTGTAGCTAGGGAGGCAATTTCGGTGGCAGAAATTAGTTATGGGGTGAGAGAAAATTCTCACAATAATTTTTCGAGTATTTTCCTCAGATTGGATTGCTAGTAGAGCATCTAAATTATTGTACTCAGAATTGTTGTTGAAAAATAATAGTAAAACCCTCATATGTTATACCGGTTTTCCCACATTGAGTTTTTCTGGGGACAATTGTCCAAAAATAATTGTAATTCTTATGTGTGTGCTAGAATTTCTCAGTTTCCAGTATTTTCGACGGTATTTTTATGGTGAAAATTGCAATTGAGATTTTATTCATTGCTTCTCATAGCAAATAAAGTGCATAATTTAATTTACATTTAGGAGAATGATTTCCAGTTATTGCAATAAATTATTTTTTCACATGGTATGAGAGCTAGTTTAGCATATTTGTAGCTAAAATCAAAGAAGCAGGAATTTCGTTATTCAAAGGGAGCATCAACCGAGTTATTTTCGAAAAATTATTATTTCTCTGTGGCACAGAGGGTTTTGCAGCAGTTTGCAATGACAGAACCAATGCCAAGGGGAAGAGGAATAACACATAGTATGGCCATGGATAGATTTGATATTTAGGGATCTTCAGAGTTGTCTTCGAGATTGGAGGATGAATTTGCTTACTTATCAGGCTCATCTTCACAGGGTGTCTGGAATCTAGACAGTGGAGCATCAACTCATATGACGAGACTGAGAAAATATTTCTCTAACTGCAAGGAGGAGCAGATGGACTTCCATATTACGATGGGAAACAGAACTATGTGTACTCTAGTAGGGAGAGGTACCATCTATTTTTAGAGGCAGTCAAAAGAAAGAACCAGCGCTACAGATGTATTGCATGTGCGAAGGTTGTGTATGAACCTGATTTCAGTATCCTAGTTACATGATAAGTGATATGATATCCACTTCATAGGGAAGAGAGTGTTTATTAAACGCACAAACTAGAAGAAGGTAAGACATATTGGAGTCTCAAGCAACAAATTGTACGGGTTGCAGCTCGACTTTCCAATGGCATTAATAGGCAGTGAGAATAATGGTGGGAAGGATATGAATGAGTTATGGCATAGGAGAATGGGACATCTACACCATAGAGCACTCAAGATACTCAAGGAAACATTAACATGTGTTCCAGGCACAAAACACGGTGATGTGTGCATAGGATGCGTACTTGGGAAGTATGCTAAGGCAACATTCCCAAGAAGTGACAACAGAGCAGATGGTGTGTTAGGACTTATACATTTAGATATTTGTGGCCCAGTGTCCACTAGAGCTCTCAATGGTGCCAAATACTTCGTCACCTTTATTGATGGCCATTCCAGGAAAACCTAGATCTACTTCTTGAAGACCAAAGATGAGGTATTCAATCGTTTTAAAGAGTTTAAGGCTCTCGCGGAAATTTCAACATGGAAGAAGATCAAGGTGCTTCGCTCAGATAATGGTGGAGAATATATTGATAAGGGCTTCACATATTTTTGTGCGAAGGAACCCATTTGAAGAGAATCGACGACCCCGTATAATCCACAAAAGAATGGGGTAGCGGAGCGGAAAAACAAAATGATAGTTGGGGCTGCAAAGGCTATGCTATATAACCAGAATTTGCCTAGGTTTCTATGGGAAGAGGCATGTAACACAACAATGTATATTCAGAACATAACTCCTCATAGAGAATTGGGGAAGAAAACACAACAAGGGGTATTCACAGGGAATAAGCCAGAAGTTAGTCACTTCATGATTTTTTGCAACATTGTTTAGCCATGTGCTAGATGAAAAATGTAACTAATTGGATCAAATTGCAGAGAAGAGGTTTCCTTTTGGGTTCAACAAAACATCAAAGGCATACATGATCTACATTCCTAACAATAGGAATATTTTGGTGAGACGAGACGTGAAGTTCATGGAGGATCGAGCTTTTAGGAGATCTCATGAGATGCCTACAAGTGATAAAAATCAACCAACAAAAGTTCCTTTGGTCCAGAAGCAAGGGCGGCCATAGGGGAAACTAGTGGGATTGACAAGAGGATAGTCACAAGGATTGAGTACAGTGATAGTACCAATGTTTCCTTAGGTGCAGGAGATCTTGGGAGTTCTCAGTAGACGAAGCAACAGAGTTAGGATGAAGAGGAGTTGGTTGAACCTCTCACCACTAGTGGAGTAGAGGGGTCTGCCAGACATTGAGAGATGCATAGGAGTTTATTGGAACTCCTAGGGCAAACAAAATACATCGCAAGCAGCTTGACAGGTATCGAGCATTGGTGGCTCTAGTTGCAGAACCTTCCAACTTTTAGGAGGCTGCACAACATGAGGTGTGGGTAGATGCCATGGTAGAAGAGTATAGCTCTATCATGAAGAATGATGTTTGGGAAGTGGTGCCAAGGCCTGAAGACGGGTTAGTTGGAGGTTCTAGATGGATCTACAAGATCAAGTATGTTGAATATGGAAGCGTGGAAAAGTAGAAGGCTAGGTTCGTGAAAAAGGGGTATGCACATAAAGAAGGGATAGATTATGAGGAGACTTTCTACCCAGTTACCAGATACACTTCTATCCGGTCAATTATATCCCTAGAATCTTAGATGGGATGGAATATTGGCTAGATGGATGTCAAGACAACATTCCTGAATGGGGTGATAGAGGAAGAGGTGTATATAGAACAACATGAGGGTTTTGAGACTCATGAGAGGCGCACTCATGTGTGCAGGATGAAGAAAGTTCTATACAGACTCAAGCAGGTTCCCACGGCATGGTATGGTCGGATTGATAGCTACTTGTAGCAGATGGGATTCGTCAAGAGTGACGCAGATCCCAACATTTACTATTTGATGGTAGAGGGTGAGACACTCATCCTAGTTTTGTATGTGGATGATCTTTTTTGGACAGGATCATCATGGCTCATAGAGGAATACAAGAGCGACTTGGAAACAGAGTTTGATATGAAGGATTTGGGATTGATGCACTATTTCCCAGGCTTGGAAGTGTGGTAGAAGGATGGGGAGATCTTCCTTGGGCAAGGAAGATATGCTACAAATATTATGAAGAGATCCAGAATGCAGGATTGTAGACCCATGTCTATGCCCATAATCACCAACTGGAAGAATATAAATGCATCAGATGACAAGGATGTCGACCCCACCTTGTATAGAAAACTTATTAGATATCTCATGTATTTGGTCAACACTAGGCCAGATATTTGCTTCGCAATCAATATTCTCATTTAGTTCATGGTAGAGCCGAAGAGGGTACATTGGGTAGCAATGAGGCATATTCTGAGGTATGTGCGTGGCACATATGAGTATGGTTTGAGATATACTCGAGGGGATGACATCAAACTATGTAGGTTCACAGATATAGATTGGGGAAACAGTTCAATAGACAAGAAAATTACCTCTGACTACTACTTCAACGTTGGATCAGGGATGGTTTCATGGTGCAGTAAGAAGCAGAAGTCTGTAGCTCTAAGCTCTGAAAAAGCAGAATACATGGCAGCAAGCACAACTACGTACAAAGTTATATGGCTTTGGAAGCTGCTAGTAAGATTGTTCAGACATAGAATGGAGGCGACCAAAGTATATTGTGATAATCATAGTTGCATCAAGCTCTCTCAGAATCCATCGTTTCATGATAGGTTGAAACACATAGATATTTAATGTCATTTCATCAGAGATTGTGTACAGCGTGGGGCGATTCAAATACAGTATGTTCCCACAGAAGAGCAGGTTGCAAACATACTGACAAACTCTCTAGGGAGATCTAACTTCATCTATTTAAAAGAATAGATGGGTATGGCATAGAACTTGTTCCAGTAGCAAGGACATATTTTCAGTTGCATACTAGTTGCAGTCAGATACTAAGGATCGCAATGCATAGTTGACAACAGTGAAGGGTGGCATAATGTAGAGTCGGCAACAATGAAATTACTTCAATGACAGTGCAAATGCTAATAACATTCAGAGACTCGAGAGATAGATGCATCATACTGTACATAGTTTATTCAGTATTTTGGATGCTTCTTAGTTGCAATAGTTGCAGTCGCAGCAGTAACATATGAGAGGGAGTTGCAAGTCAAATGCAATTTTGGCAGCAATATGGTAGTGTCAATAGCAACACAGATGTAGCATCATATTTGCGTAGTAGCTTCGAGACATCAATAGTGTGATAGGATATGATATGGAAACAAAGTGTTGTGATAGGGTGTACAGTGCTAGAACACACTCCTCACTAAGAGGGAGTGTTAATTTTTGTAGCATTAGATGTGTTCTAGCCACAAAATTTGGTGGAGATGCTAGAATACATGAAATATACAAAACCCACAAATTGTTTATGAAAATTCCACCTATAAGTGTCTCAATTAGATTATTAGTCATTTTTAAAATATTTCCTAAGTCTAAGCTTAGGGAATATGATTAATTAATCAATGTTAATTGAGATAAGGTGAGAATCATCTAGAAACCCACATGGATCGATCCAGAAATTATCTGAGCCATCGATTAAGATTTAATATTGGTCGTTGGAGTCCCAATAGGAATATATAAGAACAAATCGATGTGGTGATGGAGAATACACCAGCGCAAATACTTAGTTGCCGAGGCAGTTCAATTTTCTCATTGGCAGAGATTAAACCAAGAAGGTAGAGTCGAAGGGTGAGTAACAGGTGGTAGAGGAGGTTAGAAACATTCTATGAGGAAATATTCTAGTCCGGGAAGACGCAGTGAAAGCAAGGCCGGAATCCCCAAAGTTTTTGTGCAAGCACTATGCATAGAGTGACGTAGAAGGTTCAACATATAGCTAGGGAATCAATTTCGATGGCAGAACTTAGATGTGGGGCGACAGAAAATTATCACAATAATTTTTCTAGTATTTTCCTTAGATTAGATTGCGAGTAGAGCATCTAAATTATTGTACTCAAAATTGCTGCTGAAGAATAATAATAAAACCCTCATATGTTGCATTGGTTTTCCCGCATTGGGTTTTTTCGGGGACAATTGTCCCAAAATAACTGTGTCAAAATTCTTATGTGTGTGCTAGAATTTCTCGGTTTCCAGTATTTTATTTTCCGAGGTATTTTTATGGTGAAAATTGCAGTTGTGATTTTATTCATTGTTTGTCGTAGCAAATAAACTGCATAATTTAATTTACAATTAGGAGAATAATATTGAGTTGCTACAATAGATGAATTTTTCACAAGATTGTCCTATCATAAAATATTTCTCAAAAACAATTTGGTTTCCTAAGGGGAAGGCAAATCCATGAAGCAATTGGCCTTGCCCAAGAAGGTATGCACATAATCCATAGTAAAAAGAAATAGTATACAAAGTTGACCTTTCCAAATCTTTTGATAGGGTTTGTTGGTTATACATCAAACTACTTATGATACACATGGGATTAAACCATTATGTTGTCTCTTGGACACTCAATTATATTAGCTCATCCTCATTGTATCTTCTGACAAATGATGCAACCTCTTCGTTCTTCATTGTTGAAATATCCCATCCATCAATGATGCCTCCTCTCCCCTCTATTATTCTTATTAGTTGTTAAGGGACTCAATATAATAATCACATATGCAAAGTAGATAAACAATTTTAAAGCTATATATCATCCAACATTGTCCATTATCCCACTTACACTTTGTGCCTAGCATTCTAATCTTCTCAGATGGAAACCTCATACACTTGCATATCCTAAAAGACATTCTAATTATGTTATATTTGGCTACTAGAATGTTATAAATCATGCCAAATCCTCCCTGATTTGGTGGGGTATAAATGAGGAGGAAATATCACAAATGAAATACTTACTTTCTATTCATGTTGAAGTAATAGGCGAAGGCCTAAAATACCTACGGTTTATTCTAAATCCAGACCACTATCTAAATGATAACTAGAATTGTCTACTTGCAAAAATTGAGAAAATGATTCAATTTTAGTGCAACAAGTGACTCTCTTGAGTGGGAAAATTGGTCCTCTGTAAATCTATCATTAAAGCTATCTTAGTCTATTAGTCTTCACTAGCTTGGATTCCTCCTGGAATACTAACAAATAAAACAACTCTCCTTGTATTTATTGTGGGCAGGAAATTATGTAAAAAGATCCTTTATTCTCACCTCTTGGAACTCTATAGTTGTCCGTAAACTACAAGGAGGACAGTGTCTAGAAAACTTGGCATGGTTCTCCAAATATCTAACTAGAAAGGGAGTTTAGAAACTCATACAAGGAATGGGACTCTCAGCACAAGTAATGTACCAAAAATATATGTCTTTCCTCTATTTACGATTGGATAGGATCCCTAGTAAAATCTCCAAGAATGGATCCATTATCTACAAGGCTATCATCCAAGCCTTCTCTCTAATTCATCATGGTCTGCAATGGAAGGTGGGTAGTGGCTCACAAGTCCTTATTGGAAAGGATCATTGGATAAAGAACCTATTGGGGCTAAGGAGAAAGGTATTTTTCTTTTGAAATTTTTCCTAAGTATGGGGATACTGCACAGAGGGTGGACAACAACATGCAAATTCCTGACAAACCACTTGGATGTGCGATGGAGCTCAAAATGACCATGTGACAACTAAAAGATTCTCTGGCTGACTGGGTATCCTCTAGTTGTGCAGGTTGGTTAGACATGGGAAGAGGTGGTGATTTGGCTCAATATGGTTCAACTAATGTGTTATATTTAATAAAACTTAGAGATAGTTTGTAAAATTAGTTAATTTTTATTTTTATTTTTAAAATAAAAATAGATGTACAAAATGTCAATTTGGTCACATATGTTAGTGTGCAGAGTTAAGATGAGTATAAGTGGGGTCCATAATAGGAGCTAAAATCCAAATTTTCATTTGCGTTAGGCTCACTTGATCATGATTATGATTTAACTACTTTTGTCAAATTTCGTAGCAAATCTTTCACTTCTACCACTTATCTCGCTACGAAATTCTATTGATGTTAGCAACGGTTAAATTTTTATTAAACACGGGTTAGAGTCTTGATGGATCATGAGTACGTGTCAAGGTTTACCTTTTATTCAATATCCCTAAACGATACACACCGCCAAGGCTCATTCACCATTGGTTTCATTCGGTTTTGAGTTGGTCTTGCTGTCATAGGGAGTTCTAGCTATCATTAGAAGAAATTGCAGGTGGCAAGAAGGAGATTTCTACGTGTTGCAGCCATGGAACAAAAGAAACAATACAAAGGAGGCTCTGTGGTATGCTATGAACCCACGGACATGAAGTTGTTGGAGGAAGACCCTGTTTTTGTTCAATCCTTTGCCAACGTGGGATGCCTACGTTTTTGCCAGAAGTTGCAGGGTTTCCATGGGCAGATTGCCAACGATTTTGCCATAAATTTCACAGGAATAGAAACAAAGGTTGTTATTCTTAGTTTTGTAGTATCCCCTAATACAATTTCCCATGCTACAAAGATTCCTAGATCTGGTGAGATGTGGTTCAAGATTCAGAAGTTCAAGCAACTCAATTGTGATGATTTTCTGAAGGATGAATACAAAGGAATTGACATGACCATTGGCATTTATAGGGTTTGCCTCAAAGAGCAAATTTCCAAATTTTTAATGGTCATCCAGAAATATTTTACATGTGAAGGCAGGTTCAATATGGTTTACCAGTATCACTTCATATTTCTCTTACATTTCACAAGTAAACAACCTCTATACATTCCTTTTTATCTTTATAGGAGTTTGGGAAAGATGGCTGACAAATTCCAGGCTAAACCCGATGCTAGTAACACTTCTCTTTTCCATCACGGGCTCATCAAATTGCTTGTTGTAGAAGAACTAAATAAGTTAAACATAGATTGGATCACCTTCTTGTTCTTAAGTGGTTATGAGCTAGATCTTGCCACCCCTTCTAGAAAAACTCAAAAATCTCAGTCAACAACTCCTAGGGAAGAGAAGCAACTAGAAATAGAACCTGTAGTAGAAACTTCCACAAGCACAGGGAAAAGGCTAACCAGATTACAAAGTGAAGGGAAGGGTAAGTTAGCTGATATTCTAGAAGCCATTGAAATTGAAGAAGGCCCAGTTTTGCAGCCTTTGCAAGTAATAGAAACAAAAACTCAGAAAAAGAGCAAGAGGACCAAGAAACTTGATTTTACACAAGAGGAACAAGTTTTTATCTTCATACAAATAAATCCTATAACAAGATCAACACAACAAAAAGAAAATAAGCTAGAAGATCCCTTTGAAAATGTAGAACCAACAAAGAAAAGACGAAGAAAAGAGCATGTGCAAGAAAAAATCCAAATAGAAATTCCACAGGAACAATTGAGGGAGGCTAGACAAGAAGTGATAAATTCTAAACTTGAGTTTGAGAAGTTGCAAAGGGAGATGTCAAAACAGATAAACTTCTATGATAAAGTTGCAGAAGAATCCGAAGAGGCAGTGGAAGAAGCCAAAAAGATGGTGAAAAGGACTCTACCTTTGCACAGGATGTTAAAGAATATGTACAAAAGGAACAGTTGGCTACAGGTAGACAGAAATAAGTTGCAAAGGCGAGTCAAAGCATTGGAAACTCAAATAGAGATGATCAAAGTTGAACTCTCAAAAAGAAATCTTGGGCTCATAGCTGAAATAACAAGCACCCCTTAAGTATGGTAAATTCCTCACTTTTTTGCCTATACTATGCTAAACTAATAGTTTCAGCAATATACATGGTTAAATAAGCTATAAGGAGTGATAAGAAGGTATAAGAAATCATTAAAAAATAAAAATAAAAAACTCAGAAAATTCAAATTTTGTAGCAACTCCCATAGTTAAGTTGAAAATTTGCTACGAAATTGTTGTAGCTTATCATTGAGGAAAATGCAAGGACAATTGTTAGTTAAAGGAGTTATAATGGCATGAGTTTAGATAAAATACATGACAGTACACTTAAGAGTTTTCAAAAGGATCAGAAAAGTACTGGAAGAATGTTTTTGTAGCTTGCTACCAAATTTTGCTACGAAACTGTCAAAATGCTTTTTTTTTGCGTTTTAAATTTTGATTAGTCATTAAACAACAAGGCAATCACATGGGTGTCCACATCTTCATATCAGAACTCCTATTTTTTAGGAAAATAGGTCAGCAAATTCAACCAGGTCAACACATCCACGTGGCAAGAGCACATCAGCAATCCAACACACTCAACATTTGGTTGGATTCAATAAGGTTCAACAACAGAATATTTATGGGCTCATAAATAGATAGAATCCTATTTGAATTCAAATTGTATTAAAACAGAAAATCCCTAAGAAATCTCAAATATGTTTTGTAAGTCAAATAGGATTAGGTCTCTTAGGATAATGATCGAATCTAGCCCCAGGTGGCAGATTTTGTAATTAATGGTAGATGGAGATGTCTTTCTATATATTTGTAGTTTTTTTACTCTGCAAGGGATTGAGAATGTGAGAAAGACCACTTTTGTAAATCTTTATCCAGTTAATATACATTTGCAGTATACTCTGTTTTTTCAACCTGGGATTCAATTTTGGTTGTTACAATATCTCATCATGCTTTTATGTTGTTATTAGTTTTCATAGATTATTTGATTACTTGGAATTCAATGTTATATTTCTCCAACTTCCTTCAATTTGCTGTGATTAACTGTAAATGTTCATATTCACATTAGTAAGCCAAAAATGCCTCAGCTTCCACAAAACAATGTTTGTCTGTAATTGAGTTTTTTCTTTTGACTCCATGCCCAATGGTGGTGATTATCACACTTTCTTTCACCTGCAAGAAATCATACAAAAATCTAGAGTTAGCCATCTGTAATTGAGTTTTATTTAGAACATTATCCAGTTTTCCTTGAGAGAGCCCTCTCATGCTAGAAGGGCTAACTTCTAGCTACAAGTGGTTTGAAATAGTTACTCTTGGTTGGAAGTTGACGCAACCCAGCTTGTCATATCAAGTGATAACATAATGATTGCAACTTGACACGAACAAGGACAAATCATAAAGGTGAGCTGGCTATAGATTATTTGAAGTTGAATGTGGAAGATCAAGACTATACAAGGAGTTACTATTGATGATCGAGGGTTCCGTTCCACTCATATGTTATCTGCTTTTGTTTTATTCATTGTTCGGTGCTATGTTGGTTCTGTTTTTCTACTAATGTTATATGATATTGCCTTAAGTCTATTGTCCAGCTTTAGAGATGATTGTACCGAGGCTCTAATAGCATGTCAATCTATTGTCATTATCCACTCTATGTATTGTAATGGCGTTTTGCAATAGTACTATATGAATGATCGCATTATGAGTCCTTGTTGTCAAACATATGGAGTTTTATAATTGACACTTTTGATGTTTAATATAAATATGAGGTATCAAGAGGTTTTGTTCCAAAATCATGGTTCTGTTCTTTATATGAATTATGTCAATGGTGGAATCAATAAATGGGCTATGGAGTCTCCACAAGGTTTATGGAAAATGTCGATGTCAAGTAATAAAGTGATCTATATTTATCAACAGTTATTTCTCAGTTCATGGTAGGTAAACTTTGAGATGAAACACAATATGTGTAAAATGGCTACCTAGGTGTTTTTCTATGCAGAAATAAAGGACAAACCAACTACACGTAGACCCCAAAGTTGATTCACCATACACTGATTTTTTGTATTCATAAATTTAATTTTGACCTGTTGATACAAATTTTACAGATTCAACAAGATATACAACACTTCCTCACTACATACTACATATGAATTAATTGTTGATCAAAATCAACTAAGACTATTGAAAATGAATTTATATGGAACTGACGTTTTGGTTTATGTAATCAATTCCTAATAAAAATTACTCTCTTTTATTCTAAAACAGAAACCAAATTATAGAAATCTAATTATTTTAATGATTCGAAGCATCAATACTTAAAATAATTTCATTTTAATAAAGCTACTTCAAAAGCACAAAATACATAATTACAAAAATTATGTAGGGTCTTGTGTGATTATAGGATCAATGTAGGAAATCTTGTATGATTACAAGATCACTACAGGAAATACAGTGGTTATTGTGGGAATTCCTATTGTGATTGCAAGATCACTACAGGAAGTCTTAGCATGCAATTACAGAAAATTCTAACACACAGCTACATGAATGTTAAATAATTACAGGAAGTTCTAACACACGATTACAAGAACTTTTACATATTTAAAGGAAAAACATAGTATTAACTACAAGAAATTATAGGGAATTCTGTGCAATTATAGGAATTTATAGATTGTGTGTTAATTGATGAAAATTACTAATGGAATGAATTTAAACACGATCAATCATCTCTAAATCAATTAAAATCAAATAGACAACACATACCAGGGGGGCATCCTAAAATATGCTATGAAAACTACTGAGAAGCTTTAGAAAAATGCTACACCATGTCAAAAAAGAAGTCTTTGTATTACAACAACTTTAATCCTTAGTACAAATATGAGTCATTGCTCGTAACAAGCATATGAAAAATAATGATTGACTAACTCCTTCCTCTCTTCATGAGTATTTATTTATACGTAAAATATCAATAAGAAACGAAGGAATCAAATTTGATCAAGAATGGGGTCCAGTTCAACTTATTTAGGCAAATATAATATATCTAATGGATGTTAGGGATATGATGAGATGTTGTATAATATTCCTTAATTTTCTTTGACTTCAAGTACTAATCCTCAAGCCCTAATATTCAAATTCTAGCCGTTGGTGACAAAACTGCTAATTTTTCTAACTGATTACACGAATTTTTGAATAGACACCCTGTGTTGACCAATCATTGACTTGAGGGTTGTGACCATCTACAAGGAGGCTATATAGGTATTTATCCATTAGATGATAATTTTGAATGCATTCCAAGTGTCATTACCATATTAGCTAACGTGGAACCCTATAGAGCTTGGAAGAATTATTGGAATTCTGCTTTTATTGATTTTATGTAATTACAGGAATTCCTGTAGATTGTTGTTTTGCAAATTAGTACATGAATAAATGCTTCTAAGTATTTATATATTAAAAAGAGAAGATTTTTCTTATGAAAGATAATTACCTTTATTTTAACCTTTTCATGTCATTATCTTCACAAAGGGAGGAATTTGGTTCAAAACTAAAGATAGAAAAAGTTGGAATAAGGTGGTTAAAAGTACCAATATTTGAACCCAACATCTCCCCCAAACTGGTGTTTTTGCATGACCTCATGCAATCAAAACTAAAATTCATCTCCTCTTGAAATTTCAAGGTCCAAAACTATAGACTTCTCACTTCATACACTCTTGCTGCCTAGATAAGAAAATTTAAGTTTGTGTTTGATGTAGATCGGTTCCTTACTTTTTCTTCAAATTCTTGTTTCTTATCATCAACCTTTTGTTCTACTTGATATTATTTATATTTGCCACAAAAAAGTTTATGTATTTATATCTAAGTGATTTGTGTTTTCTTTGTTCTTGGCATACTACTTCAATTTCTCGTTTTCTGCCTTTACTACCCTGTTGTTTTAGCTTCTTTATATTTGTGTCTTTCTTCTTTAACTTATCAAGCGAGTATTTATCTGTTGATTTTTTTTGCAGTCCACTCTTATTTTTGTATGCTGACCTTCCTCATGTACCAATAGATCTTTAAGCCTTCCTTGTTCCTTTTGAAATTGGTGGCACTGTTCAAAATGATCCTCTTCTATGGTTCACTCACTGTGCACCACTCCTATGTGTACCATGTTGAATATATGGCATAGAGCTCAGTTCAAATTTTGGTAGCAGTATAGGAGAACAAAGCATGATTTTTTGGCTTATAGAGTTCCAAATAATAGTGAATTGTAAGAGAGGCATGTTTGAAATGGAATTAGATTTAATGATTGCGATATTTGTAATATAAGTACAAATATCACATTACATCATAATTATCGGAATAGGTAATTGTATTTAGAAAGATGAAATTTAGTTAGATAGATAATTATTAACTCAAATGCTTGAACTGTTGGTTTTAAGCATTAAGCTTTTTTTTTTTAATAGAAAGAATAATGAAATTACATGTCTAATTTCAATGCTTAAGGTAATGATGAGTTAGGAATTCAAGAAAAGGATACATGGAAATAGGTTTTTTTTAGGTAAAATCAACCATTTAAAAATCTTATAAGTTTAATAAATAAACATAATTGAAACATATACCATGTTACCTTTTTGGAAAACTCTGAATATTGATTTGTTGACACCATAAATCTCATTCATGGAGGAATAGATTAATGATTCACTTTACTGAAATTGACTTGTGTTGAACTAATCTTTTCTTGTGAAGCCTTTCTTGCAGGAATCTGAACTTCCACTTACAGGAATCTGGAATCTTTATTACAGGAATCTAGAATCTTTATTACATGAATTTGGAAACTTGTTTTACCATTATCTCTCAAACCACAAATTGGTTTTCAATGAAACTTTTCGAGGTAGTTAGTATTATTGATATTCTTATCCATGCCAAAAATTGCAACCAACAGATGCACATTTTTCGAGAAAAATGAAAAATGGTTGTAGGTAACAGTGGTTGATTTTTTTACAAAATATGCATTAGTTTGAATTGAGTTTTTTTTTTGTGTTGATTCACCTTAACATATTGCATATCCCTATAGAATTTCACTGCCATCGAATGCACGAATCTCACGAAAAATGCAAAATGGTTGAAGGTGACAGTGGCCATTTTTTTGAAAATAATAAATCAGAATTGACTGAAATTTGGTGTGTTTATTCAACATACCTTGATGCATTTGTGATCCAAATTTCATGGCGATCCAATCCACGGTTTATGAGATATTATCAAATCAATTTCTGCTCTGTATATGAAGAAAATGACGTTGACTGTAACTTTGGCCAAGACGTTGAGCTGATTGTGTGCAACTTAGGTTTGATATAACTAACACATAACCATATCGAAGGGCCTAGGAAGAAAACCCATGTGCCATAATTTCATTTACAGCTGCGCAAATATGTCAACCATGGAAGTCCTTATGGAAATTCACCCTTTAATTACAAGAATTTTATGTATATCACCTATCTTGATTCAACACCATGCCCTTTTAAAGAAGGAAAAGAACACACTTATAAAACTTAAAACTGCCATTGGTTTAGAAACTGAGATTTTGGTTAATACTTCTTCAATTATAGGGTCTTAGAAGACTTGAAAAAGTTCTCGGAAAGGTTTCTGTATATGTTGATTTTATCATTTATTTTGTCGAGTCTTCAATTTTGAACCCTCCTTTAAGCACAATTTTCTTCTTGTGAATAGATGTTGGTAATGTCAACAATCACTCCCCCACACTTAAGGATTTGCATGTCCTCATGAAAATTAAATAGCCATTTGGTGCATTTGAAACTATAAGAGAATTTTGGAATTACAGAAGGCTAAGACAAATCCTTCACCCAATCTATCCATGAATCACATTCACCAAATATAAAAAACAATACGGAGGGTTGCTAAGATGGTTGCCACACACTGTTGTTATGCCATGCATTTTTAAAGCAGGAAAATGGAACACATAAAACTTTGAAGTTTGTTATTGTGTTGGAATGTCATTCCCTTTTAAAGCTAAAAAGAAAAGGATGCACTTATAAAAACTTAGAAACTACAATAGAAGTGATGAACACGGGGAACAAAATGACATTCCTTTTTGTAAGCAAAACTAGAAACTGAGATTTATTTTTTAGCTAAAAATTGCATTAAACCTAACTACTATTGTCCCATGGAGTTTTATCAAGCCTAGGTCAGTTCATGCTCGCCGGTGTTTTCAGTTTTAATGAGTTTGAAAAACTTAAAGAAGACTCAAATACTATCCTATGGATTTTTCTCGAGCCCAGGATGGTTGATGCTTGTTGGTGTTTTCAATTTTAGAGAGTCTGAAAAACTTAAAGAAAACTCTAGGGGGGTTCCTTTCCCATAGATAATCTACCAAGATCAGATAAAGAGATAAACCTATGCTTGGTAGATGTTCCTCTCATAGTTTAATGAGCACAAGAAGGAACAAAGTAAGCTCAAGATTATTAATTAATTATATATATATATATATATATATATATATATATATATATATATATATATATATATTTATGTATTTATTTATTTATTTCCCTATACTAACCTATTCTATTGAAAATAGGAAAATCTCTTCAAGTGTATGCATATTTCTAGTGTATCCATCTAAGAATCAAGGTCTCTAAAGTATTCATACCCAATGCTAAAAATAATGCTTTAATAAATACTTGGATGTGAATAATTAGCTACTCACATTATTTGGATGCCAAAAAGTGTTGAAGAATGGAGGAATTAGGTGGCCAGATGACTGTTTGGAACCAATCTTCAATGCAATTTTGATTTTCTTGGCTACCTGGTTCAATATCTTCCTTTTTCATGCCAAGTAAATCTGCTGGAATATACTCTTCATTCATATAATCTGCTATCAAGTAGGAAATAAACTCTTCAATCTCAGGTTCCAACATTTTCTCTTCATTAGTTGGTGTCCATGATTCTCAGGCTTATTCTACATATTTGCAAGGATAACTGGTAAGGCCTTTTAGATCTTCTTCCTGGATTTGTTCATGGATTTTTTGTTCTTCTTGAAAACCAGATCTACCTCTAGTTATAGCTCTGACATTGGAACAAGGATTTAATAAATTCTTTGTAGTGATGAGCCCTTCTTTGTTCAACAAATTCTTTAACATATTTTTGTTGGTTGATAGTTCTTGTCTTACACATGGATAGTACATGGGGATTTTTTTCAATTCAATTTGTTGGAATTCTTCCTCTACCTCTATGTGTTTGAATGAATCTACCTATATTATCTCTTAACCTCTACATACAATATTTAACACAATTGGCTTTGTAGGACACACTATGGTGGTGGCGTAGGTTCTTACCTCCTGTCTTATATTCCTACTCCCCCATATCACATTTTTTATACTATAAGGTAGAGTAAAGAGAATTTTTAAATGTTTTCTATGTTTAAAAAAATAAGCTAAATTCCTAGGCACTAATTCGTTACACCTCCCTAGCAATGGCGCCAAAATGTCAAGTAATATAGTGGGATATATTTATCAACATTTAATTGTCGATCTAGGTAGGTAAACTTTGAGGTGAAACATAATATGTGTAAATTGGATACCTAGGTGTTTTCCTATGCAGAAATAAAGGACAAACCAAGTACAGGTAGACCCCAAAGTTGATTCACCTTACACTGATTTTCAGATTCTTAAATTTAATTTTGACCTATTGATACAAAGTTTATAGATTCAACAAGATATATCACACTTCCTCACTAGATACTCCATCTGGATTAATTGTTGATCAAAATCAACTAAGACTATTCTAAAAAAGAATTTAGATGGAACTAGTGTTCCAAGTTATGTAAGCAACTCCTAATCAAAATCAATCTCTTTTATTCTAAAACACACACCAAATTATAGAAATCTAATTATCTTAATGATTCAAAGCATCAACACTTAAAATAAATTCATTCTAATAAAACTACTTCAAAAGCACAAAATATGTAATTACAACAATTATGTAGGGTCCTATGTGATTGCAAGATCACTATAGGAATTCTTGTATGATTACTGTAACAACCTTGGTGAAAATTCCATGTAAGTAAAGTTAATAAAGGAAAAATAATAACCATAATTATGGGACACTTATTCCAAGCTGAATGTTGGGAAAACATCGAAGTGTTGGTGTTCATTTGGTTTATTGTGGCTAAGGAATTGGCGAAGGCAATGATAGAGGCTTTGGAAAGGCAAAATGACATTTTGGCAATTTATTTATGAAAATAATGGAAATTAGGAGAAAAAGAAGGTGAAGGCTCACAGGTTGCATGTGAGGAGGAAAATTGAAGAAAATAGAGCCCTCATTAATAAAAAGGATTCTGAGGACTAGTTGGTACCTTTTGTCAGTTCAGTTTTGGATCTTTCTCTTTATTCTCTCTCTCACACACTCTTGGACACTTAGATTTTTCTTGGAGCACTTTAGCATTGGATCAAGAAAAACAAAGAAGGCAAAGGAAGAAAGGATTAAGCAAGGAAGAGCGGGATTAAGCAGCTACAACGGGATTATTTGCAGGGGTTGATTTGCATGTATGATTTCCTTACTAGTTTTGGCATGCATGGTTATGCATGCGTGTTCTTGTTTCTCTTGTTGTCATTGGCATGAATTTGTCCAGGTGTCACAGTGTTCTTCAACCTTGCCTTGCCATTTCGGATAGCCATGGTGTGATGGGGTTCTCATGTTTTGGTTTAGCTGGATTGCCGGATGGATTTGAAATTGAGTGAGATAGTCTCTAAAATAAAGAACACATTCCCTTGTGATCCCTGAATTGGATTATGGATTGTGGTAAAACCTCGGCCTAGTGACCCCTGAACCAGACTGTGGGTGCGGTAAAGCCATATTTTGTGTTACCTCAGTGGGCCTAGGAATCCTCGACCGGTGAATGGTGGGATATACGGTAAATCCTAGAGGTGGTTGCCCTTGATCAGGCCTAGGAATCCTTGGACAGTGAATGGCAGGATATATGGTAAATCCTGGAGGGTGGAGTCTCGATTAGGGCCTAGTGATCCAATGTGGATTGCGGTAAATCCTAGAGACTAGGAGATAGGCAAATTCCTCACAGTGTAGGTGGAGAAATCTGGTGGCATCCATGCTTATTTAGGGCCTAGTGATCCATTGTGGATTGAAATAAGGCATCGTTCTATTGATGAGGATGAGGTGGTTTAGCATCAAGAATCCTTTGTTGATTTTGGTTATGAGTCCCACATTCATGCTTGGAATATGGCACAAGGTTGATTGGTTGAAAGAAAGATTTGGTTCAACCAATCTATGGTCGGGTGGTTCGTGGAAGTCCCAAACCTGGTTGGCTTTTGCATTCATTAATAAGAGTTATTCTCCTTGGTATTTCATGTGTAAATGTACTAGTTTATATGTGGATTCTATGGTTGTTGTATCCTTATTATTTCTGTTGTTTATATGTTGGTTATGAGTATGTTTTATGATAGTGATGATGTATGGCTCTCATCATGTTTTGATTTGTAAATGAATGAACAATGAATATATGACCTAATAGATGATAATGTAGCTAATGTGATAAGGCATCAATGCTTCTTAGCAATTCTCAGGTAAGTATAAGACCCCTATGCTTAGATACGTTGTTATGACCTGTAGAATGCATATTTGTGACATGTTTGACGAAATTCTTGTCATGGCTAGTAGGGGTTAAGTCAAGTCTTTGTTCAAGTATTTTCTTTAGTATCATTGTTTCGATGTTACTATTCATTCCTGAAGGTTTCATGGAGTTCTAGGCAGTGGCCTGAATCCCAACCTGAAAAAGTGGCACAGAATCCACTAGCTCAGGACTAGTTGAAAAAGACCCTAATCGCTAGCATGCCCTTGCTGTGAGAGCGAGTGGAGGGTCCCAGTCGCATGCATGCCCATGTCATGGGAGCAATTGAGGCTCTAGGTTAGTAAAATGTTGATTTTCCTCAGGGGTTGGTCACTTCGAAAGGTTGGTTGACTCCTGGAGGTTCTGTAGCATGTGTAGAAGGTCAGATGGGTTGTGTGTTGTTGGTTCCACTTCCTTAATTGTACAAGGGGAGTTGAATCAGATCATAGTAGCCTCTTATCTCATGTTTACCCCATCAGACCAGTTAACTTGGGTAAATGTGGGAGGAGGGTGTTACGTAGTGGTACTAGAGCATGGTTCACCCCTTGGACTGGATGGGCGGTGTGCGTTGGTCATGCATTCATGCCGGTTGCATATGTGTTCTCTATGCTTGGGGTCTATGTACTTGTTTTGTATGCATGGTGGTGGCCATGGTTGCAGTGGTGTCGCCATGTGAAAGTTCATGGTGTGGATGTTGGATGTATTTATCATGAGTATAGGTTGGTTATGCATTGGTAATGTTTTCCAGTGTTTGTATGTAGCGTGTATGCATGCATGTCATAAATATGTTGATTATGCATACATTGACGTGGTTGTAGTTGTCATGCATGAGGTCATGGTATGTGGATTGATATGATGTTCATGAATTCATGACTGGAGTATGGTTAGGATGATATCGATATGCTGTTATGATTATGTTTATACATGCATTGTGCTAATTTGGTTGATCTTGCAAACAAGATATCATCCTCGAACTATACTGAGGTATGTTGATTATGTTTATATTTTGGTTTAGCTGACATGGTATGATTTGTAGGAATAATATCAAAGATGACTAACAAGATGGTAGACTATAGTTCACGAGACTCCCCCTGTATCAGATGAGAAGCACGGTGTTGGAAACTCTAATGACATAGCAGATATACGAATAAGCTTGAAGGAATAGATAAGGAGTTGCAAAGCAGATAATGACAAAATCGTGCAGGCACAAGAGAAACAAGCAGAAGTCAATGCAGTAATATTTTAGGGTTTGTCAAAATTGTAGAGACATGGACCACTTCGGATCAACCATGGGAAGGAGGACAAAACAAATGGGGCATACAGCAGTAGATCTCATGGTGGGCATATTTCAGATAGAGGTGACACGATTAGAGATGGCAAGCTCTTGGATACTTCGGATAGGAGAGGTGATGGACACAGGTACTATTCTAGTTCTGGTTCTGACAGGAATTATGATCGTCATCATTATCATCCTTACAGGAGGAGTGACAAGGGATATTTGCTAGCTGAGTTTAAGAAAGATAAGGCACCTACTTTTGATGGAGATTTAAAGAAGTCGGGGGATGTAGAGGCTTGGTTACTTGGGATGAAGAAGGTCTTTGAACTACATGAGTACACAAAAAACATGAAGGCCAAAATAACGACATTCAATCTTAAAGTTAAAGCGAATATATGGTGGGAAGATGTAAATTGGGTTAGAGACATCAGGACATAAGAGTTGAGTTGACATGAATTCAAGAGACTCTTTAGGAAGAAATACTTGTCAAAAAGGTACTACGATAGTAAGGCTAAAGAGTTATATGAGCTAGAGATGGGATTGATGACATATGAGTATACGAGTAAGTTCCTGGAGCTATTCAGATATGTGCCGTATCTTAAGGATGAGAAGGATAAAGCTCATATATTTTTCAATGGATTGCCATTAGCTTTTAGAGATCGGATTGAGTATGATGAGCCTCGATCACTTGAGGAAGGTATTGGGAAATTGAAGCATTTCTACGAACAATCAAAGCATAAGAATGAATCTCAGCAAGGATGGAAAGGGAAATATAAAGATAAAGGTAAAGGTAAATGAAAGTTGAACAGAACAAGGCCTCATAATGCAGAAGAGAAAGAAAATGTCGCACCATATAAGAAGTTCAACGTATCTACGGGGACATGGGTCACAATAGTATAATAGAGGTAATTGTACAAGACGGTTGGAGTGTTGTACATGTGGTAAGGAACATATTAAGAGGGATTGTCTGTAGAATGAGGGTGGTGGACCTAAGATTTACAGTGCACAGGAGGCATAGACAGTTGGTAATGTTGGGAAAAGTTTCCACGAATTTATGCAGCGCTAGATAACAAGCAAGAAGAGCACTAGGGAACTGTTATTGAGATGGATGGTAAGGTTTGTGATCAAGTTGTTTCCATATTGATTGACCCTAGATCTAATTATAGTTATGTTAGTCCTGACTTGGTGGATAAGTGCTTTGAATAAATAAGTGCATGTAGAATCCTAGTTAGTGCAGTTGGCTACAGGTACAAAGAAGAGAGTGTATCACTGGGTAAGAGTTTGTCCATTCAAGTTGAATGGTATGCCTACATCAACACATTTGAATGTATTGCCATTGAGATCATATAGTATGTTGTTGGGCATGGAATGGTTGTATCTTCATAAGACTAAAGTGGATTTTTATGATGACGACATTGAATATTTGGATGACAATGGAGAACAAAGAATCTTGAAGGGTAAGAAGAAAGCAACATCAGTTAGGATGGTGATAGTTATGCAGGCAAAGCACAGTCGCATAAAAGGGTGTGTGTTATTTGCAATGCATATTTCTAGTAATAAAGGTAAGGATGTTAAGGATGCAAAGGTATTGAGCAAGTACTTGATCTTGTAGCAGTTCCAGGATGTGTTTCCAATAGAGATTTTAGAGTTGTCGCCTCATAGAGAAGTGGACTTTTCTATTGAGTTGGTACCAGGGGAAAACTAGCATCAAAGGCATCGTACAGGATGAGTACACGAGACTTAGTAGATTTGAAGTTGCAATTGAAGGAAATTCTTGACAATGGATACATCAACCCAAGTGTATCACCATGGGGTGCACTAGTTTTGTTTGTGAAGAAGAAGGATGGTACTCTCAGGCTATGCATTTGTTGCCGAGGATTGACAAATTTCAATCAATTGAATGGAGCAACAATGTTCTCGAAGATTTATTTGAGATCGAGATATCATCAGGTACGCATTAAAGAGGAGGACATTTACAAGACAACTTTTCGGACTAGGTATGGGCATTATGAGTTTGTTGTAGTTCCATTTGGTTTGACTAATGATCCAACTACCTTTATATGCTTGATGAATAATGTGTTACGTCTTTATCTAAACAAGTTTGTTATTGTATTCATTGATGACATCTTGATATATTCTAAAAATGAGGAAGAGCATACTGAGCACTTAGCAACAGTGTTGAGATTGCTAAGAGAGCATCAGTTGTATGCTAAGCTTAGCAAATGCAGTTTATTTTAGACAAAGGTACATTATTTGGGACATGTTTTTTCCAAGGAAGGTATAATAGTGGATCCAGAGAAGATAAGAGCTATCATGGAATGGGAAGCTCCTAGAAATGTGGATGAGGTAAGATCATTCATGGGGTTAACACGTTATTAGAGGAGGTTCATCAAGAAATTCTCCTACATTGTGTATCCTATTACATCATTGCAAAGGAAAGATAAGAAATTTAAATGGACAGAGGAATGTGCGGCTAGTTTTGAGCAATTGAAGCAGTTGTTGACAAATGCTCCAGTGTTAGAGATTGTAGATCCGGACAAAGAATTTATGGTATGCAAAAATGCTTGCAAGAGAGGATTTGGTGGAGTCCTTATGCAGGAAGGATAAGTAGTGTTCAATGAGTCACAAAAACTGAATGAGCATGAGCAGAATTAACGGACACATGATCTTGAGCTGGTAGTGATCATCCATGTGTTGAAGATGTGGAGGCATTGTCTTCTTGGTAGGAATTTTGTTTTGATGAGTGATCACATTGGGTTGAGATACTTGTTCGATCAGCCAAATCTGAATGCGAGACAAGTTAGATGGTTGGCCACGATAAGTGAGTTCGAATTTGAGATCAGGTACATCAAGGGTAAGGAGAAAAGGCTTGCAGATGCTCTTAGTAGGAAAGTACAAGTGAATCATATAGAAACAATGAGTTCTTATGGGACAAACTTACAAGAAAGATCTTACAGGAAAGTCAACAAAATGATAGGTACGTGTATCTTATGCATAGGTTACTGTTAGCACTCCAGGAAACTCTCCAAGGTTGTAAATCGGAGATGCCTGGTAACATGTAAGCTTCAATATTTTTCTCTGAACTATTGGAATGAAAGATGGTTTCGATCAAGCCAGATAACCATTTCAACTATGTTTTTACTCAAGACATGCATGAACACCCCCAGAATACAAGGATTTAGACCACCAATCACTCACAGTTTAAGGAATAGGTGAATATGGAGAATACTGACCACACCAGCAGATGCACAAGACCATGTGATAGCCGGCTGCAACCAGTAAAAAGGTCTGCAAATCTATTTCCTAATACACAGAGATGATGACAGCTCTCTGGCACTAAGATGACAGAAACCTGCATAACACATTCAATGATACATACTAGATTCTAACACAGAGGTGGGATGACAGCCCCTCAAATGCTAAATATCAAGAGCAGATAAAAATGCATAACAGGCACAACCTAGAATAGAGAAGAAGTGGAGAGTGAGCAATTAACAGCAAAAGAAGCTTGTATTAACTGGAAATGAAGATGAAAAGCTTGAGTAGCAAAAGTCTTAATAGTCTCCAGAAGTTGAACCTCTATTACATCTTACTAACAGCTATTTATAGCTTGTCTACAATGCTCCTGAGCTCTCTAGAAGGCTCAGAGTCTTAATCTTCCTGATCCGTTCCCTAACTGTTTGATTCCCTCTACCGGCAAGCATGGCTCGGTGGTTTTCCTCTTCTGACAAAGGAATAACCGCATCCAGATATTTTGGGTAGTGGCTGCGCTGTCTGGGAGCTCTACCGTGCCAGAGACGCCCCACAATCATTCTGTTTGTTTGCTGAGCTGTGCTGTCGATGCCCATGATTGCTTCTCGGCCTCTGTCTCCCGGAGGTTATTTCCCGGCCTTTGTTTATGTGATAGAATGGGTCTTCCGGGCCTTTGTTATCTTCTAAATGCAAACGAGGACTACTTTATGTTATAACAGAGAAATGATGCAATTGTGAGAAATCCCGCCCTTCTCTGTTCTTTTGGGCTTTAACAGTCCTGAAAAGTGGTTAATTCCTTTATTGGGTCCGCCCTTGGGTCGCTGTTACATATCGCACTTGGCCTGTTCCCTTTGTTCCCCTTTGTATTTCATCATATAACGAAATACATTCAAAATGCATTGAAAATGGGCTTTGACGGACGTGAAAGATTATACATTTTGCTTCTGAAACCCATTGGGTCCGGGCCTCATCGCATCGCGCACATACATGTAAAGACCATGCCCCTTGGTTTTTCCAATAGCGATATTGTGATGCGATCTGGGTCGTTGATCCGCATGCACGATCAACGGTCCTCGTGGAATCGCCGATTGCGATCGCTCATTGCATACTGTCTGCGCCGATAACCTCTGACTCACCTCCCCGACTGTTATCCGCCGATGCGATGTGGGTCGTCGATTTGATCACGCGATCTGCAGTCCTCGTTTAATCTCCGATCACCGTTGCCCTCGCCCCTTGGTTTCCACTGATTGCGATCCGCCGATGCGATGTGCCAACCTGATCATCGGCGATCGCTGATCGGCGATGTCTTGCACCTGTTGCCGCTACCTGCCTATGCCGATTGCAATTTTCCGCTTAGTTCTAGGCTGTTGATCAACCAGATCTAATGGCTGCTGTGATTTGGACTATTTTGCATGGTTTTTTCATGGTTTTGGAGTGTTTTCGCCTCCCGATAGTGTATTTCCGCCCTTCCAAGGGCTCTTGGCATGCGATGCTTTTGACTTTGAATGGTCCTTAAGAGGCTTTTGAAGATTTCAAGAGCATATATGGATCCATTGGCATGCTTTTAAGTAAATTTGGAGACTTTGGGGCATATTTGGATCCATTTTTTGGGCCATTTTCCCACAAGGCTAACACTGGCTCCTTCTGGGGATGAAAGCCTCCCTGTGAGGTTTCAAGAACTACAGAACAATGCCTTTCCTGTAAAAAACAAATTAGCAAAATTTCCCAGTGTTCCATTGGGCATGGAGTCTACTTTGCTTATACTAAACTGATAAAATAAAATATTTACAATTTTAAGGCCAAAAGACCTTAAATCACATAAATTTTCAGAAAACGCCCATTGACTGGGCCATCAAAAACTGCTTCCCCTTCCATGCTTTTCAGCATGAAGGTTTTGTTCCCTTGGATTTAAGAAATGATAAAAGGCCCTGTCCAGAAAGCGTCAAACTTCCCATGATTGCCTTTCTTTTCCTTTAGTGCATCCCACTTCAGAACCAAGTCTCCAACATGAAAATTATCTATTTTTGTCCTTTTGTCAAAAGCTTCCTTGATTTTTTTCTGATGTGCCGCGGACTTTTCAACCAGCTGTTCTTTGATTTGGTGTACCTCTGCTAAATCAGTGATCCTCTTAGCCATGTCATCCTCCTCATTATGTTCTTCTTGTAGGAACTTTGCCACAGGGAGAGTTAACTAAATTGGGAATACAACTTCAGTGCCATATACCAGCTTGAATGGAGAATTTCCTATGGACTTCTTAATGGTCACTCTGTCAGCCCACAGTGCATACTTGAGCTTAGAATCCCAATTCTTTTTGTTGTCCTCCAACAGCTTTTTGATTATCCTTATCAGGGTTTTGTTAGAGGATTCTGCTAGACCATTGCCTTGAGGGTAGTAGGAGGTGGAATGAACTAGCTTAATGCCCATTGAATCACACATTTCCACCAATTCTTTTTCCCTGAAGGCTGCTGCATTATCTGTGACTAATTTATGTGGAAAACCAAATCTGGGAAAGATATGCTCTGTCAAAAACTTCATGACCACATTATGATAAGCCCTTTTGGTTGGGATTGCTTCAATCCACTTAGTAAAATAATCAGTGGATACTAATATCCATCTGTGCTGGCCACTGGAATGTGGATTGATTTCTCCAATGAAATCCAAGCCCCACTGCTGAAAAGGTCCCTTTACATGTATTGGTTTTAGGGGCAGGGACTTCAATTGTTGTTTCCCTTCAAATCTTTGGCACCTGTCACAAGATTTAACAAATGAAAAGACATTAGAAAATAAGGTGGGCCAATAGTACCCAGCTCTGAGGATCTTATGGGCAGTGGTTTTCCAATAATGGTGTCCTCCACACATGTTGGAATGAAACTGCTGCATGACCTCCATTGACTGTTCTTTGTCCAGACACCTCAAAAGAATTCCAGATGGATCCCTCCAGTAGAGCAAATTTTCATTAATGCAATATTTAGCTGCCCTAAGCTTAATAGTTCTGGCTTGACTTGTGCTTAAGCCTGGAGGGATTTCTAGCTTCAGTAAGAATTTAACTATTGCAGAGTACCAATCACAAGAAGCTAGATTTTCTGCCACCAACTGCTTTCTCCCTGGTTCAGCTGCTTCCTCTTCTTCTGTTTGACCCTTTTCTGCATCTGTGCTTATGAGATTTATGTCCATTTTTCTACAATTTTCTTCAGCTAACAGTTTGGCAAGGCCCTGACCTCTGACCAGCTTGGTGGGCTTCAGTTCTATATTAAACTCAATCAACTTTGCAATCCATTTAGCCCTTCTTCCATCAGCATCAGGCTGTGTTAAGACATCTTTTATTGCAGCAGAAGGCACGTATGCAATTATCTTGGAATGCAGAATATAAATTCTGAAAGCTTTCAAAGACTTGATAAGAGCATATGCTTGTTTTTCAATAATATCATACCTCAGCTCAGCATCCCTTAAGGTTTTGCTGAAAAATGCCACCAGATGCTCTGAGCCTTCTCCATCTGCTTGCAATAACACTGCTGCAAGGGTGTCGTCAGAGGCAAAAGAAAATATATGGAACTCCTTGCTGTAATCTGGAATGATTAAAGTGGGAGCCTCCATAATAACCTTTTTAATGGACTCAAATGATTTTCTTTCTACATCATTCCATTTGATCTCTGACCCCTTCTCCAACATAGAGGTAATATGCTTCACAAGTTCTGCAAAATTTGGGATAAACCTCCTTACAAAATTAATCTTGCCAAGAAAGGACTGGAAGTCCTTCTTTGATCTCGGGACAGACAAGGTCTGTATCGCTTTTACTCTTTCTGGGTCAATTCGGACACCTGCAGCAGAAACAATATGTCCCAACAACTTGCCTTCTTCTAAAGCAAACTGTGACTTCTTAGGATTTACTAAAATCCCAAACCTTCTACACTTCAAAAACACTTTCTTCAAATGTTGCACATGGTCTTGATGGCTGCTGGAGTATACTGTTATATCATCAAGGTAGATAAGGACAAATTTATCCTTCTCTCCCACAAATGCTATATCCATAGCTCTCTGAAAGGTGGCTCCAGCATTCATCAACCCAAAAGGCATCTTGGAATACATAAAGGTGCCCCAAGGAGTGGTAAATGCAGTCTTCTCCTGATCATCTGGATGCACAACAACCTGATTATACCCTGAAAATCCATCCAGGAAAGACATCACTTTGGCTCCTGAGACCTTCTGCAGCAAGTGCTCCATCTTGGGTAGAGGATAATTGTCTTTCTTGGAGCATTTATTTAAGTTTCTGAAATCAACACAAAGTCTGATTTCTCCACTTTTCTTCCTCACCACTACTAGGTTGGCTACCCACTTGGAATATCTAAGAGGGACTATGATTTTGGCAGCCAGCAACTTTTTTATTTCTTTTTTCAATCAGAGTGAGGAGCATAGGATTTAATGGTCTCAGCTTCTGTTTGAAAGGTATGGTGCCTTTCTCTAAAGGGATTTTATGCTGGATGATATTCTTATCATATGTTTTCAGGTCACTATATTCCCAGGCGAAGACATCAGCAAATTGCTTCATTAATTTGCAGTATTCAGAACTTTGGTCAGCAGATAGATGAGAAGACAGATTTATGTACCTAGGCTGACCTGGACTCCCTATATCACGCTGACAGACTGCAGATGGATCTTCTTTTTGGGCAGCCTTATAAGGTACATCGTTTTGGTCAAACAGTCTTTCTAGAGGAATTAGACCCTTAGGAATATGATTGCTGGGAAGCTGGACAATGCTATCTTTGCCAATTTTGTTTCTAAGCTGGGATTGGGGGGTCTCTTGCAAGGCTTCATTTTCTTGGTCAATTTTCATTTCGGAAAATTCATCAATGACTTGCAGAAACCTATTTATCTCATCATCATCATCAAAAACTTTCCAATGCTGGACATTATCAGGCAAGGATGGTCTATATTTCATTTGGACTTCATAAACTAGTCTGGGAGGCATGGGAGGGATAAATAGACTAGCAGACACAGCAAGGGAATCAACAAGCTGATTTTTGGCTCTAGGAATATATGAAATACATAAATAATCAAAAGAATCTTTGATCCTCCATACCTCATCTCTGTATGCTTTCAGCAGGGAAAATTTTAAGAACCCCCCCTAAATTTATAAATATAATAAATGGGCGAATCTCCATGGTATATAGGAAAAATGGAAGGCGATTTTATCAATAATATAATATGTATATATAATTTTTTGGCGAATCTCTCACCAAGCATGGCGAATATTTTACTCAATTATAAAATCTTGTAAGATCTTGGCGAGTCTTTCACTAAATAATAAAACTTTGTAAAGTCCTAGTGAATCTTAGCATAGGCTACATGCTATTTTAATTCCCCCATTTAAATAGGCTACATTCCAGGTGAATACCATGGGTCAATACCATGTGCCATTTTGGTGAATACCATGGGTCAATAGCATGTGCCATTTTTATTTTTATTAGAATATTTTACTCAATTATAAAATCTTGTAAGATCTTGGCGAGTCTTTCACTAAATAATAAAACTTTGTAAAGTCCTAGTGAATCTTAGCATAGGCTACATGCTGGTTTAATTCCCCCATTTAAATAGGCTACATTCCAGGTGAATACCATGGGTCAATACCATGTGCCATTTTGGTGAATACCATGGGTCAATACCATGTGCCATTTTTATTTTTATTAATTCTAATATTAGGGTTAATAATGGTTTTTTGCATGGTATTAATAACAATCTAGTCCACGGTATTTGTCCCATAGTATTTTGGCCATAGGTTTCACCTAAATATAACCCATTTTTTGAGTGTTCGTAAATATAAGGTGACTTATGGAGTAAATATAAAAAAATGTTTTATTTGTTTACCATACCTCTCGTTTATTTATATTTTTTATTAATTTACCATACCTCTTTTACAAATATGGTATTTGGCCCATGGGATTCACTTAAATAAAACCTCTTTCTTGAGCCTTCATAAATAGAACGAGGGTTATGGACTAAATATAAAAAGAGGTTTTATTTATTTACGATACGTCTAATTTATTTATATTTATATTTATTTACCATACCTTTTGAGTAAGTATAAAAAGACGTTTTATTTATTTACCATACCTCCACTTTACTTATATTTTTATTTGTTTACACCCTTACATTTATATAAGGTGACTTATGGAGTAAATATAAAAAATGTTTTATTTATTTACCATACCTCTCATTTATTTATATTTTTATTAATTTACCATGCCTCTTTTATAAATATGGTATTTGGCCCATAGGATTCACTTAAATAAAACCTACTCTTGAAAATGGGCGAATGGATTCACTTAAATAAAACCTATTCTTGAAAATGGGCGAATGGAAGGTTGTAAGTTCTAATTTCAAGGGCTAAATTTACCTTTTTTACCCTCTCCCTTAAAATAAGGTGGGCTATTTGAGGTGATTTGTAAAAATGTACTATGATACAAAATATTCGCCCACTAAAAATTTAAAACCCCTTAATTTCGCCAAAGGGCGAACATTCGCCCCTAAAATTATCCTTGGCTTTCAGCCTTGGGTGCTTTGCTTGAAATGTTTTATTTACTTGCTGAATGATCAAATCAGCATCTCCAAATACCTTCAGATTCTGGATTCCTCTATCTTTTGCTACATTAAGGCCCAGTATGAGAGCTTCATACTCTGTATATTATTGGTGACTTGGAAGGCCAGCTTAAAAGACAACTGTGTGCTTTCTTGTTTTGGAGATATCAGGACCACCCCTGCTCCTGCAATCTCCCTGGAACATGCGCCATCAAAGAACATCTCCCAAACCTGATTTGCTTGCTCCCCCTCAGCCCGAACAATTGGTTTCTTGAGCTGCAACGAGGCCTTCTGAGATTCTTCAATTTGGAGGATACATGCTCCAAAATCAGTGTCCACCGCATAAATGGGATGATTAGAAGGATTCTTTTCATCACTGATGATATATGCCAGCTGTGCTTCTCTATACAATCTCCTGCTTTCTCCTCTGAAAACTAGGACAGTGGCATAAGACAGGTCATTCTACAATGTCCCACCTAGTCTCTTAATCCACCCTCTAGACAACAACATGCCAAATTTAGGAGGGACATCTGCCACCACAATATCCATCATTATGCTCTTCATGGGCAGCTGGGTTAGGGTAATGGCTAAATATTTAATCAATCCCAGACATTTCACCTTTCTTGAATCAAATGAGAATAGGTCATGATATGGTCTGGTGATGTCAAGGCCTAACTCTTCCATGATAGTTTTAGGCATCAGATTGTGACTGGCACCTATATCTAGCAGGCAATTGTGGAGAATTTTGTCATGAATGGTCAAGGAGACATAAAAAGATGGAGAATTATCATTGGCAGGTTCAGTCATTGGGCTTAGCACAATTGCAGGCCTATCGTCTTGAAAATTGACAAAGTCAGTGGAGGTTTGTGTGGTTTTCAGCTCAAGAGCTTCAAGGATAGGCTTTCTAAACACTTCACTCTTCACCAGTTCTATCAGAGGCACATATATTTTTAACTTCTGAACTTCTGATTCAAAGCTGAAAGAGAGAGGTAACTTGTCAGAACCTCTTACCTCTTGAACTGGTGCTTTGAGGATGACTGGATCAGCTGCTGGTCTTCTCTGCCTGCTATTCTGGGTCTCTGTTTGGACGACAGCTTTTTGGGCAGGATTCTCCTTGACATTATTTGCATTTGACCTCAGATTATATCTTTGCTGCTCCTCAGTTTGTAGAACAGCCTCTCTGTCCCACCTTTGACTGTCTTGCTCCTGCAGCAAAGACTCTTCGTATGCAGCCAATGTCAAAAAGGCATCACTGCCTTTATCTTCCATACAGTGAATTTCATCCTCATCTTCAATCTGTTCCTCCTCCATGACTACATTTTGGAAAGGAGCTTTAACTCTTTGATCCTCGTTAGTTTCTTTACCCTTCTGAATGATCTGCATTTGCTCATTTGTTCTTCTGAATGGATTTGAATTTCTTAGAGCAAATGTATTTGGGAGCCTCGCCTTCCCAGAGTTCTGCTCAACCTCCAGCTTAGATATTTTAGCAGCCAATGACTCGATCATTCTAGTCATTTTATCAAGTTTGGTATCTGAAGATGAAGCAGAGGGAGAAGAAGCCTCACCTCTCTACCTCCTTCTATCAGCGTGACTTTTGAGCTTTTCTGCAGCCATAATGTTAGATTCTACCTCTAGTGCCGCATCCTGCATTTCAGCTAGGGTAGCACATCTTCTTTCTCTCAGCAGCAAACAGAAATCAGAGTCAAAGGCACTGGCGTAGGCAAGTTTGGCAGAGGTGGGGGTAGGCTTTACCTCAGCTGGTATCTTACTATACATACGATTGAATCTTTTATTAAAATCGGGCAAGGATTCCCCATTTTCCCTCTTCAGGTTCCCAAACTCTGTATGATAGTATAGCAGGTCCTTTTTATCTCCCCAATGTTTTAGGAATGTATCATCTAAAGCTTTGATATCCGCTATAGATCTTGGGGCTTGTTCTCTGAACCATTTCCTAGCCTCCCCATCTAGGCTTTGGACAAAGACTCTCATCCACACATCATCTTCACTAATATCCAGATTATCAGCATAGCTATAAAATGACTCAAGGTGTTCTTCAGCAGTGACACCTTCAGTCCCAGTGAACTTAGGCATATACTTCTGATATTCTCCAATGGGCATAGCATTCAAAGGAGTGGGCAGTATTAGAGGTCCATACCTAGCGGCTATGATTCTTTCCATTTTGGTGGGTGCTTGCGGACCTGCCATAACTGTGGTGACTAAAAGAGTACTAGAAGTATGAATGATAGAAGGTGGAGGAGTGATTGACGAGACCAAAGGAGTATGGTGAATAGGAGGCGAGGTTCCCTTTGGGCTAACAACGAAAGGAGAAACTAAAGAATAAGGAGCTTTATGAATTTCTGAGGGCTTTTCTTCACTACTAGTATTAGAATCTATACTCTCAACATGTATTTGTTCTATTGAAGGATCTTCTTGAAGAGATATAGAATATTGTTTAGGTTTACCTGAACTCGATGCTCCTTTCTGCGATACTTTCTTCTCCTTGATGGTCTTTTCCGGGTCAGGTACTGGGTCAGCTTGCGATTTCTAAGGATTTCTCTGAGTATGCCTCACAAACTGAGCCATAATTATCAAGTGGAGTCACCAAGAGGTTCGGCCTCCAGTAGAGTCACCAGATAGATGATTACAACAAAAAATGTGCCCAGAATTTGTCTATCATCAACGCTGGGTCTGTGTCGCTTCCCAGGGAAGTTGAGCTTCAGTTTCCTCTCCCCGGCAACGGCGCCAATATGTTAGCACTCCAGGAAACTCTCCTAGGTTGTAAATCGGAGATGCCTGGTAACATGTAATCTTCAATATTTTTCTCTGAACTATTGGAATGAAAGATGGTTTGGATCAAGCCAGATAACCATTTCAACTCTGTTTTTACTCAAGACATGCATGAACACCCCCAGACTACAAGGCTTTAGACCACCAATCACTCACAGTTTAAGGAATAGGTGAATATGGAGAATACTGACCACACCAGCAGATGCACAAGACCATGTGATGGTCGGCTGCAACCAGTAAAAAGGTCTGCAAATCTATTTCCTAATACACAGAGAGGATGACAGCTCTCTGGCACTAAGATGACAGAAACCTGCATAACACATTCAATGATACATACTAGATTCTAACACAGAGGTGGGATGATAGCCCCTCAAATGCTAAATATCAAGAGCAGATAAAAATGCATAACAGGCACAACCTAGAATAGAGAAGAAGTGGAGAGTGAGCAATTAACAGCAAAAGAAGCTTGTATTAACTGGAAATGAAGATGAAAAGCTTGAGTAGCAAAAGTATTAATAGTCTCCAGAAGTTGAACCTCTATTACATCCTACTAATAGCTATTTATAGCCTGTCTACAATGCTCCTGAGCTCTCTAGAAGGCTCAGAGTCTTAATCTTCCTGATCCGTTCCCTAACTATTTGATTCCCTCTACCGACAAGCATGGCTCGGTGGTTTTCCTCTTCTGACAAAGGAATAACCGCATCCAGATATTTTGGGTAGTGGCTGTGCTGTCTGGGAGCTCTACCGTGCCAGAGACGCCCCACAATCATTCTGTTTGTTTGCTAAGCTGTGCTATTGATGCCCATGATTGCTTCTCGGCCTCTATCTCTCGGAGTTTATTTCTCGACCTTTGTTTATGTGATAGAATGGGTCTTCCGGACCTTTGTTATCTTCTAAATGCAAACGGGGACTGCTTTCTGTTATAACAGAGAAATGATGCAACTGTGAGAAATCCCGCCCTTCTCTATTCTTTCGGGCTTTAACAGTCCTGAAAAGTGGTTAATTCCTTTATCGGGTCCGCCCTTGGGTCGCTGTTACATATCGCACTTGGCCTGTTCCCTTTGTTCCCCTTTGTATTTCATCATATAACGAAATACATTCAAAATGCATTGAAAATGGGCTTTGGCGGACGTGAAAGATTATACATTTTGCTTCTGAAACCCATCGGGTCCAGGCCTCATCGCATCGCGCACATACATGTAAAGGCCATGCCCCTTGGTTTTCCCGATAGCGATATTGCGATGCGATCTGGGCCGTTGATCCGCGTGCGCGATCGACGGTCCTCATGGAATCGCCGATCGCGATCGCTCATTGCATACTGTCTGCGCCGATAACCTCTGACTCGCCTCCCCGACTGCGATCCGCCGATGCGATGTGGGCCGTCGATTTGATCGCGCGATTGACGGTCCTCGTTTAATCTCCGATCACCGTTGCCCTCGCCCCTTGGTTTCCACCGATTGCGATCTGCTGATGCGATGTGCCGACCTAATCATCAGCGATCGCTGATCGGCGATGTCTTGCACCTGTTGCCGCTACCTGCCTATGCCGATTGCGATTTGCCGCTTAGTTCTGGGCCGTTGATCGACCAGATCTAACGGCTGCTGTGATTTGGACTATTTTGCATGGTTTTTTCATGGTTTTGGAGTGTTTTCGCCTCCCGATAGTGTATTTCCGTCCTTCCAAGGGCTCTTGGCATGCAACGCTTTTGACTTTGAATGGTCCTTAAGACGCTTTTGAAGATTTCAAGAGCATATATGGATCCATTGGCATGCTTTTAAGTAAATTTGGAGACTTTGGGGCATATTTGTATCCATTTTTTGGGCCATTTGCCCACAAGGCTAACAGTTACGATAGGCTACAGGTGGTTAGGATGTGGACTATCGTCTTACAACATATGGCTTGATTAGATTTAGGTACAGGATATTTGTGCCAGGTAGTAGTGAGCTCAAGAATACTATCTTAAGAGAGTTTCATGTGAAAACGTATTCAGGTCACCTAGGATATAAAAAGATATAAACAACGATGAAGAATTTTTATTATTGGCTGAATCTAAAGGAGGACGTGGCAGAGTTTGTGGCTGGATGCTTGGACTGTCAGCAAGTAAAGTCAGAGTGTAAGCATCCAGGTGGATTGCTATAGCCGATTCTGATTCCAAAGTGGAAATGGGAGGTCATTTCCATGGATTTTATCACAGGTTTAATAAGGACATCTAGACAACATGATTCCATCATGGTTGTGGTGGACATGTTGACAAAGGTAGTGCACTTCATTCCAGTGAAGTCTACTTATTCAACTAGTGATGTAGCATATATCTTCATCATATATGTGGTCAGATTGCATGGTGTTCTGAAGAAGATTATGTTAGACAGGGATGTTAAGTTCACTTCTAGATTTTGGAAAGAGTTGTTTGTCATTTTGGGGACAGAGCTAGCCTTTAGCACAACATATCACCTGTAGACTGTTGAGCCTCAAACCTGCACCTTCCTATACACCCTCTCAGCCTTCTTTTTCCACTTACTTCATCCATCAAGCTGTTAAATCATTGCATTATAGTCCAAAAAGAGCTTCTGACATGGTTTTCTAACTATGCTTATGACTGTTTTTTGGTTTAGATTTTTGTTCAGGCAGCTGCGGAAACTTGTCAGTTTCCGCAGCCAGCACAGGTTTCCGCAGCCAGCACAAGATTCCGCAGCCATTTTGTTAAAGGCTATGCTACAGGTGTCCTATGAAGAAACGAGCCACATGGGCAAGCTACAGGTGACAGGTACATGGAACGTGTCCCTTCAGATCAGCCAAATCATCCATAGAAGGTCACGGTCAACAAGGGTCAAAGGCAAAGCCAACCAAGGAATTTAGCGGTGGCACGTCTCTGTTTTGAGCACGTGAAAGTTTACGTGGCACAGTCCTCAGCCCACGGAGACATCGGCACACCTGGAGATCATCCCCGTAACCTGAATCCAACAGCTACCACTCCGAAGATTTAATAGACATGATGACCGTTACGCTAGATCTTCGCTGAGGAGATCTACGTGTCTCTGGCAACGCAGTTAATAGCATAGGATTCAGTTAGTTAGTTTCAGCACTTTTTCATTATAATTAACGTGTTGATGAACGCTGTGTAGAATCTTTTTGTGATGTAATTTTTGAACTGTTGCTATTATCACCCCACTGTACTCTGTTTTATATATTTTGCTGCTGCTTTAATACATGAGAAGACTACTTTCCTGAGTTCATTCTTGTGACTGTTCATTGACTGGCTGAGGTGGCAGAGGGCCCCTGCGCACTAAAGCCCTGTATAGTTTTCATTTGATTTTATTATATTTTTGTTTTCATAATCATTAGCTTGTATATAACATGTTGTTTTGATGTTTTTAATTCACTGCTGTTTACATTTTCACTTCTGTTTTCTTATAGCTGTCAGCTGATCAATGCTTTTCTACAGGTTTTCTTAGGCAGCCCGGGCAAATTTTTTATCTTTTTGATAACTATTGACATTCCTACTAATTTTCATTTTCTGAAGTTTAATTCCAGCACTGTCCTTTTTCAAATTGTGTTTTGCTTATTTATTTTCTGCTACTTAGACATCATACTACTCATTTGTTTATGGTTTCTTTCTATAGTTAAATGACTCTATTAGTAAGGAATCAGAATATTATTTATTGTAGTGTGATTTAGTTATCATATTGCTTAACTTATTCATGATTGCTTCCCATAAGGTAGATTGAGCTGAAGGGTAAAGGATCAGAAGAGCTGAAGTAGTGTGATTAGTTTCCTTTATGCAATTTAATTTCTTGCCATTTAGATATCATATTGCTTAAACTTGTTCATGATTGCTTCCCACATGGTAGATTGAGCTGAAGGTTAAAGGATCAGAAGAGTTGAAGTAGTGTGATTAGTTTCCTTTATGCAATTTAATTTCTTGCCATTTAGATATCATATTGCTTAACTTGTTCATGATTGCTTCCCACAAGGTAGATTGAGCTGAAGGGTAAAGGATCAGAAGAGTTGAAGTAGTGTGAATTAGTTGCTTTGCTTTTAGTTTGAGTTGCTTTAAGTTCAGTTTTTACTTTCTTTTTCATTCAGTAGCAAGGATACTGGGCCATTGTCATTAGTTCACTGTTTGATACATTTACTTCCTCTTAAGAATTGATTTCATTACAGTTGTTTTAAAGCTTTCTTTTTGAACACTTTTAAGTTTGGGAAAATCACTGTAGAAATCACCATTACCATCCATACTTAACTTTCATTTTCGCCATCACACATTAGGGAAAGATAAATCCAAAAACAAACTAAAAAACTCAAAAACAACAAAAGACTAAGGAAATGGTTATCTTGTACATATAGTACACTTCACTTCGTCAGTTTACGAATCCCAGATTGACATTTTAAATAGCAATTTAGAACACACTAAATTGACCAAACATAGACAGATGGGCAAACATAGAGGGTCAATAAGATATTGGAGGACATGTTGAGGATGTATGTGATGCATTAGCAACGGAAGTGGGAAGAGTATCTTCCGTTGGCTGAGTTCGCTTATAGTAATGGGTATAAGGAATCTTTGAGGATGAGTTCGTTTGAGGCATTGCATGGGCGGAGTTGTAATACTCCCATCAGTTGGAGTGATCTAGTTAATAGGGTGTTGATTGGACCAGATATGTTGGCAGAGATGGAACAAGAAATGCAGGTAATCAAGAAGTATCTGAAGGCAGCACAACATAGGTGGAAAAGTTATGTAGATCAGAACAGGTTGTTTAAGGAGTTTCAGGTTTGGGAATAGGTGTACTTGCACATCAAATCGAAGAAGAGATTCTTGCGGATTGGATAGTGTTCTGAGATCGCACCTCAGTTTTGTGGACCTTTAAAGATTCTTAAAAGGATTGGACCAATACCCTATTAACTTGCATTTCCTCCGACAGTGAAATTCCATGATGTTTTCCACGTGTCATTGCTTAAGAAGTATGTTAAAGATGTTGATCATGTGATTGACTGGTTTGTATTGCAAGGGGAGCTGGATGGAGACTTCCAACTGGAAACTCAATGTATATTTCAGAGAAAGATGCTCATGCTTCGGAACCGAGCAATTGAGCAGGTTAAAGTGCATTGGAAGCACTTTGGGCCCGATGAAGCTACATGGGAGGTGGCGGATCAGATACGGGCTATGTATCCTTTCTTATTCGCTAGTTGAGTGAATGTTTTTGGTATATGTACATGTGTATATAGATGTAAATACCACCATGATATGTGTTATAAAGTTCCAATAAGCAGTATGGGTGTCATATCATTATGGTTTTCATGTTGTTATATTGTCATGTTCGTTTTCTTTTCAACAGGTTGATCATTGTAAATACTACAACGAGCTAAGTTATAAATCTCCATGGGAAGTATGTTTTGCTTTTAACATTCTTGTTGGTTGTAGGTGTCATTGAACACCGAGGATGGTGTTCCCCCAAGGCGGAGGGTTTTGTAACAACCCTAGTGAAAATTCCATGTAAATAAAGTTAATAAATGCAACATAATAACCATTGTTATGGGACACTTATTCTAAGTTGAATATTGGGCAAAACATCCTAGTGTGGGTGTTCATTTAGTTTATTATGCTAAGGAATTGGCAAATGAAATCACAAAGGCTTTGGAAACACAAAATAGAAATTTTGGCCATTTATTTATGAAAATAATGGAAATTGGGAGAAAAAGAAGGTGAAAAGTCATAGGTTGCATGCGAGGAGGAAAATGGAGGAAAATAATGGAAAATTGAAGAAAATAGAGGTCTCATTAATAAAAATGATTCTGAGGATCAATTGGTACCTTTTTTCAATTTAGTTTTGGAGCTCTCTCTCTATTCTCTCTCTCTCACACACTCTTGGATGCAGAGAGTTTTCTTGGAGAACTTCAACATTGGATCAAGAAAATCAAAGAAGGCAAATGAAAACAAGGATAAATCAAGCAAGAGTAGGATCAAGCAGCTACAACTGGGTTATTTGCAGGTATCAATTTGCATGTATGATTTCCTTACTAGTTTTGGCATGCATGGTTATGCATGTGTGTTCTTGGTTCTCTTGTTGTCATTGGAATGGGTTTTCCCAGGTGTGACAATGTTCTTCAGCCTTGCCTTTCCATTTTCGATTAGCCATGGTGTGATGGGGTTTTCATGTTTTGGTTTAGTTGGATTCAAAACTAAGTGAGGTGGGATTTGAAAGAAAGAACACACGGCCTAGTGATCCCTAAATCAGACGGTGGATTGCTGTAAATTCTTGGCCTAGTGACCCATGAACTAGACTGTGGGTTGCGGTGAAGCCGAATTTGCCAAGCATTATATTCCATCCAAGTCCAATTGGACCCAGCTGAAGCACCAGTTGTTTACCCATCAGCTAAAGCAAAGGCATGAAAGGCAGGGGCACAGCCACCGCCCCTACTCCTTCATAGGGGTCACTCACTATTCATATGGTGAGGGTGCGTTAGCACACTCGACTGTCCAGAAGAGGGATTTATCGCTCGACCATAAGGGAGAGGGCCACCATCGAAATATGTGAAAACCTTCGCGCTATATATAAATAAGGGGTGAGCCTGCCTGACTACATTACCTTTTGTGTTACCTCGGTGGGCCTAGGAATTCTCGACTGGTGAATGGAGGAATATACAGTAAATCCTAGAGGTGGGTGCCCTCGATGAGGCCTAGGAATCCTCGACCGATGAATGGAGGGATATACAGTAAATCCTAGAGGGTGGAGTCTTGATTAGGGCCTAGTGATCCGGTGTGGATTGCAATATAGCTTGGAGACTAGGAGACAGGAAAATTCCTCACGATGTAGGTGGATAAATCTGATGGCATCCATTCTTGTTTAGGGCCTAGTGATTTGGTGTGGATTGCGGTAAAGCCTGATTCTATTGATGAGGGTGATGTGGTTTAGCCTCGGGAAGCCCTGGTTGATTTTGGTTATGAGACCCACATTCATGCTTGGAATATAGCACGAGGGTGATTGAGTGAAATAAATATTTGTTTCAACTAATGTATGGTCGGGTGGTTCATGGAAGTCTCAAACCTGGTTGGCTTTTGAATTCATTAATAAGAGTTCCTTCTCCTTGGTATTTCACGTGTAAATGTACTGGTTTATATGTGGATTCTATGGTTGTTGTATCCTTATTATTTCTGTTGTTTATATGTTGGTTATGAGTATGTTTTATGGCAATGATGATGTATGTCTCTCATCATGTTTTCGTTTGAAAATGAATGAACAATGAATATATGACCTAGTAGATGATAATGCAACTAATATGATAAGGCATCAAAGCTTCTTACTGATTCTCAGATAAGCATGAGACCCCTATGCTCATATTCATTGTTATGACATGTAGAATGCATATTTATGACATGTTTGACGAAATGCCTGTCATGGCTAGTAGGGGTCCAGTCAAGTGTTTGTTCAAGTATTTTCTTTAGTATCATTGTTTTGATGTTACTTTTCATTCCTGAAGGTTTCATGGATTTCTGGGCAGTGGCTTGAGTCCTGGCCTTGAAAAAGTGGCTCAGAATCAGGGGTCGTTGGCTTAGAACTAGCTGATAAAGACCATAATCACTTGCACACCCCTGCTGTGAGAGTGACTGGAGGGTCCCAGCTGCATGCATGCCCATGTTATGGGAGATATTGAGGCTCTAGGTTAGTAAAATGTTAAGTTTCCTCAAGGGTTGGTAACCTAGAAATGTTGGCTGGCTCCTGGAGGTTCTGTAGCATGTGTAGAAGCTCATATTGGTTGTGTGTTGTCCGTTCCACTTCTTTAACTCTACACGGGGAGTTGAGTCAGATCATAGTAGCCTCTCATCACATGTTTACCCTAGTAGACCGGTTAACTTGGGTAAATGTGGGAGGAGGGTGTTACAATTACATGATCACTACAGGAAATCTAGTAGTTATTACAGAAATTCTTGTTCTGATTGTAGGATCACTACAAGAAGTCTTAGCAATTACAGGAAATTATAACACACAATTACAGGAATGTTAATTAATTAAAGTAAGTTCTAACACGCGATTACAAGAACTTTTACATATTTACAGGGAAAACAAACTATTAATTACAGGCAATTATGTGTGATTACAAGATCATTAAAGGAAAATTACAGGGAATTTTGTGCAATTACAAGAATTTATAGATTGTGAGTTAATTGATGAAAATGACTAATGGAGTGAATTTAAACATGATTAATCATTTCTAAATCAATTAAAATCAAATAGACAACACATACCAGGGGGCCCTCCTAGAATATGTTATGAAAACTACTCAGAAGCTTTAGAAAAATGCTACACCATGTCACAAAAGAAGTCTTTGTATTACAACAACTTTAATCCTTAGTACAAATAACAATCCTTGCTCAGAATAAGCATATGAAAAATAATGATTGACTAACTCCTTCCTCTCTTCATGAGGATTTATTTATACATAAAATATCAATCATAAATGATAGAACTGAATTTGATCAAGAATGGGGTTCAATTCAACCTATTTAGGAAAATATAATATATCTAATGGATAGTAGGGATATGATGTGATGTTGTATAATATTCATTAATATTCTTTGACATCATATCCTGATACTCAAGCTATGATATTAAAATTCCAGCTGTTGGAGACAAAACTGCTGATTTTTCTAACTGATTACAGGACTTTCTGAACTGATTATAGGTATTTCTGAATAGACACCTTATGTTGACCAATCATTGACTTGAGGGTTGCAACCATCTACAAGAAGGCTATATAGGTATTTATCCATTAGATTATAATTTTGAATGCATTACAAGTGTCATAATCAGATTAGTTGATGTGGAACCCCATATAGCTTGGAAAAATTACAAGAATTTTGCTTTTGTTGATTTCATGTAACTATAGAAATTCTTGTAGATTGTTGTTTTTCAAATTAGTACATGAATAAATGATTCCTTAAAATATTTATATATTAAAAAGAGAAGTTTTTTCTTATGAAAGATAATTACCTTTATTTTAACCTTTTCATGCCATTATCCTCACAAAATTGATAAAAGGGAAGAATTTGGTTCAAAACTGAAAATAGAAAAGGTTGGAATAAGGTGGTTAAAAGTACCAAAATTTGAACCCAACAGTCGGTGTGAATACTTTTTATGTTGTAAATAATTGTGTCACTGTTTAATTGAATGAACCATGTCCCTTTTATTTTTATTTTTTATGTTGGAGGTAGTTTTGTGTGCACAAAGTGAAGGCATGTTGGAAATTCTCTTTTCTGGTTAAACCATATATTATGTGCGGCCAATACTTGTCGTAGATGTTGGGTATATGTTAATATATCTAGTAGGGGATTCTGAAAGTTTTTTAGTTTAATGTGTTTATTTGTGACATATGTAAACTGTGATCGATTGATTTGTGTTACTTTGATCCAGAGTTATCTCCATTTCCCCTGTCTCCTTGCATAATGTGTAGAAATTAGGCATTGTATTTGCAACTACTCATGAAGTTTTAATCAAAATTACAAGACAAACCTACACTATTACTCTGCAGAGATTAATTCACAATTTGAAACAAAAATCTCACAGATGCAAGAAGGAATAACACACATGCAACAATTATTTTTATATGGGGAAAGAAATTTGCTAAAAACCCCAATGCTTGCTTGCATTAATCAAATGAATAGAGATGTATTACAATTGAATTACTCAACTGTGCTCACCCTGCAAGTGCACAACCTATCTCTTTGTTCATTGAAGGCCTATGACCCAAAGTTAGTCAAATTTTGCCTCGGCTTGAGCTCATGTTTCCTTGCGTTGTTCCTAGAGGAATTATCCCCTATTATTTAGGACATTCCCTCAATTGAATTGCGTGATTCCTTTAGGCTTATCATCTGACTACATGCAACACTTGTACACTCAAGACTAGTCTACAACTGATGTTACACTGCCTTGGAATATCCACCTCAACTGGGTAACTCGAATTCTCTACGTGCACTAGCTATTTTGGGTTGATTGATCAGTTAATTGGATGATCACCGAGTTTGAATAAAGTCCCTCTACTTAATTGGCCTTCCACTAGTTCCTCCAAAAGTTGGAACTAGATTAACTGAAAACAACTTGAGATAATTGACCTTGATTGCTATAAATTAGCAATCACACATGCAAAACTGAACTCTAACTCCTCCAATTCGAATTTACTAATTAAACTGTGTGACACAAATAACGTCACACAAGTTAACATCATCCAAGTTGTCTGTTGATGTGGAAATTCGAATTTTCTTAATCTAATCAAGGCAAAATCAAATTGAGAATTTCTTGTTGCATTTTTCAACACTTCATTTTTCTGATCTCATTTCACCTGATGTACTCTTTCGATCTGATGGACTCCCCACCCAATCTGCATCTTTGAAGCCACATAGCTTCACTCCCTCTCTTTGTTTGTACAATAGTCCAAATTGGGTAGTGCCTCTGAGGTATCACAGAACATGCTTAGCTTCCCTCCAAAATAATTTGGTTGGCCTAACCATAGCTTGGCTCGGCTAGTTGACTGCATAGCACATGTATGGTCGTGTGTTCATAGGATACATTAGTGAACCCACCAACTGTTGATAAACAATATCATCCACTTCCTCACCTAAAGTGGAATCCTCTTTCTTCTAGTTAGTCAATATAGGTGTCTCCATGGGTTTGCAACTATCCATGTAGAACCTATGAAGTATCTCATTGGAATACTTTCCCTAAGAGACAAACAATTCCCCATCACCTTTCCATACTTCCAATGTGAGAAAGTAGTGCATGGGACCCATGTCCTTCATTTCAAACTCTCTTGGAAGTTCCTCCTTGCAAGATCTAATTAGCTTCTCATCACCAATTAAAATCAAATCCTCAACATATAAGACAATAATAAAAAATTTACCTTCTACCAAAATATGATAGAGGTTTGCATCTGCTTCACTTTTGGTGAAGCCCAAACCGGCAAGATAGTTTTCGATCCTGGTGTACCAAGCAAGGGGTGCTTGCTTGAGACTGTACAATGCTCACTCGATTCTGCACACATGAGACTCCTGATCAAAAGTCTCGAAGCCTTCTGGTTGCTCGATGTGCACCTCCTCCTGAATAACTCTATTGAGGAATGTTGTTTTTACATCCATTCGCTGGATCTTCCACCCCATTTATGCATCTAGAGCAAGAATTGATCTAATGGATTAGTACCTTGCTATAGGAGAAAAGGTTTCATCATAATCAATCCCCTCAACTTGAGAGTGCCCCTTGACCACAAATCTAGCCTTGTACTTTTCTATGCTTCTGTCTACTACATGCTTTACCTTGAAGATCCATCTCAAACCCACAACTATTTTATTTGTTGGTCTTGGGATCACTTCCAAAACAATGTTCTTTACAATGAATTCGTATTCCTCCACCTTTGCATCAACCCACACAGGTTTCTCTATTGCTTCCTTGAAAGAGGATAGCTTAGTCTCTACTAGCTCAGTTATTAGAGACATGTAGCCATTGTACCGATTTTTCGACCTTCTCTGCCTGTGATGATTTAAAGGAGGACCCACATTCTCCCTCACATCCTGCACAAGTCTCTCAGCTTCCCTGGTCCTTTTCCTGCCTTCTCTGGATGGTTCTTCTTGAGTGGTTGTCTCCACTCTCTGCTCCTCAACTTGTGGTTGCTCCATAACTTCTTGAGGTTCCTCCTTTGGAGCTAAAATATCCTCTTTTGGTGGGATCTAAAGCTCCCTCTCAAGAGAGCATCACATGGATTAGTCTTCATCAAATTTTATATCCCTTCACACATCTGCCGTTTTGAGGGATGGAAAGTACACACAGTAGTTGTGGGGAGTTTTTGTGTAACCCAAGAATACCCCCAATTTCAATGTCAACTCTAGCTTCTTCCTTGATTCTCGGGAGACATGGCAATAAACGGAGTCTCCAAAAATCCAGAAGTATGATAAATCTAGCTTCCTCCCTAGGAAATCCTCCTCTAGTTTAATCATGCCCAAAATCCGATGAGGACTCAGATTTTGCAAATAGACTATTGTGTTGCATTCCTCAGCCCACAAATCTAAAGGTAGGCCTTGATCATGCAACATCGCCCTTGTTTCTCCCACAATGCTACGATTCTTTCTCTCAACCACCCCATTATGCTGTGGGTTGTGGGGTGCTATTAGCTCTTGTCGAATGTCTTCTTTTTCACATTTTTTCTTTTTAAATTCATTCGACACGTACTCACCTCCATTATCTCTCTTGAGAGCCTTCACCTTCTTTCCTGTTTCTTTCTCAATTAGTGTCTTTAATTCTACGAACTTGGAGAATGTCTCATCCTTCTTCCACATGAAGAAGATCTAACACTTCTGTGAGAAGTCATCAATATAAATGACAAAATATTTGTGCTTGGCAGTGGAGGCTGTCAAGAAAGCTCCATAAACATCAGAGTGGATCATTTCAAGAATTGCATGTGTTTTGCTGTCCCAATCATGGAATGTGGACTTTGTGTACTTACCCAAGGTACACCCTTTGCATACATCATGCTGCTCAAGTGATCCTTTAGGGAGGCATGTGCTTATCTCTTGCATGATGCAAATGGCCAAGTCTTCTGTGCCAAAGTTCACTAACATCTCGACTCTGCACCTTCTCCACCTTTGTGGTCAATGTAGCACAATCCTCCAAATCTATCTTACATAGGTTCTTCACACGAACCCTGATCTGCTTCACCTGTCTCATGGCTATGTGTCGTAGGAATGCCTTTCCTTTACTGAAGATCACATCATAACCACCGTCTTCCAAAACTAAAACAGAGATAAGATTTTTCTTTAGGCCTGGAACAAACATGGCATCCTTGATCCTGAGGGGGGAGCTTGAATCCCTCTGAAAGGTGATTGTACTAATCCCGGTCGCACTATACCTTCTATCATTCCCCATCTTGATGTGCAGCTGCAAATAATTCTCCTCCAGATCACTGAAAAAATATCTATTGCCCGTCATTTGGATTGATACACTTGAGCCCAAGTACCACATGATACCCATCATTGTGCTAGTCATGCATTCAATGAGGATAAACTCAAACTCAAAATCCAAAGCTTCACTCTCTACTCCTCCTAAGGTTTTCTTGCTTGCCTTCTTGTGTGGACACTTCATGGCATAGTGCTTGAATTCATTGCAATGGAAGCATTTAATTTTTGAAAAATATTTATTCTTGCCCCCTTGACTGGATTTTGGTTTGGATTGGGATTTCTTCCCTTTTACCTTCTTTTCCTCTCCATCCAATGCAAATATTTCTTCATCCTCACCCTTGGATGAAGTCCCATCTTTGGTATTCCGCCTTATTTCCTCTTGTACCAAATTAGACCATAAGCACTCCCAGCTAAGTAGTTTATCCCTCCCATTCACCAAAGCTTTATGGCTATGCCAGCTCTTCGGAAGGCCTAGAAGGGCTAAGGTTTCCAAGTCTTATTTAGTTGCATTAACACTAACCCCACCAAGTTCATCATGAAACTGTGTAAACTTGCTCAAATATTGTAGAATTGTGTCAATATTATGCATATTGATACTTGGAAGTTTATCTGGTGGGCTCCAGTATTGCAGAAATAATGATGCAACTCCTGGGACTCTCTTCTTTACTTTTATCAACCCGGTAGTTCGTAAAAAACTTGGAAGCGACGGTGTTGTATGCACAAGTACTAGCTCTTGTCGCAGCTGTCACTTGGTCAGCTGGCACAAGTCCACTAGGGGCTTAAGCCAACTTCTATGAGCTCTTAGAATAAGCTTTTTAACCGATGGATGAAAGCTAACTCAAAGAAAGATAATCTACTTGCGGAAAGAAACTGAAATCCAAAAAGTAACGCAAACACTAGCAAACCCTAATTCTACCAGCTAGTCCTACTGATGCAAAGTAGAGAATGCAAACTACTGGAAGGGATGCCATTACTTCTATGAAGGTAAAATACATGTGTCTAGACTACCTCTACCTGAAGAAAACATCTTTTTGTATTTTTAATAAGTTATTAGAATTATCATGCATGTGCTTTTAACTGGCTTTTTACTATGCAGGGGTGGATCAAGGAGGAGAAATGCTTGGAAAAGGTTGGGAAGGTTCATAGAGGGTCTAAGGAGTCCCTAACACCCTTCCAGAGAGTTTCACAAAGTTTGGCTATCAAGAAACCTCATTCGTGAGCTTCTACAGGAAGTCTGTAGGGGTTCTACAGGATGTTCAGGGATTTCTACAGGATGTTCAAAAATTTCTACAGGATGTTTAAAAAGTGGATTTTAGAGGATGGGTGAGTGAGGGAAGATAAATGAATGGATAGGGAGGTAGGATAGGGGCCTGGAGTGACCCAGGGACTGGTGGATGGAGTGGTGAGAGGGTGTAGAAGGCTGACTTGGCTTAAAGAAGGCTAAGACAATGATGGAGCAAGAAGGTAGGGTTACGTGGGCAAAAGGACAGGTGTGAGACGAGGAACCTAGCTAGGAGATGGAACAACTGGCTCTGATGAAGCTTAGGCGGATGAGAGAGTGGTAGAGATGCCCTGCACGGTGTACATTTAACCGAATCAACAAAGTCTTACAAATAATCAAAGTCCTATCTAATGTAATCTAACTGTCAATAAAACGAATGAACAACAGATTTATTTGGAAAGAAAACCATGTACATCAATCATGCAAAGAAACATTTCATAGATCTGAACCCATAACTAACTTCTGCAAATGAAAACAGTACACTAAGGATTGCATGGTCAAGCAAACTAGTGTTTTTGTTGGGGCAACACTGTTTCTTCAATTCCAGCCCTGATCCAATAAGGATGAGGTGAAATTGAGAGTGTTGTTGACCCTTTTCTTGGAGCTTTTTTCCTGTTATTATCCTACCAATCTATTTTAAACATCTGAAGCAATTATATTCATAAACAGTGACCTATTTAACCAACACAACTAAATCTGCCCAACAGAAATACGTTTCAAATGCATAAAAGGAAAACAACGATGCATAAGGGAGAGGTAACAGTACAAAAAGGAAGCCCTAGGCTCTCAGGTTGGGCCCAAACCTGAGAGCTATGGCTCCTATAGAAAACTCAGAGTTGATATAAAATCAGACTGCTTCTCATTATCAAAAAATAGTCATAAGTCAAGAGTTATGCCAAAATGGCTACAAGAGAACAACGTAAAGCTAATAGCACTGTAGTGAAAAATATGCAATGGTTTCCAAAAGTCCCTTACGAAGGCTGAGGCCTTAACATTTATACACCACGAGGGCCCTAGCTGGCCTCCTAAATCTATGGGACTTGGCTGTCCAAACTGTGAGTAGACAGCCCCTTCCAAAATCTGCTTGGCAGCCTTCTAGATCCGGTTTTGGTGGCCTTTGGAGCTCGGAGTTGGGGGTGAAGATCCCGAAGAAGGGCTATTTAATGCCATAGACAACCCCCCTACGAATCCTCACCTCAAGCTTGGCTGTCTTCTAGCCCATGATTGCTCAGTTTTGCTCCAACATGTGTCAAAAAAACCTGAAATGAGCATGTGTTAGCCACCTAGGAAGAGTGACTACCCTTATTCGTACAATTGACATAAACATACTGAAAAATAATGCATAAGCTATGAAAAATGAAGGATTGAACAAGGATAATTAGGCCAAATGAGCCCAACAAGTTACCAAATTTGGGGCTCATCATCACCCCCCTGCTAAAAGGGTTGCTCATCCTCTGAGCAACTAGTCCAGCTCCTTGTCTTTCATTGCTTTAATTGCCACCCTCACATCCCAGGCTTTTGAAGTAGTATCCTCCTCACTGTCATGGAATCCGGCCTTCCTTTCCACCTCTTCCCACTTCTTATGCTCTTCTTCTTCTGTGCCTCCTTCTAACAATCCCAAAAGCAAAGGTGGACTTAGCTTGAGGCCTATCCAGCTAGCCTGGAGGTTCTACATAGACTTCTTGTAGAGAGGCACTCGTGCCAAGCCCTTCCTCATTGTAGTTGGAGTGTGATATTCCCTGATTTTGAGGCTGTGGGACAATATGTTCCACCTACGGGTGCAAGCATGAACACAATTGTCCCCTAATAGTCGCTCCATATCCTAAAAATGTGCTATGGCCTGAGCCTGCCGATCCATGTACTCTAACAGAGCCTGAGAGTTGGTTGCTAGGTGCTGGTGGGCGGATATCAATGCTGTGGGGTCCCCTAGCTCTGCTCTAATCAGTAGTGGTTCTTGTAATTCTCGGTTCATGACATTTCTGACCTCTGCCGCTCTCTTTTCTTCGTGGTTTAGCCATGAGGTCATTGCCATCAGTTGCATGTCCCCTACTACTGTGTTGGGGTCCCATGAGGTTATATTTGGAAGGGTAAAATTATGAAGGTAGAACTCTGATAACTTGGCCTTGTCTTCCAATGACCTGCTGTTACATAAATCCATGAACTGCTGGGGTTTTGGATTTGGGAGATACCCCTCTGTGCCAATGTGTTGATTTGGAATTGCAACCACTGATCCCTGAGGTATAGGCCATAGGATTTGGCCGGCTGCCTACATTGCAGAGCTTCCATTGCCCAACTGGCCATGCAGGCCAGTTGTGCCTCCTTTTCTTGCATCTGCTGTTTTAGAGATTGTATCTCTAGGCCTGCTTGCAATTCCCTTTCCTGTAGTTGCCGGTTTAGTGCCCCAAGTTCAGCTTGCATTCCTTATTTTCCCTGAGGTTCGTCTGTGGTGTCCTTGGCTGCTGTGTCCTCTTCTTTCCTCTGTCCTTATAGCTGTAGCTGCTGTTTAAGCAGTGCATTCTCTTCTCTTAACTTGGCCTGTTGGGAGCTTTCCACATGTCGTACTCTTGCCAACTCCCTTTGTGTTTCCTTGAGCCTTTCCTCTAGCGGCCCTATGTCTGCTACCCCCTTGGATTTAGCGATCCTCATCCAAGTGTGGGTTCGTACTCTTTCTTCCTCTAGTGCTAGAAACAGTGGCACTATGAATTTTTGAGGAATAATTTTTCCGGCCTCCAAAAAGTTATAATAAGAGCCGAGGCTGGGCTGGGGTCTTGGTTCCATGATGACATCGGTCTTCTCCTCCTCCTGTGGTGACTTGGTTGCTCTTTCCTCCATCTGCTCAGTTTCCTTCAGCCTAGCCAAAGTTTCCTGTAGAACCGCCTCGGCATCCTGTAGAGAGGCTTCTGAGTTCAATTTCTCCATCCTTTCTCCCCCCGCTCATAAGTAATGGATGCCTTGGAGGGGGACCTATCCCTTGGTGTGGTAGGGGTATCCACAATTGTGATTGGATCTTTTGATGGAGGCTGGGGTCTACCAGTCTTAATTCTCACACTCCTTCTTGCTTTAAAATAAAAAGGAGTCTCCCTCTTTCGTTTTTCCTTTGGCTTGGGAGAGGTACCTAGGGTGGCCAGCACAGTTGCTGACTCCCTAGCTAGAATTTCGGCCGATTTCTCCTTCTGCTGTCCTTTTTCCAGACTTCCTGTAGAAAGTCCTGTAGTGGCTGGTTTCTGGCTTCCTATAGAAGTCGTTTTTAAACTTCCTGTAGAAATAACCTTCTGGTTTCCTATAGAAGCAGATGGCACCGTTTTAGCCTCCTTGGCTGAGGGTGCTTTTTCCTTTAACTTGGCTGAGGCTGCCTTAGGGGTGCCCTCACTGGCTTGGACTTTCTCAATCCTTTCTACCCTGCTCTGTAGTCTTTTCTCCCTGGGTGTTGGTGTAATTTTACCACCCCCTGTTTTGGCAGCTTGGCCTTTTTCTTGTGTTCCTTTTTGTTCTTTCTTTGGTGTTTTTCCCGGGGTTTCTTGTCCTTTAGCTTTCTTCTCTGCCTGAGTGTGCTCCTTCTCCTCGTTGCTGGAGGAAGTGAGCTCCTCGGCCAAAATTTGGATGTCATCATCCTTAGACATATTCCGAAAAATTTCCCAGGAGAGAGGGACAGTGTAAGTGTGGAGTGCATCTTCCACGAGGAGCTTGATAAGCCCATGATGGGCTAGCTGGTCTGGTGTCCCCTCTCTCAGTTTGGTGGCACACTCAATCATGGATTACAGGAGGAAGTAAGGAATGCTCAATTTTTGTTCTGAGGGTAGGTCCATTTGGTGCTTGAGTTCTGTGAGCAACCGGAAATGATAGCCATACACGATGCTAAATCACCCCTCACACGTAATATACTTCATAATTTGGAGGCTGACTTCACTCCAGAACGGTTGTAGGCTAGTTCTTCGAACTCCATTCTTGTCCTCTGAAAATTGTTCCTCTAGCAAGAAGAACTCTTTTTTAGCTTTCTGACCCAATTTTCTCTCCTCCTTATCCCAGGGTACCCCCATCGGTAGATCAGTTACTCTGCTAATGAGCTGTGGGGTGAGTCTGAGGGTCAATCCTCTGAAGTTGACAACGGCCAATGTCTTTGACTTCGGCTTCAAGGACCTTAGGAATTCTTCTGTAATTTCGTCATCGTGACCTTGAAGCTTGTCACAGAATGACATCCAGTGTGCATGGGAAAACAAGTCCACCACCTCAGGGGTTTCCCGTAATTTCTTGGAGTCCGAAGGTTCTTTTCTAATGAACCCTCCCGGCATGGTAAAAAAACTCTGTTTTTGTTGTTCTGAACTTGCCTGCTCGTGTACAGAAGGAGGACTTTGGGATTTCTCTACACAGAGCGCAGAGCTACGTCTCCGTTATGCACACAGTCATATAAAGTTCACAATTTTTCACCGGTGAGCCTTGACAGTGTCTCAATTTTTCTACAGGAGGGAATTTAATTCAAGACCCTGGAGAAAATCTCGCATGCAGACTACGAAGACAATTTCATGCAGCGATAAGAAAACGACTTTTGAATTCATAGAAAGACTTGCATTCAGATTTTCCCTACCCCCTCAACACGTCAAATTCACCACCTTTTGAATTATTTGCATGCGAAAGTTATGTTCAGGCCTACCTCACTGAGAATTGCCACCCTCGACGTGAACAATCCAAGCTTCTTCGTAATGCCAGGCTCCATGTAGCGCAGCTTCCTGTAGAAATCGTGCATGGCTTCTGGAGGACGTTACAATGGTTCTGGATGAGTCTGAGCAGCAACAGGACATTGGAATAGACCGATAACTCGGTCTAACAACTTGCAGAGGAGGAGGACGCGTACTCGGCTGCAAAACGGTTGTGAGTGTAAATGACTGCAGTGTATCATAAGTTATTCAACCGGTCGATTTTGAATTGGTGCGGAATTCATGGTGCGGGGGTGAGCTGTCCCAGTCGATCCGTTGGCCAACGTCACAGCCATCATTCCTCGGCATGTCCCTGACCACCGAATTCTTCCCTCTGCATTCACCGCCGCCATTCCTATCATACTGCCGCTTCTCCCCTACTGGACACTTCCCACGTGTCAATTGCCCGTCTTTTCGGCATAACCAAGCCCATTCGGATCCTACGAGGCTGTCTGACTGGTTGTGGTGGCCAGTTGAATGGCTACCAGACTTGTTCAATCCGTCCATTCTCACAGTCATGCACATTTAGAGTATAGCTTATGTAATTTGATGAAATAAGGTTAGGCACTTACCTGTGCGGCCGTGGACATGGTTTTTTCAGGTTTCGGGACGAGGAATGCTGGATCTGCTTGCTGCTGCTTCGTGCATGGGTGCTGGAGCTCCTTTTCATTGGCTGCTGCTGGCTATGAGACCTTGAGACCCGATTTCCTGGTGGTGAATGCTGCATGCACCGGCTTCATGAGCTGCTGGTGTCTCCATGGTATGTGCTCCAGCCGGATCAGTTGCTACAGGATTCCTGTAGGACATCCTGTAGCCGTTTCTCCTCCTAGGGTGCATGCTAAAATAAATGAGTCACGTTCACAGGTGCAGGGTCCTGAGGTCGCCTTGACAGGTAAAGTGTGCGAGCCTCTGCATGCTTTATTTCCCACTTAAATTTTTATTTTTTTATCTGAGAAAACAGGGTTCTGGTATGACTGTGCAGGTATATTCGACCAGATGGCAGCAATGGTGGTGAAAGGAGGTGAAACAAGTGGAGGATGGAAGAAAAGAGTGGTTGCATGCCTCCTCAATGGACTTCAAGCTTCAAATCCTTCTCCAAAATCGATCCTGGCCCGCCCAAAGGCTCTACAGGATGTTTCCTGTAGAAATACAAAACTTTCTTGTAGAAAGTCCTGTAGCTTCCTGTAGATGGCTAAACCATTACCAGATTGTGTCCAAACCTTGGAAAAAATGAGTGTTCATGGAGGGAGTGTATGTGAGGTTGCCTGGTAGCTTGGTAGGGACCCTTGTCCTTGAGTTGAGAGGCCTCCTTTTTGCATTGTGTTCCTGCAACCTGCAACAATTTCCAGAGATTAAACCTTCTTTTTTTTTTTTTCCTCTTCTTTTTGTTTGTTTGTTTGTTTTTTTTTTTTTAAGAGACAACAGGGGCGCCTCAATGAGGTTTTCACCCCTACTATCTGCCTTGGGCGCCTCAGAGAGGTTTTCACCCAAGGATCTTTTTATTCCAATTCTTTTTTCAGAGAGACAGCAGGGGCGCCTCAATGAGGTTTTCACCCCTACCATCTGCCTTGGGCACCTCAGAAAGGTTTTCACCCAAGGATCTTTTTTTTTCTTTTTTTTAATATATATATATATATATATATATATATATATATATATATATATAATGATGCTCAGGGTGTGCCCAAAACAGAGGCAGAACCCTTCTCTATGACCAGCACTGATTTTTCCACAGTTTTGATGAACTCTTGCCTCGAAAGAGGTTTCCTGTAGATCTTTAGTCGATGCCCATTGACGAGCATGGGGATGGCTTCTTCATCAATGGTCTGGATAAGGACAGAACCATTGTCATTACACTTCTCCACTGCATATGGTCCTAGCCATCTTGTCCTCAGCTTCCCCTTGAAATCCTTATGTCTGGAATCATACAGCAGCGCCCAATCTCCCGGCTGGAATTGTTTGTCATTGAGGTGCCAGTCATGCCATATCTTCCTCTGAAGTTGAACCACTTCTGAGTGGAGGAGGGCCTGCATTCGGTGTTCATCTAACCCATTCAGCTGCAATAACCTTGTTGAGCATGGATGAGATCTAGGTCCATCTGAGCTGCCATCCTCAATGTGTTGTACTCAAACTCGATTGACAGCAAAGCTCTCTTCCCATAGACCAGCTCATAAGGTGTGAAACTGGTTATGGTCTTCCAAGTGGTGTTGTAGGCCCAAGTGGCCTCAACCAGGCGATCTGCCCAATCCTTTCTGCTGCTGCTCACCACCTTAGTCAAAATCCCTTCTAATGCTCTATTGGTGACTTCCACTTGCCCATTTTCTTGAGGATGATATGGGGTGGAAGTCCTATGCTTGATCTTGTGATGAGCGAGCAAGTCTTCAATTAAGTTGGAGGTGAACTGGCTTCCTTGATCGGTGACTAACTCTCTTGGGTAGCCAAATTTGTAGAAGATGTTTTCTCTTAAAAACTCAGCCACCTTTTCTTTTGTTGCTGCTTTGATTGCCTTGGTTTCTGCCCACTTTGTCAGATAGTCTGTGCACACAATGATGTAAGACCTTTGCCTTGAAGGAGGATTGATAGGACCCACAAAATCCATACCCCACTTCTCAAATGGCTCAAGAGTCACTTGAGGTTGGAGAGGCATTTCGTCCCTTGGAGTCGGTTTCCCCATCCTTTGGCATCGGTCACATTGGCTGATATATCTTCTGACATCTTGATGAAGAGTGGGCCAATAGTAGCCTGCCTGTAGAATTTTGAAGGCAGTCCTCTTGGCTGCAAAATGTCCTCCACAAGGCCCATCGTGACAGGTTAGGAGGATGTCAAAGACTTCCTCCTCCCTTACACAACGCCTTAAGATCTGATCGGGGCCAAGTTTGAACAGGTTGCCCCCGATCCAAGTGAATGAGGCACTCTTCCTCACGATTCTGCTCTTCTCCTTTGAGGATAGATGCGGAGGGAACTGTGCTGAGACCAGATAGTTTGCTATATCAGCAAACCACAGAGAGAGTACTGAGATAGCAAACAGATGTTCATCTGGCATCTGGTCATCCACTGTTCCTTCTTCACCTGCAGGCAAATCCAATCTAGACAAGAAGTCAACAACAACATTTTCTTTACCTGGTTTGTCAACGATAGTCAAATCAAACTGCTGCAACAAAAGTAACCATCTAATAATACGAGCATTCACATCAGGCTTATTCATTAAATATCTAATTGCAGCATGGTCAGTATGTACAAATGTTTGATAGCCAGTGATGTAGTGTCGGAACTTGTTCAGGGAATGGACCACGGCCAGGAACTCTTTCTCAGTTACAGTATAATTCATTTCTGCCTTGGATAAGTTTTTGCTGACAAAGTATATGGCATATGGAAGTTTTTCTTCAACTTGTCCTAAGGCTGCCCCTATGGCTTTGTTCGAGGCATCAATGTGGATGTGGAAAGGTAGGGCCCAGTTTGGGCCTCTCAAAATTGGGGCGGACACCAACTTATCCTTTAATTCATTCAGAGCCCTCTGACAGTCGTCTGTCCATTTAAACTCAACATCTTTTGCTAAGAGGCCAAACAATGGCGAGGCTAGCTTATTGAAGTCTTTAATGAATCTTCTATAATATCCCGCTAAGCCTAAGAAACTCCGAACATCTCTTACCTTCTGAGGAGGTGGAACCTTTTTGATGATAGCAATTTTATTAGGATCCACCTGTAATCCTTGGCGAGAAATGGTATGACCTAACACAGTCCCTTCAGTCATCAGGAATTCACATTTTTCAGGGCTGAGGGACAGGTTCATCTCAATGCACTTGCTTAAAACTTTTCCCAGGTTGGACAAGGCTTCTTGGAAGCTAGACCCGTAAGGAGTAAAGTCATCCATATAGATTTCCACCGAATCATGAACCAACTCGGCAAAGATGCTCAATACAGCTCTCTGGAAAGTGGCAGGGGCATTGCATAGCCCAAAGGGAAGGACTCGGTAGGCAAAGGTACCCCATGGACAAGTGAAGGTGGTCTTATCTTGGTCCTCCGGGCTGATTTGGATCTGATTATACCCGCTGAACCCATCTAGGAAAGAGAAAAACTTCTTTCCTGCCAGTCCATCCAACACTTGATCTATGAAAGGCAGAGGGAAGTGGTCTTTCTTGGTGGCTTTGTTCAGTTCTCTGTAGTCCACACAGATTCTCCACTTCCCATTTTTCTTGGGTACCAACACCAGAGGGGAAACCCATTCGCTGTCCGATATGGGGTAGATGAATCCTTCATCCAACAATTTTTGCACTTCTTCTTTAACAATGTCCTTAAGGGCTGGATTCATTCTCCTCTGAGGTTGCCTGACTGGTTTGCAGTCCTCCTTAATGTAAATATGATGGGTACAGACTGAGGGATGGATTCCTTTCATTTCCTTGTAGCTCCAGGCAAAAACCTCCAAATGGTGGGTTAAGAGGATACATAGCTCCTTTTCCTGAGAGGGAGAGAGAGAGGAGCTGATCTTTAAATTTCTTTCAGGGCCAAAATCCACATTATTAACTCTGGGAGTGGTCGGATCAGTCGCACATAGGTCCACTAAGACATTGGCTTGGGTATCTTCCACCAACTCTTCCAAGGATAGTGCACCAGGGGGAGGATTTTGGATTAAGTTCTCAATCAAATCATCCTCGGTTTGAGGACCTCCCCTGGTGGCCTCTACTGTGCATAATGGTGCAGAGTAGACCTCATCCTCTTCTCCTTCTTCCAACCAGAGGGGTAAGTCATGTTCTAGCAGAGGTTGGGCAGGAGGGTATAGGACCAACTGTTTGGACATAGGCCCATTTTTTATGGTCATGCTTCCTGCTCGACAGCTGATGTAAGCATCCGCAGTAGCCAGCCAAGGCCTTCCCAAAATGAGGGGATATCCCGTGAGTTTTGCCTTTGGCTGAAGGACCAAAAAGTCTGCAGGGTACTCCCAAGAGTCAACAGAGACCAAGACATCTTCCACAATCCCTTCGGGAGTCACGGTGGAGCGGTCTGCCAATTGCAGCATTGTCGAGGTCTTCCTTAAGGAACTCTGAAGGTTGAGCTTAAGCATGGTGTCCCTGGTCATCACATTAATGGCGGCCCCTAGATCAATCAAGGTGTGGGGTATGATGGTGCCATTGATGTGGACATCAACTACAGGACTCCCAGGGTCCAAATACTTTGGACAGATTACTTGCCCCAACATGAGATCGGACAGTTGTCCTATGACATTGATGGTTGAGGCATCTCTCTTTCGCCTGCCTGGGTGCCTGAAACACTTCTCCTTAATCAATTTGTTGTATATCAGTACATCTTTTATGGCCTGGAGAAGTGGTATTTTCACACACAACTGCTTGAGTTCTCCCAGAAGCTCATTCTCTTCTGGGTTGGGTTGTGTGGTTACTGTGAGTCGCTCAGGAAAGGGTGGAATGGCTTGGGGTTCACTTTCCTGTTTCTCTTCCTCCTCCTCTAGGGGAGGAGGTTGGCGCTCTGGAAGGACCTTCCCAGATCGCAGGTTGATCTCCTGGATCTCCACAACATAGGTAGGGCATGTTGTCTCCCCAGTATATACCTGTTGGGCCTGTCTGTTGTTGGGGTTCGGGTTCGGTTGAGTAGGCATCTGGGGTTGTCTTGGAGGAGCAGGAGGTAATGGTTGTGGTTGAGCCAGTGGTGGAGGCAAAATGGCGGGAGGAGTGTTGTACTGGGGCCTCCACCCCGGTTGAGGTGCATTCCACTGAGGTTGTGGCTGGGCATGTGAGTGAAACGAATGAGAAGGAGGTTGAGTATGGTATGGAGATGGATAAGACCACGGAGGAGGTGTGGACCAGGAAGGATGAGCAGGGGGGCCCCAAGAAGGTATATGAGCGGATTGGTTGGGGTTATAATAAGCTTGGGATGTCCCTTGCATCCCCTGCTGGTAAGGTCTGGGTCCATGTGGCCTCCTCTGGTTGAGGAAGTAGAGAGGTTCAGTAGCCACCTCAGCCCCTAGATACATGGCTTTAAATCCAGGCAAGGTAGGGCATTGGTTGGTGGGGTGGTCTTCCTCACAAACGAAACATACCTCTACTGAGTGCAATGGGCACTCATTCTTGGGATGCTTCCTCGTGCATCTAGGACAAAAAATGGCCAAAGCCCTCTCAGCTTCTTCTTTCTTTTGCTGAATTCGGAAGGTATCAAGTTGCATGGCAATAGTCTGTCTCATCTCACTCTTGAGGTCTTCCATCTAGTTAGCAAACTCATGCTTGGAGAAGGTGGTACTAGCTGAAAGATGATTCCCCCTACCTCTCTTCCGGGCCACCCTAGAATGGTTTCTAAACACGGTCTTTATGTCCTCATAAGGTAGTTGGTAGATGTCTCCTCCAGTCAGCATGTTAAGGGTGTCCAGAAGGTCTTCAGGGACTCCTCGGAGCAGAACCAGCTTCAGAGATTCCGGGTCAAGTGTGCACCTGGCCCGTTTATAACTGAGTTGGAACCTTTCCTCATAGTCTTCTAAAGATTCATCGCTTCCCATGGTCATTCGGAAGATTTCTCCCTTAGTTTCCTTGGATCTACAGTAGTCTCGGTATTTGGCATTGAAAGCTTGCTGCATCTGAGCCCAAGTGGTGATGCTGTTTCCAGGTAACCCCATGAACCAACATAATGCTGCGTCCTTGAGGGTAGAGGGAAAGAGTTTCAACTTTTTCTCATCCTCAGCGTAGTCATAAGTTCGACAAAGGACAACAAACTCAAACAGGAAGGTATCAGGGTCTTCAGTAGTCAATCCATGGAAGTGAGGTAAAGCGGAGGGGCTTATGTTTTTCATTTTCATGTCTCCATTGGTCTCTCGGATGGGAAAGGCACCTTTTATTCTCTCATCTTCTCTTCTACCGTTTCGGTTTTCAGCCATGGCTTCAGATGGATTGTTCTCTAACTCTTCTTCTGTTATAGGATCTTCGTATATCTCAGGAAGCTCACCTATAGGTTCTTTTGGCTCACTGTCACCAAAGAAGAGAGAAGGTTGACTCAGTGATGTGGTGGGGGTGTTGGGTAAGAATTTGCCGGTTTTATCTCTGTTCCTACGAGGCATGAAATGGAAAGACTTTTGATTGCTTTTTTTTTGTTTTTTTTTTTTTTTTTCTCTAGTACCTGCAAAACTAAAATAGATTGAACTGCAACTAACTATCTTGCTGAAATGAAAATGCGGAATTGAAATGAAAGCACGAAAGGACTAATCTATCTTGCTCAAATGAAATTGCAGGAATTAAATGCTAGTCTACGCTTGCTGAATTGAAACGCTAATCTACGCTTGCAGAATTGAAATGCTAATCTATGAAAGCAGGAAATATCTACTCTACTTTTGCGGAAATGAAATGAAATAAACTACTTAGCAGAAGGTTGTAGGAGAAAATAGAAGAAAAGCAACAATCACCAATACTCTGACGCTTCCCCAGCAATGGCGCCAAAAATATGGTGGGCTCCAGTATTGCAGCAATAATGCTGCAACTCTTGGGACTCCCTTCTTTACTTTTATCAACCCGGTAGTTCGTAACAAACTTGGAAGCGACGGTGCTGTATGCACAAGTACTAGCTCTTGCCACAGCTGTCACTTGGTCAGCTGGCACAAGTCCGCTAGGGGCTTAAGCCAACTTCTATGAGCTCTTAGAAGAAGCTTTTTAATTGATGGATGAAAGCTAACTCAAAGGAAGCTAATCTACTTGCGGAAAGAAACTGAAAGCCAAAAAGTAACGCAAACCCTAGCAAACCCTAATTCTACCAGCTAGTCTTACTGATGCAAAGGAGAGAATGCAAACTACTGGAAGGGATGCCATTACTTCTATGAAGGTAAAATACATGTGTCTAGACTACCTCTACCCGAAGAAACATCTTTTTGTATTTTTGAATAAGTTATTAGAATTATCATGCATGTGCTTTTAACTGGCTTTTTATTGTGCAGGGGTGGATCAAGGAGGAGAAATGCTTGGAAAAGGTTGGGAAGGTTCATAGAGGGTCTAAGGAGTCCCTAACACCCTTCCGGAGAGTTTCACAAAGTTTGGCTATCAAGAAACCTCATTTGTGAGCTTCTACAGGAAGTTTGCAGGTGTTCTACAGGATGTTCAGGGATTTCTACAGGATGTTCAGAAATTTCTACAGGATGTTTAAAAAGTGGATTTTAGAGGATGGGTGAGTGAGGGAATATGCATGAATGGATAGGGAGGTAGGATAGGGGCCTGGAGTGACCCAGGGACTGGTGGATGGAGTGGTGAGAGGGTGTAGAAGGCTGAGTTGGCTTAAAGAAGGCTAAGACAATGATGGAGCAAGAAGGTAGGGTTACGTGGGCAAAAGGATAGGTGTGAGACGAGGAACCTAGCTAGGAGATGGAACAACTGGCTCTGATGAAGCTTAGGCGGATGAGAGAGTGGTAGAGATGCCCTGCATGGTGTACATTTAACCGAATCAACAAAGTCTTACAAATAATCAAAGTCCTAGCTAATGTAATCTAACTGTCAATAAAACAAATGAACAACAGCTTTATTTGGAAAGAAAACGATGTACATCAATCATGCAAAGAAACATTTCAGAGATCTGAACCCATAACTAACTTATGCAAATGAAAACAGTACACTAAGGATTGCATGGTCAAGCAAACTAGTGTTTTTGTTGGGGCAGCACTGTTTCTTCAATTCCAGCCCCTGATCCAATAAGGATGAGGTGAAACTGAGAGTGTTGTTGACCCTTTTCTTGGAGCTTTTTTCTTGTTATTATCCTACCAATCTATTTTAAACATCTGAAGCAATTCTATTCATAAACAGTGACCTATTTAACCAACACAACTAAATCTGCCCAACAGAAATACGTTTCAAATGCATAAAAGGAAAACAACGATGCATAAGGGAAAGGTAATAGTACAAAAAGGAAGCCCTGGGCTCTCAAGTTGGGCCCAACCCTGAGAGCTATGGCTCCTATAGAAAACTCAGAGTTGATATAAAATCAGACTGCTTCTCATTATCAAAAAATAGTCATAAGTCAAGAGTTATGCCAAAATGGCTACAAGAGAACAACGTAAAGCTAACAGCACTGTAGTGCAAAATATGCAATGGTTTCCCAAAAGTCCCTTATGAAGGCTGAGACCTTAACGTTTATACACCACGAGGGCTCTAGCTGGCCTCCTAAATCTATGGGACTTGGCTGTCCAAACTGTGAGTAGATAGCCCCTTCCAAAATCTACTTGGCTGCCTTCTAGATCCGGTTTTGGTGGCCTTTGGAGCTCGGAGTTGGGGGTGAAGATCCCGAGGAAGGGCTATTTAATGCCGTGGACAACACCCCTACGAATCCTCACCTCAAGCTTGGCTGTCTTCTAGCCCATGATTGCTCGGTTTTGCTCCAACATGTGTCAAAAACCTGAAATGAGCACGTGTTAGCCACCTAGGAAGAGTGACTACCCTTATTCGTACAAATGACATAAACATATTGAAAAATAATGCATAAGCTATGAAAAATGAAGGATTGAACAAGGACTGAACAAGGATAATTAGGCCAAATGAGCCTAACAAGTTACCAAATTTGGGGCTCATCATTATCCTTGAGTGCCAACTTCCTGTAGTCACTACTATTCTCGAAAGTTTTTGTTAGTGCTTACCACATCGGAAATAAAGTTTTTTTTTTTTTGGTGGATATTCAGGACAATATAATCTCACACTCCCTCCAAGATTATTATCCTGCCTTAACTACATCTTTCTTCCACTAAGCAAGTTTATGGGCATCATATGCTTGAGGTTTTGAAACATATGTCTTGAGGTATTTTAGAAATCCATTTTCATCCAATATTTCCTCCACGTGGTCCTTTCATGCAACAAAATTAGAGGTGCCTTCCAAGGCATAATCTATCCTTAGTCCATTGAAGGCCATCTTCCCAACTCTGAATAAATCCTGCTACACTGATCTACAAATTCAAACCTCTGAGAAACAACTCTTAATTTCCCGCTCTAATGTGAATCCATCTTTGATACCATGTAGCAATTAGGTTGTAGATTTGCAATTGCTCATGAAGTTTTAATAAAAATAAAAATATGCAAACCTACACTACTTCTTTGCGGACATTAATTCACAATTTAGAACAAAAATATCATACATGCAAGAAGGAATAACACACATGTAACAAGTATTTTTATCTAGGGAAAGAAATCTTATAAAAACCTCAATGCATGTTTGCATTAATTGAATGAATAGAGATGTATTACAATTTTTTTGCTCAACTGAGCTCACCCTACAAGTGCACAACCTATCTCTCTACTCACTGAAGGCCTCTAACATGGGCTTAGTAAAATTTTGCCTCTGCTTGAGCTCCCATTTCCTTGCATTGTTCCTTGATGAATTATCCCCTATTATTTAGGAAATTCCCTCAATTGAATTACGCAATTCCTTTAGGTTGATCATCTAATTGCATGCAACACTTGTACACTCAAGACTAGTCTACCACTGATGTTACACTACCTTGGAATCTCCTCAACTGGGTAACTCGAATTATTTGCATGCACTTGCTATTTTGGATTGATTTATCAGTTAACTGGGAGATCACTAAGTTTGATTGAAGTCCCACTGCCTAACTGACCTTCCACTAGTTCCTCCAAAAGTTGGAACTAGTTTCACTGAAAACAACTTGAGATAACTGACCTTGATTGCTACAAATTAGAAATCACACATGCAGAACTTAACTCTAACTCCTCCAACTCGAATTTACTGAGTAAACTGGGTGACACAAGCCATGTCGCACAAGTTAACATCATCCAAGTTGTTTGTCGATGTGGAAAATCGACTTTTCTCAATTTAATCAAGGCAATATCAAATTGTGAATTTCTTGCTGCATTTTTCAAGATAATGTTAAAAGTTTCTATAAACCCATCAATATACCTCGAATGAGACCTCACCTACTCGTAGGTGTTGAAAATTTGGTATCTAAGTGGAACTTGTCACCATATTCCTAAACCCTAGGTCACTACCCTTGCACACCAACAAATGCTTCCATAGTTGGGACCTGAACATTTGTGCCAGAAAGGGGATGTGGAGGCAAAATAGAAAAAAGATTGAACAATGGTTGGACCAGAGACAATATGAGTTCATGGTGGAACAAACCAGGAATTTACATATTACTCTACAAGAATGGTTGCAAATATATATATATATATATATATATTTTTTTTTTTCCATGCAATATTCTTTGCAGAGTTCCCCGTCATCTTGTGGGAGTGGCTCGAATGCTAGGCAGAGCGATGAGGATTGTGGACTCACATAGAGTATTACAATTGGACACCAAAGTTGCAACAAAGAGTAAATATGGTAAGTACCTTAGTATATAGATTAGTTGATTTTTTATAACTAGCGTGCTAGAAGGCTACACAAATGATTTTGTAGTAGAGTCCACCTACTCATTTAGTGCAATTAAACGATATTTCTTTAGGGAACCTTTGGGGAGTAATTTGAGGGTATTATCAACTTGGATTAAAATATTGCTATACGAAAAGGGATTAATGTCACTAGAGTCTGACACCATGAGAAACTAAATCCCTTTGCAACCTGAGGAACCAAGGGGATAATTAGGGGATGGCTTGAAACAGAGAAGAGACAAGGGGTGCAGAGAGTGGTGGAGACAAAGCATGGCATAGTAGGAGAGCTTAGGGTTCAGAGGAAAAGAAAGGAAGTACGTGAAGAAAGAGACCACTAAGGGGATATGGAACTGATTCGATGCCAAAGGATAAATTGCATAGAGGGAAGAGATCTCCCAAAAGAAAATGATTATTAGTGGTGTAGTGAGTATAGGATCAATGAGACCAACATTTCATCACCAATAATGGGCGAGGTGAGGAACATTGTTGGCACTCTACGCAGTGGGACAAGGTATGTCAGTGGTCCAGACATAAGTAAGAGAACAATGGTAAAGTCGATATCTGGCATAAGACTCAAGAGGAGGAATGTTGTACAAAGTTGTAGCATTCAAATTAGAGAAGATACAAGTCATTGCAAAGATTGAGAGGAGGAGAGAGAAGAGAGTGGTACAAAGGAGGAGAGAGAAGAGAGTGGTACAGAGGAGGACTGCATAAATGAAGAGTAGAGTGTTGTGCCTTAGAGAAGGCCCTCCACTCAAGGAAGAGTAGAAGGTTACTGCAACAAAAGAGAAGGAGTAGAAGTGCATCATCCGAGTATTGATGGAGAAGGAATAGGGGAGGAGGAAGAATTGCTCAATACAAAAGATCTGTTGCACCTCGCTCTCCAAGCCATGGCCATCCCATGTATTAAATGAATGACCTCGCATACACCTTCAGAATCTAAGATAAGCTCTTCGTTGTTTGTTGAATTTTATTTGTTATTAGTCTGAAGACATCATAGATAATTGGATAGTGAAAGTGATAGTAGGGAGGAAGGGGTAGAAATTGAAGGAGGAGAATAGGGAGTGAAGGTGGGAGAAGCAATTTAAGATATTCTGCTTGCGACAAAGACAATGAATTCTGAATAGATATGCAATATAACAAAAGAGATGGTTGGTGTTGAGTCCATGTTAAGGTTATCAATGTTCCACAACACTGAACATCTCAAACAACATGGTTTCATCTACAAAGCAATATGGATTGTCAAACAGATTTCAGATAAGGGGAAAAAGATAGTCTAGTTAGAGACAACATTTTGGGACTAGACACCCATGTGTTACATGGGGTATAAGGCTACTGCACCCCTGGGACAACTTAGGACATTGGAAAACATTAAGCAAGCATTATCGAAGGAATTTCATAACCTAAAGTCAGAGTTTGCATCATGCGCAATAGGGGGGTCACAAGGGGGGCGCAACCCCCCTTGTCGGGGGGTTTCAAGGGGACGGTTTCCCCACTGCACGAGGTTCGGGGCAACAACCCAGTAATTTTTTGTTGGACCCTATAATAGGTGGGAAGACCTACCTATGGTTTTGTGCATGGGTTTTCCACATGGTTTTGGGCATGATGGTTTTCTGCCAATGGTATTTTGTAGATCTAGTCAAGGGAACTACAGTTATATTCTAATCCAAGTTTAATGGATTGGGGTTTATTAATGCTTCATCATGTATATATATTTATTGTAACATGGAAAGGAACATAATGAAAAATCAATCTGGTAGTATCGGTTTTGGGATCCAAGGGAAATGTCTATGTATTTTTTTTTTTTATTCTCGTCATTGTTTATTTTCTATTTTTTAGAATTTGTTTGCAGGTAATTTCTGTACATGGTTAAAACCTACATTCGATATCAGAGTTGTTTTGGCTTCAAGGGAATGCCTTTGTTATTGAGGAGTTTTGCTCGGGCCTGTGGTAGACCTTGTTCAGTGGGAGATCTGCGAGATCGATTCTTGCGGTGAAAAAGATGACAAGCAATAGAAAGATAGAGATCGAGAAATTTAATGGTCATAGTTTTGAGTTGTGGAAACTCAAGATGCAGGATCTGAGGGTGGATAAATATCAGTGGATCACAGTAGATCCCGGTACTAAACCAACGACAATGTCAAATGAATATTGGGCGAAGTTGGATCGGAAAGTAAAGAGCACAATATGGTTGTGTATCTCAAAATCAGTATTGTTGAATGTATCAAGGGAAGCTATGGCGAAGGATTTGTGGGACAGGTTAGGGACTTTGTACCAATCTATGTCTCTGGTAAATAAACTATTCCTATGAAATATATATATATATATATATATTATAACCTAAGGATGAAGGATGGAGACTTGGTGACAAAGCATATGAATTCCTTTAAGACTGTGGTAAGCCAATCGTTATCTGTTGATATTAAAATTTTAGATGAAGGTAAGTGCATCAGTTTGTTGTGTTCTCTACCAGATTTGTGGGACAGTCTAGTTGTTGCAATAGGTATAAACACAACTACCTTGAAGTTTGATGAAATAGTCTCATCCTTACTGTCGGAGGAGATGAGACAAAAGTATGGAGGGCTAGAATGGAGATTCATTATCTATACGAGGACGGTCCTAGAACAAAAACAAAAGGAAGTCCTCGAGTGGGAGATCTAAATCTCCAAGAAAACTTGTAAATGTATGTTGGAAATGCAGAAAGGAAGGGCACTACAAAAAGGACTATAGATCTAAATCTCCTAAGAAAGGAAGGGGATCTGATGATTCTCCTTCTGCAGAGGCGAAAACCACCTCAGATGAAGGTGGGGATGTGTACTTGGCTTCTTCTTCAAGTACAAATGTAGACGATGATGTATGGTTGATTGAATTAGGTTCATTCTTTCACTGCACTCCCCATAGGTAGTGGTTCTGCGAGTTTGAGAAATATGATGGTGGTGATGTCTTCTTAGGGGATGAAAGGAATGATAGAATCATCGGATGTGGAAAAGTCAATTTGAAGTTGGAAGGTGGAAGGATTAGAACACTTCTGGGTTCTGCATATTCCTGCATTGGCCAGAAATCTGATTTCTGTAAGCAAGATGGACAATGCATGTGTAAAAACAATGTTCGAGAAAGATATCTGCAAGATGGTTCGGGGAGCACTGGTATTGATGCGGGGAGTTCAGATTGTAACTTTGTACAAGCTTCTCCATAGTACTATTATTAATTGGTGCAAAAGTTCTATGGTTCCTAAAAGTGGAGCAAAAAATCTAGTGGTCTATGGAGAAAAGACCATGTTATGGCATCAAGGGAATGGACATATTGGAGAGAAGGAACTTCGAATACTTCCTGGTAATGGTATGGTAGAAGGTATGTCTAATTTCTCTCTTGATTTCGATTTTTGTGAACATTGTGTATATGGAAAGCAGAATCGGGTGAGTTTCCCCTCTGGTGCTAAGTGGGTGAAAGGGATATTAGAGCTTGTGCACAGTGATGTGTTTAGACCTGTGCCGGTTCCATCACTAGGTAAGTCTGTTTACTATGTATCCTTTATAGATGACTTCTCAAGGAATACATGGATATATTTCCTTAGGAAGAAATCTGAAGTCTTTGATAGGTTTAAAGAATTGAAGGCTCTGGTGGAAAACCAGATAGAGAAGAAAATAAAGGTGTTGAGGACAAATAATCATGGAGAGTTCTGCAAGAAGAAATTTGAAGAGTTCTGTAAGAAGTGTGGTATAGAACGACTGAAGACTACTCCATACACACCTTAGGAAAATGGAGTTGTAGAAAGAATGAACAAGACATTGATGGAAAAGGCAAGAAGCATGTTTAGTGGTGTCGGGTTAGGACAAGAATTATGGGCAGATTCGGTGGAGACTACATGTTACTTGGTTAATAAATCACCTTCATCAACATTGGAGGATAAGTCTCCATATGAGGTATGGATTGGTAAGAAACTCTCTCTTTCACATTTGAGGGTATTTGGTTGTGATGCATATGTACATGTTCCAAAGGAGAAAAGAACCAAGTTGGATAGTAAATCTGAAAGGTGCATCTTTATTGGGTATAAGGATGGTTTAAAAGGCTATAAGCTTTGGAACCCATAAACAAGGAAGGTTGTTTACAACTGTGATCTGAATATGTAAACTTGAAGATTTTTAACAATTTGCAAGTGAAAATTATATGTGTTTTGGGTAAAGGATCAATTTACTAAACACATAAAATAAGTGAATTTAACCACAATTTACAACCAAAGAGAGAAAAAATAAGCACATTTGAAACACATAACATAAAACATGATAAAGGAGTTCACCCCTCTCCTAGGCTACATCTCCTAGTCCAGCTTCTAATGTAGGGACTCTTTCATTAAGTGCTCAAAAGTGTGTTTACATGCTTTTACATTGCTCAAACAGAAAACTGGTGTCTCCAATGGATTCAACACTATCAGAAACCCCCATTTGGGTTCTTTCTACATCTCATTTGGAAAAAAATTGAGTAAGTTATGCATGTTACAAGTTCTTCCTAATTCTATGGCTAATCATCCCACAATTCGACCCAAAAATGGCTTGAGCGCCCAAACTCAGAACCAACGTGCAAATCTGGCCTACAATCCCGCCCGACGAGCGAAATTGTAGGTTCGTTAATCTACCCGTTGAGCCCCCAGTTCAAAAAATTTGGTCATGTTGGTGCATGCGACCGCATTGGGGGCCGATATTCCAGGGCCTAACTCTGAGCCCCTTTGATTTTCCGCGCCCTTGGTCATATTGGGTCTCGGTGACCTAGGGTTGGCCCCCTTACTCCACATGCTCTTGGTTCTATGGCTATCATGTGCCTCGGGGTTTGCCCCCTTACTCCACACGTTCCTAGTTCTATAGATATCATGTGCCTTGGGGCTGGCCCCTTTGCGTTGGCCCCCTCCGCATTTTCGTGTACTCGGTACTATGGGGTGCCATGTGACCCTGGGGTTGGCCCCTCAAACTTTACCGCCACAGACTTGAGTGTTGGGCTCTAACTGTGTTTGGTGTTGTGGGCTAGGGTTGTGGGCCGGGCTAAGGCCTAGCCCCTTGGCCCCTCTGTTTGCGGTCCCGTGGGTGCTAGGGTGGTCAAGGGCTAGGTCTTAGCCCGATCCCCTCCACCAATTGCGCACTATGCAAACTTTAAATAACACCCCTTTACCGATAAGGTTAGAAACATAATGTGGCGCATTGGTGTGGGCTTGTTGTTGTTCGGTGGAGGTCTTCTGTTTGAATCCCATGGAGGCCCGATCTAGCCATAAATCAAAATTTTCCAATTAAGAGGAGGCCACGTGGCAGCGACCGATTGGTCCATCTGTCTCTCCCTCATTGGTCCAACACAACAACCAATGAACCAATAAAAGCCACCATACACGAGCCAATAAGAACGAGACAAGTGTCATCCAACCATAGGTCCTCATAAACATAGTTACTTTCCCAGTTAGGGTATAGACTGCTGATTGGGTGTACCCACAACTTCAACTTTTAAAATTTTAGTTATTTGGAAAATCGATCGGAACACAATATCAAGAGCATACGATATCGATTTTGAGTGAAACGGGTTGCATTGGATTTAGATCACCGACATATATGAAATCGTACATGTTTTGATCATTTTTTAGCACTTTGAATTTTGAGCACTAAACTGATCCCTTGGATCACTCCTCCCCATTGGAAGCTTTTGGACCTCCAAAAGCTCATTTTCAGTCAACAATTAGATGAGGGTACAATTCCCTCACCCTTCCAACCTCAACCCATTTGGTTTTGTCACTTTGAGCTCTTCATGAATGTACTTCACTTTTGAAGTCTTTATCTTTCTGTCAAAGATAGGACCTTGCTGCAATTCTTCAAGATGTTTAGATGAGAAAAATTTTGCTAAATAAATTTGAACATTCTCTCCTCGACCTTCAATCAAAGGAAACTTATTCAATTTCAAATTCACTTCACCTTGAACATTGTGGCCATAACTATGCTTAGCATGTCTAGCCTTGCACTTGGCTCAACTTTTTACCAAATGTGATCGCCATCTCCATGCACCATCCTTCTTCAGAGCCAAAACATTATGAAACCCACAAGAATATTTTTTGGTACCAATGTCCTCTCTGTCAAATAACATTTGCATTTGATTTTTTACCTCTGCATGCTTTAACACTGGCATCTTGTTCACACCAATTTTCAACAATGAATCATCCTATTGCAGTTGCAGTTCATTTTGTTTACCTCTTTTAGGAGGCAACTTGTTAGACTCCTGAAACATCTTATCACATTAATTAGAAACCTCAATAAAATCATATTTCAAACTTTATTCATATCCTTGAAAGGCTTTAGGTTCCTCAACATCTTTGTGCTTGAACATCGACAATGCAAAATTTTGACTAGCATTAACAATGCTTTTCATTTGTCCAGCATTCACAAGAGATAAACTCAATTTCTTGTTATGCGCTCTAACAATTTACTCAATAACATTCTTGAAAAAATGATATTTGTTCTCGTGGCGATGAAATATAGCTCTCCTATCATAAAGATATGGACTTCCCAAAACAATACCACATATATCAAGCAAAACTACATCAAGTTCAACCTCATCAAGAAAGTTTGCAGTGATTGTAAATCTAAGTATGCATTTCTTTGTCACTTGCAATTTTGCATTCTCACATACCCAACCTAAAGGATAAGGTTTAGGATGAGGAATGGTTTCTAAATTCAACTTCTTGACAATGTCTTCTGAGATAAGATTTGCTTGTGAACCATAATCAAATAGTGTATCTATCTTGGTATGTTTTGAAATGACTCTAATGTGGAAAATATCTATTCTTTGTTTTTTTCATATTGAGTATCATTGAGACAATTTGAATAACTAGTACTTGAAATGTCCTTACCTTTCAAACCCATGGATGTGATCTTTGTTTCATCCCCAGAATCAGAACCTAAATCTTGTTGTGTAGTTGCAACAATCTTTTCTTTCTCCTTGTTATTAAACTTTTTGGGTCTCATTTCAGGATGAAGTTTCCAACAATGGTCTTCATCATGGCCTTCTTTAGAACAATGTTTACATGTGACCTTTTCTCCTTCTTTATTGACTGTAACGTTCTTCTTATCCTTGTCTTTAAATTTCCCTTTTCCCTTTCCTCCATACTTGAATGACTTCTCACTAGTTTCTTCAGAAACATTTTTCCCTCTTGCCTCTAAATGAGTTGCATGTACACAAACTTCATCCAGTTTTGTAGGGTTAAACATGAGAATGGTATGTCTCAAGTAACTATGCAATCCTCTAATGTATTTGATCAGAGTATCTTGAGAGGATAAATCTATATCCAAAATCAAAGCTCTCTTCCTAAATTCTTAAGCATAAGATTGCGCATTTTCCCCCTTAGCTTGCCTAAAGTTTTTCCAATCCATGATAGCTTTTTGCATGTATGCTAATGGATAAAACTACCTTATTATTGCAACAAAAAAATCATTCCAAGAGGAAAAAGCCTTACCATGTTTCTTCATGTCCTCTCGAGTTTTGGCTTCCCACCAAATAAGTGTTTCACCTTCCAATCTAACAGAAGCAAGTTGAATCTTGGTTTCATCATCCTTGATTCTTTGTATCCTGCAATACACTTCAATCTAACGAATCCAATTATATAATTTCTCAACAACTATCTCCCCATTGCACATAGCCAATTCAAACTTAATATGAGGCTTTAGCAAAGGAGTTTTACTATGTCCTTTTGGAGAATGTGAAGGTGTTTGTGAAAGAGTAGAAGAAGTATAAGAAGATAAGGATGAATGTTAGGATGAGGATGATGGAAGTGAAGGTGGTGTTTTGTCACCATTCCCTCTATTCCCTTTTGGAGGCTTGTCTCCTTTTCCTCCATCTCATTTTGAAGGTTTTGATTTATATCCATATGACCTTGCATTTCTCTCTTCATAAAGAACCTTTACCATTTCAGACATCTCAAAGAATTCTTTTCTTAAATCTTTTTCATCTTCAAACATCCCTTCAGGACCTTTTGCATGTGCCATGACTATTCAAGCTTGAGGTGTGTTTGTTCTCCTTTAAACAATTTGAGATCTTGGCTCCACAAGTTCTCCTTCTCCTCTTTTGAGATTCAACCTTGTAAGCATTATAAAAACACTCGCAAACAAATTGAACCTTCACAATAACCTCTTGCTTTGATACCAAAATGATTTGAATACATAAACTTGAAGATTTTTAACAATTTGCAAGTTAAAATTATATGTGTTTTGGGTAGAAGATCAATTTACTAAACACATAAAAAAGTTAATTTAGCCACAATTTACATCCAAACAGAGGCAAAATAAGAATATCTAAAACACATAACACAAAACATAATGAAGGAGTTCCCCCCTCTCTTGGGCTACATCTCGTGGTCCAGTTTCCAATGCAGGGCCTCTTTCATTAAGTTCGCAAAAGTTTGTTTATATGATTTTACATTTCTCAAAAAGAAAAAGTAATGTCTCCAATGGATTCAACACTAAAAAAAAAACCCCATTTGGGTTCTTTATGTGTCTCATTTGGCCAAAAATTGAGTAAGTTATGCATGTTACAAGATTTTGCCCAATTTAATGGCTAGTCATCCCACAATTCGACCCAAATCTAGCTTGAGCGCCCCAAACTTGAACAGGCGCACAAATATGGCCTACAATCCCACCCGACGGGCGAAATTGTAGGACTGTTAATCCACCGATTAAGCCCCAGTTTCGAAAATTTCGGTCACGTTGGCACATGCGACTGCATTTGGGGCCGAGATTCCAAGGCCTAACTCCGCGCCCCTTTGGTTTGTCATGCCCTTGGTCATATTAGGTCCCAGTGACCTGGGCCTGACCCCCTTACTCTGCGCGCTCTCGGTTCTATGGCTATCATGTACCTTGGGGCTGCCCCCCTCCACATTACCGCGTGCCTGGTGCTATGGGGTGCCATGTGACCCCAGGGCTAGCCCCTTAAAACTTTACCGCCACAGACTTGAGCGCTGGGCTTCGACTGTGTTTGGTGTTGCGAGTTGTGGCCATGGTCCAGGATAAAGCCTAGCCCCTTGGCCCCTTTGCCTATGGTCCCATGGGCGCTGGGTTGGCCAGGGGCTAGGCCTAAGCCTGACCCCCTCTCCCAATTACGTACTATGCAAACTTTAGATAACACCCCTTTTCTAATAAGGTTAAGAAACATAATGTGGCGCATTGGTGCAGGCCTGTTGTTGTTCGGTGGAGGTCTACTGTTTGAATCCCATGGAGGCCTAATCTAGCTATAAATCAAAATTTTCCAATTAAGAGGAGGCCATATAGAAACCACCGATTGGCCCATGTGGCTCTCCCTCATTGGTCCAACACAATAACTAGTGAACCAATAAAAAACACCATACACGAGCCAATAAGAATGAGACAAGTGTCATCCAGCCATAGGTCCACATAAACACAATCACCTTCCCAGTCAAATGCCCAGTTAGCATACACACTGCTCACTAGGTGTACCAGCAACTTAAAATTTTAAAATTTTAGTTGTTTGGCGAATCAATTAGAACACGGTATCGAGAGCATACGATATCAGTTTTGAGTGAAACAAGTTGCATTGGAATTAGATCGCCGATATCTATCCAATCATACATGTTTTGAGCATTTTTTTTTTTATCATTTTGAATTTTGAGCACTAAACTGATCCCTTGGGATGTGGTGTTTAGAGAGGTGAAAGATGTTATTAAACATGAAGTCCTACAAAAGGAACCCGAGAAGATAGAGTTTGAGCTAAAGGGGGAAGAATTAGACTCTTCAGCGGAACAAGAGTTAGAAGATGCAGAGCCACAAACTCTAGCTTTGAGAAGATCAGTTCGAGAAAGAAGGCATCCATAAAGGTATAGTCCATCTACTTTCTAATCAAAATTTTCTTTATCTATTACTGATGATGATCCCAAAATGGTTAAAAAGGCATTAGATTCAGAGGATGGGAAACTCTGGAAAGAGGCCATGGGTTATGAAATGGCATGTTTGGACAAAAATGATGCTTGGGATCTGGTGGAGTTGTCGGCTAGAAAGAAACCCATTGGAAGCAAATGGGTGTTTAATAAGAAGATGAATGAAGAAGGCAAGGTGGAGAAACACAAATCTTGGTTGGTAGAATAGGTTATTCCCAGGCGTTGGGAATTGATTTTGGTGATATTTTTTCTCTTGTTGCCAAGGTAGCTTTTATTAGATTACTTTTATTTATTATTATTGCTTTTGAATTTGAGGTAGAACAGATGGATGCGAAGACAACATTTCTTCATGAGGATTTGGAAGAAGAGATCTAAATGAAGTAACCTGAAGGCTTTGTGGTGAAGGGAAAGAAAGAACTGGTATGCAGGTTAAAAAAGTCTATGTATGGGTTAAAACAGTCACCAAGGATGTGGTAGCAAAAATTTGATACATTTATATGGGGACTTGGCTTCACTAGAAGCAAAGTGGATCAATGTGTGTATTTTAAATTAATTGGTTACTATGTTATTTATCTGGTCTTGTATCTGGATGACATGTTGCTGATTGTAAATAACAAATAAATTTTTAAATTTTCTGATTGTTCAATGTTGAATTAGTTACTTTAGCCCAATTTATCCTTTTTATTAACAATGCATCAAATTATTAGCAGTATAATCAATCATAAACGTAATTGAAGAATGAACAATATATGTAATGATAGAGAAGACAATAGCACACACAACTGTAAGAGACAACAGATTGGTCCAAGACTAGGGAAAAACCCTACAAGGGGGAAACCCTTTCAAACCTTCTTCTTCTTTAGTACATCGTCATAAAAAGTTATAGCAGTGAGTACAATGGGCCCAATACATATGATTAGCAAAAGGTAACAATAAACCAGATCTATAGATCTACTGATTTATTATAACAGTAGAGAAACTCAGATCTACTGATCTGTAGCAGAGAAACTCAAATCCATAGATTACTGATGTTGAGATGCCAACAATCCATATTTGAACTAGGTCGCTATCATCAACAATGTCTGTGTTCGACTGAAAACTTCAAGGTCGCACTCACGAAGATAGTACGTAGGCGACTATAACCACAAAGTCACTCCCAGGAGGTCTATGTGCCTACGATTTTGGATCTTACAGTAAATACCCAAATTCGCTCCCTTGTCGGGATGCCCGAGTGACTAATCAAGGCAAATTCGCTCCCTTGTCGGGATGCCCGAGTGACTAATCAAGGCAAATTTGCACCCTTGCAGTGTTATCCAAGCGCCTAACAAAGTAAAGTCGCTCCCTGGGCTACCTGAAGTGAGCAACCGGAGACCCAAACCTTCTGAAGGCAAAGTCTCTCCCTCTGAACTTCCTCCCAATGACCAGAGAGCCAAAGTAGCTCTCTAACCCTCTTTGTGCCAATGACAATGGGCGAAAAACTTTAGATCTATGCCAGCAATCGAGATCCAAAATACCATAACTTAGAGGGAACCTTATGTCATGCGGAAAGAGTCAATTTTGCGGACAAAACCGACCTCCCTAGAAGCTAAGGCTTTCTAGTGACAAACAAGACAATTAAACACTATCTTTCCCTAAATATGCATTTAGAATACAAGTAATCAGGTGTTTAAAACATACCTTTAGTCCCACGCTGTTTGTAGCAGTCCAGCCTCTCTGATCCGGATGAGCTCCTCCTTCTCTTCGAAACCTGCATTCACTAACAAGCAAACGATTACATAGCACCTGAATAACTCATAAAATAAAACATATTCATCATAAAGACCAAGGAGTATATGAAACAAATTATGTATAACAACTTGTTGAGAAAAATGAGCTTAATTGTATTAAGTGGAAACAAAAGAAACCATTACAACCAGTGCCTTGGTGTTGTGCAGGTCCCTCCCAGGGTCCAGCAAGAGTTCTCCTTTACTTTGATCAGCTCACCCACTTCCAAATGAAGCTAAGAAAGGATGGGAATCTCTCCTCTCAAGCTTTATAAGGGAGTCCTAATTTCAGCAGCATCTACCCTTAGGAATGTTCAGCTTTCAACCTCCCCTCCCTCTGGCCCAATGCCTGTATTTATAATGCTTTGGAGGAAGTTAATCAGGTCCACCATCAATGGGATAAGCCCCTCTTTGAATGGGATAGCTCCCCTCTTGATGGGATAAGTTCCTCTTTCATAGGGATACATGAACCATCTGGAGGCGCTCAATACACGTCAAACAAACTTCTAGAATGCTCTAGAATCGACCACAAGTAACTTTTTTGAAGTAAAACTCGCGCCTTTTGACCTTTATAGGAGTACGCACCCACCCCTTTACAGACAAAGCGTACAAGTACGCAGGTATTGTGAACTTGGGGTGCGTACACGCAGGTAAGGCTAAGAGAAACTGCGTACCCAGAGTTATATAGATTTTTAAAGACTTTCTCTCTTTCTTGGAGTTTGACATGAGTAGCAGAGGTATAAGACTTGCCAAGGAGGATAGTGTGACAATTGATGGAGCCATACTAACTGCAAATAGTCATGGTGACAAATTTTAGTGTAACAGATTGCCCCCTAAAGTGCGAAGCCAGTAGTAGATTAGGGTTTCATATCATCTAGGAAGGGTGAAGTACTTTATCATTTCAAGGATTATCTTGTGGAGAGCCCAGTCGGAACCTGCAAATATTCAACACAAAATACATATGTAAGATCATATCATCACTGAGGTAGGCATTCCCATACTTAGATTGAAAACTTTGACTAACAAACTAACTACTGCTTTGATATAGGAATGATTTCGCAGTACCTCATAATCATAGACTCTTGTAGACACAGTATGGATGCAACCATCTGTTTATGATTAGTCTACTGTATAATGAATACAAAACTCCTCGCAGCCTGGATGGTGGAAACTAGATCCAGGGTCTTCATTTCTATTTCCCGAAATGGTACGATTCTATCCATGCGAATAAATGAGTTGATGTCGAACATGGTAGAATCCATTTGATTACCAGTCGATGATGTAAACTGTTAACAAGTGTTAGAGAGACCACCAGTGATGTCAATGGTTCTCAAAGTAGCCAGTACAATCCATGAGATGTGAATGAATGTGTTGATGTCGAACATGTCACGGAATCCTTCGATCGAAAGTCAATGATGTAAACTGTCGTCAAAGGTGAGAAATCTGCCATTGATGCATGCAGATCTCAAGGTACTGACGATTTCTAGGTCATCTTTCTAGATAATGTGCTGATGTCGATAGAAAGCGGCCCGTCGCAGGCAAGCCCACAACACGAAATCATGGATCAAGTTGAAGAAATGTAGCTGTAAGGACTGACTCAGGGATGGTCGAGATGGATGACAGGTATTTTGCAGATGAATGGTTTATTTGCAGTGACCTCTTGAACACATAACGACACGACAGATGGCTTGGTGACAATTGACCCAATAGTTAATACCCGGAACCGGCTGAAAATTTTCAATGTGATTTGACCAAACTGTTAGGCAAAGGATTTCCCAACCCAGGTGGATGAAAAGTGTCGTGTTCAAGAGTGGTGATAAGGTTTCTTCTGAGACAAAGGATAACAAATAGGCTCATTTTTCTCTCTTTTCCCCCACCATTTCTGGCAAGTACCTCTTTATTTTTTACAAGCTTGAGGAGGATAACATATGCTTGATTATAAGCTCATCCTTCGGATGAGTCCAACTTAGTTTTAGATTCGAACCCTAAGAAGGAGTGGTCCGTTCCTGTTTGTAATCGAACAGGTCCTTTACCGTGAAATTTTAACGAGTCCAGTATAGGAGAAACTCGGCGTTTTTCAATTTTAGAGAGTCTGAAAAACTTAAGAAGACTCTAGGGTTGAACTTTTTCGTAAATTTGTGTCTCCCAAGCCCGAAAAAGTATAAAATAATACTTGAGAGAACTGCTTGATCTTTTACGACCAAGGAGTACTTTCATAGTTAGGGTCTTTGACCTGAAAAGTAAAAAGCGATCAAGGACACGTCGTTTTATTTCCAGTATCGAATTTGAAACGACAAAAATCCGGCAACCTTTTCCTATTTTTACGGTCAGAAAAGGGCTATAAGGGGACCATCTTTTAATTCCGTTTTAACGAGTGTAAAAGAAACGCTCGGCGATCTTTTCATATTTTAGGAGTCAGAAAAGGGCTTAAAGATGACTCTGATGTTTTTGTTTGTAAAAAAATGACAATTTTCCCTGAAAATCCTTTTATCCTGCACAAAAACCAACACATTACTCATCCCTGTTTAAAGATAGATAAAAATACTTTGAAAAATACCTTTTCATGGTGAAAAATAAACAAATTTACCATTTATTTACCCAAAAAACCTATAAAAAGGGCTTTTACCATTTCATTTTTACCATTTTACTGTTGAGGAGAGAAAAAGGGCTTTTGGCAAGAAACTTCCCGTGGACATTGCGGAGAATCCGACCGTCGAAATCGAACGCCTTTTCATAAGGTATTCTACAACATCCTCCTCTTCATTTTCATCTGTTTAGAATTTGTTTTTAGGCCCTAGTTTCATTTTTTGGAGGCTTTGGGGTTTCAAGGTCCGCTTTTCGGGGTACGCAGGTGCTCCACTGGTGACCCGCGTACCCCGACATTTTCTCAGTTGGGAAAATGCCAGGCGTATGCACCTTGCCTTAAGGGAACCCGTGTACGCACGCCCTGTTCCTAAAGGCGGGGTGCGTACCCCGCAAAACGAATTTTTAAACCCCAATTTCTTCAAAATGGACCAATTTTTTTTTATTTCAATGATTCTAACAGATGTTTTTTGGTGTGTAGATTGCCCACCATGCTTGACTGGCGCGAGAGAGAGCATGAAGATGTCGATTTGGCCGCCATTAATCATCAACCGTCCATTGATGCTTTAAAGGCATGCGGCCTCTACAAATATTGGGCCATACCTGGCATGAGGGCCCAGGTGCGCTTTCTAGAGTGGCTGGTAGAGAGATGGAACGTCCAGGACCAGTGATTTTACATTGGAGGGCACCAGCTCGAGATAGAGCTCTCAGATATTTACTTTCTCACTGGTTTTCCCAAGAGGGGCGAACACTTAACTCTGTCCGGGACTAGGCCGGGTGGCCAATCCATTGCTAGTCTCCGACTAAAGTGGTGCAACACGCAGAACCAGGAGAAGGGGATAGAGATCAAAACTATATCCCGCCCTGAACTTATGGTCATTGCTTTCACAGTTACCAGACTTTGCGGGGCTGCCGCTTTGCACATTGCCACTGGATCCCAGATGCGGATGGCGATTGATTACTATCGAGGCACCATTTTCAACTGGTGTGATGCTGTGTTGGCTAACTTAAAAAGCCAACTGACTAAAACCAAAAATGGACAGCTGAAAACCTTTGGTTATGGGGCTTTAGTTGTGAGTTTTGCTTTAGAGAGGGTTCTGATGCTGATCCCACAGCATCTCACTGTTGAGGCTGGGCTTCCCCGAGAGCCCAAATTGACGCGATGGGTTGCGGTTATGGCCCGTCATCCTGATGAGGGCACGGAGGTTGCCCGATTTAGACCGGAGTATTTTCACTGGTTGGAGGACCAGATCTTCTCTATACAGGATTTTCCTTATGCCGGAGTTGATTTTCGTGGAGATCCGGACATGGTTCTTCCATCGGGAGAACAATGGGATGACACAGGTACTTCATTTTTCACAAGTTTTTAAATTATCTATTTTTTTTGTTTTTTATATCGTCTCAAAACTGACAGTAATAATTTTCAAAATGCAGATGTAGGCCCACGTCGTCCAGCCAATCTCCGGCCTTTCGAGAGGAGACAACCAGTTGCAGCAGCGCCGGCCCCACAGGACGAGGCCACAGAGACCTTAGCTGAGTTGGAACAAGACCTAGAGCGTCTGACGGCAGATATACCAGAGACTATTATAGACGATATTCCTATCAGGCTTCAGCGCTACATAGTCGCAGTCCCAGGACCTTTTAGAAGGTTCTTGTGTAGGGTAGCTCATGCAGTGGTGTCGTATAGAGAGCATCACCAGTGATTGGATGGTCGTTTTTGTAGACACATGCGACATTTTGGTTTTTTGTACTTATCATTTTTGCCGATCATAAGGTGTTTTTCAACCTATGATCGAAGACGATGTATTTTTGACACACTCCTATCTATATATATCATTATTACTGGCTTATCTTGTTAAACATGTGTGATGAAATGTTTTCAAATTTACATGTATGATTATTGCAAATGTCTATCTAAGATTCGAGAAGCAATTGCATTTGCTAATGTATTTAAAGACCTTGGAATATGCTGATACTCAATGTAATCAAATTCACGTTCCAAGAGACGCACTCTCAAAAATAACCTTAATAACACTGGATTTCTAATGGCATATACTCTATTAAGTTGCAATACAACGAGTTCAGAATCTAACCTCACTATCAAACGCCGAATCCCAAATGAGATAGATTCAGACAATAACTCAATCACTGCACTGTACTCTGCAATGTTGTTTGTTGTTTGACCGAGGCTCACCCCATGCATAGAAACTAACTCGTCAGAGGGCGAATAGATAACCCAAGCTGCGGAAGAGATATTCCGTGTACTACGACAAGCACCATCAGCAAATCCAATGTATGTTTGGAGAGGCATTGACATCTGCAAACATCAAGCGTAAAACCAAGATAAGTAGAATAACGACGAAAAACACACTTTCTAAGCTAAGCACACTGTCTAAACTAACAAACACACCAGCTAGAAAGAAAAACCTAACCTAACTAAAATCTCCATACCCATCATTTAAGCATAATACCTCTTTAGGTAAAGTCCATTTCTGGGTTTACCCAAAGAGTCCTCGTCAAAATCTACCAGCTCATAGGCCCCTTTTGCTAGCTTTCGCTTGACAATGTAGGGCCCATGCCACATAGGAACGAATTTTCCAGCACCTAATTTATCGTTAGCTTGATCATATAATAGCACTAGGTCTCCTTCCGAAAAATTTCGAGGGGTCACATTTCGATCATACTGAGCTTTCATACGTTTTGCGTGAGTCTCAATTGCCAATGCAGCATCACGTCGAGTCTCATCTAATTGAGCTAAGTATAATAAACGCTTCTCCTCTTCGGAAGTAGCTGGAAGTAATTCGACAACCATTTGAAGTGACGGGATTTCGCATTCAATGGGCAGCACAGCTTCCAAACCATAAACTAGTTGGAAAGGAGTGAACCCTGTTGATGTTTTCACTGAGGTTCGGTATGCCCAAAGCGCGGAAAATAACATGTTGTGCCAATTCGACCGATGAATACCAATGATTCGTCGGATCATGATAACTAAAACTTTGTTGATGGACTCAACCAGACCATTCGCTTGTGGATAATAAGGAGTTGAGCTATCATGACGCAAACCAAGCTGGCCTGTAAGTTCTGTCATCATAACGTTTCGAAAATGGCGCCCATGGTCAGTGATTATCACTTGTGGGACACCAAACCTAGCAATAATGTGATTGAATACGAAAATTGAAGCTGTCTTGCCGTCTGCCTCGAATGTAGGCATCGCCTCGGCCCACTTAGTAAAATAATCAACCGCCAGGATGATATACGCATGCCCCCCGGCCGAGTGAGGGTTACATGTAATAAAATCAATACCCCATTTGGCAAAAGGACCAACGACAATTATAGGGTGGAGAGGAGCAGGTGGAGCGCGCATCTTGCGATCAAACACTTGATAGTTGTGGCACTTCCGGACCGCAATAATACAGTCTTTAAACAAGGACGGCCAGAAGTAGCCAGCGCGCAATATCTTTTGGGCTGTGGCATACCCAGACATATGACCGCCACACGCTCCAGAGTGACAGTCATTCAGAACCCTTTCAGCTTCCTCGTGAGTTAAGCAACGGCGAAAAACCAAGTCCGCCCCACGGCGATAAAGAGTATCTCCAATAATTTTGTACTGTTGGGACTGGAATCGAATTTTCCGACGTTCCGACTTTGAAAATTCGGGCCGAAAGGATTGGGTCTGGAGATAGACGATTATATCCCCATACCACGGATCTAAAGTGCTGATGAGAAACAAAGATTCGTCTGCAATGGGTTCCTCTGCCACAGTTTCTGTGTCAGCACACGGGAAGTCACACATTAACTCGGCAAAAACTAAAGATTTCTTAGACTTAGATTTTTCAAACTCCAAGTCGAACTCTTGCAGGATAACGATCCATTTAGAGTACTTGCCCCCTAGCAATTGTTTAGTCAAAATGTAGATCATAGGGTTGCAATCCGAAATGACTGTAGTTTTACGGAGAAGAATGTAGTGACGAAAACGTTGGACAGCTTGAACGGCTGCCAATGCCAATTTCTCCACATGTGAATATTTGAGCTCAGTTGGGTTTAAAGTCCGACTAAGGTAATATATCACATGTTCCGTTCCGAATTCGTCTTCCTGAACTAAGACCATGCCAATGGTGGAATGAGCGGCGGCGAGGTACAAAAAGTAATCCTGGTTGTAGTTGGGAGGATGCAGCAACGGTGCATGGGTCAACGCGTGCTTGAGTGCATCAAAAGATTTCTGAGCTATCTCATCCCAAGAGAATTGAGCGTTCTGTTTCAACAACTGGGTAAAACCCTTTGTAATCTCGGCGTAGTTAGGAATGAAGCAACGTAAAAAGTTTGCTTTCCCCTGCAAACTTTGGAGTTGGCGAAGACTTGAAGGAGGAGGCAATTTGATGATAGCTTCTACCTTCGAGGGATCAACGCGAATGCCGGCTTTTGAAACTACAAATCCCAACAATCGTCCCACTTCTATACATAAGACACATTTGTGTGGGTTCAACCGAATACGATAATGCCTACACCTCATGAAGATTGCTCGTAAATGGACAAGGTGATCAGCTCGACGTAATGAATGAGCGGGCAAATCATCGAGATACGGTTGCACAATGTGTTTGATGTCATGAAACGCATAAGACATCGCCCTTTGAAAAGTGGCTCCGGCGTTCTTAAGCCCAAAGGGTAATTTGCAATAAGCAAATGTCCCCCATGGACAAATGAAAGCCGTTTTTGGTTGGTCGGCAGGTAGAATATTGATTTGGTTGTAACCGGAAAAACCGTCCATAAAGGAAAATATTTCACTGCCGGCACAATCATCAATTATTTGATCGATATAGGGTGTTGGGTAGTTGTCCTTTGGACAAGCTCGATTAATATCCCTATAGTCGATGCATATTCTTATTGTTCCCTGTTTTTTGTTAACCGGAACAATATTCGATACCCAATCCGTTAACGGGATCGGATAAATGAAACCTGCTTTCAACAGCTTCTCAACTTCGGCTTTAATTGCAGCCGCTTTTCGTGGGTGAATTTGACGCAAACGTTGCCGGACGGGTTTAGCGTCCGGGTAAGTCTTGATCTCATGGACAACAATCGCGGGATCAATTCCTGGCATTTCCTCATAGGACCAGGCAAACACGTCGCGGAATTCTTGAAATAGGGCCTTGTATGTCTGAATTTCGTCATCTGAACACGAGGCACCTATATGAATGTGCTCAACAATTCCGGGCTTGACTGAAATGTCAATGGGAATCGTTCGAGAAATGTTTCCCAAATTTAGCTCTGAATCAAGATGTTTCATTGGATTTTGAGCTTCTTTGACATATTCAGCTGTAAAGATTGATGAGAAATCGTTTTCAAAACGATCATCCTCAGGTAAAAACGAAGATCTGTGATGGAGATCTTCCCATGGTAAATCGTCTACACACAGGACTTCACAAAGTTGTTCGTCAGATGACACAACTTCGGGAAATGCTATTAACTCCGAGGTTGACGTGAAAAGTGATTCCTCACGGACCACATTCATTTGGTCGATTTTGGTTGAACTTGGGTCGGTAAAAGACTGCACGGCTTCATAGGCAATTTCATATGGACTCAAAGGCATTGCATCACCAAATGAGTCTATTTCAGATTCAGAAGGAATGATCCAAGGATCGTCATAAACAATGGTGTCTGAAGTAATCATATGAATAGATGCAAATGAAGACAAGGCGTTGATTGGAGGAAAAGGAAAAGTTCCCAGTAAACCAACATCTTTAACTAATCCTACTCCAACATCCTTATAAGGGATAGTCGTTTTACCGACATGCTGGATACTCTCTGAAGAGGCTGGGTCGGATGAAAAGTAAGCCAGCTGGTCTATGGTTACGATCTTGCCATTATGTGGAAACTTTATTACTCTGAAGACCGATGAAACGACCGCTGTCATAGCGTAAGACCAACTTCGACCCAAGAGAAGGTTGTAGTCTAGAGGGGCATCAACCACCTCCACACCTAGACTAATGGTTTTTCCTTCAACCCCTATAGGCAAATCCTGTAGAATGCCAAACGGATGGAACCCACGGCCATCAAAGGCCTTAAGAATTGTCGGGGATTGATTTAGTGAAGGAGAACCAAGCGATCTCCAGCACTGTATCGACATAATACACGTGGAAGCTCCCTCATCAATTACAGTCCGATGAATAGGCCTGTTTTTGACTATCACTGGGATCTGGAAAGCCATTTGATGAGGTAAACGCGGTGTACTATTTTCTAGATCAAAGATTATTAGGTTCGGGTCCTGAACATCAACAGATCCTATAGCCGACAAAAGTAATTTGCGTTGTGCTGGGCATGATTACAGCACTTCCAAAGCCGACATTGCTGAGGGTGAAATGGCTAAATCCTCAACAATGTTGTAATTCTGGGCCGCTCTCGCATGTGGATTGAAAGCAGACCTTCGAAGTACACCCTTGGCGGGCGGTTTGATTACTAAGTCCGGGTTAGGTTTCTCGATCTGTAGTGGATCGGAACCGGGAGCTGAGGTTGATGGATTAGAATGAGAAGATTCTGCTTCTTTGCCATCAACAGGACTTTTACTACCATAATCTTGCGATCGAGTCGCAATCCTTACATGAGACATCATCAATATGGGTTCTTCACTGGCACTCGAGGAAGAACCTATCATCTTACTCTCCTGCTTTGGAAATGGATCTTTCAAAACAGCAGGAGTTGGGGAACCTTTGACGATTTTCACAACCTCAGCCCGATGAGGGCAATCTCTTGTAAAATGATCCTCTTCACAAATAAGACAAGGATATCGAGGTTTGCGTTTTTCTTCATTGGTTTCCGACTTTTCTGTTTTCTCCTTTGGAGTTTTGTCTGCTTTATTCTTCTTCTTACCTTTCTTTTTCCCACCGGATTTTGATTTCGCCGTAGATGACTCTACAGCGTGAATATCAACGGAAACTTCAGCAGAAGATTCTCCTGTCGGGGAGTCTGGTAAGGTTATAATAGGAGAAGAATTCTTTGAAGACTTCTTCTTGCTTTTAGTATTCACTGTACCAATCATTCCATCAGCGGCATGAGACCCCGAAGGAGCAGCAACGATTTGATTTGACTTAGGAAGATCTGGGATCTTTTCGTGTAACGTACCTGACTGAGTATAAACTAAGTCAAGGTACTGCGCTTGAGCAATCACTTGCTCCTCAGTAACTACTTCGGCCTTAGCTACGTCTTCAGTAATCTTCGGTAATAATGATTTAACAAACCATTCAGCTAAGATTTGGTCCGGGATAAAAACTTTCACTAACCACCTTCGACGTCTCCATTCATGAATATGATCGGAAATATAAGTGGACGTCGATTGTTTTAATGAAGTTAGTAACTCCGTGCCATTATCATATCTGACTGGCAACTGAAAATGAGTTAAGAACGAGGTAGCTAACTGGCTAAAATTATAAAAAGAGGCCCGTGGTAACTCAATGTACCACTTGGCCGCGAGACCAATGAGAGTACGCTGGAAAAGACGTAAGCGGATCGAATCATCCAAGATGGAATTAGAGGCACACCAGAGGTGGCAAGTCATCACATGATTCGACGGGTCCTCTCCAGACTTACCTTCGAACTTGGGTATGTCACTGGGCAACTTATTTGGCATTGGCGGCCAAAACGGAAGATAATTTATTGGATCGTTCGTTAGGCGCGACAAGTCTGGTAAATCCAAAGTTGCGATAAACGGTAATTGCCGATTAGGATCCCTAAAATTCTGGGTCACAAGACCAGTCCCAGGAGGAGGATATCCAGGATAACTTGGAATAGGAATCACATTCGGGATATTGTATCCTCCCGGAAAACCAGGATTAACCGGACCGTACTGGGGTTGTTGAGATTGTTGATAAGTGTACCCAGGATACGGTTGATACTGGTAAACCGGCTGCTGGACAGCAGGCCCGTATTGGTACTGTCCCTGGTACGGTTGATAAGCGAATTGTGGTTGACTAGTGACAACCGTACTTAAACCAGGTTGTCCTACAGGCATCTGAACCGTAGTTTGAATCGTGGATCCAGACGATGGTAAAGATGTTTGAGGAGTAGTTACAGAGACAGTAGAAACCGGAGCTGTCGATACTCCAGAAGTAAGTGTGGTAGATTGAACAGATGTTGCGGTAGTTGCAGCAGTCGTTTGAGATGGAGTACTAGGGGCAATAGGCCCAGACTGAGAAACTACCGAAGGTACAGAAGTTTGAACATTAGACTGGACTGGTTCCTGGGGTGAACCAGAAACTAAGGGTTGTCCAGCTTGAGATGACAACTGTACACTTGGCTGCAATACCTGTTGAACTTGCGATGGATCCCACACCATGTTCATTCCGGGGTATTGACCCATGACAGGTTGAGGATATTGAGATCCATAACCGGATTGAGGGTAGGATTGATAATTGAAAGGTACATTTCCCGTACCTTGAACATAAGATTGACCTTGGGGTGGTTGATAACCTTGAGGTAAGTACTGATACTGGGGTTGACCTTGAGGTATAAATTGATACTGAGGTTGACCTTGGGGTACATATTGAGGCTGGGGTTGACCTTGAGGAATGTATTGCACCACGGGTACATACTGTCCTTGAGGTTGCCCCCCAGACACAATTTGTGTACCTTGAGGTTGCCCCCCAGGCGTTAATTGAGGCTGCCCCCCAGGTGGTAACTGGCCACCTTGAGGTTGAGAACTGGGAATTGAACCTGACATCATGTAAATGTCTCCTACGCCCAACGGGACTTCCTCAACAAATCGGCCACGGTTACAACCTCAGGTGACTGGCCCCGAAGTCTACGGGACTGTCTCGGTAATTCAGCCACAGTTAAAAACTTTTAACTACTGCACACGCAAACAAAGTAAAATCTCAAAGCAAACCGCCTAAAGTCTCTAAAGAACCAAACAAATTCGAATCACACGCCTAAAGAATCTAGGGCGTCAAACCATACACAAACAGTAGCCTTCCGGACCGAAAACACTAGTTGGTGATGAAGCCCAACATCGTCGAATTCAGTACAGAAGTGGCGGGTGGAACAGTTACCCCGGCAACCTGCTTAATGAATAGACCGGCACAAGTTCCTCCACTTTAACCGTCTCGAGTGAAGTGAACCCCCCGGAAAATCCAAGTGAGTCTAGCCGACGTCTGCTCCAGGTACAGTGGGATCTTCCCTCCACCGTCACCTTGGGTAGAACCCTAAAGATAATGGTCACTAAGGTCACCAACAACAACAAATACACCTGGGGGAACAGTCTACGATCCGATAGCACGCAAGGGCAGAGTATCAAGCTCAATCCCCTTGCCGGCTCCTTGACAATAATCCAAGGTTTACCGACAAGTGACCCCAGGCTCCTCGACAATAATCCGAGGTTTACCGTTTGTAATATGTGCGTATCTGGCGTCGTTCCCAATGAATGAGGATTGATCCCCTCACTGGTTCGGACACGATCTCGTGCTTCTCCTTTAAGAGGAGCTTTCCCAGAGCATAAATGTAACAGCTGGATTTATCCTACCACAAGATGAGCTACTTGTTTGGTTTTGCTGTCTTGGAGAGTTAATTACTCTCCTACTCCAAGACACTAGCCTGATCTATGTTGGTGTTTCAGAGCCCTAGTAAATAAAAAGTTACTAAGTTAATTTTACTTTAAGCATTAATTTTATGGCTTTTCTTTAGGACAAAAGGTAGTGGAGATGAAACTGATGGTGTGTAGACTCGACTCAAATCCACTAAAAAGATGCACCTAGGATGATTTATACTATTTTTCTTTTTCAATGAATTCCCTAGCTAAGAGAGTTGGAGAATGCAAATTTGATATAAAAACAACTTTCTTGGCAATGAAAATCAAAGAAACAATCTCTTTATCTTTTCCAAAGCATACAACACATGACCACTAATTATTTCACGAAAATTCCTTTCTCTTCTCAAAGACTTCAAACGCTACTAAAACAAACTTTTCTTCAAAAGAGATTTTTTGTATTGTTTCTTTTATTAACAAAGCACGTAAAACTACTTAACAAGAATCAAATTTAAAAAAAATCTATAACAATCAAATCAATTTTACCTAAAAGCAAATCTAAGAGAAATTCACCTAAAAGCAAATCTAATGAGGCAAAAGCCTACAAAGTATAATTCCAGGATGTTTTACTCAGTTACAATTCAACCAAGGACTCATTCATGCAGAATCATAAACCAGTCAAAAACAAAAATCAAAATCTTTTGTTCTTTTTCTTAAGAATGAAATTCACAACTTTAACCAACAAGCTTTCTTGAAATTCAGCAAAGAGACAACACAAAGGTAGGTTTCTCACACAGGTGGATTTTACGAAAGGTCTGACTCCTAAGAAGACTGAAAAGACCAGGGATATCCAAGGTTTCACAACTTCTAAAGCCAAAGTCACTACAGGACCAATGCAAAAATCAAACCCTAGGGCTAGAACTTCTATGAATTTCACTAAAACCCTTGACACTAAAGAAACAAGCTTAGATGAGGACTTCTGACAGGTAACCAGTGGATCTGGGCAGCAAAAACAAATTATAAACAAAATCTAAGAGGCAAAAAGGAAAAAATTGAAATTTTCTCAACTTTTGACAGGGTACGCAGGCAGCCTGTTTGCACAGGTGCGTGTACGCTCTGTGTACAAAGCTGCAGTGCGTACAAGTACGCACTGTGCTTAACGCAGAGGCTGCGTACTTCTAGCAAAACCAAGAAAAGTAAAATCTAACTTAACCCTAAACTATTCCACCCAAATTCACAGTCAAACAGCCAAAAACCAGAAAGAAAACGACTTTTCTCAAATCAAAGTATCAAAAAAGAGAAATCAATCAAATCAAAGGTTCCCCAGTGGAGTCACCATTTTGTCATGCGGAAAGAGTCAATTTTGCGGACAAAACCGACCTCCCTAGAAGCTAAGGCTTTCTAGTGACAAACAAGACAATTAAACACTATCTTTCCCTAAATATGCATTTAGAATACAAGTAATCAGGTGTTTAAAACATACCTTTAGTCCCACGCTGTTTGTAGCAGTCCAGCCTCTCCGATCCGGATGAGCTCCTCCTTCTCTTCGAAACCTGCATTCACTAACAAGCAAACGATTACATAGCACCTGAATAACTCATAAAATAAAACATATTCATCATAAAGACCAAGGAGTATATGAAACAAATTATGTATAACAACTTGTTGAGAAAAATGAGCTTAATTGTATTAAGTGGAAACAAAAGAAACCATTACAACCAGTGCCTTGGTGTTGTGCAGGTCCCTCCCAGGGTCCAGCAAGAGTTCTCCTTTACTTTGATCAGCTCACCCACTTCCAAATGAAGCTAAGAAAGGATGGTAATCTCTCCTCTCAAGCTTTATAAGGGAGTCCTAATTTCAGCAGCATCTACCCTTAGGAATGTTCAGCTTTCAACCTCCCCTCCCTTTGGCCCAATGCCTGTATTTATAATGCTTTGGAGGAAGTTAATCAGGTCCACCATCAATGGGATAAGCCCCTCTTTGAATGGGATAGCTCCCCTCTTGATGGGATAAGTTCCTCTTTCATAGGGATACATGAACCATCTGGAAGCGCTCAATACACGTCAAACAAACTTCTAGAATGCTCTAGAATCGACCACAAGTAACTTTTTTGAAGTAAAACTCGCGCCTTTTGACCTTTACAGGAGTACGCACCCACCCCTTTACAGACAGAGCGTACAAGTACGCAGGTATTGTGAACTTGGGGTGCGTACACGCAGGTAAGGCTAAGAGAAACTACGTACCCAGAGTTATATAGATTTTTAAAGACTTTCTCTCTTTCTTGGAGTTTGACATGAGTAGCAGAGGTATAAGACTTGCCAAGGAGGATAGTATGACAGTTGATGGAGCCATACTAACTGCAAATAGTCATGGTGACAAATTTTAGTGTAACACCTTACGCCTGTGATATCGGACGCAATGAATACTTCCGCCGATGAACTTGTGCGAGCCAAGACAAAGTAGAAGAATAAAAACATAAATTGAGTGTGTCCAAATGAGCTTGAGGTCACTTCCTTTTATAGGTTGTATTGAGGGTTTACTTGGGGTTAAGAATGACCCAAGTAGTTACCCAAGTGGTTAGGGCCGACCCATTCCATAATGAATGAAATAATAAAATAATTCAAAACTTAACTTCTGCTTGACCGAATCAAGTGATCTTTAGGTCCATTTTCTCCTCTCTAAAAGAGGAATTTAATGCAAGCATCATCTTGGTCATTTGAGTTGTCCAATGTTGTATTTTACCGCACTTGCAAAAATTATCCAGGATTTGAAGATCCAATTGTCCTCCAAATTTGACATGAAGGATCTTGTTGCTGCAAACTATATTTTGGGCATGGAAATTAAACGAGACCAGGCAAAGAGGAAGCTCTAGTTAAACTAGAGGAAGTATGTGGAGACAATACTGCAGAGGTTTAATATGCAAGATAGTAAACAAGTGAAGGTTCCTATTCCTATAGGTGTAAAATTATCTGTGTAATAGTGTCACAAGACACAAGAAGAGGAAGAGGACATGTCCCATGTTCCATACACAAGTGCAATCGGTAGCCTGATGTATGCAATGGTCTGTACTAGACCAAATATTACACATACAGTGGGAGTATTGAGCAGGTTTATGTCGAAACCAAGGAAGGAGCATTAGACAACATTAAAGTGGGTTTTCATGTATTTTCATGGCACTGGTGATCATGGTCTATGCTACCAAGGAAGACCAGGATTGGATAGAGTTTTGGATACCCGTGGCTTTGTTGATGAAGATTGGGCTGGAGATCTAGATTAAAGAAGATCTATAAGTGGGTATGTGTTTAACCTGTTTGGAGGTGCAGTCATTTGGATGAGCAAGAGACATTTTGTAGTGGCACTTTTAACTACATAGGCAAAATACATGACAACCACTCATGCAAGCAAGGAAGAAGTTTGGTTGTAGATATTGTGTTCAAGTATGGGGCTAGTACAATGAGCTATAAGGATAGACTGTGACAGCCAAAGTGCATTTTTTGGCAAAGAACCTTGGTTATCATTCAAAGACAAAGCACATTGATGTTCAATATCACTTTGTGAGGGACATGGTTGAGGACAAAAAAGTGTTGCTGGTAAAAGTGGACACTTTGAAGAATGTTGCAGATGCATTGACGAAGTCTGTGAGCACTGAGAAGTTTTCTTGGTTTAGAGAAACAATGGGCGTTGCAGGGTGGGACCAATGACTAAGATCTCCTACGACCCCCTATGTGGAAAAGAAAACAACAAGTGGGAGAATGTTGGGTGTGTGTTATATTCTTTCCATGAATAGTCGCATGTGCGGGGGGGAGAGACTCTCCCTGTTCGTTGCGTCGGGCGCAACAGGGGGGTCATGGGGAAGGGGCGGGGGGGGCATAGCCCCACATGTCGGGGGGTTTTAAGGGAGTGGTAGCCCCCCTGTAGGGTCTTGGGCAGCACTCCGAGAATTTTTTTTGGACCTATATTAGGTGATCGGACCTACCTATAGTTTTGTGCACGGGTTTTGCACATGATTTTGGCCATGATGGTTTTCTTCCCATTGTTGGGTGTGGAGCTTGATTATCTTCCTTATTTAGAGGTATCGCCACTTTGGACCCCAGTTCATAATGTGGCGGAAACATCACCCGTAAAATGTATGCCGCCAAGGGTGGTCCAGGGGGGGCGAAGACGATTCTTTGGAGCCTTCCCTTGGTGGGGATAGCGCCCCCAAAGCTAAAAATAGATGTAAAATTGCCTTGTAAAATGTTGTAATTTCGTAGTCAATCTGGGCCGTTCATTAGCCAGAGATATAACGGTAGAAGTTATGTTTAATTTGGGGTTTTTTTTCCCTAGAAGGCAACCCCTCGCTATATAAGAGGGAATTGTATTGTGTCTATGTAGATCAGTATTCTGAGCGAGAAACATAGAGGAGATTGTGTGAGAGTGAAGAGGGAATTACTGGGGATCTGATGTAGGTTGTATCTCTTCATTTTATTGGATAATATAAAGGAAGGACTGGTTGTTTCTCTGTGGACGTATCCCAAATTGTGTGAACCACGTATATCTGTGTCTCTCTTGTTTTATGTGTTTTCTGTGTTTATATTTCTGCAATATTTTATGTGTTCCATTGCTCAGTAATATACAATTTTCTAACAACTGGTATCAGAGCCGAAGGTCTATTTGGCTGATAAACTTGCAGGAGAGAAGGTTCCTGGTTCGAGTGGGAGAAATGGTGGAAGATGGTAGGTTTAGGGTCGAAAAATTTAACGACCAAAACTACTAGTTGTGGAAGATGCAGATGGAAGATTATCTGTATCAGAAAGATCTGTACCTACCATTGAGCGGAAAGACAAAGAAGCCGACAAGTATGACAGACAAAGAATGGGACATTCTCGAAAAAAAGGCACTTGGAACAATACGGCTATGCCTAGCGGTGTCGGTTTCCTTCAATATTTCAAAGGAAATGACAACAAAGGGTTTAATGTCGGCATTGGCCAAACTATATGAAAAAACCCTCGACCTCAAATAAGGTATTTCTTATGAAGCGTTTATTTAATATGAAGATGTCAGAAGGTGGATCTGTTGCTGATCATTTAAATGAATTTAATATAGCTATGAGTCAGTTAAGTTCTGTAGGGGTAACTTTTGATGATTAAGTTAGGGCTCTGTTATTTTTGTTCTCATTGTTAGAAATTTGGAATGGTTTAGTTATGGCCATTAGTAACTCTTTCTCTGGATCTAGTACTTTAAAGTTTGATGATGTTGTCGGTGCAATCCTTAGCGAGGAAATGCAACGGAAAAGCTCCGATGAGACATCAGGTAATGCTTTGACTACAGAGACTAGGGGAAGAAAAATGGAAAGAGGAAAGAGCCCAGGAAATCACAATGTCAAGGAAAGGCTGATCCAATTCTAGATCGGGGATAGTGTGCTGGAAATGCAGGAAGAAAGGACACCTTAAGAAAGACTGCAAGTCTCAGAAGGGAAAAGAAGGAGATGCTCACCAAGAAAACAATCATGAAGCGAATGTGACAGGTGATGTGTTGCAAGATGCTTTGATTCTTTCATAAGAAAATATTATTGATGCATGGGTTGTAGATTCAGGGGCCTCATTCCATTTCACACCTGATAGGAAACAATTTCATGATTATGTCCAAGGAGATTTTGGACAGGTTCGATTGGGTAATGATAAACCCTATAAAATCATTGGAATGGGTACAGTTTTCATAAAACAACATAATGGAAATCAATGGCTATTAAAGGAGGTAAGGCATGTTCCAGATCTGAAGAAAAATTTGATTTCAACAGGGCAGTTGGGAGGTGAAGGCTGTGTAACTACTTTTACAGATAAAACCTGGGAGGCCACTAAAGGAGCCCTGGTAATAGAAAAATGAGAAAAGGTTGGTACAATGTATTTATGCAATGGTATTTCTAATTCTGTTAATGCTTTAACCTCTACAGGAGAAGATACAACATTGTCGCATCATAGGCTCGGGCACATGAGTGAGAAGGGGATGCAGATTCTTTACTTAAGAAATTTGTTGCTAGGTTTAAAGCATGTTGATTTAAAATTATGTGAGAATTGTGTTTATGGAAAACAAAAGAGAGCCAGATTCCTTAGAGTTGGGAAAGAAAAGAAGAGCGAAAAATTAGTTCTTGTGCATACATATGTATGGGGACCTGCTCAGGTATCATATATTGGTGGCTCTCGTTATTATGTTACTTTTATTGATGATGCAACCAGAAAAACATGGATTTATTCTATTCGAAATAAATCTGATGTATTTGATACTTTCAATAAATGGAAAGCTTTGGTTGAAATGTCTTAGATTAGACAATGGAGGTGAATATTGCAGTAAAGAGTTTGATAGGTACTGTTCAAAGAATGTAATTCGCAGAGAGAAGACAATTCCAGGAACACCACAAGAAAATGGTGTGTCAGAAAGGATGAACTGGACAATCATGGAGCGTGTAAGGTGCATGAGATTGCATGCAGGATTTCCTTTACAATTTTGGGCAGATGCTGCTATTTATCTAATAAACAAAGGGCCTTCAAGTTCCTTGGATGGTGGTATTCCAGAGGAGGCACGGACAGATAAAAAGGTAAAGTACTCATATTTAAAGACTTTTGGTTGTGAAGCCTTTGTTCACATTAATAAAGAAAAAAGAAAAAGCTTGAGGCAAAATCAAAGAAATGTACCTTTATTGGATATGGTGTTAATGATTTTGGTTATCGCTTTTATGATTATGAAAAACACAAAATCATTAGGAGTAGAGAAGTCATATTCAATGAAAAGATTTTGTATAAGGATCGGATGCAGGAAGAGAAGTAGGAAAAAGAAAACAGAGAATACACAGTGCTTGATGAGATCACAAAAAAAGTGAAGGTGCCTGAAAATCATAATGATCAACATCCAGAACAACAACCACAACCACAACAGAAACAAGCACCTCAAACGCTTGAAAGCGGTGTTAGAAGATCTACCAGGATAAGTAGACCCCCTAAACGATACTCTCCTTCATTATATTATGCATTTTTGACTGATTCTGGTGAACCAAAATGTTATGAAGAATAAGTGCAAGTAGAAACTAGGAAGAAGTGGAAGCAAGCCATGAAAGAAGAGATGGAATCCTTAACACATAACCAGACTTGGGACTTAATCAGGTTTCCAATAGGTAAAACAACATTACAGAATAAATGGGTTTATAGTTTGAAGGAAGAAGATGGAGGTAGAAAAAGGTATAAATCTAGACTTGTGGTGAAGGGGTTTGCACAGAAAAAGGGTATAGACTTTGATGAGATATTTTCTCCTGTTGTTAAAATGACTTCAATCAAAACTATTTTAAGTCTAGTAGCAGTTGCAGATTTGCATCTTGAGCAGTTAGATGTAAAGACAACCTTTCTCCATGGGGATTTGGAGGAAGAGATATATATATATATATATGCAACAACCAAAAGGATATGAGGTAAAAGGGAAGGAGAAATTAGTATACAGGTTGAAGAAGAGCTTGTATGGCTTAAAACAGGCTCCAAGGCAGTGGTATCTAAAATTTGATAGGTTTATGTCTAAACAAGGTTATACTAGATGTCACTCTGATCATTGTGTTTATCTCAAAAGGAAAAATGATGGCGGCTATATTATATTGTTATTGTATGTAGATGACATGATTGTTGCAGATTCTAAAATGCAGGAAATAAATGTGCTCAAAATAAAATTGGCGAACTCATTTGCAATGAAGGATTTTGGTGCTGCAAAACAAATCCTTGGTATGATAATAACTAGAGACATGAAGAATCTAAAATTAACATTGTCTTAGAGTGAGTACATAGAAAATGTGTTGAAAAGATTTAATATGAAAAATGAAAAATCAGTTAGTATACCTTTGGCTAGCCATTTCAAACTAAGTAATGAGGTGTGTCCCAAGACTCAGGAAGAAATGGCTTATATATCTAAAGTTCCATATGCATCAGCAGTTGGAAGCTTAATGTATGCAATGGTCTACACAAGGCCTGATATTGCACATGCAGTGGGAGTTGTAAGCAGGTACATGAACAATCCAGGAAAATAACATTGGATGGCAGTGAAGTGGATTCTCAGGTATTTGAGAGGTACCACAAATCAAGCATTATGCTTTGGTGGTTCAAACATTGCTCTACATGGATATGTTGATGCAGATATGGCGGGTGATAGAGATAACAGGTGGAGCACAACAGGGTATGTTTTGATTGTAGGTGGAACAACTGTTAGTTGGGTTTCAGAATTGCAAAGTGTTGTTGCACTCTAATCAACGGAAGCAGAGTATGTTGCTGCTACGGAGGCTAGTAAAGAAATGATTTGGTTACAAAGGTTTCTGGATGAATTGGGTAAGAAGCCAGAGTTGGGCAGGGTATACAGTGACAGCCAGAGTGCCATACATCTTGCAAAGAACTCTACATTTCATTCCAAGACTAAACATATACAACTTAAGTACCATTTCATACGATCAGTGTTGGAAGATGGATAGTTGAAGCTGGAAAAGATACACACTAGCTAGAATCCTGCATATATGTTAACAAAATTTGTAACCAAGGAGAAGCTGAGATTCTGCTCGGTTTCAATTGGTATTCAAGTATGATGAAGAAGATGAGAAACAACCAGGTCCAAAGTGGAGTCACTATCCAGCAAATGAAGCAGTGGTGGAGTTGCTATAATCAGTCTCCAGGTGGGGGATTGTTGGGTGTGGATCCTGAATCTTCCTTATTTAGAGGTATCGCCACTTTGGACCCCAGTTTGTAATGTGGCGACAACATTGCCTGTAAAATGTACGCCGCCAAGGGGGTCCACGAGGGGGGGGGGTGTGGGGTGATGACGATTATTTGAAGCCCCCCTTGACAGGGGATCAGGGACAACACCCCCGAAGCTAGATGTAAAATTGCCTTGTAAAATTTTGTAATTTCGTAGTCAATCTGGGCCGTTCATTAGCCGAAGATCCGACAGTAGAAGTTATGTTTAGTTTAGGGTTTTTTTTCCCTAGAAGGCAACCCCTCGCTATATATGAGGGAATTTTATTGCGTCTATGTATATCGATATTCTGAGCGAGAAAGAGAGAGGAGATTGTGTGAGAGCGAAGAGGGAATTACAACGGATCTATTGTAGGTTGTATCTCTTCATTTTGTTGGATAATATAAAAGGAAGGACTAGCTGTTTCTCCATGGACGTAGCCCAAATTGGGTGAACCACGCATATCTGTGTCACTCTTGTTTTATGTGTTTATATTTCTGCAATATTTTATGTGTTCCATTGCTCTATAATATATAATTTTATAACACCCATGGTATTATGTAGATCCATTCAAGGGAACTATGGTTATGTTCTAATGCAGGGTTAATGGATTAGGGTTTATGATTTCTTCGACATGTATATATATGAAAAAACAATCTGGTAGTCCTGGTTTTGGGATCCAGGGGAAATATCTGTGTATTTTTTTACATTCTCGTGATTGTTTATTTTCTATTTTTAGAGTTCGTGTGCAGGTAATTTATGTACAGGGTTCAAACCTACAAAATAGGGCCAGAAAATTAGGAAGGATATCTTGTTGATTGTTTATTATTTAACCATGTTATAATAGAATGAAATGTGTCGCCTAAAAAGAGCTAAAGCAAGGGCATAAATACTTAGAAATTTTTCAGAAGATGCATGGAGGCTTGCAACAATGGCCAAGGAGTTAATAAGTTTGAGGAAACACAGTAATTTTTGGTATATCAGAAATAAAATCTTCATGTAATACAACAAATATCATGAAGATATTAATATTATAGTACAATGTGAATGACATGGGAAAATATTTCAATGCAAAATGGGGCTTATTATTTGGGGAAAATAATTTACTTAGTGAAATTTTGAGAAATCTTTAAGAGTTTTCTTGTATCATATGAAAATATTATCTTTTGAGGTGATGTATCACCCCAAGATATTCTTATGGTGTGATACACCATGAGAAATAAAATCTTGGGGCGTGAAGAAGGAAGAAGAAGATTGATGATATTGCTAGGAAGATTTTCCAAAGATGCAATACACCACATAAAAATAAAATTTTGAGACCTAATAAAGGAAAGAGCAAGAGAGAATTATTTTGTAGTGTGATAACATGAAAAATATCTATATAAGACGCAACGCGTCAGACCAAAAACACAATCAAGGAAAAATATCGTAAAGAAAGTAAATTCTCCAATGTGATAAGGGGTGAATAGTTAATCAAGAAATAATTTTTAAGGACTTAAAGAATTTTTAGAGAAGAAAAGGGATGAAAATAAAGAAAAGAAAAAGGACTACACCGAAGAGTTAAAAAGATGGCCAATTTGATGTATCACACTGAGGTAATTTTTGGATGTGATACACCACATAAAATAAAATATATCGATGTGATAAAGAGCGAATGAAGAAAGATTTCCTTTGTCATGAGAAAAGAAAAAAGGGAAAGGAAACATTTTGTAAAGCCGAAAAATTCCAAGCTGCAATGTCACAAAAGGAAAACCTTGAGGTGTGATAAAGATATGCCACATAAGAAAAATAAACGTGTTAAACACACCCTATGTCACATAAGGCACAAAATCCCCCAACAACAAGTAAACAACATTAAGATTGTATATATTGCTAACATGGACCATAGAACAGAAGTATACATTAATGTTGATACGACGTGCATGGAGGATGATGTGGCATATACATATCCTCATGTGTCCTTTTACAAATGGTGGCATGGAAAAGTTTATGTGGCAATATCCTCGAGGTTTTTGGTGTTTACAAAAAATACTTGTTTCAGTGAGATGGAGAAACTCACCCTTTGACAACTATAAGAACTCACCCTTCAATGGTGGAAATGAAGTCAACTTTTATCATTGAAGATAATTCAACTACCAATGGGCGCAAAGAATTCATTTATCAATGCATAGTGAAATACTTATTTTCAATTTCCATTAAAAACTTACATATTGATGCTTCAAATATCTTGTTTAACTGTGTTTGTTGGATTAATCATCGACACTTTGTGAAAATTGCTATTAATACCCAAGTTGATAATTCTTTTAGTGGTATTGGTGAATTGACCTAAAGAACCACATGTCTTAATCACATAAGGGAGAAAAAAATATGAAACAAGATTTTTAAGGGGCCATGACTCCATACTTGGATTTTTAAATGCAGCAAGAATATTGTGTTTAGAAAGATCTCTATAAACATAAATGGCTTGTGAACTTAGATTAGGTATCTAGGTTATGATTAAGAAAGGAAAAATTTAGTACCTATGCCCCCAATTAGACACAAAGAGGACTAGGTCGTGTTTTAGAAAAAATGAATCGTTGGGGAACTATGAAATTTCCATACACCCCACCAACCTATTAATGTTAAAGGGTTGGATATACAAAACAACTTGATACTTCTATAGACTCACTATCTATTTGAAGGTGGATAAACATAATTTAAAAAGTTATAATATTGTGGCACCATATCTCATTGTGTCAAAGAAAAGTGTTTACCATTATCTAATTAAGCTAGGAGCAGTTTGAACATTGATAATATCTCTCTAGATCAACAATTGTAAATGTCATCATCATTGGGTAACATTTGGAGCTATTGTATTATCTTCTTATACAAATTATCATGTTGTACATTAGATAATAAATGCGATTAAGGTGAATTACATAAAAATCAAGCCTTAACTTTTGATTAATCATCTGGCCTCTTCCACCTTGAAAAGAACATAAGGTTATAAAGAGTTCCTTCTCAAAATATAATCTTAATAAATTTTAGGTCTTCATAGTGAAGGACAGAATAATTATATCTATCCCCTAGACTGATTCTATAAGTTACATGGCTAAAAAAATTACAAAATAAAATAAACTTAAAAAGTTTAATTTAAATGAAGATGGGGTGTGTGTCTATAATTATATATTTAAATGAATTATGTGTGTGTGTAACACATTACTCCTTTTTATTAATAAAGTATTTGAGTTGGGAAAAAAGTGTTGTTGTAGCATGATCTTAGGGTTTATTTTACATATTCGTCCATGATTAGATCCATGAGAGGGGGTTATGCCCCCTCCTTCAATCATATTGTTTCAAGAGTTCATAAAGATCCTGGATATATTGGTATCCTCTTTCAATCTCCTCATCTTCGATGTCTTTTTCATAGAATAACTATGTAAAGTTGCATTTTTGGTTTCTCATAAAAACCTTTGTTGGGTGCATCTCATCGAGTTAGAAATCTAGGGTGTTACCTAACAAAAGTGGTGCAAGATCCAAAATTTGAGGTTAAATCTAATAAGATCAGAGAATATATTCAATATATGCAGGATCGTGCTCTAATGTACAAGTTCATTGGATTATGGCCCTTTAAAAAGTCTCTGATTTGGTGGATACAACATAAATGGAACCTCCATGGTAAAATAGAACTAGAGCTAAGGGGAAAAGGATTCTCCACAATAATTTTCTCTAGCTTGGAAGACAAATCGATGATTTTGAAGAAGGGCCATATTTTTTTAATAACGTGGGGCTCCTCATATGATTTTGGAAGGAGCAGTATAATATGGGGAAAAAAGACTTCCTTGCTACTCCAGTGTGGCTTCAACTCTTTTCTCTTCTAAATGAATATTGGGAGGAGGAAATCCTTGAAGGCATAGGCAATGCCATCAACAGATTTGTCAAGGTCTTAGAGGTAACTAAGAGAGTGAGGTACACATCATATGCTTGTATCTATGTTTATATGAATATCTCCCATCTTCTTCCGGTTTTAATAAATATTTATTATTCTGATAATGATAATATTTGAAAGCAACCTCTAGATTATGAATATGTCCCCTTTAGATGCAAAGGTTTTCATGAATACATACATCTTATTAGGGAATTTCCAATGAATGCAAAGGAATCACCCAAAGAACACCCCTCTCAAATAGAGCAAGATGATTTGGGGAAAATCCCACAAAGAAGAATAAAATTTTGAGGGTGCCTCAAACCTTGACTAGATCCCTAGATCTAGAAATAGATTTGAGTCTCTCTCCTCTATGAAGGAGTCTCTGGAGCAACATAATTCAATCAACCCTACGACCAACAAAAGGAAAAACCCATAAGCCCTTATTAAATCCTCTAGAGCCTATGCAAAATTTTCTAGAAGATTAGCAACAAAATCCATTACTATGGGAAATGGTTCACTCCCTATTTGAAGAAGATGAAACATTAGTTGAAGTGAAAGCCCTACTAGAAGATATAGATCCTAATAATCCATGACTGATTGTCCTTGCAAAATAATGACATGGAAAAGATATGAAAGACATGCTAGTTAATTATGCTAGGATTTTTTACAAGGCATATCTTTGATTCAAGGAAGAAGACCAACCGAGCTCGAGTTCTTCAAAGTATTGTCTTGGGGTTCGCACACAGGATTTCAAGGTGGTCTTCTGGCAAGACAATGAAGCTAAAAAAATGAGGCTGCAAGAGCAATAAGGCATTGATCCAAGCAGACGATGAAAATTAGTAAACTCAAGGAAAATCATGCCAATAAGGCATTGATCCAAGCAGACGATGAAAATTAGTAAACTCAAGGGAAATCATGCCAATGTTAGAGGCATTTCCTCCAAGGAGTTTTCTATGTAGTAATGATTGTCATGGTTAGTTTTTTATTGTCTATTATTGGTAGGTAGCTAATTAGTCTTAGCCAAGCTTGATACAAAGAATCTCCTGGAATTTGGTCCTCTTTTGGAAATCCTAGTTATATGTAACTTTCTTTTGATAAAGGATTCACTAGCTTAAAAAAAGTAATTGAGTTTTTATATATAGCGTTTGAAGGTAATATCCTAAATAAAGGTAAGAAAGTAAGTGTGTGTGTGTGTAATCTATGAGATGTAAATCAATTGGTTTGTGTGGGTTTAGTCTCCATTAGGTTTTAGGCTTAAATTTTATGGGGAGGGGTCGATGGTGGGAGACAATTTTGGGGGTTACACTATCATGGGATGTCCGAGCTCGATCAAGTCAACTTTGACTTGAGAAAAAAAAAAGGAATTACACATTTTATTGTAAAATGGACCATTTTGCTAAATAAAATTTGCTTATATGTTAATTTACCCATCTAATTACAATATGAAGTTAATCTCAAATCCCTAGGAAATTGGTGGGTCGGGTGGCATGAATCTAATTTAACTTGAGAAAAAAAGAAATTATACATCTTATTGCAAAATGGACCATTTTGTTAAATAAAACATGCTTATATATTAATTTTCCCATCTAATTAGAATATGAATTTATTAGAACTGAAATAATCTCAAATCCTTAGGAAATTAGTGGGCAGGGAGCCACTTACAACGAATCAATTTTTTATTTTATTTATTAGAAGTCAATGCAACGAAACAAACTTTGTAACACACTACTTTTGTTGATAGGCATTCAAAGGAAGCATATGTTGAACATATTCTCTTGAGAATCAATCTAGGCCACTAATTAAAAAAATAAAAAGAAAAAAGTCAACACATCCTTATCCACCTTAAACCGAAATAAGAAGCCTTAGACAATTAATAATAACTCATAAAATACCCTCCATTCAAATACCATTACAATAGCGGTTGTCCATAGGTTTTTTTTTTTTGGTTTTTCAAGACTATAATTTTTTTTGTTATTATGAAAAAGTGGAATTTAATTGTATATTAAATTAAATTTAATTAAAGTTATAATTGCATTCGTGTTTTTATTAAAAATTTAATATAGTCATTGTCTCTGCATTATTTGATGTGTCCATATAATTATTATACAACAAGATTTAAAATGTTGAAATACCACTTCACGTAATCATTAAAATCTAAACTCATTAAACTCTAAAAGTTCTAAAGGATACACTAGATGAACCTAATTTAGAGTGAACCTAATTTAGAGTGAGTAGTTGCCTTGAACAAATATATATTCCATCCTTATCATCTTGCACTTTCTACATAAAATAAACACTAAGGGATGGAAAATAACACATGGTTGACATATTTTTCCAAGATTCATAGTGAGGAGTGGCATTAAATATATAGTTTGAAAAACTTTATTATCATTATCACCATTGATTATGTAAAAATGTAAAAATAGATAATGAATAAAAACTTTTACATTTTCAATTTGAGTAACGGTCTATTTATATAATTGTACAGTGATATGAAAATGGGTATTATGACAAAATAATTAGTTGGAAAATAAATAAAGATTTATTTTATTTCTTATAAAAAAATAAAAAAAAATAATATAAAATTTTAATGAATAATTTTAAAATGGTATATAATATAAGATTTATTTAATATTAAACAAAAATAAAATACAAAATGTAAGATATAAATTTGTTAAATGAATTGAGAATAATGCGATTTAGGCTGATTTTTTTTTTCAAAAAACTTAATATGGATCACAAATAAAAAAATAATTTAAAAAAAATTAATTAATTTTGAGATGAAAATAAAAATTAAAACTAAACTAAAATTGATTATGTGATGCAAAGTATCATAAAATTACAACTAATAAATTAAAATACAAAATTTAATGACTTGGAATGTATATTATTTATGAATAACTATGTTTTAGTTGGGTAGTAAAATTAATTTACTAGTAAATTTGATAAACAAATTGTATTATTTTTTTAACTGTGTCAAAAAATTTACATAACGTTATTTACAATATGGAAAATAAAGTTATTACATCATACAAATTCATCATTGTTATTGTTGTGAATATTTACTAAGAAATTAGAAAATTATAAATATTATTGTGGATTTTAGAAAGACGTTGTTTAAGTCGTTTATTTTTTGGTGTTTTTGGTAGGAATTTGGTGATACAATTTTGGACGAGATTATGTTTTTTGGTTATTTAAAAATGTGTTTTTCAATGTATAAATAGATTCATCACCCTCAAAAACTTGTGGGACACTAAGATTATACAAACTACATAGCTTAAACTTATAATTCTTACACGTTTTTACAAAATTTTAGGTAAAATTGACAATAAAATATACCAAAAAAAAACTAAAATGTAAAAAAATTAAACTATAGTTTTTAAAAATTTACTTCGAATAATTATATTTTTATCTATAAAATAATTAACACAATTTAATAATAAATAAATATAATTTAACAATACAAATGTAAAAAATTATAAAATTAATTTAAATTTATAATTTCAAAGCTTTATTAAAAATACAAAAATCATTCTGAGGAAGTGAGAACAACGAAGGAGGAAAATGTCGGCTAGGGTTTGCAGCAGAAGTTAAGCGTTGGGCACCATGGAGAGGCGAGAGGGGGGGAGTTCCACTCCCTCCTACAGTCAGGCAGTCTCCAATCAATTCAAGAAACCTTTGGAGGCTGAAACTGGAATTTTAGGAGGAGGGAAACAGGACAACAGAGGTACACAGGAGCAAGAAAAAACGCAGGAAGAAGTTAGAAGAGAAAAACGAATAGAAGGAGAAAATCAGAATGCAGACACCAAAAATCGAACTGGACCGTGTAAGCCTAGGGCAACTATCACACCCAGAGTGGTGTTAAGTGATCCAACGCTACAGGCGCATAGGGAACACATGGCGACTTACACAGTCATTTGTAAATTCATGGGGTTATGGCCAACAGAGAAGGCTTTACAGGCATGGATAAAGAATCATTGGAAACCTAAGGGGGATATAGATCTACACCTTAGATCAAATGGTGTCTTCATTGTAGTTTTCACTAACATTGAGGATAAAGATAGGGTGTTTGAAGGAGGGCCCTACTTCTATGCTGCTGCAGGCCTCTATATGAGGCCTTGGATAATGAATTTTGTCCCAGAGCGCGAGACATTCACTTCGGTCCCGGTTTGGGTAAGGCTCTACTCCTTACCACTGGATTATTGGTAGCCAGAATCATTAAAAGCAATAGGAAATAAACTAGGGCATTTTGTAAAAATATCAGAGGTCGCCAGGCGGGGAAAGTATACCTCCTTTTCCCGTATATGTGTAGAGATGGACCTCTCTGGAGCTCTACCAGATGAAGTGATTCTAGAATTTTTTGATGAAGAATGGGTACAAGCGGTGGACTATGAGCATGTTCCTTTAAGATGCCGCAAATGCCATGAACATGGGCATCTATTCAAGGGTTTCCCCTTAAACAAAATAGAAAGCAGAACCAAAGATACCTCAGGGAAAGAAACTGATAGCTTTAAAACAGTGGGAAACAGAGGTAAAGGAGGGAGAAAGTACCAAAAGAAATTCAACGAGGAAAAGTAGCCAAGTCAGAATAGGTACAAGGTCCTAGAAGAAGAAGAGGAGCACGATAAAGCAAAGCAGACTCTGGAGGAAAACCCTGTGGAGAAATAAAAAGAAGAGAGTATGGAGGACACACATGACAACAACCAACAAAAGGAGGATCTTCTGAATACTATGGAACTTGATAGGGACCAAGAGATGACCCCGAGCGAGGTGGGAACAGAGGATCATGAACTACATGATATTCTTGACAAGGAGCATCTAGATCTGGAAAAGTTCTTGGAGCAGGGAACCACCAAAGGAATGGATTCGCTACCACAAGAGGAGTTCAATAGAGTGCAACAACTATTTTTATGGAGAACGCAGGCAAAAGGTTCGGGAGTCAAAAGAAACCATGATAGTCAGGACAACGAAGGGGTGAAAATTATGAAGGCAACATCGAGACTAGCTCCTAGGAACCCAGGCAGGAAAAGAGGTAGGAAAAAACAGAACGAGCTGCTGATAGAGTGTGGAAAACTCATGATTGATTCAGGTAAGATGAAAGACCTAACTAGTTACTCATTTACAAATCTTTCTTAATGAATCTCACAACATGGAATATTAGGGGTCTAGGGAGTAAAAGGAAACAAAGGAATCTTAGCAATAGAATGAAAGAAGATAAACCAGATATGATTTTCATCCAGGAAACAAAATGTTCAGTGGAAAAAATAAGAGAAATACACAACAAATGGATGACTAAATATGAATATCTAGAAGTTAAAGCAGACAAAACAGCAGGAGGAATTCTCACACTTTGGAACCCTCAAAAACTAGGAATCCTTGATGCTGAAGCATCTAGGAACTATTTATCAATGGTTATTCAACCTTTGGGGGACAAGGAAGTTTATTTAATCACAAATGTTTATGGTCCACAGAAGCCTGAAGACAAACTCAGGCTGCTTACATCACTGGAGGATCTAAGAGATAGACATTCGGGCATCCCCTGGATTTTGGGAGGGGACTTTAACATGATCAAGTCCCTGTCAGAAAAAAGGTGGAACCAGATCACTAGGCAGAGACTCCATAGCATTTCAGAATTTTATAAACAATATGAGGCTAGTAGACACAGAGACAAGTAATGGCATATTTACCTGGAATAACAAAAGGGGAGGAGAGTCTCAGGTGGCCTCAAAACTAGACAGATTCATTATCTCGGAGGACCTTATCCTAATAGGCCTTGACTTGTCAGCAATGATACTTCCTTTTGGTGGCTCGGATCATTGGCTTGTTCAACTTGAAGCGTCCTTTATAGGAACTCCAAGAAACAAACCTTTCAGGTTTGAAAACATTTGGCTCACCCATCCAGACTTTATCAGCAATATTGAAAAATGGTGGAAAGAGGATATGCAAGTTCAGGGCACTAAAATGTTCCTCCTGCATAAAAGATTGAAACATATCAAAATCAGGCTTAAAGAGTGGAATAAGAATGAGTTTGGCAACATTTTTGAAGCCAAAAAAGTTGTTGAATGGAAGCTACAGGAAATTAATCAGATTCTCATTACAGATGGCTTCAGCGAGGAAAGAAAGGAACAAGCTGAGAACCATCAACAAGAATGGGAAGAATTATGCAAACAAGAGGAAATATTCTGGAAACATAAATCAAGAGTACAAGGGTTAAAAGAAGGAGAAAGGAACACAAGGTTTTTTCACAAATCCACCATTGATCACAGGTCTCATAACAGAATCTCAAAAATCAAGGATTCTCAAGGAAATCAACTCAATACCCATAAAGAAATAGAAGCTGCGTTGGTTCAACATTTCCAAGGCATAGCAGAGGAACCTCTCTTAGACAGATCACACTACATCAATGACTTCACAAAGCACATTCCTAAGCTTGTGACAAGAGAAGACAATTATAATCTAAACAGGCCTGTGAATGAAGAGGAGGTCAACGAAGTCATCAAAGAAATGCAAAATGGGAAGGCACCAGGTCCGAATGGTTTTAATGTAGACTTCTTTAAAGCATGTTGGGGAATAGTCAAGCAGGATATCCTCGATGTGGTGGAGGACTCTAGGAAAAATAGAACTGTTTTGAAGGCGCTCAATACCTCTTTCATATCCTTGATTCCAAAACAGGATAATGCTATGACACCAGACAAATTCAGACCAATAGCATTATGCAATGTGGTGTACAAAATAATTTCCAAAATAATTGCCAACAGGCTTAAACCCCTTCTACCAACTCTTGTATCTGAGGAGAAAACTGGGTATGTGGAAGGAAGACAAATTCTCAACAATATCATTCAGGCACACGAGGTGGTTCACTCACTTGTAAGCAATAGGCAAGCAGGAATGATTATGCAACTTGACCTAGAAAAGGCTTATGATAAGCTAAATTGGGCCTACATAAGGAAAGTTCTTATAGCTTATGGATTTGACCATAACTGGGTAAGATGGGTAATGGCCCTTGTAACTACCTCTAGTTTCTCAATCCTGTTAAATGGTTCACCATCCAAGCCCTTTAATCCTTCGAGAGGTCTCAGACAAGGAGATCCTCTCTCACCCTTCCTCTTTATTCTCATGATGGAAGGGTTAGGCCAAGCTATCAAGTCTGCCAAAGCAGAAGGAAAAATCCAGGGCCTCAAACTCACCATGAACAGAAATGCTTTGACCCATCAATAATTTGTGGATGATACTATGCTACATGGTACACCTATAGTCAGGGAAGCTCTAGCCTACAAACAAATCCTGAAAGACTTTGCAATGGCTGTGGGCACAGAGGTAAGCCTCTCCAAATCAAAGATTTTCTTTTTTAATACTGACATTGCTATTCAGAGAAATATTTCCAGAATTCTAGGCTTTCAAAGAGATATGCTACCTTCCAAATATTTGGGAGTTCTGCTCACAAACAAACCTCTAAGCAAGACGGTCTGGGAGCCTGTGATAAATAAGCTACAGGACAAAATACGGAAATGGACAAGTAGGTCTTTGAACTTAGCAGGATGACTAGTGCTCACAAAAGCTGTCCTACAAACTGTCCCCATATTTATGTTTTCAGCCCTTCCAACTCCTAAAGGAGTCATGCAACTATGCAGAAATATCCAAAGAAATTTTCTTTGGGGTAAAGGGGAAGAGAAAAAAAAATGGGCCTTGGTAGCCTGGGAAAAAATCTGTAAACCTAAGACACATGGAGGTTTGGGATTGGATGATCCTGAGGTGCTAAACAAAGTTTGGGGGCAAAACTATGGTGGAGATGGCTAAAAGATTCAGCTTCCCCTTGGGCCCAAATTTGGAAACAGAAATATGCAAACAATTGGCAAGACAGGGATCACATTAGAATGTTTAGGATCATCAAAGGCTCACACATTTAGAACAAAGCTTGGGAGAATAGAGCCATTGTTCAGAAATACAGTTTTTGGGAAATTAGTGATGGAAAACTTGCATGGTTTTGGGAGGATAAATGGCAACAGGAACCTAAATTGTTAAGAGAAGAATTTGCAAATCTCAAGAACGATACTGACAACAAAAGGTTACTCAGAGTAAATGAATTCTGGGATAAGGAAAATAACGAAAGAAAATGGAGGAAATGGAAGAACCTAGTTTATAGTGATAACTCCCCCTCGAAGGCACAGGTAGAAGCTCTAACAACCATCCTGGAATAGGGGAAGATTCTGGTATTAGCAGATTCAGACCAGCTAAGATGGGGCAATAACAATGAAGGCACCTTTAACCTCAAAGAGGCCAAGCGCAAAGCCCTTGGGCTTGACTTTACAAACCCTGATGGGGTATGGAAGGACCTATGGCAGAACCAAAGCTAGATGAAAATTCAAACTGTTCATGTGGTTAGTGCAGCATAGGAAAATTATAACCTGGGAAAACCTTAGGAAAAGAGGGGTACCTAGTCCATCTAAATGCCAACTATGTGAATTACAAGAAGAAACTATGGATCACCTTCTCAACCTCTACCCATTCACATCCACATTGTGGAATTATATTGCTTCAATATTCAGAAAAAAAGACAGGGACATGGATAGCATTACCAACACCTTAAATAAGTGGAGGAAAAATTTCTCTGATAATGAAACAATCAGCAAAGCTTGGGCTTTAGCTCCAAGATTTCTAATCTAGGATGTTTGGAAAGAACGCAACAACAGAATATTCAAAAACAGGAAAGGTTCTTCCCAGAACATCATGGCACAGATTTTAAGACAACTCAATGAGACAGTAGGAATCCTCATTAAAACCCCCCCTAAGAACAACCCTACAAATATTGATGTGCAGATACTACTATAGTTGGGTCTGCAGGGGCTTATCCCACAGGGCAAAAACAAAAATGCAAATCATATAATTGCTGATAAGGATTTCTGGCAACCTCCCCCTCAAGGTTTTATGAAATGCAATATAGATGGGGCCTCAAAAGGAAACCCGGGCATGGCTGGTTATGGAGGAGTGATAAGGGATGAAAAGGGGTGTATAGAAATCATCTTTCATAGTAATTTGGGGAAAGCCACAAATAATATGGTAGAGCTCATGGCTCTTGAGAAATGCTTAGAAATCCTAAGGGAGTCAAATCTTCATAACATTATAATTGAAGCGGATTCTGAATTGATTATCAATTTGGTCAAGAAAATTTCCTATGGCTCAGCTCTGGAAAAAGTTTCCAGACATTGGAGGCTTCTGCAAGTCTATCAAAGGATTCATTCCCACCTACAAAACATGAGATCCCTGAGTTTCACTCATGTGCAATGAACAACCAACAAATTAACGGACATCTTAGCTAATGAAGGAGTACTCTGTGCTAAGAGTAACAATAAATATAAATGGATAGAGACCCCCCAGGGTAGGTTGAGGGAAGAGTGTCTCAGACAGGCGAACGCAGACTGGGAGCTCTATCAGAGCAGGGGATGCTAGCAGGTTGTAGACTTCAGGAAACAGTTGAATTTTAGTTCACATGATGCAGCAGTTCAGGGATAATTATGAAAAGAATGTCTGGTCCTTAGGCCGGAATATGTGACAGCACAAGTATGTACATGAATTTGAATTATACAACAGATTGCCTTTTCATTGGCTATGCAGGGAGCTTGGTTAAAGTGCGAGCAGATAGGAGAAATAGCAGCAATCTTATCAATTTCGCGTGGCAAATTGCAAGGTGGTTATCAAGCCAAACGGACCCGAAATCAACTTTAACGGTATCTTTATTAGACTTTGGGTCCGGAAGCAGTGTTAAACATCAAGCAAGTTACTCAGACTGACGCGAATCGCTTGCATCTGGTGGATTTCGGGCGGACTACATGCGCGAGGGTTATCAGCCAAATCGGACCTGAAATTTTTATAGAGCGGTCTCTAAATGCTTATCGGGTCCGATTCAAGAGTTAAAGAGTGAGCTTGTTAGCGTTCCGATATTGTTCTTGACCGTCAGATCTCCGATGATAGATCGAACGGTCTTGGCGTTCGATTATCCTTTGCAGTTTCGACATCAGGTTTTGTGGGCCTGGAGCCCGGACAATGGGCCTTAGGCTCGGTTTCCTAGGCTTTTGGTGGCCCACATCTCTTGTGTACATTTTGTAATATGCTTTTATTATCTATTTGAATAGAAGGTCCGACGCTTATTTCAGTGAAAAAAAAAAATAAAAAAAATCCAAAGTAAATAATAATAATAGTAATTTATAATAATATTTTTCAATATAATGTATTATATAAAATTTTAAATTATATTATTTATAAATATAAAAGATTTAATATGTAAGTTCCAAAGATTAGTTTAATTGGTCAAATACTTTGCTAATAATTGAGAGGTCATAGGGTCAAATCTCCTTGATGCTCTTGGGGTTAAGCCTTACTTGTTTATTTTCTTAAATTACATTATAACAAATTATTAATTTTATATTTAATCTTACTGGTTTATTTTCTTAAATTACATTATAACAAATTATTAATTTTATATTTAATATATTTACATATAATTAAAATTTAACCACAGTAAAAATTTTAAAATTATTTTAATTAAAAAATTAGTTTCTTAAATTACATTATAACAAATTATTAATTTTATATTTGATATATTTACAAATAATTAAAATTTAACCACAATAAAAATTTAACATTTTCCTCTTCCACATCCCATTCTCTTGCTTTTTTTTTTCTCAGTAAATGCTAAATCTATTAATGTAAGGTAACAATAAAATTACAAGGAGGATTGAGCCTCGACAGAGAGGACCTGCATGCTTTCAAAACTAACCGAACTATCCCATATTTGGGGAGACCATTTACAGGAAACATACATCCAAGTTGGGGTAAGATCTTCCAACTTCCAGACCATAAGTACATAAACAAAAACAGAGTAACAAACTCATGACCGCACCGACAACACCATATAATCGATGGACCCAAAAACAGACAAAAAGAGTGCTAAGAAGGCAAACGGGAGTCATCATATGAGCTTATCTTGGTCCATCTGCACTTCCTCCACCAGACATTCGTTGCCATACCATATATCATCACCGTGCTTCGCCTCACCCTCCCCGCTGCCACCTGGGGGCTTCAGAGCCTGAAGAGAGCTGCTTGAGCTTCCGTCGTCTTCCAGCGATGCCGACGCGCCATGGTTGCTACCACCTGGCTGCATATCCAGAGGATCACTGCTCGAACTGCCATCAATTCCTTTATCTGCTTCCTGCAATCCACCTTGCTTGCTTGTCTGACCAGTATTGCCCTGTTGTTGCTCTGCGCTAAGGCCACCTACGATTCTGAGACCTTCCTAAGAAGATTCTGCCATGTCGCTTGCAGAGACGGGGATAGAAGACTCCTCTTCCGTGAAGATTATGGAAATATTAGCAGAAATGATTGGCCGATTTAAACTGCTCTGAAACCTGAAATGGAAGTTTTGAAAAGCATGATACGGGAGTGGTCTGCGAGAGGGACTGGACGGGGGTGTTATGGCTTGAGGGGCAGGCTGAGAAGTCTGAGATCGCCTGCGACCTCCTCCTCCTCGGCTCCCACCACGACGACTCAGCAATCTCTGTCGGACCTTGACCATTTTGCAAAACCAAAGAATACTGGACCAAGTATGAACACCGGGACAAAACAAACAGCAGTGAATAGAGCACGCATGCCCAGAGCAGGGCCAGCCGGATGGGGAAGAGCAATGGAAGTCAGGCACCTGAATATGCTTGAGCTTATCCCACAGAGCAAAGGTGTTTCCTCGGCGAGGATGCTTCAGAAGGGAAGGGCCACAACAAAAAGCCGAACAACAAACCGTAAATGGAGGGGCTGCGAACTGCCTGTTTAGAACCATCTGGACTGTATAACTGTCAAGGAGGAGCATTAAATCAACCTGCATGATGATGTGAATACACATAAGGTGAACCTGCTTGGGCTTTGCGCTAACCTGGAGATGAGCGCTTCGCTTCAGGCTGCAGGACACTATGCCGGTGTTCATAAATGAACACATTAACTATGGAATGAATCACCCGCATCCGGGTCCCATTCTCTTGCTTTAGGGTATTACTAGTTTTATATATAGTTTGGAATTGCCATTCCAAACCAAAGCGTTATTACTAGAAATTAAAAGTTAAACTATGTATAACTTTTAATTTGGAAAATAATTACTTTGAAAATTAAAATATAATACCATATGGAATGTCAAAAAGTATACGTATAAAGTAAAGCTGATAAAAGGATATTATGAGAGTTCAAAAGGTTAATGCAAAATCATTTATTTATTTTTTTAATTTTAAATGAAGTTGATATATCTCGAAAATTAAATATTTAAAAATTTTAATTGAAATATTTTCATTAGTGAATATTTTATTTAGTAAAATAAAATATTTTTATCTATTTTACTCATTTTAAAAAATGTTAAACGAATATTATGACTAGTGGATAGTTAAATTGTTTTTCAATTTATAACAGACTAAATCAACAGATGTGGATATAAGTCTTTCTAAACCAACTTGCTTCACTAAAAAATAGAGAAAGGTATACATTAAATAATGCTTATGAAGGGGCATATCATTTAAATAAGCATCAAACTAAGCCAAATGCCTAGAGTCCATATGGAATGCATATATGTAATATATAATAAAATAAGTTTTAAATGTGATCGAGATTGGATTATTATATTGATTTCCATCTATATCAATGCTTTTAGAGTGAAAAAAGTGGAGAAATCAGCTCACTAGACCATTTTTACCAGTAGGACTAGTAAATTTGGGTTTGAAACATTCTAGGAGCATTTTGAGGCATCAAAAGACGGACCATTTTTACCGGTAGGACTAGTAAATTTGGGTTTGAAACATTCTAGGAGCATTTTGAGTGATCAAAAGACGACCATTTTTACCAGTAGGACCAAGTTTGACAAATTTGGGTTTGAAACCTTCTAAGAGCATTTTGGGGCATCAAAAGTCATTTCTTTGCGGTAAAACTTTGTCACTTTAGCGTTGCATTTTTTTTCATATTATACACATAGAGATCTTTCCAGCTACGCAAGAATCTCCTCAATCAGAGTCCATAAGCAAAAGCTATGCCACTCAGAAGTTGATCTTCCTATTTTCACAACCATAATTTGAGAGGATGCCACATCAACCCCCATAACTCATAGAAAAGGGACTAGCCACGTGATCATGATGAAGAGGGCTCTAGAAGAGTCCATATTGTAACTCTGGTTAAGAGTTGAATGAGTCAAACCTAACCACTAGTAGGGTACTAGGCCATGTTATAAATGTGCCACTAGGAGGAAAACAGGTTCCTTTCTTTTTTAGTGCATTTGTTCCATAAATTAATAGAGTAGCCAAAAGGGATAGGGAGAGAGAACATAGAGAGGATGTGTGCACTATAGCAGACCATGGGCCATACGCCTTACTTCTTTGTAGTCACCGTCATTTTATATTTAGAGAAAGAGAGTAGTGTGGCCTCACCTTTCAGCGGGCTTTTCTTTTGAAACAGTGTCCTAGGATTTATCTTGTGTCAAATGTGTTTGTGATTTTTTATTTTGTTGTTCTCCATTATTCTACATAAATTTTAATTTGCATACATATGCAATAAATAAAAACCTATAGATCTATAAATCTAAAGAGAAATAAACTTTAATAGTGTAGATTTAAGATTTTTAAATATAGTTTTATCATACATGTTGTGACAAACTGTGAATTGAAATATCCATGACAATTTACGAATCATATTGGTACCAGAGCTAGGTTTCTTTGAGTATATTTGCAAGGGATCCAAATCGGCTAAGCAAAAAATCATAAAACCCTAGTCATGGCTAACAAATCTATGAATAACCCTTGTGATCCTACAGATGAAATGTTTTCACGACTAAAAGCACAAGTTGCAGATATAAGTTGTAATGTGAACCTCCTCATTTTGACTCTGAGGGCTATTCAGATAAAATGTGGGTTCTAACATAGAGGATAAGTCAGAGGGGAGATCAGGAGATCATGAAGAAACAAAGAACCAATCAAAGAAAGGTCCTGAAAAAGATCAACCTAGTTCGAGTGTCATGAACTATTCACAACCCCTATTCAAAATGGAAGCGAAGGTCGATATTAAGTTGTACCAAGGTGAGATCGATAATTTGAAGTTAAATTATTGGTTGCAACAACTAGAGTGTATTTCAATGTTCATCATATAGAGGAAAAATAGAAGTTTTCATTTACATGACTTAAATTATGGGGCCATGCCCTGACCTAGTGGGAAAGCCACATGGATCCCTTGAGGTTGGAGGGAGATCCTCCAGTAACTAAGTGGGAGGACTTCAAAACCCTCACAAAAGTCACACTTTTACCTTATCGGGTATGTAGAGGACCAGTGGATTTGATGGCACTACTTTAGGCAAAAGCAAAGGCAGAGTGTACATGAGTACACCATAGAATTTTAAAAGATGCCCATATTGTTGGGTATATTCTCAAAGAACTCAAATGTACTCCTAAAATATTTGTGGGTCTACACAACCATCTATGGAAGCAAGTGATATTATTCAAGCTTGGATCGGTACATAAGGCTTGTGTACATGCGCAGTACGTGGAGAACATGGGCTTGAAGAAAGGGAAATCAAGTGGATCAAAAGAGAAGGGGAAACATGACACTTCTAAGGAGAGAAAGAAGAAGTGGAAAAGGGGGGAGATAAAAAGATGGCAGCGACAACACACCAGTGAAAAGATCCTAGCAACCATTGCAACATTGACGACAACACAGAGGAGAAGTACTGGAAATTGAATACAGAGCTCAACCTAGCGAATAAAAAGCAAGATAATAATAAGAATAATCTTGTTGCCGCTGATTTGAGCAACCAGATGGAAATAAAGTCAGACATGGATGAGAAGATCATGTACGTTAGGGTAGAAGGAGGTGAATCTGAGTAGCCTTCATCAACAAGAAGAAAAAGAAATGACCAAACTATTCCACATAAATATATAATAGCTCAAGAAGACAAACAATGATTTTTTATTTGACTCAAGGTAGGAAAATCTCATTGCAATATAGTTGGTCAAGAAATTGGGATTGGAAGTTCATAATCATCCAAACCCATATCCATTGGGATGGGTATATAAAGATGCAGAGTTAAAGGTAACAAAATAACGCAAAATTATGTTTTCTATTAGCGTTGATTTTATTAATGCAGTAGAACTAGATGTAGTTCCCCTTAATGTACGTGGAGTAGTTTTGGAAGTCCCTATATGTACATGCGAGATGCAATCTTCATGTGGAGAGCCAACTAGTATTGGCTTGTCCAGGATGGAAAATCATTCACCATTAACGCGAATAAAGGTAAGGCAAAAATTTCACTAGTAAGTTCCAACCAAGGCAATAAATTGATCAGTTCTAGCAAGAAGTAGGTTTTACTATTTTTGAGAGAAAAACAATCTATAGAAGAGTAATTAAAAGGTAAGGTATCCCTGGAGGGATGTACTAAGAAATAGAAACAACAATTGGAAGAGTTGCTACATTAATATAGGGATGTGTTCCAAGAGCCTAAATCATTACCACCCAAGAGAGAAGTGGAGCACGATATACAACTATTGTCATACTCCCCATTACCAAACATTGTGTTGTACAAGCATTCTATTATAGAAGTAAGTGAGGTTAAAAAAACAATTGCAACAGTTATTGGAATAGGGTGTTATTCAACTGACTACGTCACCATGTGGGTCATCCATCATCATTGTACCAACTAAGGATAGGACTTGGTGAATGTGTATGGATAATAGGGTGTTAAAAAAAATTATGCTCGTGTATAGATACCCCCTACCTAAAATAGAGGATCTATTGGATCAATTGCAGAAAGTGAAATACTTCACCAATGTACCGCTCCCTCCCACCCCCTCGGAGTAATCCTGACTAAATGGGAGGTGTTACTTTTAATTAACCCAACTTCCATGGTCTCATTATGGGAATGGAGTTACAAATTTCTTCTCACCTAAAGTGTGTGACACTCACTTTGGATGACAACATCACGTCCAACTTGTCAAGAGCTCCCTGACAATATAAATTTTATCTCGATTTAATGCCCAAATTAGAAGTTATACCCATTTAAATATTTTATCTCTTAACCTTACCACATCATCAATACGGCCATGTGATGCTGCCAAATTTCCCATGTAATTCTTCCATGTCGCACCAATCTCACATGACCCAAGCACATCATAGTGCCATAGCACCCCACGCCATTCCCTCGGAATGTACTTTCAAATCTCTGCGGTATGTCAGGATGTGAATATTCATGTCATGTAATGGGGAGGTTCTCGTTGCAAGGCTTTTGTCTACCATGTCCCACTTATGAAATGCACTACAATATGCCTTTTCGGTCCTGATCTCCGTGATGATGTCGCCCCCAACCATGTGTATTACCACAATGGCAACCCCAAGCACCACAAACCACTGCCACATGTCACCAAGGTGCCACATTAGTCTAACCTCAACGTCATATGATCCTACTACGTCGTGCTAACATCATGCTTATATCAAGGTGATGTCATCCTACCTTGTAGCATTCCTCAAGGGTCCCATATGTCACCAAACCGACCCCTTAGTCATCTAAAAAGGCCATATCTACATGCCACATGGCACGTTGTCAATGTGCCATGTTAGCATCCTTTCCATGTCACAAGTACATGTCAATTTTGTCTCACATGGAATCTACCACCCCAGCTTAAGTCAAGGGTCCCATTGTGTCTCGTACCTTCATGCAAAGTGATGTTTTCCCATTTAAGGACGAAGATGGTTTTTTATCATGCTCTCCATCAATAGTGCCAACATGCCCAACTAGGAAGAACCCAATATCACACCTCCGTGACACAATGACAAACTCGGAAATATCTCATGGGAATTTTCTCGTCTTGTGCCTTATGTCAGCCACGCTAAATCCCATTGGGGCCTTATGGCAATCCTGGCGTGGTGCAACATGAAATTCCTTGTTAACTAATGAGAATTTTGTCATCCAGCATTCTCGTTATCTTCATGCCTTTTGTCAACCTTGTGCCAATTTTCATAGATGGCACCTTTAGCACTTGGCACAATGCAACATTAACACTAATCGTTGTTATTAAATAATTAATCTTAGGATCAGGGGAAACCTTGGTGATTAAACTAACATCTCCACTCCTATAAAAGTTTTGATTTTCTCTTATAAGATTATCAAGGCTCATTCAGCCAAAACACCACCTCGTTACTTTGTAGTCTCATGCTCAAACTCTCAAGGGCTTAAATGGACTTGGATAGTCTTCCTCAAAACATGTAATGTAATATTTCAATTTGGATCGTAACTAGAAAAGGAAAGCAACGACCCGTCATACACAACAAAAATCCACAGTCTTTTAATATGCCATATGTAGCACTTTAACAACATAATTCACTAGTTCTAAGACATAGAGACTCCTTTTCAATTATATCATCCAACCCATGGCCTTACAAGCACAACCACAATTTAACGAGATTTATTAAACAATTATTCACAACATTAACCACATGCCTTCAACAACTTTTATACAATAATTGTTCAAGATATTCACATGTATCATATAATGGAAATCATACACATCCATAATCAATTGGTCATGTCAACAACTCAAACCTAACCATTTGAGTAACTTTTCCATTCAGGAGCATAACAACATGACAGGGATCTGCAAGTCCCTAACAACCATGAGAATCATTCACAAAACCATCACAATTCAACACAAAAGAATAAATATCCATCTTTTATATTGTTGATACACCCATTATCATGTAATAACATTAATAATAATTCATATTGCACCAACATGCACAAATATACAAGTAAGAAACTTATCTTAGTAGCTAAATGATTGGTAACTAAGAGAGGGACTTTAACTCTCCTCCCAATTGTATTCCAACTACAATGCTATCCTTTCTTGTAGTTAACCACCACCAAGCTAGATTCAGAGCCTATGGAGTGATGTGCTCAAGGGAAATTTGCATTAGTCAAGTTACAAGCACATGGGAATCCAAAGCACACATTGCCTCCACTTGAAGCCCGCGTGTCCAATGATAATACTGTCTCCAAAAAAAAAAACACTTCAGGGAATCCATAGCACACAATGCTCCACCCAACAATCGTTATAAGAATCTAGAGCCCATAGAGTCTCCACCTTATTTACACTACATGAATTCAGAGCCCACAATGCCTCCACCTGCAATCCAATAGGAATACGAAACACATGATGGCTCCACTTGATAGCTTTCACGAGAATCCAAAGTCCACCTTCAGGGCCTCCACCTGTGAAAACACCAAGAGAAGTCCAAGAGTACCCAGTGTCTCAACCTTTGTAAGAAGGAGACCACAGTCCATTGTTGCTCAACCTTCTCGACACCACAACTTCTCCTTTATTCAATATCCCTGAACTAACTTCTACACCTGAGCTTACAATGAGCTTCTTCTAGTGCTTCACATGCACTATTAATGTGCAATCCTTGTTGATTCAATGCAACCACCATGCTTGGGTCTTCTCGTGCATTTCTAAGCATGCATGCCCTTTTTCCTCCATCATGTGTTATATTACTATAACTCTTCTTTTGTGCATCTCATATTCAATAATGCTTGAATCCGTTTTTTTCCTTTTCTATTTATTTTATTGCATGTTTACCAAGGCCAACACATCCCACAAGACTGGTTGGTCCTTTTAAGCGTCCATACACCATTTTTAATGATTGTACAACTTATTTTTAATGCAACATGGATATAGGTGGAGATTAATTGAAGCAATCAAAGTTTGGTTATTTCCCCAAGCCATTCCCAAGCAGCTTCACCTTCGATGACTTTGAATCCATGTCTACTCTAAGTCTAGTAATCATTTATAATTTACATAAATTTACATTATCAGTTCACATAATAATATTTACATGGGAGGTGAAAAAAAGGGTTGTTATAAACCCCACCACCTTAGAGGAACACCATCCTTGATGTTCTATACTGGAACACATAATTCACATGAGATTTATATACAAACAATCGTCTTTACATTTTCTTACATAACAAACAAAATTAGGTATGATACACTCACTTGCTCATCCATTTCCCAAGTGGATTCATCTGGTCCAAAGTGCTTGCACTACACCTTAACCTTCTCGATTTTGGGGCACAATCTACCTCCAATCCAAAATGCACATTGGCTATGGCTGGAATTCTCCCCTAGATTCCACTTGTATCACAGACAATTCAACAACATGAATAGGATAATACTTTTTAAGCAAAGAGATATGGAAAACATTATATTCCTTCACCCTGGGTGGCAAGGCCAATCTGTAGGCCATTAGACCCAATGTTTCTATGATCTAAAATGGTCCACAAAATTAGGATGCTAGCTTTGCACAAAACCCAATCTTTAATGAAATTTTCCTTGGTCTAATGTGGAGATACACGTTGCCTCACTTGGAGTTCCTTGTGCATTATCTTCTTATCTACATAGCTCTTCTACTTGTGATGAACTCTTTTCATTTTTTTCCTGATAGCAATTACTTCATGTTCCATTTCCTTCAACACATCAGGTTCTCTATGCACTATGTTTACTAGATCATTCTAGTTGATAGGTGGATTACATTTTTTGCCATAGAGAGCCTCAAATGGACTCATCTTTAATGATTCATGGTACCCATTGTTGTAAGCAAATTTATCAGTGGTAGAAACTCTTCCCACCTCTTAGGTTGACGCACGACATACATTATGAGCATGTCCTCCAACACTTTGTTTATCCTTTTAGTCTATCCATATGTTTGAGGATGATACGTTGTGCTAAATGCCAATTATGTTCCAACTCCAACAAACAACACTTTCTAGAACTTTGAGGTGAACTTAGCATCCCGATCTAAAATATGTTCTTGGGTATAACATGCAACCTAAATATCTCCTTCATAAAAAATTGAGCAATATCAATGGAATTTTAAGTGGAATTAATGGCTACAAAATTAGTGACCTTTCTCAGCTTATCTACCACCACCATTATGGCATCATGCTATCTAGGTGTTTTTGGCAATCCAGTGATGAAGTCCATTGAGATGACTTCCCACTTCCACTCAAGAATGGGTTTTGGCTTTAGCAATCCCGTTGGGTTCTGTTGAAGCCCCGAAAATTGGGTCGACAACAAGGGGGATACCCGCCCGGTCCGGACCTTGGTTGGCAGCTCCTTATCCGTTTGGTATAGCGGGTCCGACTGGGGATAATGGGACTAGTTTCCCAATCTATGAGTGTGTGTGTGTAGAATTTGATGTTGTTGATCTAACAGTTCCTATTTAAGATATTCTAATTCAAACTTTAATCTAATTATATGCTATTGTAATCTAATAAGCAGTAACATCTAAGTCTATACTAACCCGGGATGTAATTCTTCTATTATGCGATCTAAAGAGATTTCAAATAACAACTGGTAATAAAGATCATTCAGCGATTATAAGAAAGGAAATCAATAAAGATGAACCACTTCGCATAAAAAGTTAGACGAAACAGTTGTGAAAAACATATCGCATAATGAGCTATTCATACATTAAGCATAAATAAATAGCTATCACCGTACAAAAGTGCCAAATGATAACTCAGGCATTCATGCAATAATACATAAACAACTAAAAACTGTATATCACTTTAACATATAAGCAGAAATGGTCAAGAGATAAAAGTACCATTTATGACTAGTCCTACTCATAAGCTTCAAGTGACAATGATTTATCTCTCCTTGCTTTAACATCCACTAAGAGTACAGAAGTGCAACATCAATAGTAGATATCAAATGCAAACATCAACAAATCTTGATCCATTCATTCACCAAAACCTCCTCCGAGGGTGCAAAAGTGCATGTTCTGAGGAAAAGTTTTTGATAAATTTCTGGACCCTTCTCTAAATGCATGAGAAGGGTTTAAATACTACTAACTAAATAACTTAATTACACAGATTTAGGATACGGTTTAAATGACCGCCCTTTTTCTAAGCAAAAATAAAACAAAATTATTTCTAAAAATTAAATCTAATATCTAACTATTTCTGCATTTGCTCCTTAATGTTACAAGCATTCGGTATTTGCCTGGGTAGAGTCGGCTGACTGCCTTCCGCTTTTGGTTGAGCTAAGCAAACAGAAATGGTAAGAGCTGGCACCATCTTTTCAGTAAAATCGATGATATACTCGAGAGTCATCTTCTGACTATGTGGCTTCACCGCATTTGCCTAGTAATAATCCAAGTTCAACTTGGTTAACCCTTTGGATTGCTTCTGCCTTTTCTTTAGCTTTATGTTTCCAGTTTGTTCTTTACCATTGCTTTCTTGCATTTTTCGGGCTTACAAGTGACTGAGCAGTTAGAGGCTTTGCTTTTTGAGAAATTTTCTTTGCATCAGAAACTGCCTCCGTTCTTTGATCTGGGCTTCTCTGATGCGTTTTTCTCCTTTTGCGCCTTTTTCTTCACCGGGTATAAAGCTTCAAAATTTGTAAAAATAATGCTTTCGTGAGCTCTTGACCTTGAGCATTAAACTGCCTATTGATATCAGCATCATTCAATACTCATTCAACCATGGCTGTAAATGAAAGATCTGTAATGGATGGCTCAGCAGCATTCTATGAATCTGCGGCTCTATTGCATGCAGGCGTCTTTTCTCTGTCTTTGAACATTGGAGTTTTACCCTTTTTCCTCATAGCTTCCTGCACATTGCTTTGTGTAACTTTTGTTTTTCGTTCCTGCAGTTCACAAGTGAGGAGAGAGTAATGATAATAAAAATTGACAGGAAAGCTTTAAATGCTACGGATATGCAAAAACATGCCACCTGACGTAAATTGGCTCTTCGAACAACACAAAACCATATTTTATTACCAATTGGCATATAATTCATTAATTATCATTAAAGCGCGTATCCAGTTCTTGGTTTATGGAAAAATTTTCTTGAATATTGAGCCAGGAAAATTTGCGATGGAATGTTTCTGCGATCTGCATCGCAGTATCGCATTTCGCAGGGTCGCATTATCACAATTTCGTCGTGCTGTGCTATCGCAAGATTGCTTGATCGCGCTATCGCAAGATCGCAGATCGCAGTCTCGCATGATCGCAGATCGCAGTATCGCATGATCGCTTAATCGTTAAATCATTATGTGTCTTTCATGCAATTTTGCGAGATGCGATATGCAATATCGCATATCGGCGATTTTTTAAGGTTTTCCAATGTGAATTTTTATTAATGCATGCGATGCGATGGCGTTCGCATCGTAATCTCACAGTTTATCATTTTTACTCATAAGGAAATGTCCTACCATTCTTTGCGCGATGCGATGTTTCTTTAAGGAGTAAAATACATGAGCCTTAATTGATTTTTTGAATTTTTTACCTAAGGGTCCCCACTTACATAGTGTTATTGCTAATACTAAATAAGGAGGGGGGTTGTTGATGGCCACAACAGGTTCCTACACTCCACTTTTAGTTGTTGGCACTCCAAACACTTGGCAATCTACTCCACCACATCGTCCCTTGTGCCTACCCAATAATACATATTTTTCATAATTTTTATCATGTACTCCACCACATCTTCTTCAAGTCGCCCATGCAAGTATATACCACATTCCTTTGAACATTAACAGTCCATCCTCCATGAGCGAGTAGTTCTCACTCATTGTTCCATCTGCCTTTAGTTGTAAATGTCCTTTTACTTGCTAGTGATGTTCATCTTGTTGCATTTCCTCTTAAATCTTTTATTTAATGCTAATTTCACATGTATTGATAGCTGCCACATGAGCTATTTGCATCCTCCTCCTAAGTGCATTTTCTACTTTTTTAGCTTTTCCTCTAATGTACTTGATTCCAAAGTCAAATTCACTAATAAATTCTAGCCACATTGCCTCCCTTGCATTCAATTTGGGCTAATCAAATAAATACCTCAACCCTCCATGACGTGACACCAAAACAAATTTCCTTCCAAGGAGGTAATGTCTTTACTTTTTTAATGCCTGCACTATTGCTGCTAATTCCAAGTCACAAGTGACATTGTTTCACTCATGCTCATTCAACTTCCTAGATTCATAACAAATCACTTGTCCTTCTTACATGATGACTCCACCAATTCCTTCTTTACAATCATTTGTACAAACTGTGAAATCATTTTCTAGATATGTTATCCTCAGTATCAGTGCATGCGTGAGAAAATATTTCAATTGCTTAAATTTGGTTGCACATTCTGTTGTCCATTGGAATTTAGCTCATTTTCTTTGCAATTCCATGATTGGATGTCCAATCTTCAAGAAATTACGAATGAAACTATAGTAGTAACTAACCAATCCCATGAAGGATCTTACTTCCATCACATTCTGAGGAGTAGGCCACTCCATAATGTCTTTGATCTTCTCTAGATCCATTGGTACTCCTTCCTTGGATACAATATGTCCCAAATACTAAATATGGTATTGGAAAAATTCACATTTGTTGATTTGGCATAGAGCTTGTGCTCTCTCAGCAATTGCAACATTGTTTCTAAATGTTTTTCATAACCTTCCTTTATTTTTTAGTAAACCAAGATGTCATCGACAAAAACTAGCACAAAGTTGTCCAAATATGGACTGAGAACATTATTCATTAATCACATAAATTTTGCTTGGGAATTTGCGAGCCCAAACAACACAACCAAAAATTCATAGTGCCCATACTTATTTATAAATGTCATTTTGTGAATATCTTCATCTTTGATTCATACCCGATGGTACCCAAACCTCAAATCGATCTTTGAGAACACTAAAACTCCTCTCAAGTGATCAAATAACTCATCCTCAAAAAAGGATATCTACTATTATTATGGATTTATCTGAGCTCCCTATAGTCAATACAAAGTCTTAACATTCCATCCTTCTTCTTTTCAAATAATACAAATGCTCTCTAGGGTGATCTATTGAGTTTGATGTATCCCCTATCCAAAATTAATTTTAATTTTAATTTTAATTTTAATTTCACCAGTTCTGGTGTACTCATGCGATATGGGGCTCTTGATACAAGCATTGATCTTAGAAATAATTCTATTGAGAAAATGATTTCCCTCATTGGTGGAAATCATGAGATTTCTTCAGGAAACATGTCCTAAAATTGTTTTAAAACCGAGTGCTCTTCCAAACTGTTGTTATTGATTTATGAGTCATTGATCACTTGGAAAATGTACAATTCACATCCCTTCTGATGGCACCACTTCAATTGTAGCATTGATATTTGTTGAACTATCATCGACTTCATTTTTCCTTGTAGCATCACCCTTTCCCTTTTGTTGCTGAGGCATTCGATTGATTTGCTAAAGCAATCGACTTTGGTCTTATGTCCTTCCCGTCTATCCAACCAACACGTCATATAAGCCCAATGGTAATAAGTTCAAGTCTATGTGCATGGGAATGCCATTTATTACTACATGGCATGACCTCACCACATTTTCAACTTGCCTCTTGGTCCATGTTGTTAGTTGCACTGGCCATGGTCTTTCATCAGACCTCTTCTGTAATGCATAACTCTTTGAAATATTGGGACTGATATAACAAAGATTATAACTGTGGTCTATTAGAATTGAAATTAGTTGGTTATTGATCATACCTTCCATTTCAATCATGAATGCTTAGTGACTGGTTTGCATGTTTCCTGGTGCAGCATAAATTTGTGGCACAGTCTAAGCGACGTCCTTCATGCTCTCTGATTTTTGCACATTGTACATTCTTGGACCATTCTACTATCACTGAGGAAAATCTCTTTGTCGATGGTTTTATCCACACGTCCAACACTACATAGGTCCTCCTCTAAACCTCTCAGCTCCTTAACTTACAGGTTTGGTGAATTAGTCCCTATCAGTAGTAGTGTTTTTTTTTATGATACCCATCCTTGGTGTAAGTGACAAACTTCACACTTCATCATCCTGGTTGATTTCTCATTGACCTTTGTCTTTTCCCTTAAAAAATGGTTTTTCCCCTTTCTTTCCAACAACCTTAAACTCAAACTTGTGCTTGGGTTACTTGTAGTAGTGCTTTATTTTCCCAATGGCATCCCCCAAATTAAGTTTTAGGCTTATCGAATTCTATTATATCCTCGAATGCTTAAGGTAGTCCGTTGAGATATATTTGAATCTTTGTGTTCTCATCCTTGATGTAAGGCACGTATCTCAATAATTCCAAAAATTTGGTTGTATATTCATCAGTTGTCAGTTGCTTGAGTTTGTGCTCATATAATTCTTTGGCCTTGTTGTCATAGTACCTTTTCGAATATGTACTTTTCCTAAAAATATTTCTCAAATCTCTTCTAAGATAACTCTTTCTCTTTGATATATTTGTCATTCCTCAAATCTTCCCACCAGATATTAGCCTTGCCATTCAAGTTGAAAATCGCTACTCTTGCCTTCATATTCTCAAAGAAATCATGCACCTTGAAATACTTCTTCATCCGTAGGAGCCATGCCTCTACTTCCTCAACCTTCTTCATCTCTCCATCGAATGTAGGAGGATTTTCCTTTTTAAATTCTTATGGCATGAAGTTCTTTCCTTTCATTTTCTATTGATAACACCTTTTAGTTATAGCACTAGACAACTACTCATGACTACTTGACCTCTTCTTTGGGGTACTAAGTGGAGTTCCACCTCTCCTGTGTCTTCACTCTGCAACATCAACTCTCAGTTCATTCCTTCTAAGTTTTGATGGACTTTGTCCGCCTTTATCCTTTCCTAGGTAGATGGAACCTAGATCATGTTTCATCTGCCTTTTCAAATATATCAAGCTTCGTAGTATAATTGTGTTTACTTCTGCTTGTTGCTTCTAATCCATGACAATCCTTTCATTGCCTGCCTTATACTTCTCAGGGTGTCCATCCAATCGTGGAATCCTTCATTTTTCCTTTTCTCCATTAACTCTTCTTCCTCGTCATGCTAGGATTTATCGGTGTCATAATTCTCCATTCTATTGTCCATTCTTGATGTCTTCCTATGTGTTTTCTTACACACATAATTTTTAGCCAACAATATATAAATAATCATATTTATCATCACCTTAGAAAATATGCAATAAGCATATGGATGTGAGGCTATTTGTAGCACCAATTTTCAAGTCAGCGTGTCAGTTAGAAAATAATTAGCAAATCATGATCAACACTTGCGTACAACATGTAGTCACTAATTAAAATGCTATAAGAAACACATAGAAACAATCACTTCAAGTTGCTACACTTTGTAATAGAGTCCCAAATTTTATCTCCAAAGGTCTAGTGTAGAACCTTCATTCTATATCACTCTATAATGCTCCCTCCCACCCCCTTGGAGTAATCATATTTGAATGGGAGGTGTTACTTTTAATTAACCCAACTTTTATTATACCATTAAGGGAATGAGGTTGTAAAATTTATTCTTACCCAAAGTGTGTGGAACTCATTTTGGATAACACTATCATGTTCATCTTATCAAGAGATTTCCAACAATATAAATTTTATATCGATTTGATTCTTGGATCAAAAGTTATACCCATTTAAATATTTGATCTCTTAACCTTTTCACATTAGCAATACGGCCGCGTGGCACTGCTAAGTGGCCTATGTGGTTCTTCCACGTTGTACCAATCTTCATGACCCAACCATGTGATATCGCCATAGCTCCCCATGCCATTCCCTTAGAATTCCCTACTTTCAAATCTTTATGGTGCACCACGACATGAATATTCATGTCATGTAATGAGGAGCTTCTCGTTTCATGGCTTCTATCTACCATGGCTCGCTTATTAAATGCACTACAAAATACCTTTGCAGTGATATGGCCCCAAACAATGTGTATTACCACATTAGTACCACATGGCAACCCCAAGCCAGGTGCACCACAAACCAATGCCACGTGTCACCTATGTGCCACATCAATCAAACCTCCAAATCACTTGCTGCTACAACATCATGATGACATAGTCCTGCCTTGTTCCATTCCTTAAAGGTGCCAAGTGTCACCTCGAATTGGCTCCCTAGTCATCCAAAAAGGCCATATATGCATGTCATGTGTCACGTTGTTAGTGTGCCACATCAACAACCTTACCACATCACATGTACAAATAATCAATGTCCCACATGGAATCAAACACCATAGCTTAAGTCAAGGGTCCTATTGGGTCCTATACCTCTATGTAAAGTGATTCTTTCCCATTTAAGGATAGATTGGGCTTTTATCGCGCCCTCCATCAACAGTGCCAGTGCGCTCAACTAGGAAGGACCCACTGTCACTATTGTGCGGCATGATGGTAAACTCAACGATAGGTGATGAGGATTTTCCCATCCCACACCTTATGTCAACATTCCAACTCCCACTAGGACCTTATGGCAACCTTGGTGCAACGTGCCATGAAATTCCTCATTAAGTAAAGTTAACTTGCCTTTCTGACACTCCCGTTATCTCTGCTCCTTCTGTCATTCTTGTGCCAATTTCTATAGATGGCACCATTAGCACTTGGAGCGGTGCGAGATTAACACTAATCACCGTTATTAGGTAATTTTTATTAGGATTGGGGGAAACCTCGACAATAAAACTAACGCCTCCTCCCTTTGCAAAAATTCCATTTTTTCTCTTATAAAATATCAAGGCTTGTTTAGCTAGAATGCTAGCCCATTACTTTATATTCTCAGGCTCCAAGTCTCAAGGACTTCAATCGCCTTGCTTTGCCATTCTTGGCACATGTGATGCAAGATTTCAGTATTGGACCATAACCAAAAAAGGTAGTGACCCATCATACACTGTAGAAATCCACAAAATCTCTTCATATGCCATATACAAAATTCATTAGTTCTAAGACATATAGACTCCTTGTAAATTATTGCATCCAACCTAAAGATTTATATGCACCACAATAGTTTAACGAGATTTTTTTTTCAACAAGAATGAGTACATTTTGTATTAAATTCGTACTCGGTCATGACAAATACCTTGGAGAATTACATTGCTAATTTGTTCATGGACATCTGGAGTGTCAAATTATAACTATCTACTCTTGCCCATATTACATCAAAATCCCCATACTATGTCAGTACCCTTATTATCCTAGTAGTATAGATATGACAAAATTTAAATAGGGGTAATAAAGATTTGAAACCATACATTACAGAATTGCTTAGTCAGAACTATCAGCAGGGCGATTGAGGGCGATATCCCTATGAGGATCCTCTTCTAGGCTGGTCAGCTTGGCGTTCTGCAAATGAAGGTCTTGTTGGTGCTCAAATTGTCCCAGTAACTAAGGACACCCTGAGACCACATCATAGAGGATCGTAGATCCTTCTCCTCTAGGTGATAAGGGTTGGCCTCCCTTTCACCACAAGGGGTAATCCCGGCAATAATCAAAATTGAATAGTCATTGTAGAATAATGTAAATCAAATAGATTTTCTAAATAACAAATAAATAGGCGAGATTATTGAATAAATAATATTTTAAATAAATAATGAACTTTAGGAGATAGATGTGGTAGGCATATAACATGTGAAAACTTATTAAAAATAAAATATCATTATGACTAAATGAGGTTTAAATTAATATATCACATTTCTCACAAAACATAAGGGTTAGTAAAAATTAAAAATTAAAATAAAATGGAAAGACAGAAGTTAGTAAAAACTGGTTTAAATGCATTTAATAGAAATGTTGTAGTTGAAACAATATGGCATCAAGTGCTATTATTATTCATCCTGCAACAAAACAATTAAACTATTTGATTTAATTTTTCTAAATAGTAAATATTGGAGGAAAATCAAACCAATTTTAATGTGCGGGAGATTAATCAATTTGATCATGTCAAAGCAATGTTAATCACCACATATTACCAGTACAATAGAAAAGTGAAAAATGAAAAATAAATTAACAATAAAGAATAAAATAGGAGGACTGGTTTTATGGTATTTAAATTTATGTGCAAATAAAACCCTAAGTAACATGCATTGTTAAAGTTTCGTTATGCGACAAATAAATTCAAATATAATTTAAAAAACTTTAAATAACAAGTATTCAAGTATTTAAATCGTTATTACATGCAATATTATTGAATAATCATGTTATATCAATAATCTGCACAATGAACTAGTAAATAAAATCTCACATAAAAATAACGCATAGAAAGAAAAATATATTATTAAATAAAATCCTCACAATCACAATGAACAACGCCATTATAGCAAGTACACGATGAACTTAAAAAAAATAAGTCTTCATCACTGATGTACCACCATCTTTTAATCTTCCCAAAACAATCCCTCGAACAATCTTCTACATCTTCTTTTAAATATCTGGAAGTTCATTTCATTTTTAGTTCTCGCGACTTCCAAACAAAATTACATTGATAATTATTATTTTGATGAAATATATTACATATTTCATCATTTAAATAAGTCCCCGCTCGAATTCTCCAGATTAAAATCCTTTGAGTAATATTACCGCATTAAAAGAAAAGATAATAATTAATTCTCTAATATAAAACATTATAATAAATGAAATTAAAATATAACTCACCCTTCATAATGTTCTCCTCATTATCTCAGGTACATTATTAATGGTTGGTTTTTTCTTTTTTTTACCTTAGGTAAGACCAAGTAAAAATTTTCCACTATATAAAACATTAGGTCATTAAATAATGTATTTAGGTCATTAAATAAAGTATTTAACACGAATGTATTTTCTAGAAACGCAAGATAAAATCCAAAATATTAAATTTAACAAATTTAATGTGAATGTCCCTTTTAAATGCTTGCATTTCTACAAAACTGGCCATGAAATCTCAATGCTCCTCCCATAATCTTGCACAATCTTCATTCACCAATTAGAAAGAAAACTATGAATTCAAAATAAAGCATTTGAAAGATATATACGTTTCAATTTCAAATTAAAATAAAAATTTAATTATAAGTTTTAGATTTCACTTTAACAAAGATTTCAAATATTTTCTAAACAACCTAGACAATATATTAAAAATTTAAAATACTCTTTATTCAATAATCTAGCCTAATTATTTGTTAATTAGAAAATCTATTTAATTTACATTATTCTACAATGACTATTCAATTTTCATTATCACTAGGGATTACCCCCTGTGGTGAAAGGGAGGCCAATCCTTATCACCTAGAGTGGGAGGATCTAGAATCCTCAATAATGTGGTTTCAGGGTGTCCTAGGTGCAGCTCCGCCTGCCCAGAGCCGCGGCCCCCCGGGCCCTTGGGCGGGCTCAACCCGATTCTAAGAATCGGATTGAGCCTGCCCAAGGGCCTGAAGAGGATAATTTTTTTTTTATAATAATCATCATTTATTTTATAACTTTTTTTTTGTTTTATGGTTTTTTTCTTTAATTTTTTAATAACTTTTTTGTTACTTTAATTTTGTTTGTATATTAATTTTATTTTATTTTTATGATGTTTTTTCAATGATTTTTTTCTTTTTTCTTTTTTCTTTTTCTTTTTAGGGTTTTTTTTCATTATTTTATTATTTTTTTAAAATGTGTTTTTACAATTTTTGTTTTGTTTTTTTTCTTTTCTTTAATTGTCCAATGATGCTTTTTTTTGTTTTTTTTTTTTCATCATGTTTTTTGAAAATATGTTTTTGTTATTATTTATTTATTTTTTATAGGTTAATTTTTTTATTTTTTTATTTATTTTTTATTTTTTTTATTTTTATTTTTAATGTCGTTGTTGTTGTTGTTGTTGTTTTTTTTTTTTTTAAACCTTTTTTTTTTCATTGTTTTACTTATTGATTTTATTTTTAAATTTATGTTCTCATTATTCTTTTGAAATTTTAATGTTTTTCAGAGTCGTGATAAAATATTTAATACCATTATTTCAAGATGTTGAAAATTTATCCTAAAAAAAATAAAAATAAAACCAGACGTTATTTCAACATCAACAATTTTCGTTTTCGGGGTGTTTTTTGCACAATTTTTGCACAAAAAATTGGTTTTCACTGCCATTTTTAAAACATGTTGAAAATTTACCCTAGAAAAAAAAAGTGTTATTCCAGCATCAACACTTTTCATTTTCGAGTTGATTTTTCATGTTTTTGGAGGGTTTTTTTTGGCTAGAGTTCCTGTTTTGAGTTTATTGTTCTTGTTTCAAATTTTATATTGTTTTCATACTAAGGACTCATGTGTATGTTTTCCATTCTGCTTTGATCAGATAAAGACTCTTCAAAATGTAAAAGACTTCAACTTTATTCATTATAATCCTAAGAGGCATAAAAGTTTATTTATGTACATTATTTATATACAATGTGTTTCAATACAATATTTATCAAAAACCCCCGATCGGGGTGATAATGACGATGCTCAGGACAATTAAGAAGAAGCGGGCGAGGGATGATGACGAGGCAAATGGGATTTGGGTAATGATGAAGGCAGACAGAAAGATCAGCAGAAAGGGTATCATTCCAAGGAGGAGCTGCGATGAAGTAATGAAAGACGAAGTTGGTGGAGGTAATGCTGCAGAGATTGGACATGGGTACGATAGCACAGAAGAAGGACGAAGGGAGGTGGGAGGTCATGAAAACGACAGGTGGCAGAAGAATCGGGAGAAGGGAAATGAGGAGAAATGGCGGAGGAGAAATCATAAAGGAGGGAGGCGAGGTAAAAGAATAAGCCCGTTTAATGAAACTGCAGAGAGTTCGCAAAGAGATAGGGTGGTGAAAACTTTAGTTAGGCTCATAGAAAGGCAGAGGAGGCAGAGAGAACAACCAGGCAGCGCCGGAAGAAGGAAACGAATGGCTACAAGGAGAAGAATGAGAAGCGAAGCGGATGAGGAGAGCAGAGGACGGCAAAGCCCGGAAAAGAAAGGGAAAAGAATTGATGTTGGGAGATCTCCATAGCAGTATCAGACAGTTCAAGACGAGACCGAGGACGAAGTGGAAATTTTTTATTCCAACCATGACAGATCTGAGCAACCAAGAAAAATTATATGGAAGGTCGAGAGGCAATTAAAGGACAAACCACAGGAAGAATGGAAGTATGGAGACAGGAGAGGCAAAGGGCGAGAGGAGGGAGGCGATTTCAGGAGCACTTCGGGTATGAAAGGTCTGGGAGGCAGAGGAAACTCTGCGAACAGAGGAAAAGCAGGACGGGGACGAGGCCGACATAGTAGAGGAAGAGGAAGGTCGGAAGGGAAACGGGAGGAACGTGGACCATTACCAGCAAGAAGATACAGGAAAACGCTGAAGAAAAGAATACAGTTCGCAGAGCAAGCCTACAGTGAAAACACTAATGAGGATATTAGAAGAATAATACAACAATTGGAGGAAGAAGCGACTCAGGGTCAGTCAGGATCAGAAATGGAAGATTGGGAATACCTGCTACCAGATCCAGGGAATACTAGAGGACGCATGACACTATATAAACAAGCCTTGCATGTATACTGGGTCATGAAAAGGCTGTTGGCTAAGGCTATGGAGCAGGTAGCCATGGAGATGCCTGAACTGGCCCAAGGGATTCCTAATTTGAAGAAAGAAATGCAGAACATTCAGGTCACATTGATAATGCAGGACAAAAAACTGGAAGAGATACAGCAGCAGATAAAGAAGATCAACCTGAGAATAAAGAAAGAAGATGATCAGCAGGAGGCCATGGCTGGTTAATAACTGGAGATATGTATATGCTTTTCTTAGTTTTTTTTAATGTTGATGGATAGTTTTTGGTCTCAATATCAGTATATAATGCAAATAGGAATCAACAGTAATCTTTTTGAATGTTTAGTTTACTTAGCCTTGACAAGAAGACTTAGTATTTTTTGTTTTTGGATGGCTGTCAAAAACTTAAGGTGGCCAACAGACCCGGTTTCCCTTCGGGGCGGGTTGAGGCCACCATGAAAATGTACTGGTTTCAATTTGAATTAATGGAAAAAGTATGGTCCCTTAGCTTACAATTTTTTTTTTTTTTATCAAAAAAGTCGAAAATCCAGTGTAACCAAATATAAATTTTATGAATGGCTAACTTCCTAGCATTGAACTCCATTCTTAACCAAAACTGTAATATAGGAAGCAAAGAGTAAGTTTTGTCAACTAACATGCTTCCTAGAAGAGAGTAGATATAAAAGCGGCATGAGATTGATGTTCTTTTAAAAACTTCATTCATCCATTCCTCCACAAAGTCATGATATCTCATTTGAAAATTTAAATGATTAAAAATTTTAAGCGTGAAATTTTCAACAATTATTTCATAGGAGGGATTCTTGTTGCTTTCTGAAATGGTGATAGAGTTAGTCCCACAAGATTCTTCAGATTCATGATTTAAAATAGGTGAAGAACATTCTTCGAAAAAGTCAACATGTTTCAAATTAAAGCTAGTAGTACTATGATCCAATTTTGTAACATGTTGTGAAAGAGATTGTAAATGAAAATCATTATTGTCATTATAAGATGCAACAACCCCAAAATTTCGATTGAAAATGTCATCATTAGAAACAAGAGAAACTGCATTTTCCTCATTATGAGACTTATGTTCTAAAAGTTGTGAATTCAAATCATGATTACCTTATAGGTTATTACATCGGTTATAGCTATAATAACTAGGAGGAGATGAAAGGAAAGAATTGATATGTTTAATTTCATTTTCATTTATAGATTCATTTTCCTCATAGTTATCATAAACAGGTTGCGGAAATATTGATTCAATTAATTTATCATAGCCCTCATTCTCACAAGTGTTAAAAATATCAAAAGGATGTTCAAAACAAGAACTAAACTCATGATCAAATTGTAAGCCTACTTCATGATTCAATTCATCGTCATATCGATCATAAACAGTTGGTTGGGAAAGGTCATCATGAACACCAGATGAAGTTGAGCCAAAATAGTCAAATATAAGTTCATGTAATAGCTTCCCTATTTCATCACAAAAAAGTTTAAAAATAGGATCAATAGGTGGAATAATATCTTTGTTTGTGAGTTTTTGTTGAGGACCTTTAGGAATATGTAATAGAATGCCTGATTGGTAGGATGTTGAATCAAATATTTCAAATGTAACCTCTCATTTATCATTTTCATTATTATCCTCTTCTAAACATGAAATCAAAGATAGATAAGACCCATTAGGAGTTATAGAATCTGAAGATTTCTTTAAGCATAAGTGTGTTGTATGATATTATGTTAAAGAAAAAGAAGTAACTTGTTCATGATCTTCAATATTTGACAACACATCATTTTCATTAATAAATGTGATAGAAGGTGATTTTTCAAGGTTTTATGTTAGACACACATGGAATGTGAGCAGACATGAGTGATAAAACAGTGAATTTCATTTTACTATTAATATAGATGTACATTTATAATACATTCTTGTGACTATTTGATTCATCTTCCAATGTCTCTTGGAATCCTTTGACTGTTTAACTTCCACACCATAACACTTAGAGGATTAGGTGTCAAACATTCCCCCACTTAATCTGAAGGGGTATGTATGAGTCCAAGAAGAGAGTTGTAATACAAAATGTGCAAAAATACATGGAAGCACTAGGCTAAATGTGCTCTTTGAAATGTTGGCATAAGGTGGTGGTTTAAGGATGACCACTAACACTGGAATGCTTAATGCAATTCCTGGAACTCTTCCAAAATTTCCAAGAAGCTGAAGTCTTCTGCTGGAGGAAGTGCTCCTAATGATTTGAAGAGGGAGACCTTCAACCTGGAAAGGGAGGCCTGCAACCTGAGTAAAAAGGGAGAACCTCAACATGAAAAGGGAGGTCTCAACCTTCGGTGGTTTAAGGATGACCACCAACTCTAGAATGCTTAATGCAATTCCTGGAACTCTTCCAAAACTAGCAAGAAGTTGAAGTCTTCTGCAAAATGAAGTGTCCCCAATTATTTGAAGAGGGATAAGCTCAAACTGAAAAGGGAGGTCTCAACCCTGCAAAGATGATTTAAGGTTGAACACCAACATAAGGCATGCTTTATCTCTAGCTTACAAATCTGAATCTGATATGGCACGTTGTGGCTCAGACTCGATTGATGTGGATTTGAAGCTTTTAGATGACCTTCACTTCCCTCCCTGTCATATACAAGGTGAGAAGATGGAGAAAACTCAACTGCAAGACCTTTTAATATTCTACGAGAGATTTTGACATATGACTGAAATATATTCTTGGCTGTTGAAGCCCATTACCAAGAGGAAATCCATCCAAGATGAATCTTTGTTCTTGCAGGAGGTTTGTTTCTGAAGCATCTGTGTGAAGAATGAGTGGTTTTATGACAATGTTCACATGGATGAAGATCAAAACAATGATCTTTCACATAGCCAACTCGGTCACAATTTTGGCATATAACATTTTGTTGTTGTTGTTGCGGAAGAGGACTAGAATCTAGAACAACTGAAGGTGAATTGTCATGAATAAATCTAGCACTCTAAAATTGGATGGGCTTTGAGTAATATGGAATATGAAAGGACACATCCATGTCATATCCAAGATCAGTTATGTGCTTGTTATGGAGAAGATTTTCCCAAGCTTTGATGATGGGCTTGGGAAGTGTATGATGAATTTCTGCTTCTTTATACAAATCTTCTCATTAATTAGGCATTGAATGTGAATCAACCTCAACCTTAATAATTTCACCACTTTCTAGTTGTTGATGGGTGTTTGTTTTAACATTGAACAAAGGATTGCTTTGAGCAGAATTTTTTTTAGAATGAAAAATATGTTGAAGCTCATATTGCTGGAACTGAGATACTAGTTGTAAAAATTCAATGTTTTCTTGTGCATTTTGCAAGCAAGTTTGAATGCTAAAAAGAGTTTCGTTACTAACTTTTACCATCCCATAAGTTGTGATGGCGAACAAGGAAGGTGGTAGGTTAGGTTTTCAGGGATTCCCAACCCTGCCCTAGCAAACCTACAATAGTAGAAACCAAATGAAGGTTGCATCAGGACTGTGACAACGACTGAGAATTGATGAGCGACACAACAGGGAGGGAGAGATCCCCTCCTACAGGAATGTTGTAGCAGGTGAATCAAGCCAGTACAGCGCCACAGGTGGGAACGGGGGAAAAGGTAAAGGGATCCCGGTTTTGGGCGCCAAATGGCGGGAGGGATTGGGAGGGAAATGTCTTCCAAGGGCTGCAGAAAAACCCAGATTCGTCATCTCGAACAATAAGATGGAAGAATACAGAAGGTACATGAAAGACCATGCCCTCATCTAAAAATTTATAGGGGCATGGCCGACCGAGAAAAAATTGATAAAATGGATCCAACACCGATGGCAACCAAAAGGGCACACAGATCTCAAGCTGGGAGTGAAAGGGTTCTTCAAAGTGATCTTCTCAAACCTGGAAGACAAAGAAAGGATATTTGAAGACGGACCATACTTCTTCAACAATGTCGGCCTCTTCATCAAGCATTGGGAAGAATGTTACAACCCGGACCAAGAGAAACTTCTAGCTGCCCCAATATGGGTTCGACTTTTCGACCTACCAATGGACTTATGGGACCCAGAGATACTAGAAGGCATTGGAAACTTGATCGACACCTTCGTAAAGGTAGCAGAATCGACAAGGAAAGGCCGCTACACCTCCTACGCCAGAATCTGTGTCTACATGAATATAACGGAGCCACTTCTAGACTATATAGAGCTGGAGTATCACAATGAGGTATGGCCACAACCGATCGACTACGAGCACATCCTGTTCTGGTGTCGCAGATGCCATGAATTAGGCCACCTGTTTCGAGCTTACCCCCTAAACCAGACAATCAACCACTCGGTGGGGGAAAGGGATGGCGACTAGATGGCAAAAGCAGAAGGAGATGGGCATAAAGAGGTGCAAAGGAAGAAAGGAACCTCAAGACAGGCCAGGAACCACAAAACACACCAAACAGGGGAGCAAAGGATGTAGAATAGATTTTCGGTCCTACATGAAGAAGATATAGAGGCGGAGACAGGGGACATGCCTCAGGCAAAATAAAATCAGGAAGACAAAGGAATAGAGGGGAAAAAAAGAAGGAAATGTTGATTGAGGTTGAGCAAGGGCCGTAGGATAACATGCAAATGGTGGAAACCCTAATGGAGATAGACAACCAGAAGGATGACCTAAGTATAGAAGAACAAGTCATGAAAAGGCTACTGCAGGAATGGAGACATTTGGATGAACGATTCATCCCGGAAGATCAGAAACAACTCTACAAAGAGACCTTTCAGTGGTACAGAGATAAGCAGGGCACAACGATCATAAGCCAACCTAAATAGCTAGGGGCCCAAGCGAATCAAGGACAAGAGATGGGAACACAAGGAAAAAGGGGGAAAAAAAGAGGCAGGAAATTGTTGAATGAATCCATACAAATGGTTGGGGAATTACTGGTGAACTCAGGGAGAGTAGTTCCATTGTCAGAGGTTTTTCATCAACTGATCAAACTGTTGAAATGATTATTACAACCTGGAACATTAGAGGCCTCAATAACAGAGGAAAACAGAGGTACCTTAAGGAGATATTGAAAAAGGATAAGCCCAACATTATGATAATACAAGAAACTAAAATTAGCAAAAAAAAGCTAAAAGACATAATGGAAAACTTCAAGCCAAAATACCAAGTCATGGCCCAAGATGCAAATGGGAGTGCAGGAGGATTGGCGATACTATGGAACCCAGCAGAAGTGTTGTTTGAAGACTGGGTAAGTATACCACGAATTCTCATAGGCAAATTTCACAATCTAGGCTCCAATGAATGGGCTCTGCTTTCAGGGTTGTATGGTCCGCATCTCCCAGGAGAACGAGGAGCCTTCCTTCAAAAGTTGAGTGACCTGAGGAATCTATACCCAGATGAGCTATGGGTAGTAGGAGGGGATTTTAATATGATTACAACCCTAGGTGAAAAAAGGGAGGAATGAGAAGAGCAGATTCAAATATGGCAGCCTTCAGTGAAACCATTACTAATTTACGCCTAGTGGATATAGACACAAACAATGGGATTTATACCTGGAACAATAGAAGAGGAGGAGTACACCAAATAGCAAGCCACCTAGATAGGTTCCTAATCTCAAAAAAAATGATGAGTAAAGATATCTTCATAGAAGCAGCGATACTCCCATGTATGGGGTCGGACCACTGGTCGGTCCGCTTGGAAGTGGACCTAAAAGATCAACCTAAGAATAGGCCATTTAGGTTTGAATCCTTTTGGCTCAGGAACCCAGATATCCTAAAAAAGATGGAGGAATGGTGGACACAAAGCACCCAACAGGGCCGGAATAGGATGCATACTTTCCAGCTGAAGCTTAAAGATCTAAAAAAGAGGGTGAAAAAGTGGAACAAGGAGGAGTTCGATCACATCCTCAAAGACCAAATTGAACTCAGCAAGCGTATGGCAAACATCCAATAAAAAATGATAAAATATGGAAGATCAGAGGACCTGGTGTGGGAAGAAGGGTTATTGATCAATTAGATAGAGGAATGAAGACAATAGGAGGAAATCATGTGGAAGCAAAAATCGCGGTTTCAGTGGATGAGGGAAGGAGAACGTAACACGAGATTCTTCAATAAAGACATGGTGCATCACCGACAACATAACTGCATTTACTCTCTCAAGGATGTAGAAGGACAATGTAAAACACAACATGAAGAAATGGAAGGACTTTTGGTCAGCCATTTCAAAGACCTGCTTACAGAGAGTGTGGACAACAGATCGGAAGCCATCCAAAGAATCACGCAACAAATTCCCAAAATGATATCGAATGAACATAATATGGCACTAATGCGAGATGTAACTAAAGAAGAAGTAGAGGAAATAGTGAAAGGAATGCCAAAAAATAAAACCCCAGGTCCAGACGGATTCACTGCGGAATTTTACCAAGCTACCTGGCCATTCATGGGACAGGACATCCTGGAGGTAGTGGAGGAATCAAGATGCAATCAAAAGGTATGTCCTAGCCTTAACTCTACTTTTATCGCTTTAATTCCTAAGACAGCTAAATCTAAGGATCCTCAAGGATTCCAGCTAATTGCATTGTGCAATGTCATGTACAATATTATTGCTACTCTAATTGTCAAACGCCTGAAACCCCTTCTCCCCAGTCTCATTTCCCAGAAACAAATAGGCTTTGTCGAAGGTCGTCAAATCCTCGATGGCTTTATCTCATCCCAAGAGGTAGTCCATTCCCTCAAAACCTAGAAGCTCTCAGGAATGATGATAAAACTAGATCTTTCCAAAGCTTATGACAGAATTAGCTGGGGCTACCTCACGAGCATTCTTAAAGCCTATGGCTTTTCCCAAAGATGGATCAACGAAATCTTAGCCTTGAAATCCTCTCTAGTCTTCTCCATCATAGTTAATGTAACCCCCACTATGAACTTTAACCCTTCCCGTGGCCTGAGACAGGGGAACCCGATTTCACCCTTCCTATTCATCCTAGCAGCGGATGGGTTGGGCCGGTATATAAAGCAGCAGGTTCACATCTCCCAGTTCCAAGGGCTAAGAATCTGGGGTAATGACATGCCTATCACCCACCAACAGTTTATAGATGATATCATGCTCTTCTGCCAAGCCACCCTAAGGGAAGCTCGTAGCATAAAAGATATCCTTAACACTTTCATGGAAGCCTCGGGAACCAAGATCAATAATGACAAATCCTGCATTTTCTTTTTCAACACCCAAAGAAATGTTAAGACCTACCTTGCAAGAATCCTTGGGTTTAGCTCTGGAAACCTGCCTTCTAAATACCTGGGTATGCCTCTATCAGATAACCCTCTAAGAAATAACTGTTGGAAAAACATTCTCCAAAAATTACAGGATAAACTCAAGTGTTGGACCTTCTGATCCTTAAATATTGCGGGTAGAATAGTGCTACTCAAGGTAGTTCTTTAGTTGATCCCCATATACCACCTTTCTGGAATGGCAGCCCCAAAAGGTGCATGCGCCAAGATGGTAGATATTTTCAAGAAATTCCTATGAGGTGGTGCTCAACAGATCAGGAAATGGGCATTGGTGTCATGGTAGGGCCTTGCTAAAAAAAGAGAGGATGGAGGCCTAGGACTCAGGGACCCATACCTCCTGAACCAAACCATGGGGGCCAAACTATGGTGGTGATGGATGAACGGGGGAACTGACCTATGGAAAAAAATATGGACTCGCAAATATAATATGCCCGAGAGACCGGAGGCCATCCTCAGATATCAAGACCCTCCCAAGGGCTCGACGATTTGGAATCTAGCAGCCAATAATAGACACCTTATCCACCAGCATGCCTTCTATGAGATCTGCAATGGAAAAACAGTTAGATTTTGGACGGAAGCTTGGCAACAACGAGGAAAAATGATGGAAAAACAGGAAATCAAAGAAATATATCAATAGACTCGAGACAACAATACACAGGTAGTGAGACAGTACTGGAAGGAGGAGCAGGGAGAGGAAAGTTGGCGAAGATGGAAGACAAGAGAAGACTGGGAACAGATGACAGACACATATCAATGGGGCAACCTAGATAGAGAATTAAGGACAAGGCAGATAACGATTCTCCAAGACCCAGACATTTTGATATGGGGCCACACTACCAAGGGAACCTTCACTATAAGCGAAGCCTATGATATCTAACTCTGACATGAAGAAGAAGGACAGGACATAGTATGGAAAAAGATCTAGAACGGGGGGTAGTGGCCAAAGGTAACCCACTTCCTCTGGATGGTCAACAAAGGACGAATCTTGACCTGGGACCAGTTACAGAAAAGAGGCTTCCTGGGGCCCTCCTTCTATGGGCTATGTTGCGAAAATGAGGAAGACATGGAACATCTCCTCAACAACTGCCCATTCACAGAACATAAATGGAGGCAAATGCAAGGAATTTTTGAAAGGATGGATAGAGACCAAACGCTATCAAAGGAACAATCCTATTATGGCAAACCCACATCTATTCCATTCTGGTAGTAAATAGGGCTTGGAACCTAGGCCTTAGATTCACCCTATGGGCCATATGGAAAGAGAGAAGTCACAGAATTTTCAAGCACAAAACAACCCTGCAGGAAAAAGTATGCGAAGGTATCGTCCAGAACATAAGGGAAACAATCTTAGCAGAACCATGGCATGAAGAGGATTGGAATGTGTCGCCCCAAGAAGGTTGAATATTACAAAAGCTAAACCTAACACTAGGGATGATCGACAACAAATCATGGAAGATAAGTAATGTGGGCATGAGCTCGTGGTCCCATTTCACCCCTCCTGAAGTACGGTTCATTAAACTCAACTTCGTTGGGGCCTCCAAAGGCAATCCAAGAGAATTAGGCCTAGGGGACCTCTTTAGAGACTCCTAGGGCAACACCCGTCTCATCTATGCAAAAAGTTGTGGGTTCGCCAGCAACAATGAGGCGGAGTTTGCTGCAATGAGACAGGGCCTCTTAATCACTATCAGAGTGGGATACAGAAACCTGGAAGTGGAAGGGGATTCAAGCTTGGTAATAAATACAGTAGCACAATTAAATAAGGGCACTAAGTGGGACAAACTTAGTCGGAGCTTAGCCGGAGTTGGAGAACTACAAGACTGATCCAGGAGATAGGAGAAATCATCCCCAAATTTGACTACATTCAAGTGAAACATGTCCAGAGAGATGGAAACAAGGGGGGCGACTTCCTGGCTAACTAGGGGTGTAACCATCAGCAGGATCGGCTGGAAAAACAATGGCCAGTTCGACCAAGGGATACAACCCTTGAATCTCTGGAGGAAATCTTGGAACAAGATCTTAGGCAGAGTTAGGGGAGCCGGAGCTAGGCAACCCAAGCTCCCAATCGGGATGAGACGTGGTGTCAGCGGCAACAGACCTTGATTTGACATGGTCAGTACCAAAGCGTTTATTACAACCGCACCCCACATGCTTAAGGCAGGGGGTGCGGTGTCCTCACTCATGAATGCATGGGATGTCGGGCAAGTGAATTTTGCAGAGGAGAAGGAAGGGTGGCGGAGACGGGGAAGGTATTCGACGTGTCGGGCAAGTGAATTTTGCAGAGGAGAAGGAAGGAAGCTCAGAGTGGAAGAGAGGAGGCGGAACTTCGTCTGCGGGCTAGCGACGACTTTGTGGTATGTAGTTTGGTCTCGCTCCTGGTCAATTTCTAAGCTCTGGTCGGATTCCTGCAGAAATTTCATGCGTTGGTGGGGGTTCCGCTGGGGGGAAGGGAGAGGCAAAGGGCCGTCCCAATGGGGCGTAGCTCAGTCAGGAAGAAACCAGGGGAGGAAAGGGAGGGCCATGGCCTGGCTTTGCGTGTCAGCCATTTTGCTTTTGAGCCAAAATTTTGGCAATGGCATGGATATTATGGGGTTGAGCCAAGCTATAGGCCCATACCTGTTAGCCCAGTCCGGGGGTATTGGGGATAGCAGGCATGTCATGTCAGGGGGGTTGAGTGAAGTCGAGAGAGGTAAACAAGAGCTGCGGGCAGGGGGACGGGACACCAACAATGCCACAATTCACTGAGAAAGCCCTGGAATTTGCATTTGCATGACAGAAAGAGTGTAGATAGGGACCCTGGGGGGCATAATTGGCAGAGAGGAAAGCATTCCCATGACAGGAAGTTGCTAGCTGAGGAAGTTACTAGCTGAGGAAGTTGCTAGCTGAGGAAGGGGCATGCGGGTATGACAGCAATTGTAAAGCCTGGGTCCAGATGGGCCTAAAATCCTAGCTCCTAATGCAAGAGGGTGACCAGCAACTGAGCCATGGTAAGGGGTAGCGGCACGGGGAAGAGAATGGGGACCCGAGTTTGGAGCCCAATCCCCCAGGCCACCTATGGCCACAGGGATTCCTTAACGTGCTGCATGCCAGGCAGTGTAGAGAAGCAAGGTATGACCAATTGCGATGGATTGATGTGAATGGAATCAGGGATCTAATGGTGTTTGAATGTCTACAAGGCATCAAGGAACATGACATGGCTCCAGCAAAACGCGGGCATGGTCGTGGAAGTAAGGGCCCGGCTCCCCAGGCAGCCAAGAGACCCAACCCGATGGAAGGCTCTAGGCACTGCAAGCCTGCTGAGCACCTCATAGTAGAAGCAGCTGCGACATATAGGGATGAAACAGACGAAGGTATCCGAAAGTTGATTGATGACTAGGAAGCAGAGATAAAATAGGAGATGGAACTGGATGACGAGATAGAAATCTAGAGGACGATGGTTCCTGACCCAGGGAATACAAGAGGTAGAATCACGCAATTCAAACACACCCTGTACCTGTATTTCTTGATGAAAAGTTTGCTTGGTAAAGCAACGAAACAAATCTCTGTGGGGATGGAAGTCACACTACAAGGCCTGCCAAATTACAAAAAAGACATGGAGAAAATCCTCTTTCAGTTGCACAAACAGGATATCAGAATGGATCGTATCGACTGTCACATCCCTTGCATCATGGAGCTATTTGGTATGCCAGAGGAAACTACTGAAGATCTCGCTCCTATTGCCTCAGACTCCAAGGAGCAGAATGTTAAGAAGGATTAGTTCCTCTATGCTTAGTTTTTGTTTATGCAGATAACATTTAAATTTCCTGTTGTTTATGCTAGAAGTTATATAGTATTTGGACATGAGACTGAGACCTACTTAGCCTTGCTAGAAAGACTGAAGCAATTTTGTTTTTGGATGGCGTATAATGTTGATCGGTGGCCAACAGACTCGGTTCTCCTGTTGGGGTGAGTTGAGGCCACCAGGTAAATCTGTGTGGTGTAAATTTGCCTTATATATATATAGAAAATGGACGGTCCTACCAAGCATTACAGATAATAAAAAAAAAAAATTACCATCCCATCAATAGTGGAACAAATTAGGCTATTCAATATCTTTAATGTATCATCAATTTGATCCATTTCATAACAATGTTACACTTGCTTATGAATAAATATCTCGCACAATGCCAAATAGATGCAACTTTAAAGAATATAAACAATACCTAATGCTTATGAACACTGTGTACCAATAGGAGTAACAATATCACTCTACAATACTTACTAAACTTGTGGTAATTTAGAGGAGCATCAATATTTTACTACTTAGAGAAGCTTTCTAGAGTATCAAATCTAAAAATTTAACCTGTGCGCAGTATGGTTGCAGATAGAAACCTAAAATCTTTGGTTCCCTTGGACTTCAATGATACAATAACCAATTTTGACATGCGAACTTATAAAATCCTGTAGCATATACACTTTCAAAGCAGCAATGATGGTTATCAAAACTTCAACACTTGTCACACTATGTCATGGACAAGACTTGAATTCTCATATATATAAACACTTTGACTAGGGTACGAACCAATATTCTTTGAACTTGGCAATTTCTTCAAAGAAAAAAATATGCTCCCAATATTCATAGAAATGGGACAATCAATGGAGATCCCGCACCCACATTAATTAAATATTTCTGTCTGTTTTAAGTTTGAATAAATGAGACACTAAGTTTTAAACAATGATGTTAAACACTGATTTGATTTTTTTTTCCTGAAAAAATAAGATTCGATTGAATTATGCGTAAAGTATCAGTTACATTCATCACTTGGGTAAACATAGTGAGCAAACGACACTGGCATAAAATTAATCAAAAAGCATTCTCAGAAATATTTTCAAGATCTTCTCCTTGGCTAATTTTTGGAAAATAAAATAACACTCAACCTTCATGCAACTTCTCGCTACTTTGAACAATCTTGTAGTTGTTTGTGGCGAATAAGCCATTGATGTGCAGTGAAAACAAATTTCGACCACGCTCAAGAGAACCCTTCAATGAACAAGAATAATATAAAAGGCATGCGGAAATTATTTTATACCCATAAACATCGTTCAGTTGATATTGTATATAACTTGGACACTTTGTTTTAGTTATCTAGTTAACCACTACGTCTCTCGATCGGGTCATCACCTTAGCTTCATTGAGAAACTTTAATACCCTATATAAACATCCCTATAAATGCAATTTTTGAAAATACTAAGCCTCTTACCAATCTATAACCTTTGCTAAACCATGCAATTAATCCCACGAGGCAGGAGAAACACCCTTCCAGATACTGGCGCGATTAAATTGCTCAATTCAAAGGATACATACCCGTTGAAATATAAACGTTTGTCGAAACTTAAGATCCAAATGGAGTTAGATGTATAGTGTTAACAATGGGTAATTATCCTCTGAATCCACCCATGAATCACACTCTAAGCATGTCACATCTTGGGTCGGCAGATTTCACAATTCCATATTCCTCTGGTTTTCTAATGGGGTCTGGAATTACAAGTTGTTATAGTTATTCAAATAAGCCCATAGAGCCTGCCCATTTCTTGGACGCTTGTATTCTCTATAATCGTCGTCTGAGAAATGGTCGGGACATCTACATGTACAGAGGAGACACTGCATTCTACAACGAGGAATGTCGACAACAACAGATAGCCATGGAGAGTGGTAGAGCGTTGCATTGGTAGAGAGGGACATGTTTGACAATATTCTTCTTTGTAGTCATAGGGGCTGGTCTTCTCACAACACAGGAATGGAAAAACTGAAAGAGGTAACAACCTTTATTTTAACAAACACTCAGAATCACATAAAGTCCACAATGAGAGCATTGGTTTACAAATGCCACACACCATGGCTTTGATACCATGTTAAACACACATGGAATGTGAGCAGACATGAGTGATCAAAACGTGAATTGCATTTTACTATTAAATTAGATGTACATTTATAATACATTCTTGTGACTATTGGATTCATCTTCCAAAGTCACTTGGACTCCTTTGACTTTTTAACTTCTACACCATAAACCTTAAAGGATTACGTGTCCAACATTTTTAAAGTTAGATTCATTAATGTTGCTTTCTATTTCATATTCATAATCCATTTAAGTGTCTTCATCATTGTCATCATATTGATTTTCAATGTTATTATCATTATTATGTTCGCAACGTTCAAATTCAATAAATCCTATAGGATACATACATCTATGATAGTCGTGAAAACTTGTATGAAAATCTTTGAGAGAGGAAATTGTAACAAGAGGGAGACTTCTGTACCATTTCAGAGTGTCGCATTTCAAGGACATCATGAACAACTTCATTAGAACATCTTCATGGTGTACTCCCATCTTTAGAATGTTGTCATGGGAGTCTTTGAGGTGTTGTGTCGGATTATGCCCTTCATCATTTCGAAAACAGGGAAGGTAAACATCCCATATATCTATGTCAGGTAAATCATGTAGAGAACCTGCAATATCAGAATAATTCAAAGGAGAAAAACGTGAAGAAATCCATGAAACCTCCATTGAAACAAAATCAACAATCAAATTAAACTAAGGAGTCGTTAGGAAAACAAATAAATAAGAAAGATTTACCTTAAACACTATAAGGCGCATACAACTATGACCCTGTCCACCAACGAATCACATATTTAACCAATTAATTCAGTTACCAAAGGAAACGAAAACTATACCTTCGTTCCCTGACAACAACGCCAAAAGATGTTCATGCTCAAATTGTCCCGGTAACTTAGGACACCCTAAAACCACATCATTGAGGATTCTCGATCCTCCCGCTCTAGGTGATAAGGGTTGGCCTCCCTTTCACCACAAGGGGTAACCCCTAGTGATAATCAAAATTGAATAGTTGTTGTAGAATTAATGTAAATTAAATAGATTTTCTAATTAACAAATAATTAGGCTAGATTATTGAATAAAGAGTATTTTAAATAAATAATGTTTTTTAGGAAATAGAGGTGGTAGGCATATAACATGTGAAAACTTATTAAAAATAAAATATCATTATGACTAAATGAGGTTTAAATTAATATATCATATTTCTTACAAAACATAGAGGTTAGTAAAAATTAAAAATAGAAATAAAATGAAAATACAGAAGTTGAGAAAAATTGGTTTAAATGCATTTACTAGAATTGTTGTAATTGAAAGAATATGGCATCAAGTGCTATTATTATTCATCATGCAACAAAACAATTAAACTATTTGATTTAATTTTTCTAAATAGTAAATATTGGAGGAAAATTAAACCAATTTTAATGTGTGGGAGATTAATCAATTTGATCATGTCAAAGCATTACTAATCACCACATATTACCAGTACAATACAAAAATGAAAATGAAAAATAAATTAGCAATAAAGAATAAAATAAGACGATTGGTTTATGGTATTTAAATTTATGTGCAAATAAAACCCTAAATAACATGTATTGTTAGAGTTTCGTTCTGCAACAAATAAATTCAAATATAATTTTTAAAACTTTAAATAACAAGTATTCAAGTATTTAAATCGTTATTGCATGCAATATTATTGAATAATCATGTTATATCAATAACTTGCACAATGAACTAGTAAATAAAACCTCACATAAAAATAACACACATAAAGAAAAGAAAGAAATAGATATTATTAAATAAAATCCTCACAGTCACAATGAACAACACCACTATAGCAAGTACATGATGGCCTTAAAAAGAATAAGTCTTCATCTCTAATGCACCACCATCCTTCAATCTTCCCAAAAAAGTCCCTCAAACAATATTCTACATCTCCTTTAAATGTCCCGGAGTTCGTTCCATTTTTAGTTCTCCTAACTTGCAAACAAATTTACATTGATAATTATTATTTTGATTAATACATATTTCAACATTTAAATAAATCCCCACTCGAATTCTTCACATTTAAATCCTTTGAGTAATATTCCTGCATTAAAAGAAAAGATAATAATTAATTCTCTAATACAAAACATTATAATAAATGAAATTAAAATATAACTCACCCTTCATAATGTTCTCCTCATTATCTCACGTACATTATTAATGATTTTTTTACCTTAGGTAAGACCCAGTAAAATTTTCCCACTATATAAAACATTAGGTCATAAAATAATCTATTTAACGTGAACGTATTTTCAAGAAACGCAAGATAAAATCAAAAATATTAAATTTAATAATGTGATTGTCCCTTTTAAATGCTTGAATTTCTACAAAATTTTTCATGAAATCTCAATGCTCCTCCCACAATCTTGCACAACCTTCATTCGCCCATTAGAAACAAAATTATGAATTCAAAATAATGCAAATCTAAAATATGTATACATTTAAAAACTATTTAAGGCTAAAAAACCCTTTTTGCGCACAGCAGCAGCAGGTGTGATCTGAATGGGGGCCCTGAGGACCCTCCTCCACCAGAGATCCTTGCGTTTAGGACGTTGATCGGCGACAATAGTAAACACCCAGCAAGGGAAACTCAACGCAAGTTTGTAAAGAAACTGGACAACATTCCCATAGTCGGCTTGCCCGTTGAAGATTCTTGTAGATCTGCTTTGAATTTAGCTGAAAGAGGGCTCATCGGTCAATTTACAGGGCTATGGCCTTCCCCCATGGCTGTCGAGGCGTGGGTACAGAGGATCTAGCGACCACTAGTAAAGGAAGGCATCGGAAGCTTCCTGGTTGGTAAGGGCTTTTTTGTCTTTGTGTTTGATTCAATAGAAGACAGAAATCTCATCTTTAGGAATGGACCATATTTCATGGGCCCTCACGGTCTGCATCTAAACTCATAGTCACCATATTTCGATCCGATAGAAGATGTGTCGTCAGCAGTTCCAGTGTGTGTGCGCCTCCCTCATCTTCCACTGCACTACTGGAACCCGAAGTCACGAGAAACGATTGGTAACACCTTGGGAAAATACATAGACAGAGCAGAGAGAAGGGAGCAGTATTCATGTGCAAGAATATGTGTCGAAGTCGACTTGGAAATAGGGTTACCTGAAGCCATAAAGTTAACAATAGCAGATTGATCCTATATCCAAGAGTTAGACTATGAGCAGCTACCATTCAAATGCAGAAATTGCCATGAATATGGGCATTTCGCAAGCTACTGCAAAAAAAAAGGAGGAGGAAGCTCTAGAGAAGTCGAAAGGAGAGAAATGGATCCAGGTGCAAAAAGCAGTCCAGAACAAGGTGAGTAACAGGAATAAAGGTATAGAGGTACCGATGGAGTCTGGAACTCCCTTAACAGGAATGGCTCAAACAGAAGGAAGAGGAGAACAACCAAAGACAATGGCCACAGTAAACCCATTTGAAACCCTCATCTCTTCAATCAAAATTCCAGATTCAGGGATAGAGGAGATTGAACGGCAAGTTCCCTCACTCGAAGCAGAAAAGAAGAACATGGAAGTAACCCAACTTGACTCCCTAGCAGGAACCTCCTCCTCACCCACATATGCAGAAATGACAAGGGAAAAACCCCTGGAAACCTCTAGGTCATCGGAAGACGAGACATTCAAGAGAACCTCTAAAAGACTTGGAAGGAAATCTCATAAGGAAGCCAGGGAAGAAGAGGCAGAGAGGAAAAAAATGCAAGGCAACCAATCCACCATTGAAATGTCTATCGGGAGAAACACCAGAACAAGGCCCTCTAAGGGGGGATCAACTCACTCCAATCCCACTAAATAATGAAACTAGTCTCTTGGAATTGTAGAAGCTTGGGGAACCCTTCGAAAGTTGAAGCAGTCAAAGATCTTCTGAAAATAGAAACTCCCGAGATCCTCATGCTCTAAGAGACTAAGATTGAAGGGGAAACCCTTCTTGAGATCAGCAAATTAAAATGGGGAAAAAACGCAGGAAAGGCCATTAGTGCAAGAGGTACCTCTGGTGGCCTAACAAGATTGTGGTCGGAGGACAAGTATCAACTAAAAAGCTCTTTTGAGACCCAACATTGGATATTCACCGAACTTCGGCACCTCTCTAGTAAGCTCTCCATCTCTCTCTTCAACCTTTATGTTCCAGTCTACCTTACAGAGAAGAAAGAATGCTGGCAAACCTTGTCTAATTTCTTAGACATTTACTCCCCTTAGAATATAATAGTGGCTGGAGATCTCAACCTCGTCATTGATCCAAAAGAAAAGAGAGGTGGCAATAGTGGCAGGGACCAAATGCTTCCATTAGTAGAGGAGCTGATACTTCATTGGGATCTTCTTGACTTCAAACCGAAGAAAGGTCTTTACACCTGGACAAACAATAGAGTTGGGGTAGAACACATCTCTGCTTGCCTAGATCGCTTCCTAGCGCAGAGCTCTTTGTTGCTAGGAAAAATATTGATCTCCTCGAAAATTCTCCCAAAGCTGGCCTTAGATCACAAACCTATTCTCTTACAGCTAGAAGAGGAAGAAAATTTGGGCCCTATCCCCTTTAGATTCAACCCGCTTTGGTCAGGGAAAGAAGGGTTCATGGAAACTGTTCTGGAGGCATGGTCCATACCTGTGACAGGATCTCCAAGCTTCGTGTGGGAGCAGAAACTAAAAATAACCAAGAGAGCTTTGAAAAAATGGATTAAAGAACCCTCAAATTCTCCTACCAGCAACAGAAAGGAGACAGTTCAGTTTTTATCATATCTGCAAATGGATTTGGAAAGTAAGGAGATCTCTGCTTCAGATTTAGAAAAAAAACAAGTCGTCCAAATCAAATCATTTCGCGCTTTCCGCCATGAAGAAGATACTTGGAGGCTTAAGTCTCATAGCCTGTGGATTAAAGCTGGAGATCGAAATACCTCTTTCTTCCATAGGAAATATAGAGCCCGACTATCTCGAAATCATATCTCTGAAATCACTTGCTCACATGGGACTGTGCTCAAAGGTCAAGAACAACTAAAAAAGGTAGCAAAATAGCGTTTCCAGAATCTGTATAAAGAGGAAGGGAATGGGAGTGAAGAAGTCACCTCTGAATTTCTCTCCCACATTCCATCTTTGGTAAGCAAGGAGGACAACACTAGTCTTATGAAACCTTTTTCCTAGGAAGAAATCTGTAAAGTAATATGGTCCATGGAACCAGACAAGGTACCAGGACCTGACGACTTCTCAATTCTTTTTTATAGAATCTGCTGGGAAATAATATAAACTGATCTTCTGAGGATGATTAAAGTTTTTCATCAAAAATCCGAAGTGGGAGGCAGTACAAATTCTACCTTCCTTGCATTAATACCAAAAGAAGTGAATTCAGGCACTTTTGAAAGGTTTAGGCCAATCTCGCTCTGCAATGAATCATACAAAATCCTGACAAAACTGCTGGCAAACAGAATCAAGCCACTGCTTGGGAAACTCATTTCTCCCACCCAAGGCGGCTTTGTCAAAGGGAGACATATTTTGGACAATGTACTACAGGTTCAAGAAGTCATACATTCCAGTTATATTCAGCAAGAGCAAGGTATGCTCATAAAGTTAGACATGGCAAACGCATTTGACCGGGTAAATTTTTCTTTCCTGTGCAAAGTCTTCCTTTCCTTTGGTTTCAGCTCTAACTTTGTCAATTTGATTAAAGCTTGCATTGAAAAGCCATGGATAGCTCCTTTAGTTAATGGAAGGCCAACAAACTATTTCCAAGCCTCAAGGGGAATAAGGCAAGGATGCCCCCTCTCCCCTTTCTTGTTCATTATGATGGCAGACTCGTTAAGTAGAAAACTGACAGCTGAAAAGAAAGCAGGGACAATTCCAGGAGTTAGGTTCACAAAAGGGCTAGAGCCTCTCAATCACACACTATTTGCAGATGATACTCTTCTTTTGGGCGGAGCCTCCATCAAGATAGCCAAAGTTTACAGTGGAATTCTTCAAAAATTCTATAGCATATCAGGAGCTCTTATAAATAAAAGGAAAAGTGCAATATAATGGTGGAATGTGGATCAACAAGCAATTTAGAGAATATCCCTCTCCTTAGGCTTTTTGGGATTCGCTACTTGGGATAAAATAAAATATCTTGGGTTACCAATAACCTTGGGCCCTAACAAATTATTGCTGTGGAAAGAGGTAATAAGCAAAATTAAGTCCAAGATTACAGCTTGGGGAGGTCAATGGCTCACTAATGCTGGCAAACTCATCCTTATAAAATATGTATTGTCCTCCCTGCTTATTTATTAGGCTTCCTTTCTTCTGGCTCCAAAGAAGATCACGGAACAGATCTCCAGACTTATCACGGATTTTCTGTGGAGAGGAGGAAGAGAAAATCAAAGAAAATTCCATCTAGTGAATTGGGATATAGTTAAACGCCCCATCTCTGAAGGAGTCTTGCAAATAAGAGACCCAGGCCTTGCCAATCTGGCTCTTGGAGGTAAAATACTTTGGACCCTCTTCTCAAACAACAAACACCCTGTCAGTCATGTCATAAAGAAAAAATATCTAAAAGTTTCATCGCTAAGGAAAATACAGATAAATAACAAATGGACGTCGATATGGTGTCTTTGCCTCTGTGGGATAGAGTTCTTCCAAAAGAATTTGTATCGCATTCCTGGCAATGGAAAAAACACGTTGCTTTGGCAAAACAACATAATGGGATAGTTGCTTTTGAGCAAAAATGAAGCAATCAAAGAAATCAGGAGCTGGCTCATTCAACAAGGAGCCCTCACCCTGGAAGATATCTCGACATGGGACGACTCCGGAAAATGGAGAACTTGGGAAATCTCCCGAGTTCCAGATCAAATGCATAGTCAAAAGACCCTCCTGGAAGAATATTTAACGGGACTGGCACCGGTTCACAGGCGTTTGACAGACAAATGGGGATGGGGAAAGATTGAAATATACAATGCAAGGCATGGATTTGCCTCTCTCCAACCACAACAGGCTTCGAGCCATACTGCATCTGTGTGGAAACAAGTCTGGGACCCTCTTGGTCTCCCCAAAATAAATTTCTTCACCTGGGTATTAATGCATGGGAAAGTACTAACTGGTGACAATCTGACCAAAAGAGGTATTCATGGGCCACATCGGTGTTCTCTCCGCTGCAAAGTCCAGGAAACCATGGGGCATCTATTTGTGGATTTCTCTTTTGCTTAAGAAGTTTGGGACTACATCCTTCAAGGCCTCAATGTCTCTGCCCCATCACAAGTCAAAGTAGCTAACCTTTTTAGCACCTGGAGAATGTGTTATCCCCACATGACCCTGTTATCACTCAGGTTGTCCCTTGGCTCCTTAAGGGATACGGCCGAGGTAACCACAAACCAATCTTTGGGCTACAGGTCCTAGCCTACCTGCAGTCAGAGGGGGCTCTCTCTTTAAAATTTAGCTTTGTTTTGGGTTGATTTTAGGCTAGTTATGGTGTACATGGGTTTTGTTTTGATTTTGGTGGGAAGGATGATGTTTTCAAGCAGAGTTGGGATGCATAGAGTGAGAAGTTCTTACCATTGGGCATGGAGTCATGGATTAGGGCTTACTGTTGCGTTTTCTTGGTCATAAGAGGAATACAGAGCAGGATAGCTACACATAGAACAATATCAAGCTGGAATAAAGATGGAATGAAGGTCAGAGATGAAAGGCAACTAAGAATCTTTCATTAGCTAACAGAGAGGGAAGGTGAATGAAAGTCTGTCTAGGAGCAGTCAAGAATTCCTAAATATCAGTCATATGTGAAAGAAACAGGGTAAACATGATCATTTAAGTATGCATATTCATAACCATTTCTGAAGAAAACATATAGAAATAACAAGAACTGAGCATAGAGTGCAGTCAAGCAAAGCCTAAGCTATTCTTCTTTCTTGCTATTTAGATGGTAACACAATGGTGGCGTAAACATATATAAATTGTAAACAGAGGTAAGAAAACACTTATTGAGCCATGTAGTAACACAGGAATTCCACAGTCACTCTTTGGCCATTAAATAACACAACAGACAGTTCTCATCCAAAGCATTCCAGCAGTCTTTGATTATAGAGCTCTCAAAGTATACATCTCAAGTCTATAATGAGGATTATCAACCAACCCCCACAAATATGCTCTGTGGGGAAGTATATATACAAAAAATGAGTTACAAAATATCTAGTTGATGAGTTAATAACTCATAACTTTTTTACCAACTCTTGAGGAATAGTAGATGAAAGAGCAAATGATGCAGTAGATATTTAGGGTACTAGCTATCTGTTCTGTCAGAGAATTTAGACTTTTGGGATTGACTGAGTCGGTTGAGGCGGTGCTTTTAATTTGCATTTTTTGAGCCTGCTGCCCTGGTGCTTCGCTGACTCACTGCTTTGTTATCCTGCTCTCGGTATGCATACTTGGCCTTTTTATGAAATTGCCGTAGTCATATCTTGACTCCCTCTGCCTGCTATCTTTTCTTTAGTTCTCTATTTCCAGCGTTGCCTCTTGCAAATTTTTGGGTTTTGCAGGTAGCCGAGAAAATAGGAAGCTCTCCTTTTTGAGTAATTTTTCTTAGCGATTAGCGCTAATCGCGCATCGAAAACTACCTCTGTTTCTCGTTTCAGGCATCCTTTGACGCGATTCTCGCCCTTTGCGCCTTTTCTGTGATGACATCAGCATGACGTCATCGGCGGGTCCCGGGTACGACAGGGTGACGTGGCAGTGACGTCAGCGGAGGACAGGTGGCGGATGACATGGCAGTACGGCAGGGTGATGTGGCAGTGACGCCAGTGAGACGACGTGGCACAGGACAGAAGGCGGTGAGACAGAAGGCGGTTTGTGGTTTTATCGGACCGCCTTCTGTACGAGGGCGGTAACTATCAGAGGGGCTCCAATACAATAAAAGGCAGACACGCGTCATTTGTACGACGACAAAACCGTCGTGCCATCGGACGCTAACTGTCGAACGTCGGGGTGGCTCCGATATCGCCGAGGGCCGTCGGATGGGGAGGGCCCGATCCGACGGTGGACAAAACTGCGAGCTGGTGGGCTGTTAACATACGGAACCCGCCCGAATATTGGAATATTTATACAATGCTGCGGGGGTTTAGACTTTGGGTAATATGGGTTTTATGGGTTTGTAAGTTGGCGCCGATGGTTATTAATTTAACCAAATGTTAAATCAATCCCAGGTTTGAACGCGGAAAGGCTAATGCCAGGCCCCAAATGAACTTAGCATTTCCCCAAACTGATGTTATAGGGCTATAGTGCCAGGGGATGGGAATATGTATTATTTTTGGGTTTTTATATAATTTTTTGTATAATAGGGGATAAGGAAATGATCTAGGGAGCTAGATAATAGAGTTAGGAGTTAATATGACCTTGTGAAGTGAAAGTGTAGGGGCATGAAGCTAAGTTTACGAAATGAAACTTAGGCATAGTACTGAATGGAATATGGAGAAATGATTTTTACACAAGAAATGTGGCTTCTTTTCATTGAAGAAAGTCAAAGCTTGACTTAGTATTTTACAAAAATGAAGTGATAACAGGACTGGTTGGGTAGATCCCAAGGTCCTAAAGGGGATGTTAGTGAGTGATTTATGGGGGAATAGAAGGGTAATTAGACATTCTTCCAAAGTTCTGCCATTAAAACAACTACTTTGGCACTTTTGTTATTGATGAGATGAGCTCTCCTTTGATAAGACAAAACTGATCAAAACCTTGCTTCTGCAACTTCAAACTACCTACCCAGCCTAATACACCTAACATTTTTTCTTCCATTTGATTGGGTGCACTTAGACTTGCAGACCCTGATTATCTTCTTTTCTTTTGACTGCCCTCCTATCTAAATGTACCCTTATCTCTTCCAAGGGCCCAGATTAAGCAGTTGGGCTCCTTCATTTCTCTACCTAGCTACTCATCTGCCAAGCTTAAGCTGTTTGGACATATATTCATTCTCTATCTTCTAAAACAAGCAATTTAAACCTAGGGAAGCCAAGATTAAGCTGTTTGGCTTTCCCTTAATTGTAAAACTCTTCAAAAATGGTATGATTCTTCAAAATGGAACTTCTTGGAAATATGGAACCTTGCAACATGAAAAGATGACATATTTGGCATGTAAAACAGTCAATCATGAAATATGAAACCTATTGCAATAGGAGGCTAACAGTGGCTCCACTTGGGGATGGTTTTTCAAGATGAAAAGCCAGGAATAGCAGGTCAGAATGCCTTGATCTTCAATTGTTGTTGTAAACTAAAATTCTCCTTCTTCTCAATGCCTTTGACTGAATTCTTATAAGCTGATATGCAATATCCTTTTGAGCTAAATTGCAGAAAAATTACAGCTCTGCTTCTTGCCTTTTGGGTGATTGTAAACATATTGAAATCTGCTTGAGCACTTCTTTGGAATTATTTCAAAAAACAGAGATCTGAAATAGAGCTTTCTTTAATCTTTCCTTCAAAATTTGCTGCGTTGTTTCCTCTTACTGGCCTGCTATAAGAAAAAGTGCTGAAAATACAAATATTAATGTACAGATAGTATACAGAGCTGTGTTGCGTTCAACAAAAGGGATCATGATAGTGCTTTAGCATTCGGCCATTGACAGGGCCTTCTTCAGCTGTGCTGCCATCCAAACTCTTCAGAAAATATGTGTTGTTGCCTTGAACAACAGAAATAATAAAGGGGCCTTTCCACAAGAAATCAAACTTGCCATGCTTTCCTTTGTCCTCTCTTCTTGAATCCCATCTTAAGACTTTGTTGCCTATGTAGAAATCTTCAGCCTTGGTTCTTTTGTCAAACATTTTCTTGAGCTTCTCTTGTAAAATCTGAGTTCTGTCATACACTTGCTCTCTTGTTTGCTGCAAATGGATGGTTTGGTTTATTCTTCTTTGGATATCATTTGGCTTTGCCTGAATCTCTTGCAGTAATTTGATAACAGGGATTCCCAAAGAAGAGGGGAACTTGGCCTCCATGCCATAGACTAACTCATATGGGCTCATCCCAATGGATCTCTTGGTTGACAATCTGTCTGCCCATAGGGCATTTACAAGCTTTTTGTGCCAGTTCTTCTTGTTCTCCTCCAAGACTTTCTTAATGATGTTAATCAGACTCTTGTTGGATGATTCGGCCAAGCCATTACCTTGAGGGTAATAGGCTGTGGAGTGACCTAAGGTAATGTGGAATTTGTGGCAAAAACTGATCATTTTCTTGGATTTGAAGGCAACAGCATTATCTGTAATGATCTTCTCAGGACAGCCAAATCTGGACAAAATGTTGGTTTCAAGGAATTGGATGATGGTGGAGTCATTGGCTTGCCTACATGGGATGGCTTCAATCCACTTGGTAAAGTAATCTGTGGCTGTTAGAATCCACTTATGCTGGCCAAAAGAGGATGGATGGATTTCTCCAATGAAGTCAAGACCCCATTGTTGAAAAGGCTTCTCAGTTGAAATGGGCTTAAGGGGCAAGGGTAGAAGCTTTCTTTTGCCTTCAAAGATTTGGCATTTGTGGCATGAAACAGCAAACTTTCTCACATCAACAAACAAAGAGGGCCAATAGAAACCTGCCCTTAGTATCTTATCAGCAGTGGACTTCCAATATAAGTGCCCTCCACAGTCCCCTGCATGAAATTCTTTCATGACACTGTCAGTTTCATTCATAGTTAGACAATTCAACAATATTCCTTCATGATTTTTCCAAAACAGGGCACTATCTAAGACACAAAACTTTGATGCTTTCATCTTTAAAAATCTCTTTTTGGTTCTGGACAACCCTGGAGGAGCACACAGGTTTAACAATATAAAACATATATCAGCATACCAGGGGGATTGCAAAAAAGCTTCACTGATCTGTGGAGTCGCCAGCTCCTGTTCATTGTCCAGTTGATTAATGTCTAAGGCTTGAAAATTGGTTTCAGACATCAGTTTGGCTAAACCTTGTCCCTTTATCAGCTTGGTGGGTTTTATCTCAATGTCATACTCAAGGATATTGGCAATCCATTTGCCTCTTTTGCCTTCTATGCCTTCTTGAGTTAATATGTCTTTTACAACAGCATTTGGCACATAAGCAATCACATGTGAATATAAAATGTAAATTCTGAAATCTTTGATTGCTTTAACAAGGGCATATGCTTGCTTCTCCATGATTTGGTACTTCAAGGGTGCATCTCTAAGGGCTCGGCTGAAAAATGCAATTGGATTTTCATTTCCCTGATCATCTTTCTGCAAAAGGACAACAACAATGGTGTGTTCAGATGCAAATGAAAAAATGATGAAATCCTTATCAAATTGAGGACTTGTGAGGACTAGGGCTTGGGTTAAGGCAGATTTTATGCCCTCAAAGGCTTGCTTGGCCTCTAAAGTCCATTTTACCTTGGAATCCTTCTTTAACATGTTATTTAGCATTCTTATCAGCTCGGCCAAGTTTGGGATAAATCTCCTTAGGAAATTGATCTTTCCTAGGAATGCTTGCAATTCTTTGATGTTTCTCGGATAAGGGATTTGCAAAATGGCTTGGATTCTTTCCGAATCTATTCTAATTCCATCTTTTGAAATGATATGGCCTAGCAATTTGCCTTCTTCTAGGCCGAAGAGAGATTTCTTAGGATTTAAGGAAATGCCATATTTCCTACAGGTTAGGAACACTTGCCTTAGGTGTTTAAGGTGCTCTTGATCAGATTTTGAGAAAGGAGTAAGGTCATCAAGGTAAACCACTAGGAAATCATGGATTTCCTTGGCAAATGCAATGTCCATGGCCCTTTGAAAGGTAGCACCTGCATTCTTTAGTCCAAAAGGCATTTTCACATATTTAAAGGTTCCCCACGGTGTTGTAAAGGTTGTCTTGTCTTGGTCATCCAGGTGAACAAGTATTTGATTAAAACCTGAAAACCCATCTAGCAAAGAAATTCTTGAAGACCCCACTACTCTTTGTAGAATGTGGTCCATTTTTGGCAGTGGGTAGTGATCTTTAAGGGAGACTTGGTTCAGATTTCTTAAGTCCACACATAGTCTAATCTCCCCTGTTTTCTTCCTTGTGGGAACAAGATTGGATACCCATTCTGAAAATCTAATGGGTGCTATGATACCAGCCTCAAACATTCTTTTCACTTCTTTCTCAATCAAAGGGAGAAGCACAGGATTGATTATCCTTAGTTTCTGTTTGAAGGGTTTTTGATTTGGCTTTAAGGGAATGGTATGTTGAATAACAAAGGTGTAATAGGACTTAAGGTCCTCATAACTCCAAGCAAATACATCTTGAAACTCTTTAAATAAATCAACATATTTTGGTTTTTGATCGGGAGGCAAAGACTTGGACAGTTTAATCATTTTGGGTTTCTCTGCTGTCCCAATATTACAGTCTTCCACAGCAGCGTTTAAGGGCTGCATCTTTGGCTTTTTGGGGACATCGTTTGAATCAAATATGTCTTCTAATGGAGTGAGGCCAGCAGGTAGAAAATTGTCTTTTAAATCAATCACTTCGGCCTCTGCTTCAGCTATTTCATCTAAATGCATTTGCTTCAGCTCTTGCATGTTTTTCTCATCAAAAATGGTTGGGTGCAGCATTTGATTTGCTGCTTCAGCTGTTATAGTTTTCTCATTTTGGCTCATTTGCTGTTGTGGGTCATCCATGGCATCTTCATCAATGTTTAAGCTTGAGAATTCTTGCTATAAGGTAAGAAAATTGTTGATTTGAGCATCATCCTCAAACACTTGCCAATCTTTGATATTGTTAGGGACAGCGGGCCTGTGCTTTATCTCAGCAGTAAAGTGGTGATTGGGCTCAAAGGGCAGCTTGCAAGTGCTAGCAAAAGTAGCCAGACTATGAGCATGCATGTTATGGCTTCTAGAAATCTTAGCAAGCTTGGATTCGGTGAAAGAATTGAGTATTTCTGTGGCAGCAGATCTATAAGCTCTTAGCCTATTGTCATTAGTAACAAAGTTACCTTTCATCTGTTGAATGATCAAATCGGAGTCACCTAGAATGGACACTTTTGCAGCTCCTAGAGCTTTGAGCAGTTTAAGGCCTAAAAGGAGAGCCTCATACTCTGCCATGTTGTTGGTGCATTTGAAGTTTAGTCTGTAAGCATGACCCTCTGCATGGTTGTTATATGTATTGTGAATCCATATTCATGCCCCTGCTCCTAGCTTATTAACAGAACCATCAAACTCTAATACCATGTGATTTCTTGGTTGTGGTTAGTATTAAGAGTTTCAGTCATTTTAGGATTGGGTGGACCTAGGCTTTGTGCTTCATGTGGTTCTTCTTGTATGCTGGTTGCACTAATTGTTTTAACAGTTTCACGGGTATGGGCAACTGACTCTTGATTGATGCATGTTTCTTGTTCTAAAGGCAAAGGCTTCTCATCAATGGGAGGGCAGCTATCATCATTGAACAATATAAAGGAATCCATATCAGAATGGATTGAGTAAATGGGAAAGTTTTGGGGTTTTTCCTCACTACTTACCACATACTTCATCAGTGTTTCTCTATACAGTCTCTTTGGTTGCCCAAAGACTGAAATAGTGGCATAGGAGAGGTCTAGTTGGAGAGATCCTTGGAGTTTTTCTCCCCAAGATCTTGATAAGAGCATGCCATAATTTGGTGGAATGTCAGCAACCACCACGTCCATTAGGATCGTTTTGTTGGGAAATTGGACTAAAGACACACAAAGGTCTTTGATTAAGCCTAAACACTTGACCTGACTAGAATCAAATGAGAATAAGTCTTTGTAGGGTCTAGTGACATCAAGGTTTAGCTTCTCCATTACAGCTTTGGGCATTAGATTGTGTGAAGCACCTGAATCAAACATAGCATTGTGCAACACTTTATCATGAATGTGCAAACTGACATAAAAGGGTAGAACAGCTCCATGTCCTGATTTACCATTGACTTCAGGACCAAAAAGTAATTCAGGTTGATCATCTAAGACATTAACATCATCCCTGTTCTCTGGCATTTGCAGTGATCTTTTGATTTGTTGTCTGTACACATCATGTTTGGCAAGCTCAGAGAGAGGAATAGATATCTTTAATTTACCAATTTCTGCTTCTAAATCAAAAGGTTTTTCTGACTGTGTTTTAGTATTGTGACTGGCAGATTTTCCCTTTTCAATTGTATCTTCAGTGATCTTCTCTTGGTTATCAGTGATTTCTTGAGATTGTTCTGTTTTGGGAAGGCTTTGAGGAGTGCTATTTACATTGTCTTTTGAGGGAAAGGATACAAAAGGCTGGTTATTAGAGGGCTGCATGTCAGATATATCCTCTATGGCCACTTCTTTTAATTTCGGTTCTGTTTTATCAGCAGGTTCTGTGATAGCGACCTTGTCTTTTACTTTCTTAGGCTGCTTGGCATCCTTTGGCTTGATGGGATCAAACACATCAATGGTTCTTGTTCTCAATTTGTATTGTTTATGGACTTCGTAGACAGCTGAATCATAGCCTTGTTTGAAGTCAAATGACTCTCCAGACTTGGTCTGAAATTGATTTATATCATGGTCATCTTGGTCTTCTTGGGTTAGAAATACTTGTTGTTCACTCTTCAAACCCATCAAGTTTATGTGAGTGTCCTCTATCTGCTCACTAGATGTGGATGCTTCAGCATAGTTTTCATGAAAAGGAGGTCTTATATCATGGTCAGGACTGGCCCTTCCAACGTTTGGGTTCTGATTTTTTTTAAAGTTTGGATTTCTGATAGGATTGTTTTGTTGTCCTTCCCATGAGGATTTTCTTTCAATAGTTCCCATTCTATTTTCAAAGCTGTCCATGCCTTTGATGATTGTGTCAAATTTTTGCTCAAAGGCTGAAGGTTCATCTTTAAAAGTGGTTCTTCTCTCAGCTCTTGCTCTATTTCGCTTGGTAATCAGATTTGCCTCCACACTAACAGCTACATTCTGCATGTCTGCTAAGGTTTGAGGGGCTCTTTCCCTTAATTGATAAGCCATGTCTGAATCAAATCCATCAGGGAATTTGTATAAAGCAAGATCAGGTGGAGGTCTAAGGTTTTGTGGAATAGCGTTGTAAACATTGTTAAACCTGGCACAATAGTATAAGATAGCTTCTTGAGGGCCTCTTTTGATAGTGTCATACTCGGATAATATGTGCAGAGGGTCCTTCTTCTTCTCCCATCTGTTAAGAAATGTTTGGTAAAGGGCCTCTGGGTCAGCTATGGAATTTGCAGGAAGAGCTCTAAACCAGGGCCTTACATCTCCTGTTAAACTTTGGACAAAAATCTTCATTCTTACACTATCATCATCTATTTCATAACTCTCAAAATAGTCCTGCATTTTCTTGGTATGTTGCAGGGCTGTGCCAGAACCAGTACCATCAAAATATGTGATTTTGGTTTGATAATCCTGAGGCATAGCCCCTGGATTTGCAGGTAACTGTAAAGGTGCATATCTGTTAGCCATATTTACAGGGATAAGTGGAATGACTGGAACAGCTGGAACAGCTGTAATAACAGTGGTGGTAGTGGTAGTATGCGCAGTGAATGGAGGTGTGGAAAAGGTGCTTGGAGAAGTGGATGACGAACAAGGGGAAGTAGGGGTTGAATGAAACAAAACTTTAACAGGGGTTGGAAAACAGCTTGGCTGAACTGTTTCAGGACTAGAATCAGCAAACTCTTCTTGTTTTTGTTTGCTAAGGTTTCTAGAGATTAAATTGGGATTTTCAAAAACAGCTGGTGGATTTGGGTCTGGATTTGACCTAGTATTACGTGTTTTCTTCTTGGGAGCCAGCTTCTAACTTTGTTTTTGGTATTTTCTGAGAAATTTCTGTTTTTAGGAAGGAACTGATCAAATTTTTTGAACAGCTATCTGTAGCTTAAAACTAGCATGAAGATTGACTGAAGCAGCTTTTATTTACTCCTGTAAATGCAAAGCAAGAACAGTTTCAAAGGCTTCCTGGCTGACATTCAGGCTTCATCTGTAGCTTTAAGGAATAGACAGTGATTGCAACAATTCATTCAGGTCCCCAGTGGAGTCGCCAATGATGTTATCACTCAGGTTGTCCCTTGGCTCCTTAAGGGATATGGCCGAGGTAACCACAAACCAATCTTTGGGCTGCAGGTCCTAGCCTACCTGCAGTCAGAGAGGGCTCTCTCTTTAAAATTTAGCTTTGTTTTGGGTTGATTTTAGGCTAGTTATGGTGTACATGGGTTTTGTTTTGATTTTGGTGGGAAGGATGATGTTTTCAAGCAGAGTTGGGATGCATAGAATGAGAAGTTCAAACCATTGGGCATGGAGTCATGGATTAGGGCTTTCTGTTGCGTTTTCTTGGTCACAAGAGGAATACAGAGCAGGATAGCTACACATAGAACAATATCAAGCTGGAATAAAGATGGAATGAAGGTCAGAGATGAAAGGCAACTAAGAATCTTTCATTAGCTAACAGAGAGGGAAGGTGAATGAAAGTCTGTCTAGGAGCAGTCAAGAATTCCTAAATATCAGTCATATGTGAAAGAAACAGGGTAAACATGATCATTTAAGTATGCATATTCATAACCATTTCTGAAGAAAACATATAGAAATAACAAGAACTGAGCATAGAGTGTAGTCAAGCAAAGCCTAAGCTATTCTTCTTTCTTGCTAGTTAGATGGTAACACAATGGTGGCGTAAACATATATAAACTGTAAACAGAGGTAAGAAAACACTTATTGATCCATGTAGTAACACAGGAATTCCACAGTCACTCTTTGGCCATTAAATAACACAATAGACAGTTCTCATCCAAAGCATTCCAGCAGTCTTTGATTATAGAGCTCTCAAAGTATACATCTCAAGTCTAGAATGAGGATTATCAACTAACCCCCACAAATATGCTCTGTGGGGAAGTATATATACAAAAAATGAGTTACAAAAGATCTAGTTGATAAGTTAATAACTCATAACTTTTTTACCAACTCTTGAGGAATAGTAGATGAAAGAGCAAATGATGCAGTAGATATTTAGGGTACTAGCTATCCGTTCTGTCAGAGAATTTAGACTTTTGGGATCGACTGAGTCGGCTGAGGCGGTGCTTTTAATTTGCATTTTTTGGGCCTGCTGCCCTGGTGCTTCGCTGAGTCACTGCTTTGTTATCCTGCTCTCGATATGCATACTTGGCCTTTTTATGAAATTGTCGTAGTCATATATTGACTCCCTTTGCCTGCTGTCTTTTCTTTAGTTCGTAGTCATATCGCGCATCGAAAATTGCCTCTGTTTCTCGTTTCAGGCATCCTTTGACGCGATTCTCGCCCTTTGCGCCTTTTCTGTGATGACGTCAGCATGACGTCATCGACGAGTCCCGTGTACGGCAGGGTGACGTGGCAGAGACGTCAGTGGAGGACAGGTGGCGGATGACATGGTAGTACGACAGGGTGATGTGGCAGTGACGCCAGTGAGACGACGTGGCACAGGACAGAAGGCGGTTTGTGGTTTTATCGGACCGCCTTCTGTACGAGGGCGGTAACTGTCAGAGGGGTTCCGATACAATAAAAGGCGGACACACGTCATTTGTACGACAGCAAAACTGCCGTGCCATTGGACGCTAACTGTCGAACGTCGGGGTGGCTCCGATATCGCCGAGGGCCATCGGATGGGGAGGGCCCGATTCGACGATGGGCGGAACTGCGAGCTGGTGGGCTGTTAACATACGGAACCCACCCGAATATTCGAATATTTATACAATGTTGCGGGGGTTTAGACTTTGGGTAATATGGGTTTTATGGGTTTGTAAGTGGGCGCCGGTGGTTATTAATTTAACCAAATGCTAAATCAATCCCAGGTTTGAATGCGGAAAGGCTAATGCCAAGCCCCAAATGAACTTAGCATTTCCCCAAACTGATGTTATAGGGCTATAGTGCCAGGGGATGGGAATATGTATTATTTTTGGGTTTTTATATAATTTTTTGTATAATAGGGGATAAGGAAATGATCTAGGGAGCTAGATAATAGAGTTAGGAGTTAATATGACCTTGTGAAGTGAAAGTGTAGGGGCATGAAGCTAAGTTTACGAAATGAAACTTAGGCATAGTACTGAATGGAATATGGAGAAATGATTTTTACACAAGAAATGTGGCTTCTTTTCATTGAATAAAGTCAAAGCTTGACTTATTATTTCACAAAAATGAAGTGATAACAGGACTGGTTGGGCAGATCCAAAGGTCCTCAAGGGGATGTTAGTGAGTGATTTATGGGGGAATAGAAGGGGAATTAGACATTATTCCAAAGTTCTGCCATCAAAACAACTGCTTTGGCACTTTTGTTATTGATGAGATGAGCTCTCCTTTGATAAGACAAAACTGATCAAAACCTTTCTTCTGCAACTTCAAACTACCTACCCAGCCTAATACACCTAACATTTTTTCTTCCATTTGATTGGGTGCACTTAGACTTGCAGACCCTGATTATCTTCTTTTCTTTTGACTGCCCTCCTATCTAAATGTACCCTTATCTCTTCCAAGGGCCCAGATTAAGCAGTTGGGCTCCTTCATTTCTCTACCTAGCTACTCATCTGCCAAGCTTAAGCTGTTTGGACAGATATTCATTCTCTATCTTCTAAAACAAGCAATTTAAACCTAGGGAAGCCAAGATTAAGCTGTTTGGCTTTCCCTTAACTATAAAACTCTTCAAAAATGGTATGATTCTTCAAAATGGAACTTCTTGGAAATATGGAACCTTGCAGCATGAAAAGATGACATATTTGGCATGTAAAACAGTTAATCATGAAATATGAAACCTATTGCAATAGGAGGCTAACAGACCCAAAGAAAGACAGCATGGAACAGAATCTAGAAAGTAGTACCTAAATACGTCTGCTGGAAAATATGGCTCACCATAAACGACTAGATTTTCAACAACATTCCGAACTCCCCTTTGAAGGTGGCAGCAAAAGCAAAAGCATTACTCCTCGAGACTATGGCCAATCATCCCCTTAAAAACGATAGCATGCTTCTCCCGGAAGAAAAAAAATGGATAGGAACTTATATATTTCGAGACAGGATAAACAACACCACATGCCCCAGTAAATCTCTTGTATGGAGACTACGAGAAGCGGACGCAGATTTTCAATCTTGGTGGAGGAAATAGGGTAAAACAACAATCTTTTTTGATGGTGCCTCCAAAGGCAATCCAGGGACAGCAGGAGCAGGCAGAGTGATCTACTCCCCGGAGGGTATTCGTGAAGATAGCTTCAGCTGGGGACTTGGACAGAGAACCAACAACCAGGCAGAAATCCTTGGGTTGCTAAAAGCCTGTCAGATAGCACATGAAAAAGGCATTAAGGAAATACAAGTCTTCGGGGACTCAGAAATGTTGATAAAGATATTAAATTCAGAGGACCACTTCAACAATCTGGCACTCAACAAGACACTTCAAAGGCTGAGATACGTGCTACACGACTTCTCTTCCTATCTCATTTTCCATATTCTACGTGGCTCAAATAAGGAAGCAGACGCAAAAGCGCATGCCTCGTGCCACAAGGACTCTTAAGCAAGAATGATGAAGAACCCACATGGAACCCGATCCCGTAATCTAGAGTAAATCTACACCTATGTAAGGAAAAGGAGAGCTACGACTAAAAGGAATAATGAATATTGTAATGATGGTTGTTTTGGTTTCGGCCCAACCGATTTTAAATAATTAATATAACTGTTATATATATACATTTCAATTTCAAATTTAAAATAAAATTTTAATTATAAGTTTTAGATTTTAACTTTAACATAGATTTCAAATAGTTTCTAAACAACTTAGACAATATAATCTCAATAATGTATACATTTGAGTTTCAAATAATATTATATAAATAATTATAATTTTTTAGTAAATAAATAAATACACATGCATATTTTAATTTAAATTAATATATATATTTGTGTGTGTGCGTGTGTGAATATAATCTTATTTGAAATCCTTAAACATATTTAATATTATTGTCGGGTCCGTAGAGAGGGAGGAAGTTGAAAGCCATTAGGGATCGATGGCTATAATAAATGGAAGGTTTATTGTTATGTTTGTAAAGGTTAAACAAATGTATTTTTTAAAGGTGTATAATATACCTTGGATTAGGAGGTACGTATCTTTATATTTATTGGAGTGATTCATAATATAATTTACGTTGAGTTTTAATATTTGTTACACTGGAACCACTCCTGAGAGGTGGGAAACCCGTTCCAATGGTTCCCGTGCTCCCGGGAGCTTTGGAACTATATGGGAACGTTACCTTTTCAGTGGGAGCTGCAATGGGAGTTGGGGAAACTTCTGGGAGCTTTGAAGATTGTTTTTTTTTTAGTTCCAACGTTCCCTGGGGTTGGGGAATAGAAATCCTGTAGAGAAATATGCTAAACTGCCCACAAAACATGAGCCTATGTTGAAACCTTCGCAGGAAGAAATGCCAAAGACATCCTTAACACCAATATCCTTAACTAAGACACTGGAGCAATATCTTGATGGGTTAAGGAAGCGTGTGGCAACTCGACATAAGGGCGATATCTAGGATGTCCTGCTGGTGAGTATTTCTTTTGTTGTTTATGTATATATATTGCAGAAGATTGTGTGTGCATATTGTATGTGGCAGTCAATGCTTAAACATTAGAGTTGCTTGTCTTTTTCTCTTAAGAATAACTAGAGAAACATATGTAAAATTATTTCTTTGTATTTTTAAGCCAGATTATTTCAAAGATTGGTCATGTGTCAGAGAATTGATAATGAACTACATTTTATATATATAACAAGGAGAGGCTCAGGGGGAGAGACACCCAAAGAATATATTTATATATAACAAAGATTATATATTTATTATTTATATATTTAAATTGATTTCAATATTTTGATTATCGTATAAATTATATAATTTAAAAAATAATTTTAATTTTTTAATTTTTAATTTTTTTATTATATAATATTATGCTCCCGATTAGTTGTTTCCTGTAAATTTTGGGGAAAATTCTAGTTGTTCCCGACACCCATACCCAGGTTCCCAACGTTCCCATGTTCCAAAAACTCGTGCAACATAGGTTTTAATGTGAAACATGAGGTAGAGTTTTAGGTTTGGATGGTTAGTCGTTTGTTTAATATTTTTTTATTTTATTTTTAATTATTTTAATTTTTATGTTATTTAATTTATATTATTTTAATTTAATTGATTTGTTTTATATTTAGTTCATATTTATTTATTTTATAATTTAATTGCTATGTTTAATTTTAATTAATTATATTTGATTTGTTTTTTTTAATATTTAATTTTTGTGTAATTATTTTAATAATAATGATTGTTATAATGGAACTGATGCGGCGCGTTAGGGTTTGAGAGAATAGGGTTTTCAGAGCCAAAGCGGACGGAAACGGAAGCCTGGGAGGCGAGAGAAGGGTTAAACGGGTGCAGGAGGAAACTTCGCAAGGGTAAAACAAACGGTGGAAGGGAGAAAGAAAATGGACGGGGCTGAAGGGTTCTATGGAAGGAAAACAGGGGAGGGGAGAGATCCCCTCCTTTAGGAATGTAGTAGTAGGTGAAACAAATGGAAGCGGATTGCAAGGGACGCAGAAGGAGATCAACAGGGATGCGCTAGTGCTAGGGAATCGATGGCAAGCAAGAACGGGAAGCAGGTGTTTACCTAGGGCACAGAAAAAACCAAGGTATGTAATCCCAAATAACAAACTTGAAGATTATAGATGCTATATGAGAGATCATGCTTTGATTTGTAAGTTTATAGGGTTTTGGCCATCTGAAAAGGATTTAACAAAATGGATACAACAAATATGGAGGCCAAAAGGGCATATAGATCTAAAACTAGGAGCAAAAGGCTTTTTCACAGTCATTTTTGCAAATCTAGAGGATAAGGAAAGAACTTTTGAAGAGGGACCATACTTTATGAACAATGCAGGCTTATTTATGAGGCCCTGGGAGGATAGATACAACCCAGATAATGAGAAACTGTTGGCAGCTCCCATCTGGGTCAGATTATTCGGATTACCAATGGAGTTTTGGGATCCTGATATATTGGAAGGGATTGGCAACTCAATCGAAACTTTTGTTAAGGTGGCAGAGTCAACCAAAAGAGGGAAGTACACATATTGTGCAAGGATATGTGTGTACATGAATATAGCAGAGCCTTTGCCGGAGTATATAGAGGTGGAATACCATGATGAAATATGGCAACAGCCAATAGACTACGAGCATATTCCCTTCAGGTGCAGAAGATGCCATGAGTACGGACATCTATTTAGGTAATGCCCACAAAACAGAGAGGCGGAAGCAACAAGGACACAGGAGGAAGAACAGAGGAGAACAGAAGGATCGGATACCGGGGATGAGGGATTCAAGGAGATCCAAAGGAGGAAGAAACAAAGCACGGAGGGAATGAGGATTCAACTAAAAGAGAAAAATATAGCATGTTAGCGCTTGGAATTCACCTAGGCTGAGATAGACAAACTCTCAAGGCTACATCAAACCATTTCACCTCGTAGCTAGCCCTACGAGGTATGAGAAGGCTCTCTTGGGTCAGATTTGATAGATCTTATAATATAATTAGGCTGACCAATTAGGATCAAAGATATTAGGCTAGTAAATTGATAAAGGGGGGTTGATTTAATGATTTTTGGGTTTTTTGGTGGCAATTGGTGGAAGTGCAATTCAAGGTGCGGGGATTGAGCACAGTTTTCAGAGGGGGATCTAAGGGGCAAGGTAGGAATGAGTGCTGATGCCTTAATCTGAGATGGATGATCAGAGATGATAGAGGAGAAGCTAAAGAGGGCAAACACACAATTCGAATCCTCTCTAGACAGTAGAAAACATTAAAATTGAACAAACTAAAAAGCTGAGCATGTCAAAACATGAGTTCAAACTTTACCACTTCATCTGTCCAATTTAGAAGCATAAGAGAGATGTGAAACACATAAACAAACTTACAAGAACATGTAGAGAACACACCATCAACAATCAGATCCACAAGAATCCTCAAAGATGTCTGTAAAACCCTGGCTTTCCTTGCCTTTAATTGCAGAAATAGATGCACAATATACAATAAAGCTTCCTTACACAAGAGTCCAACCATCAAAATGAGAAGGAGAGAGCATAATATAGACCATCTAGACCATCTAACTCCTTTCCCCACCTCTAGGGGTCGAGCTCAGCTTTCTAGGAGCAGTTTGAACAAATTCTAAACTAAGAACTAGAAAATAGGCAGCCAAACAACTTGCCTCTATTACTTAGCTAACTCATCCATGCATTAATTTTTCACTTTTTACATCATGGAAGCTTCTAGAAGGGTAAAGAAAGATAAAATCTATCAAAGTGCCATGAAAATATTACATTTATCCATCATCTACAAGTAAAAATGGTCAACCATAGTCAAAACAGTGTTTTTTGACCGAAAATGGCAATTCTGGCAAATCTGGAAGTTCTGGTCGCGCCCTTTTACAGCTGTTTTTGAGTGGGTTCCACTGGTCCAAATCAGGTGCAAGATGGCTCATTGGAAAGCTTGGCCTGTCTACTTTCCATCCCAAGTGGAATTTCTGAATTTGGTGTTGATTTGACCCCTCAAAAACCATTTCTCCCAAGGTCACTTTCTGCAACTCAAAAAGTGGGCAGAAAGTCATTTTTTAGGTGTATTTTGAGCTTTTGGAGGCTCAAAACTCAAAATCAGGCTTCTCCCAAGTATTGGTAATTTTTATTTTTGAATGCCCTTTCCAAAAATGCCAAGTTTGCAAAATTCCGAGCAGCCCTTCAAACTGGTCTCACCCGGGGTGAGACCAGTTCTTGGGAAAAACCTGTAATTGGCACAAAAAATTCACAAATGACAAAATTTTCTCCAAATTTCTTGAAATTTGGGCTGGGAGTCCCCAATCAAGTACCATGCTCAGTCAAAGAGGCTTTGGCCAAAATTTGGAGTGGATCGGGCGTTTTCCTTCGTTTTTGTGCTTTGGCCAACCGTCCTTGGAGCACCTTCGTTCTCGCCGGTATTTTTGACATTTCTCTCAAAACATGAGACCTGTGTAAAAAGTGAAAGAGGTTTTTCTTCCTTGGCATGTTGTGGACAAAAACCTCTCTCAGTTTTGCAAAATTCATCTTTGATTGCTCAGAAACAGCTTTTGAGTGAAACTTGTCCCGATGTGTGAAACAAGCGATTTTGTCGAAATGGAGCGAAATGAAGGGGATAGAGGGCTTCTAAATTCTTGGGGAAATTTTTGGGAGTGGGGAGGGATGTTAGGAAGCAGGGGAAAGTGAAATCTCAGAGATTGAGTGAGGGGAAGGGGTCGAAAAGGACAAAACACAGGCCAAACCTAGAAAATTGCCATGTTGTAGCTAGAAACTAGGGTTTGTGCAAAAATGAGGAATTTGGCGGATCTAAGGGATGGGAAGTGTTTGATAAGGTACTTTAAGGATAGGGAAAGGTGTATGAACATCAGGAAACAAGTTTTGCCAGTGATTTGACCATCCAAGTGAAATTGCCTTCAAAACCCTAGGAGAGGGAAATGACCTTGCCTAGGTGCAACTGAAGCATGAAAAAGGTGTGAAATGACTCATTAGACACTGACATGATAATGACAACCCTCTGAATGATGATAGGCTCAGCTGAATGATGACATGGACTGACATTTGGGCAAACCCTAGACCTAATGCCTAGTGACCAAATTTTGCTTGAAAACTCTTTGAAATGACAAAATTTGACCTTGACACTTTAAAATCACTTTGAAAGAGCATATTTGATCACTGGAGGAAGGCTGGAAAGACTGACACTAACATTGGCTCCAATGGGGATGGCAGCTCCTTGGAGGTGCCAAGAACCTCAGACCTCTTGGGAGAGCAGACCAGTGCTTTTTTCATTGGGCAATGGAGTCAACTTATTCACACCTTTGACACAAAACTTTGACACATTTATTGAATGAGAACTTGACTGAAAACTGACTGAAACTTAACTGAAGCTTGACTCAAACCGACTCGATGGCAAACTGAAATAACTTGAAAAAACTCACTCAACAGACCAAACACAAATGACTCATGACCGACTTAAAACAGAACTTTACAAAGCTTTTTGAAGGGCAGCAGTCCATCAAGATTTGAAATCATGATGACAACCACCGGTGTTTCTTACAAGACTATATACATCAAACTATATCAAAATGCCAATGCAACCAATCAAGCAGATGCCTTCTTGATTGATTCTCCCAATCAGATCGCATGATCAACAATAGATACTGGTAACCGGGCATCCAAAAACATAGCTGACCATGATCTCCTTCATCACTGAACACTGCAATAAACACTATCACTGCTGGTTGCAACAAACTTACTAGAGGATCGTGAAAAACATGAAGATTTGCCACTGCCACCTCCTGCTGAAAGAACAAGGTATCCTTTGTTTCAAACTCTGATCTGTCTTCATCATGTGCTTCAGTAAAAGTATGCTCATGGGCTTCAAAAATCTCTGAACAAACGGATGAGCAGATCTCTTCTTGGAAAAACATTTCAGCACATGAAACATATGAGGAAGAATCTGAAATGGAATCCTGAATGCTATGATCTGCGGTAGTTTGACAGTATGGTAGGTCATCTTCAAATGATATGACAGCCGGATTATCATCTTTGTGAAAGAAAACATTATCTATTTGCTGATCTACAAGACAATCATCTTTTTCAACAAAGGAAGAAGTTTCCCCAACACTTTCCTGACTATGTGTGCATTGCAAATCTGTTGTAGCTTGGGTTGTAGCATGACCTTTCAAAAACTGATCTATCTCCTCTTCAGACAAAGGAGATAATGCCTTTTGTTTTCTTCTGCTCAAACAGTGATTGTCTTCATATGACATGGCAATCAAATTATCCAAATTATGATTGAAAGAGGGTTTTTCACTTACTTGAACGAAGATCTCATCTTGCTGTTCATGAGCTGGCTGAATTACCTCCTCACGAAGGCGCTGTTCTGATGGCATAAGGACATTTGGATCAAGAACTTTGTCCATGATCTCAACAACAAAACTCTCCTTTTCAGAATTCGGCACAAGGTATGCTTGGTTATCACAATCTGAAATGGCTGACTTGACTGCATCACATTCTAAAATTGAATCTTGACTACCCTGCACGATGTCTTCTTCTGTGGGCAGATCTGAAATAGAACCCTCTCTTTCATCATTTTCAGCCATATGGCCATCTTCAACCTGCAGATCTTGACAAGTATCTAAGATTTCTGTGTGCTGCTGAAACGGATTTTCATACAAGGCTTCCATGATCTCTTCATCCATGAAATTGTCATCTTCATAAAACTTCTCAAGGCTTTCAATAAAACTATATACATGCTGGCAACAGTCTTGAACTAAATTCAATGATGGATAAGAGTCCTTATATTTTTCCATGAACATAGCATGAAAATCCTTTAAACAATAAATACAAGCAGGCGGCAAACTTTCATACCATGATTGAGCTTTACCTTCCAGAGTGGCCAAGAATATCTTCATCAAGCAATCCTCAGGAAAATCGATCTTGAATTTGCGAATATGCATATGAAATCTGACTAGATGTAAAGCAGCATCCTTCTTACCATCATCACTAAATGTAGGCAAATTCCTTGACCAATCTACCTTTGGAATTTTGTTTGGAAAACCAGGAATGTGATCTCGGCTCAAGGGAGCATATCTTCTTGCAATCTGATCCATCTTGAAAATCTCAAAGCTACTGATCTTCCTGCAGTGAAGTCACCATGAAGCACAGGTTGTTGGATTCTTCAGTGAAAGGAGTCGCCAGTGAATGATTTCAGCCTTTCAAGTGTCTGATCGTTGTTCACCATCAACAATCAGATCTGAACTTGATACATGTACTGGGGTAAAGTGTCAATGAAGCGCTATGTTCACAAATCCCACGGAGATAGACTGAAGCAGCGTTTATCTACTTGCGCTGATGTAAAACAAGAGCGTTTTCGAAGGCTTCTGGCGTAACTTCAGGCTCCGTCTAAGACTTATGAAATAACACGACAATGAGCAAACGATTAATATGTTCTCCCCAGTATGGTCGCCAATATGTTAGCGCTTGGAATTCACCTAGGCTGAGATAGACAAACTCTCAAGGCTACATCAAACCATTTCACCTCGTAGCTAGCCCTACGAGGTATGAGAAGGCTCTCTCGGGTCAGATTTGATAGATCTTATAATATAATTAGGCTGACCAATTAGGATCAAAGATATTAGGCTAGTAAATTGATAAAGGGGGGTTGATTTAATGATTTTTGGGTTTTTTGGTGGCAATTGGTGGAAGTGCAATTCAAGGTGCGGGGATTGAGCACAGTTTTCAGAGGGGGATCTAAGGGGCAAGGTAGGAATGAGTGCTGATGCCTTAATCTGAGATGGATGATCAGAGATGATAGAGCAGAAGCTAAAGAGGGCAAACACACAATTCGAATCCTCTCTAGACAGTAGAAAACATTAAAATTGAACAAACTAAAAAGCTGAGCATGTCAAAACATGAGTTCAAACTTTACCACTTCATCTGTCCAATTTAGAAGCATAAGAGAGATGTGAAACACATAAACAAACTTACAAGAACATGTAGAGAACACACCATCAACAATCAGATCCACAAGAATCCTCAAAGATGTCTGTAAAACCCTGGCTTTCCTTGCCTTCAATTGCAGAAATAGATGCACAATATACAATAAAGCTTCCTTACACAAGAGTCCAACCATCAAAATGAGAAGGAGAGAGCATAATATAGACCATCTAGACCATCTAACTCCTTTCCCCACCTCTAGGGGTCGAGCTCAGCTTTCTAGGAGCAGTTTGAACAAATTCTAAACTAAGAACTAGAAAATAGGCAGCCAAACAACTTGCCTCTATTACTTAGCTAACTCATCCATGCATTAATTTTTCACTTTTTACATCATGGAAGCTTCTAGAAGGGTAAAGAAAGATAAAATCTATCAAAGTGCCATGAAAATATTACATTTATCCATCATCTACAAGTAAAAATGGTCAACCATAGTCAAAACAGTGTTTTTTGACCGAAAATGGCAATTCTGGCAAATCTGGAAGTTCTGGTCGCGCCCTTTTACAGCTGTTTTTGAGTGGGTTCCACTGGTCCAAATCAGGTGCAAGATGGCTCATTGGAAAGCTTGGCCTGTCTACTTTCCATCCCAAGTGGAATTTCTGAATTTGGTGTTGATTTGACCCCTCAAAAACCATTTCTCCCAAGGTCACTTTCTGCAACTCAAAAAGTGGGCAGAAAGTCATTTTTTAGGTGTATTTTGAGCTTTTGGAGGCTCAAAACTCAAAATCAGGCTTCTCCCAAGTATTGGTAATTTTTATTTTTGAATGCCCTTTCCAAAAATGCCAAGTTTGCAAAATTCCGAGCAGCCCTTCAAACTGGTCTCACCCGGGGTGAGACCAGTTCTTGGGAAAAACCTGTAATTGGCACAAAAAATTCACAAATGACAAAATTTTCTCCAAATTTCTTGAAATTTGGGCTGGGAGTCCCCAATCAAGTACCATGCTCAGTCAAAGAGGCTTTGGCCAAAATTTGGAGTGGATCGGGCGTTTTCCTTCGTTTTTGTGCTTTGGCCAACCGTCCTTGGAGCACCTTCGTTCTCGCCGGTATTTTTGACATTTCTCTCAAAACATGAGACCTGTGTAAAAAGTGAAAGAGGTTTTTCTTCCTTGGCATGTTGTGGACAAAAACCTCTCTCAGTTTTGCAAAATTCATCTTTGATTGCTCAGAAACAGCTTTTGAGTGAAACTTGTCCCGATGTGTGAAACAAGCGATTTTGTCGAAATGGAGCGAAATGAAGGGGATAGAGGGCTTCTAAATTCTTGGGGAAATTTTTGGGAGTGGGGAGGGATGTTAGGAAGCAGGGGAAAGTGAAATCTCAGAGATTGAGTGAGGGGAAGGGGTCGAAAAGGACAAAACACAGGCCAAACCTAGAAAATTGCCATGTTGTAGCTAGAAACTAGGGTTTGTGCAAAAATGAGGAATTTGGCGGATCTAAGGGATGGGAAGTGTTTGATAAGGTACTTTAAGGATAGGGAAAGGTGTATGAACATCAGGAAACAAGTTTTGCCAGTGATTTGACCATCCAAGTGAAATTGCCTTCAAAACCCTAGGAGAGGGAAATGACCTTGCCTAGGTGCAACTGAAGCATGAAAAAGGTGTGAAATGACTCATTAGACACTGACATGATAATGACAACCCTCTGAATGATGATAGGCTCAGCTGAATGATGACATGGACTGACATTTGGGCAAACCCTAGACCTAATGCCTAGTGACCAAATTTTGCTTGAAAACTCTTTGAAATGACAAAATTTGACCTTGACACTTTAAAATCACTTTGAAAGAGCATATTTGATCACTGGAGGAAGGCTGGAAAGACTGACACTAACATTGGCTCCAATGGGGATGGCAGCTCCTTGGAGGTGCCAAGAACCTCAGACCTCTTGGGAGAGCAGACCAGTGCTTTTTTCATTGGGCAATGGAGTCAACTTATTCACACCTTTGACACAAAACTTTGACACATTTATTGAATGAGAACTTGACTGAAAACTGACTGAAACTTAACTGAAGCTTGACTCAAACCGACTCGATGGCAAACTGAAATAACTTGAAAAAACTCACTCAACAGACCAAACACAAATGACTCATGACCGACTTAAAACAGAACTTTACAAAGCTTTTTGAAGGGCAGCAGTCCATCAAGATTTGAAATCATGATGACAACCACCGGTGTTTCTTACAAGACTATATACATCAAACTATATCAAAATGCCAATGCAACCAATCAAGCAGATGCCTTCTTGATTGATTCTCCCAATCAGATCGCATGATCAACAATAGATACTGGTAACCGGGCATCCAAAAACATAGCTGACCATGATCTCCTTCATCACTGAACACTGCAATAAACACTATCACTGCTGGTTGCAACAAACTTACTAGAGGATCGTGAAAAACATGAAGATTTGCCACTGCCACCTCCTGCTGAAAGAACAAGGTATCCTTTGTTTCAAACTCTGATCTGTCTTCATCATGTGCTTCAGTAAAAGTATGCTCATGGGCTTCAAAAATCTCTGAACAAACGGATGAGCAGATCTCTTCTTGGAAAAACATTTCAGCACATGAAACATATGAGGAAGAATCTGAAATGGAATCCTGAATGCTATGATCTGCGGTAGTTTGACAGTATGGTAGGTCATCTTCAAATGATATGACAGCCGGATTATCATCTTTGTGAAAGAAAACATTATCTATTTGCTGATCTACAAGACAATCATCTTTTTCAACAAAGGAAGAAGTTTCCCCAACACTTTCCTGACTATGTGTGCATTGCAAATCTGTTGTAGCTTGGGTTGTAGCATGACCTTTCAAAAACTGATCTATCTCCTCTTCAGACAAAGGAGATAATGCCTTTTGTTTTCTTCTGCTCAAACAGTGATTGTCTTCATATGACATGGCAATCAAATTATCCAAATTATGATTGAAAGAGGGTTTTTCACTTACTTGAACGAAGATCTCATCTTGCTGTTCATGAGCTGGCTGAATTACCTCCTCACGAAGGCGCTGTTCTGATGGCATAAGGACATTTGGATCAAGAACTTTGTCCATGATCTCAACAACAAAACTCTCCTTTTCAGAATTCGGCACAAGGTATGCTTGGTTATCACAATCTGAAATGGCTGACTTGACTGCATCACATTCTAAAATTGAATCTTGACTACCCTGCACGATGTCTTCTTCTGTGGGCAGATCTGAAATAGAACCCTCTCTTTCATCATTTTCAGCCATATGGCCATCTTCAACCTGCAGATCTTGACAAGTATCTAAGATTTCTGTGTGCTGCTGAAACGGATTTTCATACAAGGCTTCCATGATCTCTTCATCCATGAAATTGTCATCTTCATAAAACTTCTCAAGGCTTTCAATAAAACTATATACATGCTGGCAACAGTCTTGAACTAAATTCAATGATGGATAAGAGTCCTTATATTTTTCCATGAACATAGCATGAAAATCCTTTAAACAATAAATACAAGCAGGCGGCAAACTTTCATACCATGATTGAGCTTTACCTTCCAGAGTGGCCAAGAATATCTTCATCAAGCAATCCTCAGGAAAATCGATCTTGAATTTGCGAATATGCATATGAAATCTGACTAGATGTAAAGCAGCATCCTTCTTACCATCATCACTAAATGTAGGCAAATTCCTTGACCAATCTACCTTTGGAATTTTGTTTGGAAAACCAGGAATGTGATCTCGGCTCAAGGGAGCATATCTTCTTGCAATCTGATCCATCTTGAAAATCTCAAAGCTACTGATCTTCCTGCAGTGAAGTCACCATGAAGCACAGGTTGTTGGATTCTTCAGTGAAAGGAGTCGCCAGTGAATGATTTCAGCCTTTCAAGTGTCTGATCGTTGTTCACCATCAACAATCAGATCTGAACTTGATACATGTACTGGGGTAAAGTGTCAATGAAGCGCTATGTTCACAAATCCCACGGAGATAGACTGAAGCAGCGTTTATCTACTTGCGCTGATGTAAAACAAGAGCGTTTTCGAAGGCTTCTGGCGTAACTTCAGGCTCCGTCTAAGACTTATGAAATAACACGACAATGAGCAAACGATTAATATGTTCTCCCCAGTATGGTCGCCAATATGTTAGCGCTTGGAATTCACCTAGGCTGAGATAGACAAACTCTCAAGGCTACATCAAACCATTTCACCTCGTAGCTAGCCCTACGAGGTATGAGAAGGCTCTCTCGGGTCAGATTTGATAGATCTTATAATATAATTAGGCTGACCAATTAGGATCAAAGATATTAGGCTAGTAAATTGATAAAGGGGGGTTGATTTAATGATTTTTGGGTTTTTTGGTGGCAATTGGTGGAAGTGCAATTCAAGGTGCGGGGATTGAGCACAGTTTTCAGAGGGGGATCTAAGGGGCAAGGTAGGAATGAGTGCTGATGCCTTAATCTGAGATGGATGATCAGAGATGATAGAGGAGAAGCTAAAGAGGGCAAACACACAATTCGAATCCTCTCTAGACAGTAGAAAACATTAAAATTGAACAAACTAAAAAGCTGAGCATGTCAAAACATGAGTTCAAACTTTACCACTTCATCTGTCCAATTTAGAAGCATAAGAGAGATGTGAAACACATAAACAAACTTACAAGAACATGTAGAGAACACACCATCAACAATCAGATCCACAAGAATCCTCAAAGATGTCTGTAAAACCCTGGCTTTCCTTGCCTTCAATTGCAGAAATAGATGCACAATATACAATAAAGCTTCCTTACACAAGAGTCCAACCATCAAAATGAGAAGGAGAGAGCATAATATAGACCATCTAGACCATCTAACTCCTTTCCCCACCTCTAGGGGTCGAGCTCAGCTTTCTAGGAGCAGTTTGAACAAATTCTAAACTAAGAACTAGAAAATAGGCAGCCAAACAACTTGCCTCTATTACTTAGCTAACTCATCCATGCATTAATTTTTCACTTTTTACATCATGGAAGCTTCTAGAAGGGTAAAGAAAGATAAAATCTATCAAAGTGCCATGAAAATATTACATTTATCCATCATCTACAAGTAAAAATGGTCAACCATAGTCAAAACAGTGTTTTTTGACCGAAAATGGCAATTCTGGCAAATCTGGAAGTTCTGGTCGCGCCCTTTTACAGCTGTTTTTGAGTGGGTTCCACTGGTCCAAATCAGGTGCAAGATGGCTCATTGGAAAGCTTGGCCTGTCTACTTTCCATCCCAAGTGGAATTTCTGAATTTGGTGTTGATTTGACCCCTCAAAAACCATTTCTCCCAAGGTCACTTTCTGCAACTCAAAAAGTGGGCAGAAAGTCATTTTTTAGGTGTATTTTGAGCTTTTGGAGGCTCAAAACTCAAAATCAGGCTTCTCCCAAGTATTGGTAATTTTTATTTTTGAATGCCCTTTCCAAAAATGCCAAGTTTGCAAAATTCCGAGCAGCCCTTCAAACTGGTCTCACCCGGGGTGAGACCAGTTCTTGGGAAAAACCTGTAATTGGCACAAAAAATTCACAAATGACAAAATTTTCTCCAAATTTCTTGAAATTTGGGCTGGGAGTCCCCAATCAAGTACCATGCTCAGTCAAAGAGGCTTTGGCCAAAATTTGGAGTGGATCGGGCGTTTTCCTTCGTTTTTGTGCTTTGGCCAACCGTCCTTGGAGCACCTTCGTTCTCGCCGGTATTTTTGACATTTCTCTCAAAACATGAGACCTGTGTAAAAAGTGAAAGAGGTTTTTCTTCCTTGGCATGTTGTGGACAAAAACCTCTCTCAGTTTTGCAAAATTCATCTTTGATTGCTCAGAAACAGCTTTTGAGTGAAACTTGTCCCGATGTGTGAAACAAGCGATTTTGTCGAAATGGAGCGAAATGAAGGGGATAGAGGGCTTCTAAATTCTTGGGGAAATTTTTGGGAGTGGGGAGGGATGTTAGGAAGCAGGGGAAAGTGAAATCTCAGAGATTGAGTGAGGGGAAGGGGTCGAAAAGGACAAAACACAGGCCAAACCTAGAAAATTGCCATGTTGTAGCTAGAAACTAGGGTTTGTGCAAAAATGAGGAATTTGGCGGATCTAAGGGATGGGAAGTGTTTGATAAGGTACTTTAAGGATAGGGAAAGGTGTATGAACATCAGGAAACAAGTTTTGCCAGTGATTTGACCATCCAAGTGAAATTGCCTTCAAAACCCTAGGAGAGGGAAATGACCTTGCCTAGGTGCAACTGAAGCATGAAAAAGGTGTGAAATGACTCATTAGACACTGACATGATAATGACAACCCTCTGAATGATGATAGGCTCAGCTGAATGATGACATGGACTGACATTTGGGCAAACCCTAGACCTAATGCCTAGTGACCAAATTTTGCTTGAAAACTCTTTGAAATGACAAAATTTGACCTTGACACTTTAAAATCACTTTGAAAGAGCATATTTGATCACTGGAGGAAGGCTGGAAAGACTGACACTAACATTGGCTCCAATGGGGATGGCAGCTCCTTGGAGGTGCCAAGAACCTCAGACCTCTTGGGAGAGCAGACCAGTGCTTTTTTCATTGGGCAATGGAGTCAACTTATTCACACCTTTGACACAAAACTTTGACACATTTATTGAATGAGAACTTGACTGAAAACTGACTGAAACTTAACTGAAGCTTGACTCAAACCGACTCGATGGCAAACTGAAATAACTTGAAAAAACTCACTCAACAGACCAAACACAAATGACTCATGACCGACTTAAAACAGAACTTTACAAAGCTTTTTGAAGGGCAGCAGTCCATCAAGATTTGAAATCATGATGACAACCACCGGTGTTTCTTACAAGACTATATACATCAAACTATATCAAAATGCCAATGCAACCAATCAAGCAGATGCCTTCTTGATTGATTCTCCCAATCAGATCGCATGATCAACAATAGATACTGGTAACCGGGCATCCAAAAACATAGCTGACCATGATCTCCTTCATCACTGAACACTGCAATAAACACTATCACTGTTGGTTGCAACAAACTTACTAGAGGATCGTGAAAAACATGAAGATTTGCCACTGCCACCTCCTGCTAAAAGAACAAGGTATCCTTTGTTTCAAACTCTGATCTGTCTTCATCATGTGCTTCAGTAAAAGTATGCTCATGGGCTTCAAAAATCTCTGAACAAACGGATGAGCAGATCTCTTCTTGGAAAAACATTTCAGCACATGAAACATATGAGGAAGAATCTGAAATGGAATCCTGAATGCTATGATCTGCGGTAGTTTGACAGTATGGTAGGTCATCTTCAAATGATATGACAGCCGGATTATCATCTTTGTGAAAGAAAACATTATCTATTTGCTGATCTACAAGACAATCATCTTTTTCAACAAAGGAAGAAGTTTCCCCAACACTTTCCTGACTATGTGTGCATTGCAAATCTGTTGTAGCTTGGGTTGTAGCATGACCTTTCAAAAACTGATCTATCTCCTCTTCAGACAAAGGAGATAATGCCTTTTGTTTTCTTCTGCTCAAACAGTGATTGTCTTCATATGACATGGCAATCAAATTATCCAAATTATGATTGAAAGAGGGTTTTTCACTTACTTGAACGAAGATCTCATCTTGCTGTTCATGAGCTGGCTGAATTACCTCCTCACGAAGGCGCTGTTCTGATGGCATAAGGACATTTGGATCAAGAACTTTGTCCATGATCTCAACAACAAAACTCTCCTTTTCAGAATTCGGCACAAGGTATGCTTGGTTATCACAATCTGAAATGGCTGACTTGACTGCATCACATTCTAAAATTGAATCTTGACTACCCTGCACGATGTCTTCTTCTGTGGGCAGATCTGAAATAGAACCCTCTCTTTCATCATTTTCAGCCATATGGCCATCTTCAACCTGCAGATCTTGACAAGTATCTAAGATTTCTGTGTGCTGCTGAAACGGATTTTCATACAAGGCTTCCATGATCTCTTCATCCATGAAATTGTCATCTTCATAAAACTTCTCAAGGCTTTCAATAAAACTATATACATGCTGGCAACAGTCTTGAACTAAATTCAATGATGGATAAGAGTCCTTATATTTTTCCATGAACATAGCATGAAAATCCTTTAAACAATAAATACAAGCAGGCGGCAAACTTTCATACCATGATTGAGCTTTACCTTCCAGAGTGGCCAAGAATATCTTCATCAAGCAATCCTCAGGAAAATCGATCTTGAATTTGCGAATATGCATATGAAATCTGACTAGATGTAAAGCAGCATCCTTCTTACCATCATCACTAAATGTAGGCAAATTCCTTGACCAATCTACCTTTGGAATTTTGTTTGGAAAACCAGGAATGTGATCTCGGCTCAAGGGAGCATATCTTCTTGCAATCTGATCCATCTTGAAAATCTCAAAGCTACTGATCTTCCTGCAGTGAAGTCACCATGAAGCACAGGTTGTTGGATTCTTCAGTGAAAGGAGTCGCCAGTGAATGATTTCAGCCTTTCAAGTGTCTGATCGTTGTTCACCATCAACAATCAGATCTGAACTTGATACATGTACTGGGGTAAAGTGTCAATGAAGCGCTATGTTCACAAATCCCACGGAGATAGACTGAAGCAGCGTTTATCTACTTGCGCTGATGTAAAACAAGAGCGTTTTCGAAGGCTTCTGGCGTAACTTCAGGCTCCGTCTAAGACTTATGAAATAACACGACAATGAGCAAACGATTAATATGTTCTCCCCAGTATGGTCGCCAATATGTTAGCGCTTGGAATTCACCTAGGCTGAGATAGACAAACTCTCAAGGCTACATCAAACCATTTCACCTCGTAGCTAGCCCTACGAGGTATGAGAAGGCTCTCTCGGGTCAGATTTGATAGATCTTATAATATAATTAGGCTGACCAATTAGGATCAAAGATATTAGGCTAGTAAATTGATAAAGGGGGGTTGATTTAAAGATTTTTGGTTTTTTGGTGGCAATTGGTGGAAGTGCAATTCAAGGTGCGGGGATTGAGCACAGTTTTCACAGGGGGATCTAAGGGGCAAGGTAGGAATGAGTGCTGATGCCTTAATCTGAGATGGATGATCAGAGATGATAGAGGAGAAGCTAAAGAGGGCAAACACACAATTCGAATCCTCTCTAGACAGTAGAAAACATTAAAATTGAACAAACTAAAAAGCTGAGCATGTCAAAACATGAGTTCAAACTTTACCACTTCATCTGTCCAATTTAGAAGCATAAGAGAGATGTGAAACACATAAACAAACTTACAAGAACATGTAGAGAACACACCATCAACAATCAGATCCACAAGAATCCTCAAAGATGTCTGTAAAACCCTGGCTTTCCTTGCCTTCAATTGCAGAAATAGATGCACAATATACAATAAAGCTTCCTTACACAAGAGTCCAACCATCAAAATGAGAAGGAGAGAGCATAATATAGACCATCTAGACCATCTAACTCCTTTCCCCACCTCTAGGGGTCGAGCTCAGCTTTCTAGGAGCAGTTTGAACAAATTCTAAACTAAGAACTAGAAAATAGGCAGCCAAACAACTTGCCTCTATTACTTAGCTAACTCATCCATGCATTAATTTTTCACTTTTTACATCATGGAAGCTTCTAGAAGGGTAAAGAAAGATAAAATCTATCAAAGTGCCATGAAAATATTACATTTATCCATCATCTACAAGTAAAAATGGTCAACCATAGTCAAAACAGTGTTTTTTGACCGAAAATGGCAATTCTGGCAAATCTGGAAGTTCTGGTCGCGCCCTTTTACAGCTGTTTTTGAGTGGGTTCCACTGGTCCAAATCAGGTGCAAGATGGCTCATTGGAAAGCTTGGCCTGTCTACTTTCCATCCCAAGTGGAATTTCTGAATTTGGTGTTGATTTGACCCCTCAAAAACCATTTCTCCCAAGGTCACTTTCTGCAACTCAAAAAGTGGGCAGAAAGTCATTTTTTAGGTGTATTTTGAGCTTTTGGAGGCTCAAAACTCAAAATCAGGCTTCTCCCAAGTATTGGTAATTTTTATTTTTGAATGCCCTTTCCAAAAATGCCAAGTTTGCAAAATTCCGAGCAGCCCTTCAAACTGGTCTCACCCGGGGTGAGACCAGTTCTTGGGAAAAACCTGTAATTGGCACAAAAAATTCACAAATGACAAAATTTTCTCCAAATTTCTTGAAATTTGGGCTGGGAGTCCCCAATCAAGTACCATGCTCAGTCAAAGAGGCTTTGGCCAAAATTTGGAGTGGATCGGGCGTTTTCCTTCGTTTTTGTGCTTTGGCCAACCGTCCTTGGAGCACCTTCGTTCTCGCCGGTATTTTTGACATTTCTCTCAAAACATGAGACCTGTGTAAAAAGTGAAAGAGGTTTTTCTTCCTTGGCATGTTGTGGACAAAAACCTCTCTCAGTTTTGCAAAATTCATCTTTGATTGCTCAGAAACAGCTTTTGAGTGAAACTTGTCCCGATGTGTGAAACAAGCGATTTTGTCGAAATGGAGCGAAATGAAGGGGATAGAGGGCTTCTAAATTCTTGGGGAAATTTTTGGGAGTGGGGAGGGATGTTAGGAAGCAGGGGAAAGTGAAATCTCAGAGATTGAGTGAGGGGAAGGGGTCGAAAAGGACAAAACACAGGCCAAACCTAGAAAATTGCCATGTTGTAGCTAGAAACTAGGGTTTGTGCAAAAATGAGGAATTTGGCGGATCTAAGGGATGGGAAGTGTTTGATAAGGTACTTTAAGGATAGGGAAAGGTGTATGAACATCAGGAAACAAGTTTTGCCAGTGATTTGACCATCCAAGTGAAATTGCCTTCAAAACCCTAGGAGAGGGAAATGACCTTGCCTAGGTGCAACTGAAGCATGAAAAAGGTGTGAAATGACTCATTAGACACTGACATGATAATGACAACCCTCTGAATGATGATAGGCTCAGCTGAATGATGACATGGACTGACATTTGGGCAAACCCTAGACCTAATGCCTAGTGACCAAATTTTGCTTGAAAACTCTTTGAAATGACAAAATTTGACCTTGACACTTTAAAATCACTTTGAAAGAGCATATTTGATCACTGGAGGAAGGCTGGAAAGACTGACACTAACATTGGCTCCAATGGGGATGGCAGCTCCTTGGAGGTGCCAAGAACCTCAGACCTCTTGGGAGAGCAGACCAGTGCTTTTTTCATTGGGCAATGGAGTCAACTTATTCACACCTTTGACACAAAACTTTGACACATTTATTGAATGAGAACTTGACTGAAAACTGACTGAAACTTAACTGAAGCTTGACTCAAACCGACTCGATGGCAAACTGAAATAACTTGAAAAAACTCACTCAACAGACCAAACACAAATGACTCATGACCGACTTAAAACAGAACTTTACAAAGCTTTTTGAAGGGCAGCAGTCCATCAAGATTTGAAATCATGATGACAACCACCGGTGTTTCTTACAAGACTATATACATCAAACTATATCAAAATGCCAATGCAACCAATCAAGCAGATGCCTTCTTGATTGATTCTCCCAATCAGATCGCATGATCAACAATAGATACTGGTAACCGGGCATCCAAAAACATAGCTGACCATGATCTCCTTCATCACTGAACACTGCAATAAACACTATCACTGCTGGTTGCAACAAACTTACTAGAGGATCGTGAAAAACATGAAGATTTGCCACTGCCACCTCCTGCTGAAAGAACAAGGTATCCTTTGTTTCAAACTCTGATCTGTCTTCATCATGTGCTTCAGTAAAAGTATGCTCATGGGCTTCAAAAATCTCTGAACAAACGGATGAGCAGATCTCTTCTTGGAAAAACATTTCAGCACATGAAACATATGAGGAAGAATCTGAAATGGAATCCTGAATGCTATGATCTGCGGTAGTTTGACAGTATGGTAGGTCATCTTCAAATGATATGACAGCCGGATTATCATCTTTGTGAAAGAAAACATTATCTATTTGCTGATCTACAAGACAATCATCTTTTTCAACAAAGGAAGAAGTTTCCCCAACACTTTCCTGACTATGTGTGCATTGCAAATCTGTTGTAGCTTGGGTTGTAGCATGACCTTTCAAAAACTGATCTATCTCCTCTTCAGACAAAGGAGATAATGCCTTTTGTTTTCTTCTGCTCAAACAGTGATTGTCTTCATATGACATGGCAATCAAATTATCCAAATTATGATTGAAAGAGGGTTTTTCACTTACTTGAACGAAGATCTCATCTTGCTGTTCATGAGCTGGCTGAATTACCTCCTCACGAAGGCGCTGTTCTGATGGCATAAGGACATTTGGATCAAGAACTTTGTCCATGATCTCAACAACAAAACTCTCCTTTTCAGAATTCGGCACAAGGTATGCTTGGTTATCACAATCTGAAATGGCTGACTTGACTGCATCACATTCTAAAATTGAATCTTGACTACCCTGCACGATGTCTTCTTCTGTGGGCAGATCTGAAATAGAACCCTCTCTTTCATCATTTTCAGCCATATGGCCATCTTCAACCTGCAGATCTTGACAAGTATCTAAGATTTCTGTGTGCTGCTGAAACGGATTTTCATACAAGGCTTCCATGATCTCTTCATCCATGAAATTGTCATCTTCATAAAACTTCTCAAGGCTTTCAATAAAACTATATACATGCTGGCAACAGTCTTGAACTAAATTCAATGATGGATAAGAGTCCTTATATTTTTCCATGAACATAGCATGAAAATCCTTTAAACAATAAATACAAGCAGGCGGCAAACTTTCATACCATGATTGAGCTTTACCTTCCAGAGTGGCCAAGAATATCTTCATCAAGCAATCCTCAGGAAAATCGATCTTGAATTTGCGAATATGCATATGAAATCTGACTAGATGTAAAGCAGCATCCTTCTTACCATCATCACTAAATGTAGGCAAATTCCTTGACCAATCTACCTTTGGAATTTTGTTTGGAAAACCAGGAATGTGATCTCGGCTCAAGGGAGCATATCTTCTTGCAATCTGATCCATCTTGAAAATCTCAAAGCTACTGATCTTCCTGCAGTGAAGTCACCATGAAGCACAGGTTGTTGGATTCTTCAGTGAAAGGAGTCGCCAGTGAATGATTTCAGCCTTTCAAGTGTCTGATCGTTGTTCACCATCAACAATCAGATCTGAACTTGATACATGTACTGGGGTAAAGTGTCAATGAAGCGCTATGTTCACAAATCCCACGGAGATAGACTGAAGCAGCGTTTATCTACTTGCGCTGATGTAAAACAAGAGCGTTTTCGAAGGCTTCTGGCGTAACTTCAGGCTCCGTCTAAGACTTATGAAATAACACGACAATGAGCAAACGATTAATATGTTCTCCCCAGTATGGTCGCCAATATGTTAGCGCTTGGAATTCACCTAGGCTGAGATAGACAAACTCTCAAGGCTACATCAAACCATTTCACCTCGTAGCTAGCCCTACGAGGTATGAGAAGGCTCTCTCGGGTCAGATTTGATAGATCTTATAATATAATTAGGCTGACCAATTAGGATCAAAGATATTAGGCTAGTAAATTGATAAAGGGGGTTGATTTAATGATTTTTGGGTTTTTTGGTGGCAATTGGTGGAAGTGCAATTCAAGGTGCGGGGATTGAGCACAGTTTTCAGAGGGGGATCTAAGGGGCAAGGTAGGAATGAGTGCTGATGCCTTAATCTGAGATGGATGATCAGAGATGATAGAGGAGAAGCTCAAGAGGGCAAACACACAATTCGAATCCTCTCTAGACAGTAGAAAACATTAAAATTGAACAAACTAAAAAGCTGAGCATGTCAAAACATGAGTTCAAACTTTACCACTTCATCTGTCCAATTTAGAAGCATAAGAGAGATGTGAAACACATAAACAAACTTACAAAAACATGTAGAGAACACACCATCAACAATCAGATCCACAAGAATCCTCAAAGATGTCTGTAAAACCCTGGCTTTCCTTGCCTTCAATTGCAGAAATAGATGCACAATATACAATAAAGCTTCCTTACACAAGAGTCCAACCATCAAAATGAGAAGGAGAGAGCATAATATAGACCATCTAGACCATCTAACTCCTTTCCCCACCTCTAGGGGTCGAGCTCAGCTTTCTAGGAGCAGTTTGAACAAATTCTAAACTAAGAACTAGAAAATAGGCAGCCAAACAACTTGCCTCTATTACTTAGCTAACTCATCCATGCATTAATTTTTCACTTTTTACATCATGGAAGCTTCTAGAAGGGTAAAGAAAGATAAAATCTATCAAAGTGCCATGAAAATATTACATTTATCCATCATCTACAAGTAAAAATGGTCAACCATAGTCAAAACAGTGTTTTTTGACCGAAAATGGCAATTCTGGCAAATCTGGAAGTTCTGGTCGCGCCCTTTTACAGCTGTTTTTGAGTGGGTTCCACTGGTCCAAATCAGGTGCAAGATAGCTCATTGGAAAACTTGGCCTGTCTACTTTCCATCCCAAGTGGAATTTCTGAATTTGGTGTTGATTTGACCCCTCAAAAACCATTTCTCCCAAGGTCACTTTCTGCAACTCAAAAAGTGGGCAGAAAGTCATTTTTTAGGTGTATTTTGAGCTTTTGGAGGCTCAAAACTCAAAATCAGGCTTCTCCCAAGTATTGGTAATTTTTATTTTTGAATGCCCTTTCCAAAAATGCCAAGTTTGCAAAATTCCGAGCAGCCCTTCAAACTGGTCTCACCCGAGGTGAGACCAGTTCTTGGGAAAAACCTGTAATTGGCACAAAAAATTCACAAATGACAAAATTTTCTCCAAATTTCTTGAAATTTGGGCTGGGAGTCCCCAATCAAGTACCATGCTCAGTCAAAGAGGCTTTGGCCAAAATTTGGAGTGGATCGGGCGTTTTCCTTCGTTTTTGTGCTTTGGCCAACCGTCCTTGGAGCACCTTCGTTCTCGCCGGTATTTTTGACATTTCTCTCAAACCATGAGATCTGTGTAAAAAGTGAAAGAGGTTTTTCTTCCTTGGCATGTTGTAGACAAAAACCTCTCTCAGTTTTGCAAAATTCATCTTTGATTGCTCAGAAACAGCTTTTGAGTGAAACTTGTCCCGATGTGTGAAACAAGGGATTTTGTCGAAATGGAGCGAAATGAAGGGGATAGAGGGCTTCTAAATTCTTGGGGAAATTTTTGGGAGTGGGGAGGGATGTTAGGAAGCAGGGGAAAGTGAAATCTCAGAGATTGAGTGAGGGGAAGGGGTCGAAAAGGACAAAACACAGGCCAAACCTAGAAAATTGCCATGTTGTAGCTAGAAACTAGGGTTTGTGCAAAAATGAGGAATTTGGCGGATCTAAGGGATGGGAAGTGTTTTATAAGGTACTTTAAGGATAGGGAAAGGTGTATGAACATCAGGAAACAAGTTTTGCCGGTGATTTGACCATCCAAGTGAAATTGCCTTCAAAACCCTAGGAGAGGGAAATGACCTTGCCTAGGTGCAACTGAAGCATGAAAAAGGTGTGAAATGACTCATTAGACACTGACATGATAATGACAACCCTCTGAATGATGATAGGCTCAGCTGAATGATGACATGGACTGACATTTGGGCAAACCCTAGACCTAATGCCTAGTGACCAAATTTTGCTTGAAAACTCTTTGAAATGACAAAATTTGACCTTGACACTTTAAAATCACTTTGAAAGAGCATATTTGATCACTGGAGGAAGGCTGGAAAGACTGACACTAACATAGCAGTCGAAAACCAAAACAAGTTTCAAGTCCTTCAGGATGAGGAAGATGAAATGAGGGAGGAAGGAAGGAACAGGAGGATAACGAAAATGCACCAATGGATATCATAAAAGAGACAATAGAAAAAAGTATAACTCAGAACAGAGAAGTGGAAGAAGAGATGGGGGAAAGTCAGGGGAACATAGTAGGACAAACGATGACCGGATCAGACAGTCAAAAAGATAATGGGGTCGAAGAAGAAAGAATAATGAAAAAACTGCTTCAAGAATGGAAAAATCTAGATGAAAGATTCATTCCGGAAACACAGAAACAATTATATAAAGATACATTCCAGAAATATAAGGAGAAGAAGGGTAGCACCTCAGAGATTCAAATAGATCAAACAGGGTCACAGGGAAACCAAAGCCTGGGAATGGATGGTACTGGCAAGGGGGGTAGAAAGAGAGGAAGATGAACTATAAATGAAACGATTCAAGCAGTAGGAGAAATATTAGTAAATTCAGGAAGGGTGATACCTCTTTCAGAGGTATTTCAACAACCATCAAAAAGTTATAAATGATAGTCACAAGCTGGAATATCAGGGGACTTAACAGTAAAGGTAAGCAGAGGTATTTAAAGGAAAGATTGAAGAAAGATAAACCGAGCATAATGATAATCCAGGAAACGAAAATGGGGTATCAACAGTTGGTAGAAATTATGAAAAGGACTAAGCCACAATACGAGGTAATGGCCCAAGATGCAGATGGAACAGCAGGGGGTCTGGCAATCATCTGGAACCCTGAGGAGGTAATTTTTGAGAATTGGATTAGTTTTCCTAGAATACTAACAGGCATGTTCAGGTTGACGGGATCAGAGGAGCGAATTCTTATTTCAGGGGTTTATGGACCGCACACCCCCAGGGAGCGGAAGGAATTCCTCAAGAATATGCAAGCTATTAGAAGAATTATCCCTGGAACTCTATGGATAATAGGAGGAGACTTTAATATGATTAGAACGATAGGGGAAAAGAAAGGTGGTGTAAGGAGACCGGATCAGAATATGGAGGAGTTCAATGAGATGATTACAGAACAGAGGCTGGTAGATATTCCTACAACTAACGGTGTTCATACATGGAATAATAGGAGGGGAGGAAAAAACCAAATTGCCTCGAGATTAGATAGGTTTCTTTTATCTGAGCAAATTTTGAATCGGGATGTGTTTATAGAAGCTAAAATTTTGCCAGGCCTAGGCTCGGACCACTGGCCGATCAGACTGGAAATTGATATTAAGAAAAACAACGGTAAGAAACCATTTAGATTCGAGGCCTTCTAGCTCAGAAATCCTCAATTCTTACACAAAGTGGAAGAATGGTGGACTCAGAGTAAAGTTAAAGGGAAGGGGAAGATGCATACCATCCAGTTAAAACTCAAAGAAATCAAAGGGAAAATCAAAAAATGGAACAAGGAAGAGTTTGGGAACATCATGGAGGAAAAACAAAAATTAGAGAGAGATGGAAGAAATACAGCAAAAAATAATTTTGGAAGGGAGGGATGAGGAAAGAAGCAATGAGGAGGGAAGAATAATCAGCCAACTGGAAGAAAGAAGGAAACAGGAAGAGATTTTGTGGAGACAAAAGTCAAGAATAAAATGGCTGCGCGAAGGTGAAAGAAATACCAAGTTTTTTCATCAAGCTATGGTTCAGAACAGACAAAGGAATCGGATCTTCTCTATCAAAAATGTAGAGGGGGAAAGGATAGTAGAACAGGGAGCTATTGAAAAAGTTTTAGTGGATTATCACAAAGGGATTCTCACAAAACCACAAAGAGATCGGGGAGAAGAAATAGAGTGTATTTGCAAGGATATTCCAAGGTTAATAACAAATGAGCAAAATAAGGCTCTGATGAGGGCAGTAACTTTGGAAGAGGTGGAAGAAATTGTGATGAATATGAGCAAGAACAAAGCACCAGGACCAGATGGATACACAGTGGAATTCTATCAGGCAGGATGGTACTTTCTAGGTCAGGAAGTCTTGGAAGCTGTAGAGGAATCAAGAATGAAGAAAAAGATATGGCCAGGTATTAACTCGACCTTTATAACCTTGATTCCTAAGAGCAATAATTCTGAGGATGTTCAAGGTTTCCGCCCAATAGCCCTGTGCAATGTCATATATAAGATTATAGCTACTCTGATAGAGAAAAGATTAAAGCCTTTACTTCCGAATATTATTTCACCAGAGCAAACTGGCTTTGTGGAGGGACGACAAATACTTGATGGATTAGTAGTTACTCAGGAGATGATACATTCCCTAAATCAGAAAAAGCAGAGAGGAATGATGATGAAGTTAGATCTGTCAAAAGCCTATGACCGTTTAAGCTGGAAATACCTCAGAGCGGTTCTTGGAGCATATGGATTCGATATTAGATGTATCGAATGGGTCTACAGCATGATTTCAACCCCGAATTTCTCTATTCTAGTAAATGGTGTCCCAACGACCACCTTTAATGCAACAAGGGGAATTAGGCAGGGAGATCCTATCTCCCCATTCATATTCATAATGGCAGTTGAAGGTTTAGGGAGAAATTTCAAAAAAGAGCTAAGGGAAAAGAAAATCAAAGGCTTAAAACTATGGAGAAACAATCTGCCCATCACACACCAGCAGTTTGTAGATGATATTATGCTTTTCGGTGAGGTCTCAATCAAAGAGGTGAGGAACATTAAAAGAATATTAGAAATATTCATGGAGGCATCAGGTATGGAAATTAACAAAGAAAAATCATGTACATTCATATTTAATACTCCTGATTCAATCAAGGCTCATCTTACCAGAACTTTAGGCTTCAGACAGGGGGAACTTCCTACTAAGTACCTGGGGAATCAGCTGGATATAAACCCTACTCGAATGAAAAATTGGCAGAGTACTATAGAAAAAATAAAAAACAAATTGGCGAGCTGGTCTTTTAGATCGTTGAACATTGCCAGCAGAATTGTCCTTTTGAAATCGGTCCTTCAATCGATACCTATTTACCCTCTATCCATTATGGCTGCACCCAGATGGGCATGCACAAAAATGAAAGAAATATTCGGGAAGTTTATATGGGGTGGACCAAAACAACAGAGGAAATGGGATTTGGTTTCATGGAAAAATCTTATGAAAAGAAAAGATGAAGGGGGGCTAGGTATGAGAGACCCTGAAATGCTAAACAAGGTGCTAGGAGCAAAATTATGGTGGAGGTGGGTGCAAGGGGGAAATGATGTATGGAAGAGAATATGGACTCAGAAATATAATATGCCTGATACAGTAGCGGGTAGATTGAGAGTCGAAGAAATCCCAAAAGGATCTTCAATCTGGGAACTGGCAAGCCAGAATAGGTACATTGTAAACAATCATGCCTGAACTGGCAAGCCAGAATAGGTACATTGTAAACAATCATGCCTTCTGGGAAATACGTGAAGGAAGTAGTGCTAGATTTTGGGAGGAGGGTTGGCAGCAGAGAGACAAACTGACAGAGATACAAACTTTACAAGAAGTTCAACAGAAAGCGAAGAGGGCAGGATTGGAATATGTGAGGGATTATTGGAAAGACGGAGAGACCAATGAAATATGGAGGGTGTGGAGGAAGCCAGAAGAATGGTATGAAAATATAAACCAAGATCTGGGGAAAATATATACTAAAGAGGTAGAATCGAGGAAGATTAAAACAAGATCAGGAATGGACATTCTCAGATGGGGAAAAACAATGAAAGGAACCTTTACAGTAAAAGAAGCCTACTATTTGACAACGCACCAGGAAAGGGAGGAAGGAACTACAGACTGGAGAGTGATATGGGAGGGCAAGTGGTGGCCGAAAATAACAATATTCGCATGGCTGGTGAGCAAAGAACGGATTCTAACATGGGATAAAATCCAGAAGAAAGGTTTTAATGGACCCTCGAGATGCAGTCTATGCAACAGAGAAATAGAAACCCAGGAGCACATACTGAACAATTGTCCATATGCTAGATGTTTATGGGAAGAAATTAGAATACTTTTTGGAAAGACAAAGAGAGACCCTAATAGCATTCAAAATACCATTATGCAATGGGGCAAAAAACAATTCCTCTGCAGAGTGGTGAGGAGAATATGGAATTTGTCAGTGGGCTTCGTAATATGGTCTCTGTGGAAAGAACAAAACAGGAGGATCTTTCGGGAGAAAAGTAATCAATCTGCAAGAATATGGGAGGAAATCTGTAAATCGATGAAAGAAATAGTTCTGTCTGAGGCATGGGAAGAGGAGGATTGGAAAATGAATCAGGAGGAAAGGAGAATAGTATCCAAATTAAATATGGACTTTGGTATGATCTACCCCAGAAAAGAGAATAGGATAAGATCTCAAACCCAGAGCCCTAACCAATTCAGATATCCCGGAGAGAATTTTATTAAACTGAACTTTGATGGGGCGTCCAAAGGAAACCCAGGGCCGGCAGGCCTTGGGGGTATCTTTAGGGACAGTAAGGAAAATACAAGGTGGGTGTTTGCGGAATGGGGAGGCGAAATGACGAATAATGAAGCAGAGCTGTGGGCGGTGCATCAGGGGTTAAGGATAGCAGTGAGGAATAGATACATGAATTTGGAGATAGAAGGAGACTCGCAGGTAACAATAGAGATGCTCCGTAAACTAAGGGATGGCAAGAGCTGGGAGCAAGTGGCTAAAAGTTGGAGGACAGCGGGGATTATCCAAGACATAGCGGGGCTACTAAGGAGAATTGAATATAAAGTTATAAACCATGTGAGGCGAAAAGGGAATAGGGCTGCGGACCTTTTGGCGAATTGGGGGAGTAAAGAACCGGTTAGAAGATTGGACAACAGCTGGTCCTCAATAGAGAATAACCCGAGCTGGGTAGAACTTAAAAACATAATCACCCATGACCATAATGAATCAATTACCAGATAAGGGGATGATTAAAGGACTCCCGATCGGGATGAGAACGACAGCGCACAGGATAATTAATGCTCGGCAGGTTAGCATGCAGGACCGAGCAGGCGGTGATCAGGTCATGATGAGCGAGGACAAGTGGATCGTGGCAAAGGATATCATCTCAAGGCGAGGAGATGGTAGAGTACCGATGGAGGAGGGTAGATTTGTCAGGGTGTCAGGGACTAGACAGAGACATGATAGCACGGAGGAAATGGGCAGAAAGATGAAAAGGGAGGCAGACCACAAGAGGCGAAGGAGGAGGGGAGGTATAAGCGAGAAGAGGTGGCAAAAACGAAGGAACAGGAAAGGTGCATGCAGAAGAACAAGAAAAATTGGCAGAGCAATGATGAACACAGCACGAAGAAGGAGGACGATTAGGAATCTGGAAGAGAGAGCAGTAATTCAGAGGAGGAAGTCAGAGTGCAAGGAGAATATGGCTGAGGGGAGCAGAATGACCTCAAGAATATGGACGAGGAGTAAGACAGAGGGAGGAAACCAAGGCCGAGGGGATCGAGAAGAAAAAGGCAAAGGAATAATGGAGGTGGATACAGAGAAGGAAATTCTCTCAATCCATGATGACTCAGAGGACGACGTTGAGATGTTCGACTCTGATAGAGAGAAAGGAGAACCAGGGAGTGAGAGTTCCGGCAGGACGGGAAGGTTAGGAAGGGCCAAGGTTCTGAAAAGAGGAAAAGATGACACAGGGGGCTACCAGGAACATGAGGAAGGAGAGGAATGTGGAAGTCCGGCAGGAGGGAGAAGAAGGTGAGGCAGGGGAGGATATAGGAGAAGAGGAGGAGCTGGAGAGAGAAGCGGGCGAGGAAGAAGAGGCAGAGGAGGAACGACAGGAATCGGAGAGGACAACGTAACAGGGAATGTCAGGAGGGGGAGGAAATCTATAGGCAGGAAAGTGCAGTTCGCTGAAAGGGCTTATTGCGAAAATACCAATCCAAAAATCAGGAGGATTATCGAGCAGCTGGAAGAGGAGGCAATTCAGGCTCAGTCGGAGTCGGAATTAGAGGACTGGGAGTATCTTCTCCCAGATCCGGGCAATACGCGTGGTCGCATGACACTATACAAACAATCTCTTCACGTCTATTGGGTTATGAAGAGACTGCTTGCCAAGGCTATGGAACAAGTAGCCATGGAAATGGCAGAATTATCCCAAGGGATTCCAAATCTGAAAAAGGAGCTAAGGAACATCCAAATCACCTTGTTCATGCAGGATAAGAAGATGGACGAAATTCAACAGCAGTTACAAGCGAGTGGATCGGGACTCAAAAAGGAGAAGGAGCAACAGGCAGGCACAGCGAACCAGTAGAGAAAGCATGATAATTAGAGGTTTCTATAAAATCTCTCTCTAGTTATAGTTAGTTATCTGTAGGACTTTTTGTTATTCTAGTATGCAGACAAAAAATAGTTTTAATAGCCATAAGGGTGATGTGTATAAAGCATGGAAAGACAGAATGAGAACCTTTTATTTTTGGATAGCTATCAAAAACTTAAGGTGGTCAATAAACCTGGTTTCCCCTCGGGGCGGGTTGAGATCACCACAAGCATGTAGTGATTTCAATTTGCGATAATAGAAAAAGAAGGTCTCTCCCTAGCTTACAAAAAAAAATAATGATTGTTATAATGAAAATTATAAATTGTAATTAGGTATCTCTTATGTAAAAAATTAATTTAAGGTTAGAATTTCAATTTTTTATTTAATGTAATAATTTGTATAAGCTACAATGATTACTATAACAACCAAATTAATGCAGCGCAAACAAGAAATTTCAAGGAACCGATTTTCAATCATGAGAATATGAGAGAAGGTAGAAGGCAAAACTGACCAAAGGAGCCAAGATCTAATTGGGGTCAAATTGGCGACAACATTTGGCTCCAATTGGGGATGATGCTCCCCTGCGGAAGATCAGGAACATAGATTAGAAGCCTTTATATTGGGCATGGAGTCGAAAAAAGAAATTGAAGAGACAAAAAGTAATAAAAGGAAAATATTTTGCATCTTAAAGGCTTAGTGAATTGATAGCAAGAATGAAACAGGAATAAATGTGAGGTCCCAATATGTATAGATTAACAAGTTCAATGATTATTTACATACATAAAATACATTTGTTTATATATTACATATATCGAGGTAGTTATGATAATGTTTAAGGCAGATGAGCATAAATGATAATTGTATCACTTCATAAGAGCATTCAACACCATAATAAGTGATACATACTTACAGTTAATGATCAGGGAATGACACAAATCATAAAGTTAATTATACTTCATAAGAGGGACATTTATTTTGGAATACATTTGATCAAAACTACGGAGGTTAGTTATCAGGGTTTTGTTTCCCTTTTGGGTTTATAACACGAGTTTCCAAAATTGGATATCGCTCCGCTGCTAGCGAGCACCCATAGCCCCAATAGAGTCATTCACTATCCTGAGATGAGGAACTCTCTAGATTCTTGTTAGCTCTTCGTGTTAGAGGCCCTTCTTTCAATTTATTTAGCAAACATAACATTCACAGGGAGGATTAAGCACTGTACTTAGTCCAATACCATTGACATTGATCCACTGCCAATGAGCATTAATAGCCCCATTGGGGATGTCAACATGCCCCATCGAAAGTTACCTCAATAGAAGGAGTGGGAAGATTACACATTAGATTCTAATCTAGTGCCACTGGCCTTACTCCACTTCCAGAGCGTCTATAGCCCCGACGAAGATATCAGCGTAGCCCACCTAAGAAAACATAGGTTCCTATCCCTAGGGTAGTATGTTGATTAGGAAGATCTCATGCATGGTTATAACTAGTGCTACTAAGTTTCAATTCAATTGTATGGAAGCCAAATCTTATGGTTATAGGTCTATCTCTTATGACTTAATGCGATCCCTTCGTATTTATGTGTAAGTAGTGTGAAAGAGGGATGTGGTGAGGAAGATTCAATATGAAATTAACATTAAAGAAATTGAGGTCTGGTCCCTTTAAAGATTGTTACCCCTCAAACATGATTTACAAACCAAGTCTTTATGTATTAACAAATCTCGTAAGATGGTTTATACTAGGGACTCATTTATATGTATTCCATTCTGCTTTGATCTCATAAAGACTCTTGAAGATGTAAAAGACTTCTTCTTTATTCATTCTAATCTTAAGAGGCATAAAAGGTTGATTTATGTATATTATTTATATACAATGTGTTTCAATGACAATATTTATAATAAAAAAATCAAAAATCCAGTGTACCCAAACACAAATTTTATCAGAGGTTAACTTCCTAACTTCTTAACTAAAACTATAATATAGGAAGCAAAGAGTAAGTTTCATCAACTAACATGCTTCCTAGAAGAGAGTAGATATAAAAGCGGCATTAGATTGATGTTTTTTTTAAAACGTCATTCATCCATTCCTCCACAAAGTCATGATATCCCATTTGAAAAGTTAAATGATTAAAATTTTCAAGCGTGAAATTTTCAACAATTATTTCATAGGAGGGCTTCTTGTTGTTTTATGAAATGGTCCCACAACATTCTTCAGATTCATGATTTAAAACAGGTGAAGAGTATTCTTCGAAAAAGTTAGCGTGTTTCAAATCAAAAGTATTATGATCGAATTTCGTAGCATGTTGGGAAAGAGATTGTAAATGAAGAGCATTATCGCCATTATAAGATGCAACATCCTCAAAATTTTGATTGAAAGTTTCATCAATAGAACAAGAAAAACTACATTTTCCTCATTATGAGACTTATGTTCTGAAAATTGTGAATTCAAAACATGATTACCTTGTAGGCTATTACATCGGTTATAGCTATAATAACTAGGAGGAGGTGAAAGGAAAGAATTGATATGTTTAATTTCATTTTCATTTATAAATTCATTTTCCTCATAGTTATCATAAACAGGTTTTAGAAATATTGATTCAATTAATTTATCATAGCCCTCATTCTCACAAGTATGAAAAATATCAAAAATATGTTCAAAACAAGAACTAAATTCATGATCAGATTGTATGTCCACTTCATGATTCAATTCATCATCATATCAATCATAAACAGCTGGTTGGGAAAGGTCAACATGAACACCATATGAAATTGAGCCAAAATAGTCAAAGATAAGTTCATGTAATAGATTACATGTTTCATCACAAAAAGGTTTTAAAATAGGGTCAATAGGTGGACGGATATCTTTGTTTCTCAATGGTTGTTGAGGACCTTAAGGAATATGTAACAAAATTTCCAATTGGTAGGGTGTTGAATCAAATATTTTCAGATGTAACCTCTCCTTTATCATTTTCATTATTATCCTCTTCTAAACATGGAAACAAAGATAGTTAAGAATAATTAGGAGTTATAGAATCTAAAGATTTCGTTAAGCATAAGTTTGTTGTATGATATTATGTTAAAGAAAGAGAAGTAACTTGTTCATGATCTTCAAGATTTGATAGCACAACATGTTCATTAATAAATGTGATAAAAGGTGTTTTTTCAAAGTTTTCAAAGTTAGCTTCATTAATGTTGCTTTCTATTTCAGATTCATAATCCATTTGGGTTTCTTAATTGTTGTCGTCATATTGATTTTCAAGGTTATTATCATTATTATGTTCGCAACATTCAAATTCAAGTAATCCTATAGGATACATACATCTATGATAGTCACGAAAACTTGTATGAAAATATTTGAGAGAGGAAATTGTACCAGGAGGGAGACTTTTGTACCACTTCTGAGTGTCGCCTTCCAAGGAAATCATGAATAGCTTCATTAGAACATCTTCATTGTGTACTCCCATCTTTAGAATGTTGATGTGGAATTCTTTGAGGTGTTGTACCAGATTATCCCATTCATCATTTCAAAAATGAGGTAGGTAAGCATCCCATATATCTATGTCAGGTAAATCATGTGGAGAACCTGCAATATAGGAAAAGTGCAAAGGAGAAAAATGTGAAGAAATCCATGAAACCACCATTGAAACAAAATCAACAACAAAATTAAACTAAGTAGTCATCACGTGAACAAATAAATAAGAAATATTTACCTTAAACACTATAAGGCGCATACAACTATGACCCTGGCCATCAATGAATCACAGATTTAACCAATTAATTCAGTGACCAAAGGAAATGAAAACTAGACCTTCATTCCCCGGTAGCGGCGCCAAAAGATGTTGGTGCTCAAATTGTCCCAGTAACTAAGGACACCCTAAAACCAAATCACTAAGGATCCTAGATCCTCCCGCTCCAGGTGATAAGGGTTGGCCTCTCTTTCACCATAGGGGGTAATCCCTGGTGATAATCAAAATTGAATGGTCGTTGTAGAATAATGTAAGTTAAATAGATTTTCTAATTAACAGATAAATAGGTCAGATTATTGAATAAAGAGTATTTTAAATAAATAAAGCTTTTTAGGAAATAGAAGTGGTAGACATATAACGTATGAAAACTGATTAAAAATAAAATATCATTATGACTAAATGAGGTTTAAATTAATATATCATATTTCTCACAAAACATAAGGGTTAGTAAAAATTAAAAATTAAAATAAAATGAAAAGACAAAAGTTAGGAAAAACTGGTTTAAATGCATTTAATAGAAATGTTGTAGTTGAAAGAATATGGAATCAAGTGCTATTATTATTCATCATGCAACAAAACAATTAAACTATTTGATTTGATATTTCTAAATAGTAAATATTGGAGGAAAACTAAACAAATTTTAATGTGTGGGAGATTAATGAATCTGATCATGTTAAAGCATTGTTAATCACCACGTATTACCAGTACAATAGAAAAATGAAAAATAAGTTAACAATAAAGAATAAAATAGGAGGACTGGTTTTATGGTATTTAAATATATGTGCAAATAAAATCCTAAATAACATGTATAGTTAGAGTTTTGTTTTGCGATTAAAAAAAATATTCAAGTATTTAAATCGTTATTGCGTGCAATATTATTGAATAATCATGGTATATCAATAACCTGCACAATGAACCAATAAATAAATCCTCACATAAAAAAACACACAGAAAGAAATATATATTATTGAATAAAATCCTCATAGTGACAATGAACAACGCCACTACAACAAGTACATGATGGCCTTAAAAAGAATAAGTCTTCATCTCCGATGCACAACCATCCTCTATTTGCCTAAAAAAGTCACTGGAACAATCTTCTACATCTTTTAAATATCTGGAAGTTCGTTTCATTTTTAGTTCTCGTAACTTCCAAACAAAATTACATTGATAGTTATGATTTTGATTAAATATAATACATATTTCATCATTTAAATAAATCCCCACTCGAATTCTCCACATTAAAATCCTTTTAGTAATTTCTGGGATTAAAAGAAAAGATAATAATTAATTATCTAATATAACACATTATAATAAACGAAATTAAAATATAACTCATAATTCATAATGTTCTCCTCATTATCTCATGTACATTATTAATGATTTTTTTTTATTTTTATTTTTATTTTTTTATTTTATTTTTTTATTATTATTATTTTTTTTTATTTTTTTTTTACCTTAAGTAAGACCAAGTAAAATTTCCCCACTATATAAAACATCACGTCATAAAATAATGCATTTAATGTGAACGTCAGGGAAAATTTTAAGGATGGAAAAATATCTTGAAGTTTAAAAACATTGGCGAATCTCACTAGGCCCTAATATGAAAACTATCAAATGTTTATTGATATATGTGTAAAATTATTCATACTTATAATGATTTTTTATATAGTCTCTATATAATGTTGGCGATTTCTAAGGTAAAATAATTATATTGTAAAATTTGGGCGAATCATTTAAAAAAAAAAAAAATAGGGAAATTGGGAAATCTTTTTTTTTGAAAAATCATGGAAAATTAGCCCACCTGTGAATATTAGCCCCTAAAATTTTCCATGGTGAACCTATCAAGATAAAATCCAAAATATTAAATTTAATAAATTTAATGTGATTGGCTTTTTTAAATGCTTGCATTTCTACAAAATTTGCCATGAAATCTCAATGCTCCTCCTATAATCTTGCACAATCTTCATTCACCCATTAGAAACAAAATTATGAATCGAGTAGTCTACCCAAGCAGAGGAATTTCCGGATTTATCCGCCGATCGAAAAAAATTCGACTTCGTTCATCGACAATTTTTTCTCACCATCGACAATTTTGTCCACAAACCTTGGGTTCGTCACTCCTTACGATTCTATTTGGATTCTCTGGTGATCAGCTAGGAATCTAATGTGATTGTTGTCTAGGCTAGTTGAGTTAATGCAAAAGTGGCGGGTGGGTGAAGTAAAAAAACCGGCAATTTATTCATCTAAAAGTTTTGAATTATCATTCTCTCTGCGAAAATTTTTGAATTACCATTCTCCATGTGCAAAATGAGATTTCTCATAACATAATGACTCAAAAATCGTGATTCCTCCAATTTTCGAATTACCATTCTCCATATGCAAAACAAGTTTTCTAAGAATAGAACGACTCAGCAATTGTGATTTCTCATAGTAAGGAAATTTCTACCTCATTCCTGCTTTCTCCGCTTTTTTCTCTTCCATCCTATGCAAAGTCCCCCCATAAAATTCGCCAATTTCTGTAATCAAACTGCAATAACGTTGACGACTCCACCATAGCGAGGAGTTGTAAGTGATTTTCTCATCAGCAAATATGGCCTAACAGAAGAAGAAATCACAAAATATTTTAGACATGACAATAAGTTACTTCATGTAAAATCGGCCCAAATTTTGGAAGAAACTTTGCAATTGTTCAATGGTTATGGTTTGACTACCACCGCCCGATTTTTATTTTTATTTTACTAAGCTTGTCATCCAAAAACAACATGAAGCTTATTTGATATAGTAGACTATTATTTTAATCCTTTGTATTACTGAATTTTGTTTTTATTGGCATTAGTGACCAAATCAACTGTAAATACTCTAAGACGACTGCAAAGGCTAACAATACTACTCTTTGAACCTCCAAGATCCAAAATCATAAACTATTTCAAGAAATAGGGTTCTAGGATGGAGCTTGTGGTCTACCAGCAGAGGATCCATTGAATGCAAGTCCTTAAGTTATATCCTCATTACCAACAGAGACATTCTTGATATAGCCATTAATTGGGCTTGCTACCATTTGCATCTCTTGCTCAGAAGGTGAAAGTAATTATACAAGATAGCCACCGTTGGGATTTGTGTGCCTATGGTCCTACTTTGAACTTTGTTCACAGCTTGTGGTGCTAGTTTTAAACATCTATTAGGCTTCCAATTCAGCCCACTACAAGATTCAACAATCAAACCAAGATGAAATTGGGAAAATTATCGTATTTGTCATCAAATCACAACCTGCCTATGTAGTCTGCATAAACAAGAGTAATTAGGATGCTAATAAACATGTTTGCACTTCTAAACTAGGCTTGTTGGATTTAAGCCCGGGGTTGATAATTGTGTCAGAAATAACAATCCAAACCAAGAAATTGATGTTACCCCATATCTTTCAAGAAATTTGACAATGGCATGTGACCTCTGGCTTCACACTCAATTGCTTTTAATCTAATGATGAGGATGGGATCTCACATAACTCTAAGAATCTCCCACTATTTTACTCTTAAACCAGAGCCAACCCAATTCAAAATACCATTACATAAATAAAATGTGGGTAGATCCCCACTCATGGCAGGGGCTACAAAACGGTTCATTGCTCAGTGTAAAAGGGGATTGACATTCCCAAGGCTAGTCCTTACTGAAATTCAATCCCAACCATGCAAGGTTCACACAATTAAGCATTAATTGTTATATATACCCACTTCAATATACCATTAAAGAAATAAAATGTCACCTTCCTGGGTCAGTTGGGAAAAATGACTGAATGGGCCAACCAATAGACTTTACTTGAACATTTGAGTGTTAGCGTTGAACCTTATATGTCCAGTTTTTGGCGAAGTTATTCTCAATCACACAGTTTGGATAATTTCCAATTTCACTTCTAACTTGAACGCATCAGATTTTTATTTGTTTATTGTAGGTGAATTCATTGCATGGATAGTAGGTATGGTGGTGTAGAACTACCCCTCCCTTTCATTATGTTTCTTGTTTTATATGGAGGTTGAAAGGTTTCTGTCAGTTTGATTATGTGATAATTTTTGTGTTCATTTAGTCTACTTGTCATTCTCTCTATGGGTGTTTAAATAGACTAGTGTCTCTTTATTTTCTCCCACTCATACGGCTATAAAAGTAGCTTCACAAGGATTGGAGACATTACAAAAATATAAAATATTTGTGATTTCTAATTGGGATGGGAAATTCTAGCATAAATTCCATATAATTTTTTATTGTAATCCTAATGTTTGATATGGAAACCAATGCATATGATGATTCAGATGTGCTTGTGTATTTTTCCATTTTTTTTCTTGACATGAGAATTTGGATTATGTTGCCTTTTGTGCAGTTCTTGCCCGCACCAATTTTTGTTGGTTCATCACTAGTGGACAACCACGTCCCTGTAAGGGGAACCTTTGATTAGTGGAAGCCATCATGGCAGTTGAGTGTGAAGCCCGAGGTCACATGTCATTGTCCAATTTCTTGAAAGATCGATAATTTTCCCAATTTCATCAGGCGCACTGATTCAGCCCATGTGAAGGTAATGTCTGTTTTGGACCCCAAAAGAGATTGTATTGATTTCCCCAAGTTCTAAATTGATTTTGACATATATTTTCCCTTGAAGGGTTCATCATATGACGAAAGAAACATCCTTGCAGTCATATTGGGTTTGAATGGAACCAATACACAAGGAGGCCTCCTAGGCCTCTCTCCTGGAGAAGATACCCAAAAGCCACTATTAGTTATGAAAAAGTTCCATTGGGCTACTTTTGTCCAGACTATCAAATTTTAATCACTATTAGAACCAACAACATTAAAGAATTTCATTTTTCAAGAAAGCAAATACGTGCGAAACATGCCATGCCCTTACAATGTAGAAGTAGGCCACTTAAACAGAAAAGGTGCAATGTTTATCCTTTTGGGGCAAATGACATAGTTTGGGTTTCCTTGTGATGAACAAGGCCAATAACCTTCAATCAATTATCACCATAAGGTAATTTAGGGATATAAGGGTGGGCATGGTGTCTGATTGAATAAAAGATTCCAACATTCTTGTTACATTATAGGCACAATGTAAATTGGTTTTTATCACGAGATCATTGAATGGTACATATCTATATGTATCTTGAGGGATCACAAAAATTCCAAGTCTTCTTCTTGGAACTATTGATATGAAGCCGAAACATACAAATGAAACAATGGCATAGGGAGGAATGCCCTTGCAAATGTGGAACGGGAGCGAAGAAGAGGAACGACAAGATGCCCTAATAATCTACACAAATTTCAAGAAGAGGAAAAAAACACACTTTAATGATTTACAAATATTTTAGAAGAAAAAGCATATAATGTACCAAACACAGAGAGAGCAACCTGGTAAGGAAACTAGAAAGAATGTTAAAATAGAAACAAGTTTGTAAAGGCTACAAATAAACCATTTTGAGACTAGTAATGGATTTTTATAGAAACCAACCAATTTTTTGCTAAAGTGGGATTGAAACTCCAAGGACATGTCATTTCATGGATCCATTGCATATTTATATCAGAAGAAAGTTGGATAACATATATTGTTTTGATATTTTGTTATTAACACAATGGTTATGTTGCTGACTGTCTTGAACTTTGCATTCATATAGAATCTGGGCTGCTGGGAAAGGCGTACTTATCTTGTCAATAAAGGCATCATCTTTGCAAAAACAACCAAATATGGATAACTCATATCAATGATGAATTTTGTCAATAATTTTTTTAAAGTAGTCTGAGACTTCATTCATGGTTTTAATTGAGTAGTCCAGTTGTAGTCTTTTATGTCTGATTTGTTTGATGTGACAGTTGAGTCTCCTTGACCTTATACACATTTTCAATGTAAAACAATGTTTCTGATTCTCACTAATGTCTTTTCATCTTTGTAGACATTTATTTTTATATGATATGGGAAAATAGTCCAATATGTAATCTTGAAGTCCAATATCCTCGGGTTGATCAATGTGCTTTGCAGGCTTGTAAATGGTCAAAATGTGTAACCTTGCATATAAGGTTCCTTAGATGCACAGATGTAGGGAAGTTATGCATAGGCATAGAAAGGAATAAAATCAAAATTTAGTTTTGCATCATTACAACACACACCTGTAATAATATTATTCTCTACTATTATATTTAAACTATTGCTTTGAATCACAAAATCATATGGCAACTTATACCTGTGAACCTTTTAGGGCAAAGGCCACTCCTTAGGCTATTTATTGCTTTGCATTTCTTTCCAATTCTTGATGTTTTTTCCACTTACTTTAATGTCAAAACACTCTACATATTACCCATGCACTCCATCCATATATCATCTAACCTTTTGTAGTATAACACATTCAATATTCTTTGTATCTAAAAAAACTGGAAAGTGCAAGAGATTTCCTCTTGTTGAGAGCATCTGAATACACCTTGTTCTTACAAAGAGTCAAACTTACCAAAACCTTCCAGGAAGTTTTACCAAATGCTTTCATTATAACAGGTTAAACTTGTACCCTTGAATTTGCCAAATATTTCAGGCAATGAGAGGATTTCCTTTTGTCTTCATCTGAGTTTTCTCCAAGCATTCAAGGAAAGCAATATCTGCTTTCAACATCTCAACTTGATCATGTGTATCATAACCGATATCATGGCAATAACAACAATGATCCAACCAATCAATTGGTTTCTTGTCCTAGAGAAGACCACCTTGGTCCTTCCCACTTGACAAATTTGGCCCACAATAGTTACCATAACGAGGAAACAATTGTGAAAGAAATGCTCTGGGACCTCTATGCTAAGGTAGCTTGGCCATGTAAGGTGTGAATGGAGGCATAGAAAATTCTGAATCTACTACTTCAAGCTGTTTTAATTCCACCTTTCTAGCTTGTTCGCCAGATTTAGCGTTCCATGGAAGACTCATCCCTAGAATATGTTCCCAGATCCCAAGCCTATCCTTCTGAGGTTTGTTGTTCTTTGTTGTTCCATGATTTATATTTCTCTCTGGCCTAGGGATGGTGTCAATGACTCTTTCAATTTGATGTATCTGACAAAAATGTTCCCAAACTACAAACTTTTTCTGTGGTGGCTTGCTGTTATTTTCTTTTACCCAATTCCTATTGATATTTTTCTGGGGAGGCTTGCTTGACTGTGCCCTTCCCAACTTGCTATATGTTTCTTTCTTGGAGATGTTGGTTGTTTCATTTTTATGTATCGGCAAAAATTGTTCCCAAATGCTATGAGGCTTTTGCTTGGAAATGTTGGTTGTTTCATTTTGATTTATTTGCCAAAAATGTTCCCAAATGGTTCGTGGTTCTTGCTTGGAGAGGCTGGTTGTTTCATTTTGATGTGTCCACCAAAAATGTTCCCAAATGTTGTGTGTTTCTTGCTTGGATATGCTAGTTGTTTCTTTGTGATGCTAGATGTGCGTTATGATATTTTTAAGTTGTTTTTCCTTATACTGATATTTGAAAGGCATAAAAGGAAAGAAGAATGGAATGGTTTATGATTGTTCAATGAATTAACAGTTAGTGGAATAGATTAGGAATAGATAACTAATTTTTGCAAGATCACTAAAAACATGTTAAGTATTAAGAAATATATAACTTCCTACTTGTCTAATATGAATTATTGTTATCTTCTTTTCCAGGTCTTCTAAGTGTAAAAAATGGTGCAAAAGTGGAGTTTATGCATTGAAGTGTCATGCTTTCCAAATCCAGGTCAAGCAGTTCTGAAATTTGTCCTTCACAATATGGAAACAAATCATGTGCTCCATGGAAAGAGAGAAGTTCCTGGAAGGACGACAAACAATGAAGCATACTACATTGCCCTTGTTGAAGGGCTAAAAGAGGAAAAAAAACATGATTTCAATGATATTGAAGTCTTCACCAACTCAGAGCTAATATGTAATCAAATGAAAGGAATCTATCGGGTTCTGAAGGACAATTTAAAACCCCTTTATAGGGAAGCAATAAATTGGAGTTGTCAATTTCAATCTTTTACCATTGATTACTTTGCAGACATTCAAAGGATGTCTAGTGATATAATGTCCAGAGCATTGTTAAGTGCCGACGTAGATGTCAAATATGACATAGGATCACCATCCACTGTAACATAAATCATTGATCAACATCAAGATAGGTCCCCAGTATGTGAACAGGTTGTTTTTACCATTTTTCTTGGGTCATAGCATGGTTATTTCACTAAAGAAGAACCTGTTAACATATCATTTTCCACAACTTGCAACGATTACGGTTTTTTTTATGGGTGACAAATTTATGGACAAATGTAATATATTCCATGTATATGGGTAAACGTATCTTGAGAAAATTAATTGGTTCTTGGTCTTGTGATTCCCATTAAAACATTATAATGTTGTTTAACTGAGTTTTATCTTTCAGATTTTTTATTGAAATCTTGCGAAATATTTTTTTAAGTCAAATCATTGTTTAATTTTTATGTCTCAAAATGTCAATAAAACAATTTTGGCCGTTGCTACTAATGAGGGAGTAGACTGATCAACAAAGGGAATTTTGACACAAGTCTTGTTTTTTTTTTTTTTTTTTTTCAAAAGGTGGAAAAACCTATCAAACTTAGTTTGTCAAACCAACAGTGAGGACAACCATCTCTGGCTGCTATCCGCGAATGTTAGTTTAACACATCACTGTTATCAAGGAAAACCACGCCACCTGAAATAACCCGCTGGTGGTCCGTAAGGGAGCAGGCTATCACTCCTGCCAGATGCCTCTGGGTCTTGGGCCGTTAACCTATTTCCTTACGTCTGAGGAAGACGAGCTCTTAGCCAAGCAGAAGCAGTTTTAGGGCATACTCCAGGCCCAGACACAAGTCTTGTTACTCGTTGATACTTGTCTTTTTTCAATAATCGAAAGAAAAATTGCAGACTTTGTCCCATTGCCCATTACCTTGAAATCTATACTGAATTTATGCAGAATGATTAATTATTTGTGATATGCCCAACATCATATGTTTTGGGTTATTATGCCTAGTTGTATCTAGGTGTAACATCATGAACCGATATCACGACAAAGGTATAACTCTTAAATGTTCTCATGGTATTGTTTCTTTTTGGAATAACAGTCGAAACTTCAACTGTTGAAAGGGATGTTTTTCTCATCCTTTTAAAGAGAATATGCTAAGTCGTAGTTGCATCAAAATAGCCTTCTCTAGATGACAGTAGGGTGAGGAGGGAATGTTGTGCAACTGTTTTGGGTTCCCGTGCATCACTACACAAAGTTGTGGAGCATGGTAATACCTGTAGTTGTTCAATTGCAACTCAGTTTTGGTTTGGTTTTAATCTAATTTGGATCAAAGTGGTTACAATATGATTAGTTATGACACACATGCTTTTCTTCGAAATATTTTTGATCCTGTGTTGGTGCATTGCATAAGGTTGTGGTTATTGGTGGTTGGACAAGTTTGTCCATGCTAGCTTTTGTTCGCAATTGTTTTTAACTATTAATGGTGTAACATTAGATGTGATTGTATTGTTGAGGACTTGTAATGGGTTTTGATGTATTGTAATCGAATCCCTTGGTGCCAATAATAGGTTACCACATACCCTATACTGGATATCTGAAGGACATTTATTTTTTGGAATAAATTGATTTATTTAACTATTATATGAATAGTGATTGTACATTGGGAATTTTATAAAAAAGGGCTCACAAACACAACCACCAAAGTAAATTAGGTGGGTTGGAAACAAGTTGAACAAAACTGGTTTTTACTTTTATATATGCCAGATACATTCCTATAACAGTTAAACTATTTCACCTGCCTTGAACATTACTGATTTTGTTGGAATCCATTCACATTTTTGTTATTTCACCTGCGTTAGACATCACTGATGTTGTTGGCACCAATTGACATCTTTGATTTAATTAATGGTGCCTCCACTAATGTTGTAAGTATCTGAGTAATATCATCCATGGTTGGCCTGGCTAATGGATTTTCTTCAATACATTACTTTTCAAGTTTGGACAAGGCCAGAACCTGGTCTATCGGATATACTTCATGCAATGAAGGATCCACCAACCCTTTAGTTCTTCTGTTGGATTGTTGGCTTCGAACAGAGGGCCTATGGTTTCATCCAAGAGAACTTTTTTTCCCTTCATCATAATGGGAGGTTGCTCTGATAGAATCTCAAGCAACACAACACTAAAGGCATAAATATCAATCTAAGTAGCCAAATGGTTGAGTATCACAACAATGTGAAACCATTTACAACAAATTCAAATCTAAGTAGGCAAGGATGATTTATTCTATAAACGTGAAATGCACATATTTTTTTTCAAGGGAAATCATCCTCTCTCTTAGCCTTAGAGGGAGAGTGAGTATTATTACAACAATATTCATAGGAACATATCCATTACAACAATATTTGAACCTGGGTGGGGGAGATAACAACCATTCTGACCAAACACCCAAGATAACCCCAATTGACAACATGAAATGTACATTTAAAATAACTACTATAACATTGCTAACAACAAAACAAATAAGGCATTAAAAGGATGTCAAAATTATATATTATATAAATAATAGTATTACATTTTTTGTTTGGAAGTATTGCAGAAGCCCGTATTGGGAAACCTCCTTTGAGGTGATGATAAGAAATTGAGAAAAACGATCCCATTATAGGAAACCTCCTTTAAGATGATAACAAAAAAAAAAAAATGGAAACCTCCTCTTAGATGATTATAAGTGATTATAAGAAATAATAAAAATACTATTCCCATGTCCCCATTCCCCCAATGTAGAATTTAAAATTGTTATGCTTCTTGTGGGTATCAGAATACAATCACAATATCTTCTTGAAGCCATTAAAGATAGCTATGGTATAAGGTCACTTTCTATAGGTAATGGTGCCCATTACCATATCCATCTACCACTTCTACTTGTCACTAACTACCTCCCAAACATCTTGCAGTGTCATATGTGTTCTAGGGATTTTCTTAATTTTATTATGTGGGAGGTTGTGCTCAAAATACACAACTATCTATCCTAGATCTAGTTCCTTAGCTCCACTCCCTAGCTCCACCTGGGCATCATCATAACCAAGGGAGAGCTCATCATTGGTTAACTTTTGATTATAGAGGGGGTTAGAATAAAATAAGAGCAACATCATATAAAATTAGAAGAAAAAAAAATAGCTATGAATATTAAATGCAAATCAAAATTTATCCTCACCATCTTTGCATCTTGTCAAGATCATTACTAGACATTTTCCATCATTAAATGTTGCACGTATCCACCCTTGTAAGATGATTTAAACCCCCTTCTTTGATCAGTGAAATCCTGGAATGAATGGCCAAACAACTCGCCTCCTTTTCTACCCTTATTTGCTCCAAAATCCAAACTGCCTTTTTTAAATTTGGATGTACATCTTAAGAGTGACTGATTAAATTTAGGTCCAAACTAGGTCTTTACTAGAGAAGGACATTTTGTCTTTGAAGACTTGCACCTCAAGATCCATTACACACTGCCATTTGGTTCGCTTGCCCATTTTGAACTGATATGGTCAAACAATAAGCAAGGACATCAGAGAAATAGCCTATATAGAAACATGTTAGCAGCAAAGTTATTCATTCTAAAGCAAAACAACAAAAGCAAATAGATGATAGAAAATGATACACTGAGATTACTCCTTCCTTAGCTAGCTTATTTTCAGTTCTGAAATAATTGAAATAGCGGTCGAACACCAAATCTGTTCTTGCAGCTAGTCTTATTGGTACTGGAATGGGACAAAAGGGAGGAATATTTTTTAAGAGGGTGCAGTATGTAAGGTAGCTTTTGGACCCCATCTAAAATATTAATTATTTTAATTCTGTTGTAAAGGAAGCATAGTTTTTCAAGTTCTCTTGATGATCGATAAGTGAGGGAGTATTATAATACATCTCTAATATCATTAATGAACACAATGTTGGGATCCCGAGCAACCACTCTATTTTGATTCCCCCAATTATTTAATTCATATGAATGGGGAAATTTAGCAGTCAATAGTATAATTTGTGTCATTCAATTTCTACCAAGATATAGTTGAGAATTTGGTTCATTTGAGAGTATATAATGGTTGTTTGTTTTCCAAATGAATATATGTGATTGGTCAACCTTTTATTCCTCTGATATGAAGAGTGTATAGTCAAATATATTATGTTTGACTCGTAATATAGTTTCTAATAATTTAAAATCTCCCCCTTTATCAAAGTATGCAGTCTCAACTTTGATTGTCACGTTCTTTGATTGTGTGAGTATGCACTCCCAACATTAGTTGTCATGTTGTTTCATTGAGTGAGTTATTATAATGGTTCTTATACAACTCTCAATTTTAATGGTTCTTATGCGACTCTGAAGTTGATTGACGTTGCAATGCAGTTGGAAGACATGGGAGGTGCCCATGTAAATGGACAAAACAGCCTGGTCATCCTTAAAAGAGCTCTAAGTTGTGATAAAACTATGAACCATAGCAATGTTTTGGAATCTTATCATCAATATTTGAAAGCACAAAATGAGTTGAAGGATGAGAAGATGAATACTGAAAGCTTGATTGATACACTTTGTACTCTAGATGGAATTGTTGCATTTACCATATGTTGTTTCCTTGTTCTTTGAGAAAGACATGGTTGATGCTGTAATTTTCTTTGGCCCGTTTCAAATCCAGATAGAATTGCATATTCTATGTTCCCTAGCAATTCATCAATCTGGTGCAAGGTCTCAGCCATTCAAAGATAATTATCGAATTTAAAAGAGATTTGTACAGCAGGGTAAATCACTTATCTTCATTGGACTATTGTAGCTCTTTTTATTTTCTTTTTAATTTTTAATTAATACATGTGTCCTGGAAATTGTGCTCTCCTTTATCAGACTAGCTTCCTTACTGAACTTGTTGAACCAGCTTGACCTTGCTTTGCTTGATGTCATGTATGATATATGTGTTCCTCTATATAAGCAGATCATCTACTTCTTAAAAACATCACCTAGTTTTTTCTGCCATTTCCTCATCATCAGGTTGTTGGTGAAAGGTGTCTCTACTTAAATTCTTGGTTTAGCCATGAAGGATGGCACAAAAAATTCCCCTTATACTTTTATTGCCGTCCACCACCTATTAAGAAATTGGGCAATGGTGTGACCTCCAACTTGATTCTCAACTGCCATGATGGCTTCCACTAATCAAAGGTTCCCCTTGCAGGGACGTGCTGGTACACTAGGGATGAACATGTCACTTTGGCGGATTGAACCCCGGTGACGGTAACACCCTGCTTTCTCAGACCCAAAAAATTCATATTGATTTGGTTTATCAGTCAAACCAAGATGGAATTGGGAGAATTATCGATCTTTCAAGAAATTGGAAAATGGCATGTGACCTATGGATTCACACTCAACTACAATGATGGCTTCCACTAATAAAAGGTTACCCTTGCAAGGATGTGGTGGTCCACTAGTGATGAACTAGCAAAAATTGGTGCGGGCAAGAACTGCACAAAAGGCAACAAAATCCAAATTCTCATGTCAAGAAAAAAAAATGAAAAAATATGCTAGCACATATGAATGATCATATGCATTGATTTCCATATCAAACATTAGAATTACAATCGAAACTTATATGGCATCTATGCTAGAATTTCCCATCCCAATTAGAAATCACAGATCTTTTCTATTTTCATAATGTCTCCAATCCTTGTGAAGCTACTTTTACAGCAATATGAGTGGGAGAAAATAAAGAGACACTAGACTATTTAGACACCCATAGAGAGAATGATGAGTAGACTAAATGAACACAAAAATTATCACATAATCAGACTGACATAAACATTTCAACCTCCATATAAAATAAGAAACATGATGAAAGGGAGGGGTAGTTCTACACCACCATACCTACTATCCATGCAATGAATTCACCTACAATAAATAAAAATCTGATGCATTCAAGTTAGAAGTGAAATTGGCAATTATCCAATCTGTGTGATTGAAAATAACTTCGCCAAAAACTGAATATATAAGGTTCAACACTAAAACTCAGATGTTCAAGTAAAGCCCATTGGTTGGCCCATTCAGTCATTTTGCCCAACTGACCTAGGAAGGTGACTTTTTATATCTGTAATGGTATATTGAAGTGGGTATATATAACAATTAATGCTTAATTGTGTGAACCTTGCATGGTTGGGATTTGATTTTAGTAAGGACTGGCCTTGGGAATGTCAATCCCCTATTAAACTGAGAAATAAACCGTTTTGTAGCCCCTATCATGGGTGGGGATCTATCCACATTTTATTTCTGTAATGGTATTTTGAATTGGGTTGCCTATGGTTTAAGAGGAAAATAGTGGGAGCTTCTTAGAGTTATGTGGGATCCCATCCTTGTCATTAGATTAAAACCAATTAAGTGTGAAGCCAGACGTCACATGCCATTGTCCAATTTCTTGAAAGTTGCGGGGCAACATCAATTTCTTGGTTTGGATTGTTATTTCTGACACAACTATCAACCCCGAGCTTAAATCCAACAAGCCTAATTTAGCAATGCAAACATGTTTCTTAGCATCCTAATTACTCTTTTTTATGCAGACTACGTACGCAGGTTGTGATTTGATGATAGACCACAAGCTCCGTCCTAGAACCCTATTTCTTGAAATAGTTTATCGTTTTGGATGTTGGAGGTTCAGAGAGCAGTAGTGTTAGCCTTTGCAGTCATCTTAGAGTATCTACAATTGTTTTGGTCACTAATGCCAATAAAAACAAAATTCAGTAATACTAAAGGATTAAAATAACAGTCTATTATTTCAAATAAGCTTCATGTTGTTTTTGGATGACAAGCTTTGTCCAGAAAAAAGAAAAAAAACCTAGGCAGCGATAGTCAAACCACAACCATTCAACAATTGCAATTTTTCTTCCAAATTTTGGGTCGATTTTACACGAAGTAACTTATTGTCATGTCTAAAAGCTTTTGTGATTTCTTCCTTTGTTAGGCCACATTTGTTGATGAGAAAATCACTTACAACACCTCGCTATGGTGGAGTCGTGGACATTATTGCAGTTTGGTTACAGAAATTGGCGAATTTTATGGGGGACTTTGCATAGAATGGAAGAGAAGGAAGCAGAGAAATCACGAATGAGGTAGAAATTTCCTTACCAGGAGAAATTGCGATCGTTGAGTCATTATGTTCTGAGAAAGCTCGTTTTGCGCAGGGAGAATGGTAATTCGAAAATTTGAGTAATCACGATTGTTGACTCATTCTATTATGAGAAAGCTAGTTTTACGCATGGAGAATGGTATTTCGAAAATTGGTGAGATCGTGATTACTGAGTCGTTATGTTCTTAGAAAAGCTCATTTTTCGCAGGGAGAATGGTAATTCAAAAATTTCGGATGAAGAAATGCCAATTTTTTTTACTTCACCCACCCGCCATTATTGCATTGATTTGACTAGCCTGGACAATAGTCACATTAGACTCTCAACTGATCACAGAGAGTCCAAACAGAATCGGAAGGAGCAACAAACCCGAGGTTTGTGGAAAAAATTGTCGATGGCCAGAAAAAAAATTGCCGATGAACAGAGTCAGAAAATTTTCTAGCAAACGGATATCCGGACAAGTCCTCTGGCTTATTAAACTAGGGGAGGGACGCCATTACCTGTGCGCCCTCCCCTCCACCTGGCGGACAAGCACGTTGCAGGCACGTGGCCTCGTACGACACCACGCCAACTCAATCCGCCACCTATTAACATGCGTGTCAAGGGTTTACACTTTATTTAACGACCATGGATCCGCTCATTTCCGCCTTTACCGCGCGATGTATGCTCCGACTGTGGGTTTTCTGTTCGGGTCCGGTGTTTGTTCGAAGCCCTCCGCCGATGATGGCGCGGGAGGGCTCCATTACCTGTGCATGATGTCCGCCATGGTTGAGCTCATGTCCGCCAATTGCTGTTCAGCCTGGACCGCCGGTGGTTTAGGGTTTCCTGGGTGGTTGTTTAATTCGCGCTATTTGCCCGCCAATTGCTGTGCCAATTGCTGTTTAGTCTGGACCGCCGGTGGTTTAGGGTTTCCTGGGTGGTTGTTTAATTCGTGCTATTTGCTGTTTGGGGAGGAGCCAGTACCAATTTACAGGTAACTGCAAATTTCGGTGGTATTTGTGTGGTTTTTTGGGTTTTTTTCTTCTACATTTGCTCATTTGTTAATTTTTTCCAATTGTTGCAGGTGTGGCAGGTCCGGCGAGCACTGGAGAAGGTCCGCCGAATGTGTGGCGAGCTCTGGACTGATGGCTTCTATCCGGTAGGATTTTTATCCTACCAGCCATTTTCTGAAGTGTTTTTCAACACCTCTCACCGTGTGTTTCTCAACACCTCACCTCGCTTATTGGAAGTTTTGTTGTAGCTTTTCGGTGTTAAGGTCTTATGCTTTTTTCGGTGTTAAGGTCTTGTGCTTTTTTCTGATATAATGGTAGCCCTCTGGTTTTGTTGAATGTATAATTTATTAGCTGCTTTGTTGAAGGGTTTAGGGTTTTGGATTCTAATGGCAGCTTGGTTTTGGTTGCCATCTCCAAAGCTTGCAGCTAGTGTGAGACTCCGAACATACGGAAATGATGTTGTAGCTTTTCGGTGTTAAGGTCTTGTGCTTTTTTCTGATATAATGGTAGCCCTCTGGTTTTGTTGAAGGTATAATTTATTAGCTGCTTTGTTGAAGGGTTTAGGGTTTTGGATTCTCATGTGTATATTTCTTAATAGGAATTGTAAATGCTCTTCCGAGGCCAAGATATGCTATTTTTACTACACCTCTTCGCTTATCCACCAGGAGATTGTGAGGCTTCAGGTCCCTGCCATATTATAGGCTGCCTTTCAATATTGGAGCATGAACAGAGAATGTTTCAACTGCCTTTCGAGCTTCTGTACCATTCCATATAATTTAGGCATACTTCATGAATTGTAAGACTCCTAAGCCGGTGGTGTTCTAAATCCTTCTATGAGATGTAAGGTTGTTTGCTTGTAGGAAGTTTGTCAGACTGTCTTAAGGTGGCTAAGCTGTTTCTAGGGTTCTACTGCGTCTAGTCTTGTTCTGAGGGTTTGAAGGGAGTTATACAGATAAGAAGGTATGCGGATTCCTTCCTAAGCAGGTATTGTAAGGATTCAAGGTCTAGTGTTTCATTCCAAAGATCTAGCTTCCTCAGTCCTTCTAAGCTAATGTTTATTAGCTGCTTTGTTGAAGGGTTTAGGGTTTTGGATTCTCATGTGTATATTTCTTAATAGGAATTGTAAATGCTCTTCCGAGGCCAAGATATGCTATTTTTACTACACCTCTTTGCTTATCCACCAGGAGATTGTGAGGCTTCAGGTCCCTGCCATATTATAGGCTGCCTTTCAATATTGGAGCATGAACAGAGAATGTTTCAACTGCCTTTCGAGCTTCTGTACCATTCCATATAATTTAGGCATACTTCATGAATTGTAAGACTCCTAAGCCGGTGGTGTTCTAAATCCTTCTATGAGATGTAAGGTTGTTTGCTTGTAGGAAGTTTGTCAGACTGTCTTAAGGTGGCTAAGCTGTTTCTAGGGTTCTACTGCGTCTAGTCTTGTTCTGAGGGTTTGAAGGGAGTTATACAGATGAGAAGGTATGCGGATTCCTTCCTAAGCAGGTATTGTAAGGATTCAAGGTCTAGTGTTTCATTCCAAAGGTCTAGCTTCCTCAGTCCTTCTAAGCTAATGTCTCAGACCATCTTCAGATTGTCTCTGTCCTTCTTCGGAATGTTGGTTTGCTTCTTGAAGGATACTAGAGCCTATGGTGTAAGCAGCTTACGTATTATTCATATATTATGATAGCTTGTTTCTCTGTATTGGTTACTAGTAATCACAATGCATAACCTTATGGACAGTGTTCACATAATCTACATGCCTTAATTACGATAAGCTCTTGTTCCTGTATTAGTATAGCTTGATTACAGTGATATCATAACTCTTACATATTACTGATATAAGCTCAATGTAAGGATATGGAATATGAAGCGTATAGTCTAATCACTTACACGGTATCAATTGATGTACCATATATAATTGACTAAGCTTAAACTCCATATTAGTAGAAGCTGTAATACATTTATACCTATAACTATTTCACACATATGGCTCCGATTCCCATTGAATTGATTACAATGAGTACTCTTATTCAAGCATTGTGTTAGCTTCTCACTTCCATGGGACTAATCTGATGAATACCGATATAGTGCTTGCAGTAGTTTGGGTTAGGTTCCTAAAGACTATCTCCCATGTTTGCCTATGCCATTCAATTTTGTCTATCACATGCATTTTGTTCGTTTCCTTGGAACAATACTTAGCTCAATTATTTTAGAACTATATATGACTACATATTTGATTATATTAAAATCAGATTTGTTGGATTTATTTACTTATTTATGGTTGAGAATTTATTTGCAGCTCTGTGTCTTATTATCTCAGTGTTTCAGGTTTTCTTCAACAAATTTAAATAATAATTACTTCAAAAATTAAGAAAATGACTTCAAAGAGTCCAGTAGTTCCAATTGTAACTCTTTATGATCTTTGTGGAGTACATATGTTGTGTAGGCTTTAAGTTTAGTTCAGTTTTGGTTTTGAGCTATTGTTGTGTATTAACTTCTTTCTGTATTCAATAGAAGATGGATGTGTTTGAGAGTTAGGATATTTTACAGAAGTATGTGCTTGTAGGTAAGCTTACTTAGATCTAGGTTATTCTTTCAAAGTTGAAAAACTGCTTACAGTGGCCTGCTTTCTATGATACTTGTTGACTGCAATGAATAATTAGATCTAAAGCATATTGCTACGGTGACTGCATAAATACCATAAGACAATAATAATAAGCCCAAGACCACTGCACATTGACCATAAGAGACTAATAAAGTCATATGTTTTTCTGTTGGTGACTTTCCAAGTGTTTATCTAAGGTCTGGTATATGTTTTCTGATATCTGAAATATGCTTTTCGAGATCTGGTGTACTTGTTTTAGTAAGAAGAAATCAATTTGCTAAGGTTTAATATCCATAAGAAATCACTTATCAGTGTTGGGAGCATCATTTTGAAGCTAATGGTGAAGTATTAAGTGATTTATTTTGTGAAATATAGTTCATCTTTGCAATGGATTTAGATGCCCCAAGACATAATATGAATTGACATAACAATTTCAAAAGGGGAATAAGTATCTAAGTTATCATTGTAGCGTCTTTTGTGGACTGATATCATTTGTGCTTAACTCGCAAATAAAACTGCTTTACAACCAACCAAGCTGCTGTTGGCTTTTCAATGTAGTGAATGCATAGCACCATAATGTTGTTAGTGTTTCAAAGCAATAAAACAACCTAGGTTGTAAGCCAGAATGTTTTTGTGACAAGAAAAAGACACAATCCATCCAAAATCCACATCATAATGTGGTTACAAACAAAAACATATGACACCCCTATTCTTTATGGCCCTGAGAATCTTGAGTGCCAAAACTCCCCGAGTTACCTTCTTGAGCCAAGTAGGTTGGCCTACCTGTCAAGGGTTGATTAGGAAATGGTTGATTGCTGCCATATGATTGACTCCAATTTGCAGCTTTCAACCATGGAGGTATTGAGTACCCATACCTCACATTTGCACTACTGGTCCCTGCATTAAGTGGAGGTGTGTAATGAGCATACATAGAATTGGCACCAACTCTGGTAGGAATAAGGCAAGTGGGTAAACCCTCAGTGGTATAGTGAGGCACTTGAATGTTTATGAGATCTTGGAATAATGGTGTATTATCTGCAATGGAGTCCAATGAGTTTGAAATAATTCTGGTTTCATTAGCTATTCTTGTATCATTGTCAACCATATTGATCATCCCTTGTTCCTTTTCAAGCATTTGTTGTGCCTTTCGTTTTTCCTTTTCCTGTCTTGCCATTTGCTTTTGTTGGTCCTTAATTTGCCTTGCTTTATCTCTTTCAATCTTTTCATCTGCTCGATGTTGTGCTGCAACAATCCTTGCTGCCTTCTTCTCCTTGACTAGATCCTTCTTTTTCTGTTTTAATTCTTGCATTTCAAATTTCTTTTTTTCAGACTCAACTAACAGGTTTATATAGTCCTCTGAGGTGAGTAACTGTGAGCTTCGGCCCAGACGAAGACTACCTGGTGCACCTTGCTTTTTTTTCATTGATACTCTCTGTACTGGTAGCTTTAGGAATCGTCCAAGTGTCTTCTCCACCCCTCCCACCTGCATGTCATTGCTTGGTACTTCCCTTCCAGTTTCTGTTGGAACTGATCGAACTATATCATTATCTTCATTTGATGCCTCATTATGTCCTTCATCTTCTTCCATTGATATATTGTCCACAAAAAAATGAACAATTTCACTGTTCAATTCTGCTGGTTGTGAGGGCATGTTCATGCTTTCTTCATTGGTTGCTGAGACACTATGTGCATTCATATTGATCATTGCTTTTGCTAGCCATGAAGGTGGGGTTACTTGGCTTGGCAATGTCAATTGGTCATTGTCAACTGCATGTTCAACAATAACATTAACAATATCAACAACAGGAATTTCATGTTCTTGAGTTGGTGGAACAATCTCCATGTTACTGCGAATTTGTTCATTGTTATATTGTGTTTCACATACAGTTTCATCATCTTCAACATATAAGTGTCCTTGAGACAAGGAAATCATATTACCAGCTGCAACAACATCATCTTGGTCATCTACTTCTTGCACTTCAACACCTGTTTGGGCATTCCCTTCTTCCTGACCATCCACATGAAACACTTGGCTACAACCAGTATCATGCATAAGAGCATCATAGTTCAGTGGCCAGATTCCTGTCCTCCTAAAGCCAGCCTTGATATTTGATGGTGTCAAAGCCCTTTTAAAAGCTTTACTTGCAAGCTCTGCTAGCTCAAACCTTTTCACCTCAACCCCTGGATTCTTTGCCATCCATGCAACACGCTCCGACCTGAAATAGTTCTTGAAAGGGCCAAACACACTAACATCAAGGGGTTGCAGTCTATGAGTGGTATGAGCTGGCAATGTCAATAGGTCGATGCCTAAATTGTTTGCTTCCTCAATTGTTTGTACAGCCATGTGGCTCCCATGGCCATCTAATATCAAAAGGTGTCTGTTATTAGGCGAGACGCCACCTGGTACCGATGCAGCAAAGTGAAAAAGCCAACTTAGAAACAGTTCTTTAGTCATCCATGCATGGGGATGTGCAGCCATGCATGCACCTGGTTCGCAGTTCTGTATATAGTTTTTCAGTTAATTTTTACCTTTGAATAGATAAAATCCTGGGATTGAAGTACCAATTGCATTAACACAACATAAAATAGTTATCCACTCCCTGCTCTTGGGCAAAATCTTTGGCACATTTCGGCTCCCTCTCTTGGCAATTACCCGCATGCCACAATTCCTCCCTGCCTGTAAACCTGTTTCATCACAGTTCCATATATGGTCTGCTCCATAAGAATGTTTATCATAAGCACTAGAAAGTGTGTCATAGAATTTTTGCACAACTGCAGGGCGCAAATTTAATGCTCTGTCTCTGTCAAGGCCCTCAGCAGTACGCAATACAAGTTCTGGATGCCTTTTTTTAAACCCAAACCACCATGATTTACCAGGAAACCCATCTTTAAATGGGTTTGGCCTCCCTTGACAGATTTGAGCAACTGTTGATTTGAGTTGTATCAACTCTAGCCCATGTCCCAGTTGGGCCATCTCTTTACACCACTCAACCACCTCGGCCTCCTCATCCTCAGTCATAACTGTAAGAGGCCCTCTACGTTTTGTATGAGTCAGTCCATTTATCCAATAATGTATTGATGAGGGAGGAATACCATGTTTTTTTGCAGATGCCCGAACTGAGTATCCATTAAACTCTATGTCGTCAATTGCAACTAACATTTGTTCTTTTGTCCATCCTCTTATAGCACTGATTTTTTTAGTTGAGCTTGCCCCTTGGACTGTTGTTGATGGTGGTTCTGTGGCTGATGGTGTGTTAACATCAGCAGCTGTCACATGGTCATCTTCAACAATGTTCCCTGGTGCATTGCTGGCATCGACATCAGCTGGCCTGTCATCATCAGACGATGTGCATCGGAGCTGCACACCCCTTGTCACTCTCCTGCCACTTCTCCTTGTACGAGCAGAGTAACTTCCTTTTGCCATAGATGCAACAACCTATAAAATTATTGCATGCATTTAGACATTAGAATATATGTTAAATTATGCTTTATTACTTCTGCAAAAATTATCCCTATGAAGCTGATGATCGAATAATTCCTGTAAGCTAACCTTCAATTCCTGTAAGGTAAGCAACAAATAAGGTCAACAAATTATTACAGTTTTAAAAATAAAATTAAACATAAATAGATAGCATTCTTAAATTTTCAAGGCTAACAAAAGACTTACACACATGAATACCATTTTGAAAGAATTCATACCATTTGTAACTTACAACACTAGGTAGATCTTGAGATTAAGATTTTTTCTCATCTGTGATGTCAGAACAAGTTTTTACCATGGTGGTGAACTTGTGCTTTTATTTACATTATTGGGACTTTCTTTCTCTGCTTAGCATATCTGACTACAAAAATTTAGGTAGATAAGATGTTTTCTCATCTGTGGTGTCAAAACAAGATTTTTACGATGGAGGTAAACTTGTGCTTTTATTTACATTATTGGGACATGTCTTCCTCTGCTTCGCATATCTGGTTACAAAAACTTAGAAATGCTTCCCACTTGACTGATATGGAATTTGTGAGTTTGCTTTTAGTTTTTCATGTAATGTCTAAATGAGTCTTTTTCTCTATCTTTACATAATTTCAAAAGAGTTGAAATTATTGCTTCAGTGCTTAGTATTTTATTGGTGTTTACCATGCTTACTGGAAATTTGGATTCAGTGCCCTGTTTTGATTGTTTCCTTTACAGTTACTCTGTCTCTTCTTTCAATTAATTTGTCCTTAGGCTTTTTGAAACAAATGGCTTGCATCTCCTCATATTACTTCACCGATAGTTCACTAAAATCCTATTTAGTTTGTTCCATGTGCTTGTTGCATGAGCAAAAATAAGCGCGACCTTTGTAAAATGTGACTGAACTTAAAATTCGGCTGAGAGGTCTCACTTTTCATTATATTTTGATATATTTGTGAAATTTTCTCTCATAATCATGTAAGTTCACGGGTTTCTTCAGTATCTGTTTTTCCTGGTATACCACTTAAGCGCGACCATTGTAAAATGTAACTGAACTTAAAATTCGGCTGAGAGGTCTCACTTTTCATTATATTTTGATATATTTGTGAAATTTTCTCTCATAATTATGTAAGTTCACGGGGTTTCTTCAGTATCTGTTTTTTTCTGGTATACCACTTTTGTTGCAGTTCCAAAATCTTTGCAATTCTAATATATATTCATAACATGACCAAGTGTGAAATAATAATTCTTACGCCAGGAGAACTTAAACTAGTATTTCTGAAATTGTCACCTTTAAAGTTTTGAGTTTTGCAGCTATGGCTTAATAGCGAGCTGGATTACTAATGTAGCCCAAGTATTTTTAAACTTAAAAACACCTGTTTTATTAAGCAGACTTAAAATCTAATAGCATCTTGTCCTCTTATTTGATTTGCTGTCTTTCTGAGCAAGATGTTTGATAGCTTACTGCACTAATTTGTTTGTAATCCTAGAAAAAATGATCTATTTTAGAAGTCTGAAAGTTGAGCTTATTGTACAGTGTATTGTTTCATATTGCTTTTGTTAAGTTGGTCCAATCAACATGGACACAGCGGGGCTTTCGTTGCGCTTACTGTACAGTGTATTGTTTCATATTGCTTTTGTTAAGTTGGTCCAATCAACATGGACACAGCGGGGCTTTCGTTGCGGAGGCCCTACCGTGTATAAAGGGTTATCGGGAACGACAACAGGACGAGAAACGATGTTTAGAAGTTTCCCATTGAAGAAACTAGGAGAAACGATGTTTAGATGTTTAGAAGTTTCCCATTGTATTCAATAGGTTAACTGTATAAGCTAGAACACATACATAAACTCTGTATAAAAAAGGTTAATTGTAATTGTATAGGTTAACTGTCACCACCCTATGGACAGAACTGTAATGTAAGAAATCTGATAAATGAATGGACAGAACTGTAATGTAAGAAATCTGATAAATGAAAACAATGAAAACAGAACTGTAATGTAAGAAAAATCTGATAAATGAAAACAGAACTGTAAGAAGAATGAGTTGTAATTCATATAACTAACTTGAATATATTGGCCACTGTTTTGTGATGTTGTCTTCAAGTTTGCTGAATAGTTTGAAAGCATAAGATACAACTTCAACAGTGGGTGGACTTGTTTTATAGTTTTGGGGACTTGATTTTAATTGGTGGACATGGATGCACATGGATTGCAATGGCTTCATTTTGAATGTGTGGTATGGATTTAATTTGCTGTGATCTAATGGTTGGGAATTGTTTATTTGTTGATCCATGTGCTTTGATTTGTTTTAATGAGAAATAGAATGAGTTGGGTGTCATTTATTGCAGTTATTGGGTCTGGGTGTCATTTATTGAACAAAGTGGATTTAATTGTTATTGGGTTGGGTGTCATTTATTGAACAAATTGGATTTAATTGTTATTGGGTTGGGTGTCATTTATTGAACATAGGGTGCTTAGTTGTTGAACAACACAGCAGTTATGGCTGACATACATTCCTTTTGTTATGTGCAGGTAGGCATATTTATTTGGGATGCAAAGTTGGAGTTCTCATGAGTGGGGGTTGAAGTGACTGCTGTTTTGTACTTCTGGAATAGACCAGTTTGGAAGCCTTTAGGGCTCTAGCTGTTTTCTACTTGGGTCAATATGTTTTGCAATATTAAGTAGTAAAATACTATTTATGGACAGTTGTGGGCCCAGTCAATGTATGGGTGATTTTTGGACATAATTTAAAACTTATTTATACATAATGTTATTTATTTCTGTTTAAAATTTGGTTTCACAAGTCTTAATCACTGGTGGTTTGGTGGGACCAGTATTATATCAACTACTGGTCCCTGCACAAGAATAGGAATCCCTCCCCTACTCCATTATGAATTCAAAATAAAGTAAATCTGAGATATATATGTGTTTTCAATTTCAAATTTAAAATAAAAATTTTAATTATAAATTTCAGATTTTCACTTTAATATAGACTTCAAATAGTTTCTAAATCATTTAAACAATATAATCTCATACAAAATCTCACTCATGTATAAATTTGAGTTTCAAATAATATTATATATATAATTATAATTTTTTAATAAATACATATGCATATTTTAATTTATATATATATATATATATATATATATATATATATATATATTAATATGAATATGAATCTTAATCTTATTTGAAATCCTTAAACATATTTAATACTATTGTCGAGTCCGTAGAGGGAGAGGGATGAAGTTGAGAGCCGTTTGGGCCCGTAATAAATGAAAGGTTCATTGTTATGTTTGTGAAGGTTACACAAATGTTTTTTTTTTTTTAATAAGGTTTACACGTATCTTTATTGGAGTGAGTCATAATATCATTTACGTTGAGTTTTAATGTGAAACATGAATTAGGGTTTTTGGTTGGGATGTTTAGGTGTTTGTTTAATATTTTATTTATTTAATTTATTTAATTATTTTAATTTATATGTTATTTAATTTATATTATTTTAATTTAATTTATATTTAAGTCATATTTATTTAATTTATAATTTAAGTTTTATGTTGATTTTGTATTTATTATTTTTTAAATAGCTATATTTGATTTGATTAGAAGAGTTAAAGGTTCTTTTTGAGTTGAGAGCTACCGCTATAAGGTTATACGAGAATGTAATTGTCAAGTTAAAGAGCAATGAGGGGTGGTCGAAAGATATTAAGTGTAATATCGAAGTTAAACAAGGTTGCCCCCTCTCCCCTACCCTATTTGGTATTTACATTGACAAGCTAGAAGGTTGTTTAGAGGAAGCAAGATGTGCTGGCACGATCTTACCTGGGATAGTCATCATCCTTCTTCTCTACGCTGACGATATTGTTCTCCTCGCAAGGTGCCCATCTGATCTTGATAAGCAACTTATACTTCTTAAGGATTTCTGCTCTACCATGGGTATGATTGTTAACACTGACAAAACAAAAGTTATGATTATCAAATCCAAGAAGGACACTTACGCTAATTTTATGTATGACAATAATAACTTGGAGGAAGTGTCTTCCTACAAGTACCTAGGAATTGATAATCATCATAAGCTCAACTGGAACTATAGCATTGAGAAAAGGATTAATGGGGGATGGAAAGCTTATTTTGGTCTTGAAAATAATTGTGAAATGGAAAACCTCGTAATGTGGGATAGAAAGAAGTTCCTCTTTGAAACTTTAGGCACTCTGGTTATCTTATATGGATGTGAGGTTTGGGGTTGTAGCATCTCCAAAGAATCCTGGAGAAAGATTGAGCAAATCCAAAAGCGTTTTATAACGTATAACCTCAAAATTAGAAGCAACACACCCTATCCTATTCTCCTTATAGAAGTGGGTCTTTCCCCTGTCGAGAGCTAGCTATGACTAGGCTTCTATTGTACAAGCACAAACTCAATAACATAGGAGACCATAGACTTCCTAAGCTAGCTTTAAATTCCAGCCAAAACCACCTAAGGCTCAAACGAGGTTGGTATAAGGACACCAGGGCTTGGTTAAAGCATTGGGAGATCGACGAGAATGTTGCATTGTAAAACATTAATAACATTAAAAATATTGTTACTTCTAAGTTCAAAGAAAAAATGTGGTGTGAGAAAGATTTAGTAGCTAAAAGAAAATTAAGATATTATAAGGAGGTCATCAACCCCACCCTAGAAGATCAAAAGTATCTCTCTGTTTTAACTAGCTCAAAGAAGAAAATTAATATAGCCAAGATTAGAATGAACTCTCATGAGCTCCATAGTGAAACGGGTCGTTGGGCAGTTCCTAAAACACCATGGATGGAAAGGTTCTGCCATCTCTGTGAGAATACGAACATCGAGGATGAAAATCACTTCCTCTTAGAGTGCCCCGTGTACAACCACATTAGATCTCAGTTTCAAAATCTTTGTTGCAATACTGACCTTCCTAGCCTTTTACATTGTCAAAATTATAGTGAGCTCGAGAGGCTTCTCTCCAAGCTTTTTGAGCATAGGAATAAAATCTTAAATCAAACTAAATAATTCGTTTCTTTAGGTCCGATAGACCAAAGTTTGGTCTCAGTGGACGTTAACCATCATCATCATCATCAATATTTAATTTTTAGATAATTATTTTAATAATGATGATTGTTATAATGAAAATTATAATTATATTTCAGTACTTTTTATGCAATAAAAAATAATTTAAGGTTAGAATTTCAAATTTTTATTTAATGTAATAATTTCTATAAGCTACAATGATTTTTATAATAACTAAATTAATGTAGGGCAAACAAGAAAATTCAAGGAAACAATTTTCGATGATGAGAATATGAGAGAAGGCACAAGGCAAAATTGACAGAAGGAGCCAAGATCTAATTGGGGTCAAATTGGCGACAACAGGTCCATAACAATGCTTCAAAGATTATCAACCTCATCCTCCAAGAGAGAAATTCATTGCCATTGCACTTCAATTATATCCAATGTGTTACAGTCTGAGGCTCTTTGTTGATAGATCATGATATGTAGATTATAATGTTCACATATAGTTGAGGTGGAAGAGTCTAATTTTGAAGAATTTATATCCATGAGAAGGTCCCTCTGAAACCGAAGCCGAAAGAGAAGTGAAGAACCAATAGTATATGAGACAGAGACCACATATCCAATATTCTTTCCAATGCTCAAAGGGACTCTGCCGCAAAGAATGACTATCGAATTAGAAAGAGCAAGCCCAAATAAAAAGAGACAACCTAGAAAGGTAAGACAGACTACCCTGTTTTTTTCCAAACTTCAAGTTGAAGCCACGAAACAAAGAGAATTGCCCCGAGTTTGCACAAAGTCAAAGAAGAAGAGAGTCAAAACAATTACCTATAAGCCAAAGACAGCAAGATGCCATGCTTCCTAGCTACAGTGACGCTTTATCCCTATACAGAGCTCACAACGAGAGAAAACACAAACAATTTCCTGAAGCTCATCACTGAGCTTCCACTTGCTCCATCGTCTAGATGCCACTTTTACTGTCAAGACTTTCCTCTGCCAAATTCTCAGAGGGTGACTGGTAGGGTATTTTTTAAGGATTTATTATTTTTCCTATGTATAGTATTGTAGGTGACTATTTTGGTTTGGAAATTCATACATATAGAATGTAGGCAAATATTCAATAAAAAACATGTGATTTACTATCAAAATTAGTAATTTTTTAGCCAACTTTTAATGAAATTGGCGAATATATTTTTCAAAAAATGTCCAAAAAATTGCCCATTTGCGAAATTTCGCTCCTAAAATTTTCCCTGGTGACTTGGCTGAGATCCTCCCTACTCCCTAGGAATGAAGGATGAAATGCTACCTCTTCTCAATTTATTCATTCCACAATAAAAAAACCCCATGAGAATCTGCAATTCCACTTCAAGCATTCCAGGGTCTCAGAACAAAGTAATCATCACACAACTACCTAAGAAGGTGCCTTCTTCGTATGCCATGAGCTCTATTTTAAGCACCAATCTAATCCTCACCAGTACAAATAAATTAGGCACACTGGTTAAGATACTACTGTGATAATTCATATTATCTTGTCCAAGGTTGACATTGATCTGCTCGGTTTCCATTAAAAGTGACATGCTTGCATGCAGACAACACCTTTGAAATGTCATGTTGAGCCGACATATTGCCTCACTTGTAATCATGAAGGGATAATCCATTGTAAGATTTCAAATTACAATGGTAGAGAGAGCAAGGGAAAAGGGGAGGTGAGACGGAATTGAGAGGGGGCATAGGTGATTGGGAGGGATTAAGAGAGATCTGATCATTGACACATATTTAGAATTAGGAACGAAACTTGATTTTGGGGATATATAGATCTATCATTGTCTTCATTAGGAGATTATAGCATAGCCAACAATACCATTGATTTCAGCATGTCCTCCTGCCAAAAGGCAAGCCTTGTTGGCTAGGAGATATGCTTCATTATTGAGGCTTTTGAGGATATGAAAGCGGGGGGGGGGGAGGAGCTAGCGAAAGAATGAAGGATACCCTTAATACGATGAAACATCAAACTTAATATATTATCTTTTGGAGGGGTATTAGTTCTTAAGTGCTAAATGATTAGGAAGGAGTCTCCCAAAATGGTAATGTATTGGACACCTCGATGTTAGGCTATTGTTAGTCCCAAATAAAGTCCATACATCTCTACCTGATTATTGGATTTCCTATCGAGACCCCATGAGTATTTTTCCACAATTATTCCTTCAAGATTTAGAAGAATCCCTTAACGAGATTTACTAAATAGTTATTCACAACATTTTTTCAACATTGATTAGTAAAATGTTTGTAAAATATACCCCTGGAATGTAGACAAAAACCGGGGGATTTACAAAGAGTTTTGATATTTGATTCTTCAGTAAAGAAAGACAAACTAAGAAATCTCACACTTTCTACACATACACTGATTGACACATACACATTACTAACATACATGCAACTATATAGCCAACAAAATTGGCCATAAATAAGAACAACTTTACAATACATTATCATTCAATAGAGGGGGAATCTACTAACATTGCTTTAGCCTAGTCTGCACATGAGTTTTTTCATGAGCTCTATGGTCTTGCATCATGGCATGATGACGTGAGGTCATCCAATTGGCTGCGAAGAGAGTCTATTTCATTGTTCTACCTATTGATCTGATCCTAAATCCTTTTCATTCCTTCAAATTGTTCCAGAGCAATTCACAAGAGCTGAAGAAATATATGAAAAAGAGAGTGAAATTTCATATGCTCACTGATAGGAGTATGAGGGCAAAGGGCACATGAATTTGAGGCTCCCTCGCACCCTTCTTTTCGACATAAATTGGCCATTATAGCCTAGTAACCCAAAGACCATGAATTCAAACCTCTGGCACCTATAAATCCTAACTCCAATTGCCAAAAATTACTTTCAATATAATGAGAGGAATTGGAACAAAGAGGCACAAGGAATTGCTTGAGGGAGACTACAGTTTGTCTTGTTAAAAATTGGGTAAGAAAAATTGTCGCATTTTTACCAAATTGTGGCTTGTGAAATGCATGAGGACCAGGAACCAGTTGAAATGAAGGCGTATGTTGCGACCTGCCACCCAGGCCGTCACTTTCCCAAGTGCATACTACCGAATTAACCCAAGAATTTGACATAGGTGGATAGAGCTTCCTTTGTCGAGTGAGAGACAAATTGCAAATCCCTACTTTAGAGGGAAATACAAATGACTAGGTTACAATCCATGAAAGGTTGAATCGTTGTGAAAACACACTCCAAATATTTGCAGGCTTAAGAGGTCCTCGAAGTAGGGGAGCGGCAAAACTGAATTATCACACTTATCTAATTTCCTCCACTCTCCCATAAATAATTTAATTACATATCAAATGTATTACGAACCTCCATGAATGTGAGGATTGGGCTTTGTACCTCCCACACATAATCGATCTTATCCTCAAGAGTGAGCAATAAATCTCCTAGGTCGACCTACTTCGATGTGCCTTACTTGCAAAATGAAAATTGAAACCATATCTTTTCGTCCATATTCACCTAAGGCGATGGATGGGGAGGCACGTGAACCACATTCTGCCCGCTTTCCACCTCACGGGATTTGTCTCACTCATACAACCAGATTGAACTACACATAATTTTTTGAGTGGAGGGTGCATTTAATCCATAAGTTTTTCCAATTAACTCTAAGCTTCATACCTTGGCTCGAATTTTATTTATGATTTTATGAGGTACAGAGCATGTCATCCCCTTAGTTGAATTGTTCTCCATCCCCTTTTCCGATTGATCTGCTTCGTATTTTCGATCCTTAAGATATCAAAGAAGATTTTATGCAAGAAGGAGTCCAAGATGCTCTTGAGGAGGAGGAAATTTAATTTATTAGCCTTAGGATTTGATCCATTTTTCAAAAAATGAACTTTTATGAGAGAGTCCCCAGCAATTGTGATCCTGGAGATGCCTTTTTCCTTAGTTAATTAAAGGCCTAACATGAGTCATACATCTCCACCATGTTATTGGTTTCTTTCCCAAGACCCAAGGAAAACTTAATTTCATGTTGCTCATCGGAATCCCAGAGGATCCCTCCCCCTCCTACTCCCCTAGTTATTCATAACATTAACCACATGCCTTCAAGAGCCTTTACACAACAACCACTCAAGATATTCACACATATCATACAATGGAAATCTCACACAACCACAGTCAGCTAGTCATGTTTAAAAATCAAACAAAAGCATCCACGTAACTCTACCATTCAGGAGTATATCAACGTCATAGGGATCTACAAGTCCCTTAGACCCTTGAGAATCATTCACACAACCATCACATTGCAACACACAAGAATACATATCCCTTTTTGATAATGTTCATACACCCATTATCTTGTAATAACATTAATCACCATGCACATTTCACCATCATGCACAAAGATACAAGTAAGAAACTTATCTTAGTAGTTGAATGACTATAAATTAAGAAAGGGACTTCAACTCTCCTCCAAACTATAGGCCAATTGAATTGTTATCCTTTCTTGTAGTTAACCACAACCAAGCCAGATTCAGAGCCTGTGGACTGAAGTGCTCAAGGTAAATTCACATCGATCAAGTTACAAGCACATGGGAATCTAGAGCACACAATTCCTCCACCTGACAAGGAGAATTCTAGAGAGTATAATGTCTCCACCCAAAGAAACACTTAAAGGAATGCATAACACACAGTGTTGCACCCAACAATCACTACAAGAATCTAGAGCCCATGGAGTTTCCACCTAATTTACACTACAAGAATCTAAAGCCCATAGTTCCTCCACATGCAATCTGATACGAATCCAAAGCACACCATGCCTCCACTTGATAGCTTTCACAAGAATCTAGAGTCCACCTTTAGGGTCTCCTCCTGTGAAAAGACTAAGAGAAGTCCCAGAGTACCCAATGTCTCCACCTACTAAGCAAGAGTCCAAAGTCCATTGTTTCTCTACCTTCTTAAAACCACAAATTCTCCTTTCTTCAATTTCCCTCATCTTGCTTCCACACCTGATCTTATGTTGAGATTCTTCTAGTGCTTCACATGCACTACTAATGCACAGTCCTTCTTGCTGCAATGTAACCATCATGCTTGGGTCATCTCATGCATTCTTAATTGTGCCTGCCCCTTTTCCCTCACCATGTGCTATATCACTATAACTCTCCTTTTGCGCATCTCATCTTTGTTAATGCTTGAATCCCTTTTTTTTCCTTGTTTGTTTGTTTTGTTGCGCGTTGACCAGGGATAATACATCACACAAGGCTGACTCGTCCTTTCCTTAAGTGCCCATATGCCAATTTTAATGTTTGTACAACTTATTTTAAATGCAACAGGGATATAGGTGGAGATTAATTACAACATTCAAATTTTGGCTATTTCCCCTAGCCATTCCCAAGCAGCTTCACCTCCACAAACTATGAGACTGTGTTCACTCTCAATCCAATCATCATTTATAATTTACATCAATTTACATGATTAGTTCACATAATAATATTTACATGAGAGATGAAAAAAAGGGTTGTTACAACCAAGTTACACTTAAAGTATGGATATCACTGGGTTCAAGTTAGAGAAGAAGATACTTGGAACACTGCCTTCAAAACTAAGCAAGGTTTGTATGAGTGGTTAGTCATGTCATTCGACCTAAAGCAATGCACCAGCTATATGTATGAGGTTAACAAATGATATATTGTGCCCTTTCACCATGATGCATAGAAAGAGTCATATTTAGAGGATGGAGACTTCAAGGAGGTGTTTCAATAGTTGCATAACAAGAGTCAAGTGCACGATGGTGACACCACTATTGATTACCATCTCTAGGACTGGTTACTCTATAGGCTAGATAAGTTATCTTTTCCTAAAGGTGAACGATTGTAGTTGATCAGAGTGGTTCACAAATCCAACGTGGGCTGGAACTTTGGTGTTTCAAAGACAGTGGCCAACTTACAGAGGTATGTATTAGCCCAAGATGCAAGAACATGCATTTAGGTTCATAAGAGGATGCATGTTATGTTGTACTAGTAAGCCTAGTAACAAGAAACAGGGTCTATATCATCCCTTACATGTACCCACTTGTTCCTGGGAAAGAATTTCCATGAACTTCGTAGGAAGTTTACCAACATCCATAAAGGGACATGACTATCTATTCGTGGTAATTGACAAGTTTAGCAAGATGTGTGTTCTGATTTCCTGTAAAAAGACCATCAATCAGCAAGAAGCAGTGAACGTGTTCTTTGGACAGGTTTGGGTGCACTTTGGGATACTAGGGAGCATCATTTCATATAGCGACATAAGATTTCTCGGTGCATTTTGGACTACATTGTGTGAGAAGATGGAAACAAAGTTAAAAAGGTTTATGTCATTCCATCCACAAACAGATGGGCAAACAAAAGTAGTCAACAAGACTTTGGTGCAGATTTTGAGGGGTTACAATCAAAAGCATATGAGGGGTTACACTCTTATAATAGAGAAATCCACACTTCTATTGATAAGTCCCCATTTGAAATTTATATCCCCTAGTAAATTCCATAAAGGTAACATGAATCATCCCACCATAGTAACACAAAGAAGAAAGAGACAACAAAATTCTAACATATCCAATCATCAAGAGCATCCCCCGTCACACATCCAACACACAAGGACCATGTAGAACACCCAACCCTAGTGATGCTTTCACTACAAATATCATGGTGATTTGAGAGTTCGATGGCTTCATTTGACGCCCCTAAATATCTCTGAATAATTGGACTCAAACTCTCACTCACTTTATGCAAGGACCTCCATTAATAACATTAGATGTCAATGGAACTAGAATTAACATACACATATTTTGTGTGCTTGACTCAATCACTCGATTAATCAAGGCTTTGTCCTTGATTTAGAGAGTTTAAGGATTTGATTATTTGAATAAATATTTTTTTTGTTACGAAATACTCTTGCTTCAAGGTGATGATGACCGATTATTTGAATATAATGTGGAGATGTTTAGGGCTTAAATATCATTCTATTTCAATGAAGGGTCCACTTTTACGCAGCTAAAATTTAATTAATCTAGTTTATGTATTTGTTGCATGTCCTTATACTAATCATTGATTAATAATAAATGATAATAGTAAAGAGAAAGCACAATGTTAGGGGACACTTATATATTTGTGGTTGGGTTGCAATAATAATTCCCAAAATATGGAGGTAGACATATCCATGTAATTGGTATTTGAATGAGTCAGAACTATTACTATAATAAATTGAACACATACAAGCGAGGAGCGCACACAACAATCACCTCTATAGTAACTTAGTGATTTTGTTGAGAGGCATTCTCTAGCCCAATATGGAAGAGATGTTGTAATGTTATGTTATTTTAAACTTTTTAACTCGATCTAAAGAGAAATTCTCTCTCTCTCCTAGATCCATCTTAACTTCGGATCTACCAAGTGCCGAGAGGGATAAAATCTCTCGACTAAAAAAATAGGTTTGCACCTTCAGAGATTTGGTTCCTCTTGGTGCTTGGTAGATCTAAAGTTAAGATTGATCTAGGTTGGTAACTAATTAATATGGATAACTAACGACTCTCAACTTTTTTATCAACCTTTAAATAGAACATATCCTTTTTTTTCAAGGAAAAATTTGCAAGTTCGTAGATGGTAGCACAATTGGCAAAAGCATGTTGGAAAACCCTTGTGTATCCAGGTGATTGGAAGTTCAATCCCCCTAGACATGTCTCACCATCCGAACCAAAAAAAAGAAGGAAAAATTCACAAGCTCTCCCCTCTCCCTTGGAATATTCAATTGGAGTGTGATTCAACTCCTAACCACAAAAGTAGTTGGTAACCTAACATGACTCAAGTGAACTATAACCGAATACCTCACAATGAATCCACCTTGAAAATAATTATTTAAGTTGATTGAGCTAACCTATTAGTCTCAAAAAAATGTTGGAAACATTCTCATCCCACCCTCCATGCCCAAGTAAGAGTGAGATTACTACGATCTTCCCAACCATAAAAATTGAATAATTGTCTTGGGTGTGGAAGGGAATCCCAAAACTCTATCCCTCATTATCCAACATTAATGATAATTTAACCTAGACATACACATAGTTACTCTGCCTACTTTATTGACGTAACATTACCTCATGTGCATAAATGTTAGATACAAGGGTGAGATTGTTGGCACTTTTCCAACCCCATATACATGCACCTACAAATAATGATCATGGACATGGAAGGGAATCCCCATGCTCCGTCTCATAACATCCAACCTCAATGATAATTGAACCTAGATGGGCATGGAGTTACTCCACCTGCTTTCCAATGGACCATTAGTTCATCTACTTTTCCAGCATAGATTGATCTTAACCTTGACTCTATTAAATGGCGAGAGGGATGAAAAAGACACTTGCATAAACTTCTTGGTGTTGAAAAGGTTGGCGATAAGATGGATCTATAAGATGGATCTATGCTTGTTTATTACCTTTTGATTATCATTTTTGGATGTGTGACATAAATTAAATCTTAACCATAATAATGATTAAAAAGTAATAATAAAATTAATAATTAGATTCCCACATGACATAGGGTGATACAAAACTAGATCCAGGGGGGTAGTCTCTGCTAGGATTTTTTTGTGCACTCGCTCTTGGTTCCAAGAATGGCTACAATTATGGGGGGATTAGACCCCTTGCCTCCTTCTCACTCCTTTCCACCATCTCCAACAACCATTGCTTTCAATGGGCTTGTAAAAATTGGTATTAATCCTTTTAAAATCAAAATTGAGAAAAGTGTTAAGAAGTCGAATAGGATTTCGAAAGTGCAGGTGAATACTGGTAAGTCTCAAGCAATGGCTATAAGTCTAGTTGAAAGACGCTTGGTTGGCCAATTTAATGGGGTTTGGAATTCTCTAACATCTCTGAGGTTGTGGGTGGAAAGAAACTATAAACCCCTAGTTAAAGGCCATATTAAGTGTGTCTTATGCAGTAAAGGTTTCTTCACCTTTTCATTTGAACTTGAAGAAGATTGAGGTCTTATATCCAAGATTGACCATTACTTCATGGGTTCTCAATGTCTTTACTTGGATCGTTGGACCTTGGATTTTAATCCTTAGAATGATGTTCCCTCAACATTTATATTACAGGTAAAACTTCCTCACTTACCTCTTTAGTGTTGGGATGAGGATTCTTTGAGAAACATCGATAATGCCTTGGGAAGATACATAGATATAATATAACCAAGAGATTTAATGTATGCATGTGCTCGTATTTGTGTAGAAGTAGACATTGAACAAAGCATTCCGGAAGTAATTCAACTCACATTAGATATTTGGTCTTTCATTCGATGGATGGATTATGGTGAAATACCTTTTAAGTGTAAACAATGTTATGAGTATGGGCACCCTTCTAGGAATTGCCTAAAAAATGAGGATGCCCTCATGCAGGAGGAGGATGGGGTTCAATGGAAATTATAGAAGAGAAGAACAGGACAAACATGCAAAAATCCCTAAAGGAGCCAAGGTCCCCCCAAAACAATCCCTCCTCTTCCATCAGGTCCTTAGAATGCATGGAAAGGTTCATCTCCAGGAGTGGTGAAAAAGATTTATCAACATGAAAATCAATTTATTCTCTTTGAAAATGAAGAGGATGAAGGAGAAGCTCAGGGGGTTGAAGAACCAGAGTAGACTCCAGGAGAAAAGGGAGATGGTGAATCCCATGATGAGAATAAAGTTCCAGAACCAAAAGATGGCCTTGTGCAAAATGTCTTAGCGGAAGATGTGGATTCGAAAAAGGAAGAATATTTTCAATCGCCATAAGCAAATAATCTCAACTCGATTTATTTGCCTAAATTGATGACAAATCAAAAAGTAAAATGGTAAGGGGTTTTGATCCCCCCAAAATATACAAGGAAATTAGGCAAAAAATATAATTAAGAGCTCTAGTTGGCTCATGCAGAAAGGGATAAAGAAAATGAACTCAATCATTGATTAATGTTCCTTCCTTCAGACTCCTTGAAAATCAAAAGAAGTTTGGTTCCTATGGCCTTCATCCTGTGTGAGATCTAAATATTCTAACAATTTATGAATATCATCTCCTAGAATTCCAAGGGGATGGGTAGTGAGAAAAGGGAATCTGAAATCAAAATCTTAATTAGATCAAACAATCCCCATGTCCTCCTCCTCTAGGGGATAAAATTAGGGGAGCGTGAAGCTCTAGGAAAATGTAGAACAATTTGGAAAGGGATTAAAGTATTAGCATTAAGTTCAAGGGACGCTTCGGGTGGAGTTTTCACTCTATGGGAATCCTCCTTCTTCAATCTTCTATAAGAAGAAAAATCTCAGTATTAGATCATCACTAAATTGATGCAACTCCCATCCAAGAAAATTTGCAACATAGTAAACATTTACATGCCAAATATGTATCATGACAAGGTAGAATGTTGGAATTCTCTGTTAAGACAAAGGGAAACCCTTCTCAACTCCAACTGCATTTTAGGAGGGGACTTTAATGTTACAATTCACTAGTGGGAGAAGAAAGGTGGCAGTACTGTAAGAGATCAATTTTAGGAAAAGATGGAGGGTTTGATTTCCCAATTGGCCCTATTTGATATCAAGCCTAACATCTCCAAATTTACTTGGAGAAACAAAATGATTGGCCCTAGACACATTGTTTCAAGATTGGATCGATTCCTAGTTATTAAAATTTCACCTACAATCTAGTTTTATCTTGTAGGAGTTGCGTCAAACACTTAGCCAATACTTTGATTTTTGCCTCTAATAAAGAGCTTCAGAAATAATGCATTTTAAACTAAACACATTCAATTTGATTCATAAATACACATGACTAAATATGATCTTTAACATTTGAAAATGAACAGTAAACACCACACATTTGACACATAGGATTTTGGGAAAAGCCCCGAAGGGAAAACCAATAGAGAAGAGGATTTTTTATTAATAAGCTCACAGATAAATTATGAGTTTATAACTGATTAAAATTTCCAACAAATAATAGACAAACTTATCTTGATTTCCGTGCACATTACATACATAAAATCAATTTACTTCCTATTGCATGGCTCGTCCCTAATTTATTGTTGCACAACCCCTCAAAAAGTGTGTCCATGTGCGGCTATAAAGACCCTCGATTTGTGTGATGAACAATAACATTAAATGCAACATAAACCAACCATTTAAGACTTGGAAAATCCTTCCGTGTATGACCTCCTTAACTATTGTACCTTTTCCTCAATTTTTGTGTGCATTAATTATTGTACAACCTGCTACAATATTGCCTCCCATACTCACAATAAATATTGAAAATTTTCCTTTTGATGAATGCCTAATTTTTCATTGCAAAATTCATTGGGATTCGTTCCCTTCCCACACTGCTTCTTCCCCTCAACCCTTATCTTCCTCTCTTCTAAAAAAAGGTGTGCCTCTTCCACTCTCTTTTCTCCTTTTATTTGTCTTTAATAATCAGAATCCCTGAATCTAAATTTCAATGGCTAAGATTAAATCTTACCATATCAAGATCAATGGTCATGAATTAATTTCACATTGGGCCCACTTAAATCACTTAAGTGACCCAACTTTATAAAGTTACACTAATTTTATAAAAAGCCACTTTCTAACTTTATAAAGTAAAGTGCCTATAGAGTGAAATATGATTGATCACTTCTACATGTTAGGCACTACCGATGCAAAAGTACCTCCCGAGCTACAAAAACTAACACTAGTAGGGAGCGATATTTTGGTTCAAAAAAATTCTCTCTCTTCCTTTCATTTGGCTTGGGATGGTTCTAGCCATCGCCCAGTCAAGCTTCTCTTAGAGTTGGAATATTTAAAGGGTCCCGTCCATTCCGTTTAACCTTCTATGGATGAATGATGAAGGTTTTAAGCCACTAGTGCATTAGGCATGCTCGAGGTGGGTTATTGGCTCTCCTATCTTCGCATGGAAGCAAAAAATTAAGGGCTTAAAAGAGGAAATAAAAAGGTGGTTGAAGGAAACGTCCAAATCTCAGAGAAGGAAAGTGGGGTAGATCATATCCATGTTGGAGGGAATCCTTTTGGAAATGGAAGAGACTCCGGTCATTGAGGATTTTCTTACTAAAGAGCGAAAAGCCTTTGAAAAATTACATAGGAAATTAAAGGAAGAAGAGGAAATAAGGAGACTAAAATCAAGATATTTGTGGTTGGGAGATAAAAAGACTAGTTTCTTCCACACACAATAAAAAATAAGGGAATGGAAAAATAAAATAAAGTATATGGAGCTTAATGGAGACGTAATTTTAGATATGGATATAATAAAGGATGCCACTTTTAATCAATTTGAGTCCTCATATAAAGAAAATGGAGACACTCTTGTAGATTTAGTATAAGATTTTTTAGGCCATATTCCCAAACTAGTTTTAGAATTGGATAACACCAAGATTTTGGTCCTTATCATAGAAGAATAAATTCAGAATGTGGTTTGGTCCTTAACCTAGATAAATCTCTTAGTCCTGATATATTCACGATACACTTTAATCATAAATTTTGGAACAACATTAAATATGATTTGATCAGAATGGTGGACTACATCCAAGAATCCGGCCAAATGGGGGGCGCTCTCAATTCGTACTTCCTTGCTTTAATTCCTATTGTCGTTGCGACAATGACCCTCCAAAATTTTTTCCTATGTCAATTTTGGAGCCTACAATATCTGTCATATACCCCCTTGTGTCGACATGTTGTTTGATTCGCTATCAATGTATTTTCTCTTAGTGTCACATCCTTCTAAGTCGATGTTTTCCAAGTGTCGTCACTTAACCATTAGAAGTGCTTGAGTTAGTTAGTCCATGGTTAGGTGAACTTGTGATCTTTCTTGACTTAGAAACCTTCCTTTTTGCCATGCACACACTTGAAAAACACTCAAAATCATGAAAAAGCAAAGAAAAGCAAGAAAAACACTCAGAAAAGAAAAAGTGCACTCCAAGTTGGTGAAGACATGCGCTCAACTTGAGCACACTCCTTCGGGCTGAAGAAGTGCACCCTCCTTGAGTGCACTCCTTCATGCTGAACAAGTGCACCCTCCATGAGTGCACTCCTTCATGATGAAGACATGTGCCCTTCCTAGATGCATGCATGTGTCATCTTGTTGCATGTGGGTGCACTCCTAGAAAATAGGAGCCCACTTAACTTCTCTTAACTAATCCTTTCATGCGACGACAAGTGGTGCTCATGCATGAATCAATTTTGCATGTAAACTTCTTTAAATCAACTCAGTTAATCATTATTTTTGCATAATCATTCCATTTGAGTTGGGCGCATAGCTGGGAATCAAGAGTCTCTTCATCAACCAGTGCAACAAGTAAGTTTTGCATGTCGAATATCTTCATTGTCTTTCATGATTCCACTATCATTCTTGCTTTTCTTGTTGTCAATCCTTTGTTTTCAGTTTGTTTGCTGACATTTATGTTGAATCTTCATGTTGCAAGGGTTAATTTGTAGTCGCATGCAGAAACTCTTCACATTCTTCAAAACTTTCATATTCCACCTTGAATGAAACAATATCTACAAGGCCTTGCAAATCTTACTTTTCCTCATATTAGCATCAAATATTACTATTTAGACTTGTTTTTGAGCTTCCACCAGGTAGAGTGCACTTCTAAAGCTCGAATCTCGATCAACCTAAAAAAAAATTGCCCTTATTGATCAATTTTTCCTCTTGCGCGCACTTCTCACCATGAAGAACTTTGACCTCCCTTGAGCGCATGAGCACATCACAAAGCCATGAAGCATCTTCCTTCATCCCTTCGGCATGCGACAATGCACCCTCCTTTTCCTTGAGTGCATGGGCACATTGTGAAGGCCCAAATACTTATCAACCTCTTTATTTGTCCCTTCGGAGTACAACAGTGCATCGTCCCTATATCCTTGAGTGCATGAGCCCATAGGGAAGAACCGAAGGCCCAACACTCTATCCCTTCGACCCTTCAAAGTGCGCCAGTGTGCCATAGGTGTTTTTCTACACTTGCTTGAGCACATGAGCATGTTGCAAAGCCCTGAACGACCCTGTATATTCCTTCATGCTTTGAAAGTGCACCCTCCTAGTTTGCATGCTCATTTTATCATGCATGCAAGTTATTTTGTTTTTTTATTCATATTTTTTCATGTTCTATCCTCAGTGATAGTTGTTTGTATGTTATTTACAAGTATTGTTGCACAAGCACATTGTTTTAAGCTACTATTGTCACTATGAGTGTGTTGCCACAAACAGGTGTTCGTGCTACAAGTATTGTCACCCCGTCATCATATGTTGGATCCATGTTGCCTCACAAAGTGGCCTTCAAAGAACTTTCAAAAGAAAGTATTGATGAACCTATAGAAGTTACAAAGCCAAATATTCCCATATATGCATGTACATAGTGCTTTATTGATGACGATATTGAGGTCACATGGAGCAAGATATACAACACATCCATGGAGGAAAAATTTGTTGAGGACTTAGAATATTTGCATGCATATATTAACATCAAGAAGTCTAGGATGCATATGATTGCATGCAGATTCCCAGTCATGCCATGTGCATAGGTGATTGAATGGATCATTACACATATGGATCACTGTTGCCTTGTGCTACGTAGTGAGAGTGGAGGTCAACTCCCCAACTATTTGGGTGACGACATGCAGACATATTATAAGATGCTCAAGCCCAATGAATATGCAAATGACAACTTTAGAAATTTCTTGTAGATTCAAACTGCTAATTGTAATTTACTAAAACAATAGACTTGAATCTACTCTACTCATCAACGAAAACAATTAAACGGTGGCAAAATCATGAAGTATATGAGAGAAATAATTCAATAAACACATTACACAATGATTTCCTAGGGAAAGCCACAACTAAAAACCCATGTTATCTATATATTGCATTCGTCAAAAAATATGAGAAGATTATAATGCTTTGCTCAAGCTTGAACAACCTCTGCACTATCTCTAGTTGTCTCACAACTTCCTAGACAAGCCCAGGCCAATAATTAACTAATTTTTTGCTTTCCCACGTCCCTATTTCCTCGCATTGTTTCCTTGGGAATTAGCCCCCTATTAATTAGGGAATTTCCTCAAAGGAAGTACACAATCCATCATAGGCATTCCTCTGACTGCATGCACCACCTGTACAATTCGGATGATTATACAACTGATAGTACACTATCTCTGAACTCCAATCTCAACTGGGTAACTCTCAGATCTGACATGCATGAGTTATTTATGAGTGAATCATTAGTTAACTGGTTGATCATTGTAGGCAGCACTACACTACTAGACCTCCCACTAGTTCCTCCAACAGTTGGAACTAGTTTAACTGATTTTAACTCAGTTAAACTGAATTAATTAATTACAACTCAAAATAAACTCAACCAAGGCTCCTATAATGTAGGAGACACTCTACATGACTCAAGTTAGACCCTCAACTCGAATTAATTGAGCCAACTAAGTCAAATTAACTTATTTAACTGATACAAGTTGTCATGAGACGTGGAATTACAATTTTATTCCTAATTTAATTCGAGGACAAAATTAAATTAGGATTTTCTTGTTGTATTTTCAACACTCCCTCTAAATAAAAAGGGATTATCTGCTACCTCGATCTTGCCTCTATGAAACTCCAATTTTCATCTTGACAATGCCTTTTGTCAAAATATTTGTATCTTTTTATTCTGTAGGAATGTACTCCAACAACATGATTCTCCTCAGCACACAATCTCGTAGATGGTGATATCGAATGTCGATATGCTTGGACCAATCATGAAAAACTGGATTCTCAAAGAGTTTAATACAACTCTGATTGTCATAGTAAATCAATTTAGGATCAATTTGCTAAAAATAACCCAACAAGGATCTTCCTCATCTAGATAGTCTCGCAAGTTGCTTGACTAGATATTACACTTCATTTTGTCACCATGACAAATAATCATCAAATTGGATCTCTCGCCATCCATCCAAGTGTCATGAAGCACTCCCTTGCAAGTCAAAAAACTTATATACCTTGAATAAAGTGGAATTTATGGATCCCATGGCACAAAACCTAGTTTTTGAGCATCTGCACAGTTTTTTTGAACAAAAACCGCACATGTACAGTTTCTTCCACTATAAACTACGCATATATGTGCTCTGTCTTCCACTATCAACTGCGCAGGTAAATCAAAGAAAAGTAAAAGTAAAAAGTGAGATCTAGAAGCATTGTTGGGCAAATAATTCCCAACAGAAAGCCTTGAACTCATGTTTATTTGAGCCTAACCTCATTTTTTCTAGAACTAATTCTGATTCTTCAAGGAGCCCTCATCCCTCTTTCAGTGGATCTCATCCTTGGACTAAGTATCTCAAACTACTTCCTTTTGGCCTATTAATCAAGCCATAGGTGGGGGAATTGGGAGGGGTTGTTGAGAGTAAGTTTATAATGGGGTAATCAGGTTGGAGAGCTTATCATTCTTGGAGAGGATTGAGATCAATGGGAGGAGCTTCACAACATCAAGGCACAGGTTTTGTAGCTCTTTTATGTTTCTGAAATTAATACAAACAAGAGTTTCTTCTCATTGCATTGTTTAATGGATTAATTGATGAATTTCATAGATGGTTTATGTTATTTACATCTGTCCATTGGAATGATGTTATTTATATTTTTCCATTGGAATGATGTTTATTACTAGTCTCTTTGAACACTAGTTTGAATTATTGAATCATTTATGTTGCATATGCCTTTGATCCTTTGTTGTTTCCATGTGTGAAAGTCTTGATTCAAGCATGGAGGAGCTGCATTGAAGCACAAAGATAGATCTTCATCAAGCATGTTGTAATAAGGTATGAATTTCCTTTTCTCACCTTGTTATTGTATGATTTAAGAAAAGATAGATTCAGGGAAGGAATTAGATTGATTGTCTGTTTGTTTCTAGTTCCCTTTAGGATCTAGGGAGATTTCTTGTGTCCGCACTTGGAATTTGATTTCATAACAAATTGGCGACGATACTGGGGAATATCCTATTCTTTTCCATCTCCTTGTTTTTTATTCTCGAACCTTTTTTGATAGCTTTATCTGAGTCTTGACAAGTTAATGATCTTTCAGATTTTGTGATTTGTTTGGATAATTTTTTATTTTTTCTTTAAGTTTCTCGACCTACGCGGTTTTTGTTTAGAAACAGAGCACAAATGTTATGAAACCAGCTCAAGGAAAGATAGAAAAGATAGATCAACGCCTTAGAATTCAGCCTCTTCGAGGGGGCAACCTCCTTTACATTACATAAATGAACAATTCTTGGATGATTCAAATGACAAAACCTCCTTTCTATATATAGGAGTCTAAGGAGTCACAATATAATCCAGCCGACCTAACAATAATAATATAAAGCCACAAAAATAACAATAGAGGGATTCTATGGGGCACAGAAATAACAATATGGGGGTAATAGGGGCACAACAATATAAATAAGGGGTATAACTACAATAGTAATGGGGTAATCACTAGTATTATAGGGACCCAACATGCCCCTCTCCTTCAAAAAAGTGTTGTCCTCAACGCTTGAGTAGTTCTGGATACTTCTGCATAAAATTCTCATCCTCCCATGTGGAATCTTCAGCGGATAAGTTCTTCCACTTGATAAGATACTCTGAAATTGATCGATTTCGTAGCTGTCGAGTTCTTGTTTCTGTGACTGCTTCCGGTTCCAATATAATTTTTCCTTCCTCGTCAAGTTCTGGCAATATTGTTTGAATTGGGAGCTTGTCGCCTATAACCTTCTTTAAACATGAAACATGGAAAACTGGGTGCAATCGAGAAGCTGCAGGAAGCTCCAATTTGTATGCCATAGTACCAATCTTTTGCAACACCTTGTACGGACCATAATACTTTGGTGATAATTTATTATCCTTCTTAGCTTGCTTTAGGGACATTTGCTTATATGGTTGTAGCCGTAGGAATACCCAATCACCTACATCAAAACTTCTTTCACTGCGATGTTGATCTGCCTGTTGTTTCATTCTATTTTGTGCCAACACGAGGTTATCCTTTAAGAGTTGGAGGACTTGTTGTTGATGTTCGATGTGATGTTCCACTGCCTGAACCTTAGAATTTTCTCTTAAATATGATGTGATGGATGGTGGTTGATACCCATAAAGTGCCATAAATGGGGTCATTTTTGTTGCTGTATGGAAGGAAGTGTTATACCACCATTCAGCCAGAGGCAACCATTTGACCCATTGTGTCTGTTTATCAGATACAAAGCAACGAAGATATCCTTCCAAACATTTGTTTACTATCTCAGTTTGCCCATCAGATTGAGGATGATAAGATGAGCTATGAGCTAACTGAGTACCAAGACAAGAAAATAATTCTGTCCAAAAATTTCCAGTGAAAATGGGATCTCTGTCACTTACAATAATCTTTGGGTTTCCATGTAGCTTTTGAACTGTTTCCATAAATGCAGTAGAAACTGTACTGGCTTTAAATGGATGTGATAATGCACAAAAGTGTGCATACTTGGTAAGTCTGTCAACTACCACCATGATGACACTCTTTCCCTCAGACTTGGGTAAACCTGTGATAAAATCCATTGAAACCTCCTCCCAACGTTGGCTTGGAATGGATAAAGGTTGTAATAGACCCGGTGTCTTAATTGTTTCAACTTTATTTTGTTGGCAAACCAAACATTCCGCCACAAACTTTTGAATATCTGATTTAAGGCCATCCCAAAAAAATTCCTTCTTAACCCTGTGGTAAGTTTTTAAAAATCCTGAGTGCCCTCCTAAGGGAGAAGTGTGCAATTCCATAAGAATCTTTTGTTTTAGCTGGGAATTCTTACAGAGGTATAAGCGATCTTTGTACCATAACGAATCATTTTTCCAGCTAAATGTATCAGAAGTACTGGAATCTTGTTGTAGCTTTCGAATAAGTGCCCACACTTCTTCGTCATTCTTCCATTCCTCCCTTGCTTCGTTTATCCAATCTGGTTGGATAATAGAAATGGCACACAACAATGCTTCCACATCCTCATCCTTTCTTGAGAGTGCATCTGCCACCACATTTTGCTTCCCTTTTTTGTAGATGATTTCAAAGTCATAACCCAACATCTTTGTGACCCACTTTTGTTGCTCTTCAGAGGATAATCTTTGTTCTAAAAAGTATTTAAGGCTATCATGATCCGTTTTTACCTTGAAGTGTCTTCCCATTAGGTAGGGTCGCCATTTCTTAAGTGCATGGAGTATTGCCAACATTTCCTTCTCATAAATAGCTTTGCTTAAAAACTTTCCCTTGATTGGACGACTTTCAAAAGCAATGGGTCTTTCATCTTGCATTAGAACAGCACCAATTCCATTTCCTGAAGCATCACATTCCACAATAAAGGTTTTTGTGAAGTCCGGTGTAGCTAAGACCGGTGCTTGGCACATTGCCTCTTTAAGATGTTCAAAGGCCTTTGTTGCTTCCGGAGTCCATGAAAATGAATCTTTCTTCAATAATGTTGTTAGAGGTGCTGCTATTCTCCCATAATTCTTAACAAACTTGCGATAATACCCTGTCAACCCAAGAAATCCTCGCAGATGCTTTATGGATGTGGGGATTTTCCATTCCTTAATGGCTTTAATTTTGCTAGGGTCTACCTTAACTCCTTCATGAGATACAATATGACCCAAATATTCCACCTCCTGGACTCCAAAGAAACATTTGGATCTTTTTGCATATAATTGTTTCTCCTCCAATAGTTGTAGCACCCTGTCAACATGTTCAACATGATCCTTCCAAGACTTGCTGTAGATTAGTATATCATCAAAAAATACTAACACAAATTTTCTAAGGAATGGTTTGAAAATTGAATTCATCAAACCTTGAAATGTTGAAGGTGCATTGGTAAGGCCAAAAGGCATGACCAAAAATTCATAATGACCCTCATGAGTTCTAAATGCCGTTTTCGGAATGTCTTCAATCTTCATTCTGATTTGATGATATCCCGAACGAAGATCCAACTTGGTGAAGTAAATTGATCCATGCAATTCATCCAGTAATTCATCAATGACAGGAATGGGGAACTTATCTTTAATAGTGAGCTTGTTGAGCTCCCTATAATCCGGACACATGCGCCATGATCCATCCTTCTTGTGCACCAATACTACTGGAGCTGAGAAAGAACTTTGACTCGGTTGAATTATACCAGCCTCTAGCATTTCTGCAACCATACGTTCAATTTCACTTTTTTGGACATAGGGATATCTGTACGGCCTGATGTTTGGAGGAACACTTCCTGGAATCAGATGAATAGCATGATCATGATCACGCATAGGTGGGAGACCTTTGGGAGTCTCAAATACCTTGGAATGATTGTCCAGGACTTTTTGGAGATCTGGAGAAATAGATGATTCCAATGTGGAAACATCTAGCGAACATAATTGTGCAATTACACCTCTTTGCTCCTTTTTTAGAAGCTTTGTCATACCATTAGAGCTGATTATCTTTCCTGGTTTCCCTGCAATACCCCTTAATTCAACTTCCTTTCCTTCCGTAGAAAATTTGATGAAAAGTTCTTGAAAATTAAAAGCTATTGTACCCAAGGATTGTAGCCATTGGACTCCTAGTACAACATCAGCACCTCCCATTGGAATGGAAAGCATTGGGCTAGTCAATACATATTCTCCCATGGATAGCTTGATATTATGGCACTTTCCAGAGCAATTTATTGTTCCTCCATTTGCAATCATCACTTGACACTCTGGTGCTGGATATAGGAAGCAATTCAATTCTTTTGCTACCCTACAATGAATAAAATTGTGGGTGCTTCCTGAATCAATCAACACTATTACCTTTTTCTTCTTGATTTGTCCTTCTATCTTGATGGTTTGAGGAGTGGTAATTCCGCCAATGCATTACAAGATATGGTCGGATTTATTTGTTCTTCATCTAGGCTTTGTTCCTGGAATATATCCTCTTCTTTTGACCTTTCTTGCTCCTTTTCTTCTTCCTCTTCACAATCTATGTAGAATAATTTCTTCTCAGCACACTTATGACCTTTTGTGTATTTGCTATCACAATTGTAACAAAGCCCTTTTGCTCTTTTTTCTTCCAATTGTTGTGGTGTCAACCTTGTAGGTTGTGGAAGACTAGGGGCAACAACACTTCCGTCTTTATAGTTGTGAGTGGTATGCTTCCTAGTTGCCATAATTTTGCTTTCCATTTTTCTTGCTAACCTGAATGCCTTCTCTAATGAATCAGGTTCCCAAAGGCGAACATCATGTTGGATATTATCCTTTAAAGACCCTATGAACACATCAATCCTATGCTCCTCTGGAATATCTTTTACCCTTATGTTCAATTTTTGGAACTCCTCAATGTGCTCCATTATTGAACCCTTTTGTTTGAGACTTATCAATTGGCTAAAAAAAGTGTTGCTTTTTGTATCCTCATAATGTGCTATCAATTCTTCCGTAAAAATTGCCCAAGTGATAAATTGTTTACGAGAACAAAGCCATTGATACCATACAAACTGATTTGGTTCCAAATATACAGTTGCCATACGTACCTTTTGTGTGTTTTGCACATTATTGAGATCGAAGAATTGCTCCATCTGTAATATCCATGTGGCGGGATCCTTGCCATCAAACTTCCTCATATCGATTTTTGGAATATGGTGATTCTTCGATCCAACATTAGCGTCTATGGAATCATGATTAACATTTCTTTTGTTCTCATCATGAGTTTCCTTTACTACCTTTTCACCATTAGTAAGTATTTCTTGTAGAAAATTTGTCAAATCTGTCTTCAAATCTGCCATGCCTGTCTTCAAATTTGTGTTCAAATCTATCTTCAAATTGTCCATCTTAGCTTCCATGCCATTCATCTTAGCTTCCACGCCATTTATCTTAGCATCTGTTAGCTTTTGTGAGCGTGACATTTGTTGCACTTGTTCTTGTAATTTTGATATATCATGTAGCATTTCTTCCTCTTCTTCATGAGTCATGCTAGAGCTTTCAGGTTCCTTACTAGGTGTTTGCATTTTCTTTCCTCGGGGCATCAGTTACCGATAATAATGCTCTACTATGCCCTTTGAATTCCTTCAAAATAAATTTTCAAACCAAGCTTAAGCAAAAATTTAAAAAAATCTACACACCTTTTTTCACTTTGTAGGAGCTCGATATTGCCTCTGATGTATCTCTGTACTTTCCAATCATCTAGTTCTGAAATTGTGACCTGTAGTAGCTCTCTGTGTCCTCTTTCCAATGCCACCAGTCTGATCCAAATTGGATTCTCCAAGAAAGAGTTATGCACAATCTCCCACAGTGACTTGATTATAGACTAGTTCAGTAGAGCGAACTTGTACGACGTGCCACGAGTCACTGTTTCGACCTTTGGATCTGAAAAACACCCACAAGTTCTCTTTCTGTACCTTCTTACGAAATTTCAATCCGATCCTCAGAGAGAAAGTTATGACGATTTTCCCCAGGTCACCTGTTTTGAATGTAATTCAGGAGTCTGCAAAAAGACCAACTTCCTCAGATCATATCTCCGCAAATATCGCGCAAAAAGCTCTGAAATTCGGACCCAAGGTTCAGCGCGATTTCTTCTCAAATGGGTTTTTTTTGTGACTTCTGAAACGTCACAAAAAAAAATTTATAGCGAAAATCCCACGATGACCTGTTTGGAGCAGCGAAACCCTAGAATCCAAAGCTCTGATACCAAATGTTATGAAACCAGCTCAAGAAAAGATAGAAAAGATAGATCAACGCCTTAGAATTCAGCCTCTTCGAGGGGGCAACCTCCTTTACATTACATAAATGAACAATTCTTGGATGATTCAAATGACAAAACCTCCTTTCTATATATAGGAGTCTAAGGAGTCACAATATAATCCAGCCGACCTAACAATAATAATATAAAGCCACAAAAATAACAATAGAGGGATTCTATGGGGCACAGAAATAACAATATGGGGGTAATAGGGGCACAACAATATAAATAAGGGGTATAACTACAATAGTAATGGGGTAATCACTAATATTATAGGGACCCAACATTGTATGAATTTCCTTTTCTCACCTTGTTATTGTATGATTCAAGAAAAGATAGATTCAGGGAAGGAATTAGATTGATTGTCTGTTTGTTTCTAGTTCCCTTTAGGATCTAGGGAGATTTCTTGTGTCCGCACTTGGAATTTGATTTCATAACAAATTGGCGACGATATTGGGGAATATCCTATTCTTTTCCATCTCCTTGTTTTTTATTCTCGAACCTTTTTTGATAGCTTTATCTGAGTCTTGACAAGTTAATTATCTTTCAGATTTCATGATTTGTTTGGATAATTTTTTATTTTTTCTTTAGGTTTCTCGACCTACGCGGTTTTTGTTTAGAAACAGAGCACAAATCTACGCATATTACCTTTAGCAACAGTGCACATGCGCACTGTAGTATAATGTCTACATGCACATACTCTGATAATTTTGTGAAAAAGAGATTTTCCTCTCATTAAAGTTTGATTTTATTTTTTTTTTATGGTTTCATTGCATTTGTCTATGACTCTAGTCAGTCTCTGTGTGTTTGATTGAGTATTGTGAAGGAGTTTTCTTGATATTTGTCCTTTTTCAAGGATTTAAAAGTAGGGTTTCTCAAGAATTAGTGTTTTGATGAGATGTGCTTCTACTGTTGCATTGAAAACAGGAGTCATTTTTTTTCAATACTGAAATTTAATCAAAATTACACTTTAAGCGTTGATTTCATAACATTCATTCAAGCATTTTCATTTTAAGGATTTCTTTGGGTGTTTTAAATTTGAATTCCTTTGGTCATTGCTCAAAGATTTGTCTCAGTTTTTTAACAATTTTTGCATGTTTTGCTTTCATTGTTGAAAAAAAAAATCCCCTTGAATCGCCGGGGGGTTGAATTGTGTCTGAGTGTTAATCACCTTTGAGTGCCATTATTTTTTATCTTTGGAATTTTCACCCAATTTCCTTTACTTACACTTGATTGGTTCTTAAGTTGTATTAGTGAAGGGAAATAGTCTTGTTGTTCTTTCGCTGCTTTGGAATCATCTTGTGTTTGTTTTGAATAATTCTCTTGCATAGATTACATTTGCATGGTTATAATTCTCATTTCATGAACGAAAATTGTGCATAGATTACATTTGCATAGTGTTCACAGAAATTGTGCATAGATTACATTTGCATAGTTTTCAAGCAAATTGTGCATAGATTACATTGCATGGTTTGCAACTTAGAGCTTTGAATTGCATTGAAAAATTAAAAGTGGTACAGTTTGGAGTTAATATTTTAAGGAAGAACCTCTTTACTTACTCTGGCTAGAATTCATAGAAATGAAAAGATTACAAATTTCATATTTAATGCATTAGAGTTTTGAGTCAAGTCATAATACCATCCGTTTCACATCCATTTACCCTTTGAGTAAATAACAACTTAATAACACAACGTTAATAAAATTCATCTGGAATTTTCATTATTTTTAGGGCTCTTTACACCTACAATAGATTAGGTTGTAGAGTTTTGGAATAGGAAAGTGAGTAAACTTTCCAAAGCTACAGACAAACAATAGAAATCTTGAGTTAAGGAGAGAAATCCAATTATTTCAATTTTGCTCTGGGAAGCTCTTCTTATACATGAGTTAAGCACGAGATCATATCAGATTTGGTGAAGTGATCGTACCCACTTCATTGGCTATGATAGAGATATTTGCATGTATTACAACGGTGTTGAAAGGTACTTGGGGTCACTTGAAAGTAAATCTCCAATTAACCACGTTGAGGAGCTTTCAAGGGGACTGGGCTTTGTTACTCTGCCCTTGCGTGTATGTCTGATTTACGACCGTCCCGCCAGGTAAAATTGTTGTAGTTGTTAAACTTAGTGACCAGAATCCTAGGGATTTGCCTAAGGTGACGACAGAGGGAAGGTCCTACTATACCTGGAACATACATTGGCTAGACTGACTTGGACTTTTTGGAGGGCAATCTTTGCTTGAGATGGCATAAGCGAAGTTACCTGCTCCAGATTGTTTCATTAAGCAAGTTGTCAATGTAACTGGTTCCAAACGCTCATATATATAAAACGTTGGATTTCATCACCAACTAGTAATTATCGATCTTTGTGACAAGTCAGTTTGTACGATTTGAATCCCTAGATTTTTTAGCGTGTGTTACCTTGTTTGTTTTTAATTTTTACAAGACCTTAAGTGTGGATCATGAATATTATTTAATTTTAATAATAAAAACTTATTTCGATTGAATCTAATGGAAGCAATGTCGGAAGTTACCGATAAATACCTTCCTTTTAACGAGAACCCTAATCCTTTCCCTAATTTTGCAAATGTCTGTCCTCCTTATATGGCTACATTGTCACTTCCTGGATTCACCATAGGTTTACCTGTATGGTTGTTCTCAACTTCTTTAATTCCAAATACTCCAATTGTATCAGCTCAACCGATTTCTCCATCTCAACATCACCAACCTACTGTTGACCCTTTACCTTCTTCATCCAACATTTCCTTCTCCCTTTCTTCTTCTTCTCTTGGTAAAAGCCTTGATGCTAGTAACCAAGTGACTAAGAAGAAGAAGAAGAAAGGGAAGAAGAAGAAGAAGAAGAAAGATAAGAAAGTAGTCAACCAACCAACCATGGCCATAAGTATTGGTAATGTTGAGGGAACTTCTACAATGCATCATAAGCCAAAATACCCTTGCAAGCTTTGTAAGGGTGACCACTTCCTTATCAATTGTCCTGGTATTCCTAAGGTTTTGGAAGTATGGTCAAATAATTCTCATCAACTTATTGTTGATCCATCAACCCATGATTCTCATATTCTAGGGAAAAAGATTAAAGTTAGGTTTCCTTGTAGGTTATGCAAAGGGACTCATCATAGTCACCTTTGCCCTCACATGGATGAAGCCTCAGAATTGTTGGAAAAACTTATTGTTTCACAGCAACAACTTCCAACTAATTACTGCAAACTTTCTCCCCATCTACCGTCAGTTGACAAAGTGATTGATCTAAATCCAAGTACAGTCAATCCCACTCTTCCATTGGAGGGTGAAACATGTATCACTCAGGTTGATGGACTATTTGTTGATCAAGTGGTCAAATTGATTCCATCTTCGGTCGATGACACTCTCCCTTCGCTCGGGTTCTTCATGTTACCTCAGATTCTTCTACACATTGGGGCATTTCATTTGTTTCTTTTGAACCCCATCCAAGTAATGAGTCTATTTATTTTGATTGGAGTAGACTGATAGAACCTCGTATTCCTTATTCCACCCCTTTCCAAATCATTGTGAAGGCTTATGGTAAGAATGTGTGTCGCACAAATGTAGATGAAGGTGCTTTTGTCAGTATTTTATCCTTGATTGCTTGGAAAGCTTTGGTTTCTCCTCAACTTGTGCCTGTTACACAAAATTTGTTAGCTTTTAACAAAACCATTAATGAGCCTTCAGGGATCCTTCCTAAGTTACCTAATACTCTGGAAGGTAAAGTTATTTGTATCGATCTTATGGTAGTCCAAGGGCCCTTGGATTTTACTTTTCTCCATGGGCGAGACTATGTTTATGCCATGAAATTTGTCGTATCGACACTATTTCGCGTGATTTCCTTCCCTCACAATGGAAAAATTTTGACATTTGATCAGCTTTCATACGTTGATCTTGCTTCGACTACAATTCATACGACACCCATGAATGTTCCTTATATGGAAGTGGTACCTACCCCACCATGGGTTAATTATGTGGCAACCTGTCCCATGTTTTCAGTTACCGATGCAAGCGAGCCTCTCACTTTTTTCTTGACTTATTTTGACTTGGATATGGTAACTGACGCGGTCAAAACTTCAATGGGGGCGTTTAAATGTGATTTTATTCTCTCTATTGATCCCCTTGATATGTGTTCCTTCCAGAGAGCTATTCTTCCTTGTGATGAAGCTCTCTTGGAAGCCATGATGAAGGGGTGTCCCTTGACATGTGTTTCTTCCATTTGGAAGCCATGAAACAAGGTCTTATGAGGATGGTTCTTTTACTGTATCAACCTCATTAAAAAAGGAAACAAGCTCTTATGAGGATGATTCTTTTACTGTGTCAACCTCGTTAAAAAATGAAACAACTCTTTTGAGGACAATTCTTTTACTGTGTCAACGTCGTTAAAAAATGAAACAGATCCTTTTGACAATTGTTCTTTTACTGTGTCAACCTCATTAAAAAATGAAACAGGTTCTTATGAGGATGGTTCTTTTACTGTGTCAACCTTGTTAAAAAAATTAAACATCTCTTTTGAGGACATTTCTTTTACTGTGTCAACCTCGTTAAAAAATGAAACATATCCTTATGAGGATAGTTCTTTTACTGTGTCAACCTCGTTAAAAAATGAAACAAGTGCATGAGGATGGTTCTTTTACTGTGTCAACCTTGTTAAAAAATGAAACAACTCATCATGAGAATGGTTCTTTTACTGTGTCAACCTCGTTAAAAAATGAAACAAGTCCTTATGAGGATGGTTCTTTTCCTATGTCAACCTCGTTAAAAAATGAAATAGGTCTCATGAGCATAATTCTTTTCTTGTGTCAAGCTCGTTAAAAAATGAAACAAATCCTCCCCTATTTGAGTTGAGTCTTTAACTAGATCTCATAAATGTTAAGTCGAGTCTTTCTGATCTCGTAAACAAGCCTTCATTTCATCCACCTATTAGTAACTTGTAGTCTACTCAGGTGAATGAAATGAAGTTTGGGGGGCATGTTCCCTTGCAGTCATTATGTTGGGGGCATGAAAACTTATCTCAAGCACAGTTTTCTCTATTTCAAGCTTGTGTAAAAATGAAACCACCCTCAAGCACAATTTTGCTTTGTTTCAAGCTTGTGTAAAAATGAAACTTATCTCGAGTCCATTTCAGTTATTATTTTCAAGACTCGTTAAACTCATGAAAATCCCGAGCTCCTTTTGCTATATTTTCATGCTCGTAAAACGTACATGAAAATGTCGAGTTCTTTTCGTCTTTTCTTGCTTGTTAATTAAATTGAAAGTCGGTAAGATGAGTATATTTTTATCACTTTTTCGAACTCGTTAAAACTTACGAAAAAGTAAAACCATGGAATCCTCTTTTAAGCCATTTTCTAGACTCTTACAACATGAAAAGATTACCGAGCACTTGATTGTTCGAACTTGCAAAAAAATGAACAACTGTCCACTCAGTATAAGTTTACCCCTTTTACGAACTGAACTAGACTATTTACGAAAAAGGTATAAATTGACTGATTATGGTCAATAGAGTTCTCTCCTGCATTATTTTATCCTTTTTCAGGGCTGAGAGACTAAACGTACGAAAAAGAACATGATGGATTTTACTTATGTTTTTCTTTTGACTCCCTAAAAGTGAAAAACGTCAAGCTTTACTTTCTCTGGGATCGTTAAAATTTTACGGTAAAAGAACTAAATGAGTTTCTTTTTTGTGGATTTTTCAAACTCTTAAAAGAAAACAACATCGAGATACCCCTTTATTGGACTCATAAAAATTAAATAGTATAGGACTCGTTAAGCATATTGAGATCGAACCAGTCCTTCTTAGGGGTCGTTAAAAATACTTCGATGGACTTATCCAAAGGATGAGATTACAAGACAAGCATATGTTATCCTCCTCAAGCTTGTAAAAAATAAAGAGGTACTTGCCAGTAATGGTGGGGGAAATTGAGAAGAAAAGTTTATTTCTTGTATTTCAGGCAGTATGTCGCTCTTGAACATGACACTTCGTCACATATCTGTTCAGGTTGGGGAATCCATGTGTCTCATAGTTAATCAAACCTTATAGAAAATCTTCAGTTGGTTTTGGGTATTATCATTGAGTCAAATGTTGCCAAGTAATTTTTTCGTGTCGCCAATATGTTCAAGAGAAGTCTAAACCTTAGTTCAAATTACCTTGCTATTTGTAGCCTTCAATCGCGTTGGCCATCCCTTAAGTTAGTCGTTGCAAATTCTTCAAAACTTGACATGAGTTTCGTGTCGTAGGCCCTTCTGCGACGGATCGCTTCCTATCGACTTCAGCTCATTATCTAGGAAGTTGATCTAGAAACCTTCAGTACCTTGAGGCCCGCATGCCTTAATGGCAGGATTCTTGCCTTCAATGTGTTAGGTCCCTATAATAGTAGTGATTCCCCCTTTACTATTGTCATTGTAGCCCTTATATCCCAATATTTTTATTATTGTGCACCATAGAAGCCCACTATTGTTATTGTTGTGCCCTTATATTATTATTGTTATGTCGGCTTTGATTATATTGTGACCCCTTAGACTCCTATGTATAGAAATGAGGTTTTGTCATTTGTATCATCGAAGAATTATTCATTTGTGTAATGTAAAGGAGGTTTCCCCCTCAAAGAGGCTGATTTTGAAGTCGTTGATCTATCTTTTCTTCTATTTTGTGAGTTGGTTACATAACATTTGGTATCAGAGCTTTGAATTCTAGGGTTTTGCTGCTCCAAACAGGTCATCGTGGAATTTTCGCTATAACTTTTTTCTACAATGTTTCAGAAGCAAAATTTAAAACCCATTTGTGCCGAAATCTCGATGAACCTCGGGTCTGAATTTTAGATCTTTTATCGCTATATTTTCGGAGATAGGATCCAAGTAAGTTAGGGTTTTTGCAGGCTCCCTAATTATATCTCAAACAAGTGACCTGGGGAAAATCGTCATAACTTTCTCTCTGAGCATCAGATTGAAATTTCAAAAAAATTGTAGAAGGATAATGACCTATAGTTTTCTGTGTATCGGTTTCAGGTCGAAATAGTGACACGTGGAACTTTGTACAATTTTGTTCTACTAAATCAGTCTATAATCAGGTCATCATGAGAGATTTGACATAACTCTTCCTTGGAGAATCAAATATCGATTAGAATTGTGGGGTTGGAAAGAGGACTCAAAGGGCTACCGCTAGACGCAATTTTAGACCTTGGAAATCCGAAATTATAGAGATACAACAGATTCAATATTGAACTCCTACAAAGTGAAAAAAGGTGTGTAATTTTTTAAATTTTTTGCATAAGTTTGGTTTGGAAAAATAGTTTGAAGGAATTCAAAGGGCATAGTGAAGCATTATTATCATTAATTGATGCCTCGAAGAAAGAAAATGGAAACACCTAGTAAGAAACCTGAAAGCTCTAGCATGACTCATGAAGAAGAGGAAGAAATGCAACATGATATATCAAAATTACGAGACCAAGTGCAACAAAATTCACTCTCACAAAAAGTAACAGAAGCTAAGATGGATAGTTTAAAGAAAGGCGTGGAAGCTAAGATGGATGGCGTGGAATATAAGATGGATGGTTTCAAAAAAGTGTGGAAGCTAAGATGGATGGTATAGAATAAAAACTTAAAGGCAACATGGAAGATTTGAAGACATATTTGACAAATTTGCTACAAGAAATTCTTACTAATGGCAAAAGGGTAGTAAAGGAAACTCATGAGGAGAACAAAAGAAATGTTAATCATGATTTCATAGACTCTAACGGTGGATTGAAGACCCACCATGTTCGAAAGATCGATATGAAGAAGATTATGGCAAGGATCTCGTAACATGGATACTACAGATGGAGCAATATTTCGATCTCCATAATGTGCAAAAAACACAAAAGGTACGCATTGCAACTTTATATTTGGAACCAAATCAGTTTGTATGGTATCGATGGCTTTGTTCTCGTAAACCTATTGTCACTTGGGCAACTTTTACAGAAGAAATAATAGCACATTATGAGGATACAAAAAGCAACACATTTTTTAGCCAAATGAAAAATCTCAAACAGAAGGGTTCAATGATGGAGCACATTGAGGACTTCCAAAAATTGAATATAAGGGTAAAATATATTCCAGAGGAGCATAGGATTGATGTGTTCATAGGGACTTTAAAGGATAACATCCAACATGAGGTTCGCCTTTGGGAACCTGATTCATTGGAGAAGGCATTCAGGTTGGCAAGAAAAATTATGGAAACAAGGAAGCCTACCACTCAAAACTATAAAGATGGAAGTGTTGTTGCCCCTAGCCTTCCAAAACCTACAAGGTTGACACCACAACAATTGGAAGAAAAAAGAGCAAAAGGGCTTTGTTACAGTTGTGATAACAGATACACTAAAGGTTATAAGTGTAATGAGAACAAATTATTTTACATAGATTGTGAAGAGGAGGAAGACAAGGAACAAGAAACATCAAAAGAAGAGGATATACACCGGGAACAAACCCTAGAGAAAGAAGAAATGAATCTGACCATATCTTGTAATGCATTGGCCGAAATTATCACTTCTCAAACTATCAAGATAGAAGGACATATCAAGAAGAAAAAGGTAATAGTGTTGATTGATTTGGGAAGTACCCATAATTTTATTCATTGTAAGATAGCCAAGGAATTGAATTGCTTCCTATATCCAGCACTAGAGTGTCAAGTGATGGTTGCAAGTGGAGGAACCATAAATTGCTCTGGAAAGTGCCATAATATCAAGCTATCCATGGGAGAATATGTATTGAATAACCCAATTCTTTCCATTCCAATGGGTGGTGCTAATGTTTTATTAGGAGTCCAATGGCTACAACTTGGGTACAATAGCTTTCAATTTTCAAGAAATTTTCATGAAATTTTGTTCATAAGGAAAGGAAGTTGAATTAGGGGGTATCATAGGGAAACCGAGAAAGATAATCAGCTCTAACAGAATGACAAAGCTTCTAAAGAAATAACAATGAGGCGTAATTGCACAATTATGTTCGCTAGAGGTTCCCACATCAAAATCATATATTTCTCCAGATCTCCAAAAAGTCTTGGACAATCATTCCAAGGTAGTTGAGATTCCCAAAGGCCTCCCACTTATTCATGATCATGATCATGCTATTCAGTTGATTCCAGGAAGTGTTCCTCCAAACATCAGGCCTTACAAATATCCCTATGCACAAAAGAGTGAAATTGAACGTATGGTTGCAGAAATGCTAGAGGTTGGTATAATTCAACCTAGTCAAAGTTCTTTCTCTGCTCTAGTAGTATTGGTGCACAAGAAGGATGGATCATGGCGCATGTGTCCGGATTATAGGGAGCTCAACAAGCTCACTATTAAAGACAAATTTCCCATTCTTGTCATTGATGAAATATTTGATTAATTGCATGGATCAATTTACTTCACCAAGTTGGATCTTCGTTCAGGATATCATCAAATCATAATGAAGGCTGAAGACATTCCAAAAACAACATTTAGAACTCATGAGGGTCATTATGAATTTTTGGTCATGCCTTTTGGCCTTACCAATGCACCTTCTACATTTCAAGGTTTGATGAATTCCATTTTCAAACCCTTCCTTAGAAAATTTGTGTTAGTATTTTTTGATGATATACTAATCTACAACAAGTCTTGGAAGGATCATGTTCAACATGTTGACAGGGTGCTAAAACTATTGGAGGAGAAACAATTATATGCAAAAATCTCCAAATGTTTCTTTGAAGTACAAGAGGTGGAATATCTGGGTCATATTGTATCTGATGAAGGTGTGAAGGTAGACCCTAGCAAAATTAAAGCCATTAAGGAATGGAAAATCCCCATATCCATAAATCATCTGCGAGGATTTCTCATGTTGACAGGGTATTATCGCAAGTTTGTTGAGAATTATGGGAGAATAGCAGCACCTCTAACAACATTATTGAAGAAAGATGCATTTTCATGGACTCCAGAAGCAACGAAGGCCTTTGAACATCTTAAAGAGGCAATGTGCCAAGCATCGGTGTTAGCTACATCGGACTTCACAAAAACCTTTATTGTGGAATGTGATGCCTTGGGAAATGGAATTGGTGTTGTTTTAATGCAAGAATAAAGACCTGTTGCTTTCGAAATTCGTCTAATCAAAGGAAAGTATTTACACAAAGCTATTTATGAAAAGGAAATATTGGCAATACTACATGCACTTAAGAAATGGCGACCCTACCTAATGGGAAGACACTTCAAGGTCAAAACGGATCATGATAGTCTTAAATACGTTTTAGAACAAAGATTATCTTCAGAAGACAAGCAAAAATGGGTCACAAAGATGTTGGGTTATGACTTTGAAATCATCTATAAAAAAGGGAAGCAAAATGTTGTGGCAGATGCACTCTCAAGAAAGGATGAGGATGTGGAAGCATTGCTTTGCGTCATTTCTATTATCCAACTAGATTGGATAAACGAAGCAAGGGATGAATGGAAAAATGACGAAGAAGTGTGGGAACTCATTCAAAAGTCCCAGTACATCTGATACATTTAGCTGGAAAACTGATTCGTTATGGTACAAAGATCATTTATACCTACATAAGAATTCCCAACTCAAACAAAAAATTCTTATGGAATTTCACACCTCTCCCTTAGGAGGGCACTCGGGATTTTTAAAAACTTACCACAGGGCTAAGAAGGAATTTTTTTGGGATGGCCTTAAATCGGATATTCAAAAGTTTGTGGTGCAATGTTTGGTTTTCCAACAAAATAAAGTTGAAACAATTAAGACCCCAGGTCTATTAAAAGCTTTATCCATTCCAAGCCAAGGTTGGGAGGAGGTTTCAATGGATTTTATCACAGGCTTACCCAAGTCTGAAGGAAAGAGTGTCATAATGGTGGTAGTTAACAGACTTACCAAGTATGCAGACTTTTGTGCATTATTGCATCCATTTAAATCCAATACAATTTATGTTGTGTTTATGGAAACAATTCAAAAGCTACATGGAAACCCAAAGATTATTGTAAGAGACAGAGATCCCATTTTCACTAGAAATTTTTGGGCATAATTATTTTCTTGTCTTGGTACTTAGTTTGCCCATAGCTCATCTTATCATCCTCAATCTGATGGGCAAACTGAGATAGTAAACAAATGTTTGGAAGGATAACTTCGTTTCTTTGTATCTGATAAACATACATAATGGGTCAAATGGTTGCCTCTAGCTGAATGGTGGTATAACACTTCCTACCATACTGCAAAAAAAATGACCCCATTTATGGCACTTTATGGATATCATCCACCATCCATCACATCATATTTAAGAGAAAATTCTAAGGTTCAAGCAGTGGAAGATCACATCGAGCATCAACAACAAGTTATCCAACTCTTAAAGGATAACCTCACTTTGCACATAATAGAATGAAACAACAGGCAGATAAACATAGCAATGAAAGAAGTTTTGATGTAGGTGATTGTGTATTCCTATGGCTACAACCATATAAACAAATGTCCCTCAAGCAAGATAAGAAGGATAATAAATTATCACCAAAGTATTATGGTTCGTACAAGATGTTGAAAAAGATTGGTACTATGGCATACAAATTGGAGCTTCTTGCAGCTTCCGAGTGCACCCAGTTTTACATGTTTCATGCTTAAAGAAGGTTATAGGTGACAAACTCCCAGTTCAAAGAATATTGCCAGAACTTGACGAGGAAGGAAAAATCATATTGGAAGCTGAAGCAGTCACAAAAACAAGAACTCGACAACTACGAAATCGATCAATTTCGGAGTATCTCATCAAGTGGAAGAACTTACCCGCTAAACATTCCACATGGGAGGGTGAGAATTTTATACAAAAGCATCCAAAACTACTCAAGCGTTGAGGAAAACACTTTTTTGAAGGAGAGGGGCATGTTAGGTACCTATAATACTAGTGATTCCCCCATTACTATTGTCATTGTAGCCCTTATTGTTATTAGTGTGCCCGTATTGTCCCCATATTCTTATTAGTGTGCCCCATAGAAGCCCACTATTGTTATTGTTATGCCCTTATATTATTATTGTTATGTCGTCTTTGATTATATTGTGACCCCTTAGACTCCTATATATAGAAAGGAGGTTTTTTCATTTGTATCATCCAAGAATTATTCATTTGTGTAATGTAAATGAGGTTTCCCCCTTGAAGAGGTTGATTTTGAAGTCGTTGATCTATCTTTTCTTCTATTTTGTGAGCTGGTTACATAACATGATGACATGTTCTCATCATTAGCCTTCGATCAAATGATTCTATGAATGTTCAACTTCAAATTGCCTATTCGCACTTCATAGATTGTACTGGGAGTACCTTGAGAGCCATTGCCATTATTGGTAGTTTCTCTCGCACTTGTTAATGGTCCACATCATTTACCAGTAATCGAGTGGTTTCTGCCATGTTTGACTTCAAGGCATTTACTCGCATGGTTAGATTCGTACTATCGATCAAGAGATGGAGATTAAGACCCCGCATCTAGTTTAATCTATCCAGGTTGCAGGGAGTTTTGTATTCATGATAATAGATAGAGTTTTATGTTTCATGGTTGCGTCCATCCTATATCTACCTTGACATGATTTATTTTCGCACTGTGCTTTAAGACATTTATGTTCTGAGTATGGGAATGCCTATCTCAATGATGATTATTATATTGCATTGTAATCCTTGATTGATTGTTGCAAATTTCCAACCATGATCTCTGATCCAATCCTTTATATGATAAAGTACTTCAGTCCTCAAACTTTTTTGACTTCGCACTTTAGGGGGCAATCTGTTAACCTTCATTTTGTCACCATGACAAATAATCATCAAATTGGATCTCTCGCCATCCATCCAAGTGTCATGAAGCACTCCCTTGCAAGTCAAACAACTTATATACCTTGAATAAAGTCGAATTTCTAGATCAAAATGTACAAAACCCTATTTTTGAGCATCTGCGCAGTTTTTCTAAACAAAAACCGCACGTGCAGTTTCTTCCACTATAAACTGTGCAGATCTACACTATGCCTTCCACTATAAACTACGCAGGTAAATCAAAGAAAAGTAAAAGTAAAAAGTGAGATCTAGAAGCATTGTTGGGCGAATCATTCCCAACAAAAAGCGTCGAACTCGTGTTTATTCGATCCTAACCTCATTTTTTTATGGAAATAATTCCCATTCTTCAAGGAGACCTCATCCTTCTTTTAGTGGATCTCATCCTTGGACTAAGGATCTCAAGCTACTTCCTTTTGGCCTATTAATCAAGCCATAGGTGGGAGAATTGGGGGAGGATGTTGAGAGTAAGTTTATGATGGGGTAATCAGGTTGGAGAGCTTATCATTCTTGGAGAGGATTGAGATCAATGGGAGGAGCTTCACAACATTAAGGCATAGGTTTTGTAGCTCTTTTATGTTTCTGAAATTAATACAAACAAGAGTTTCTCCTCACCGCATTGTTTAATGGATTAATTGATGAATTTCATAGATGGTTTATGTTATTTACATTTGTCCATTGGAATGATGTTATTTATATTTTTCCATTTGAATGATGTTTGTTACCAATCTCCTTGATCATTAGTTTGAATTATTGAATCATTTATGATGCATATGCCTTTGATCCTTTGTTGTTTCAATGTGTGTAGCTTTGGATTCAAGAATGGAGGAGCTGCATTGAAGCACAAAGAGATATCTTCATCAATCATGTCGTAATAAGGTAAGAATTTCCTTTTCTCACCTTATTAGCGTATGATTCAAGAAAAGATAGATTCAGGGGAAGAATTAGCTTGATTGTCTGTTTGGTTGCAGTTGCCTTTAGGATCTAGGGAGATTGCTTGTGTTCGCACTTGCGATTTGTCCTCATAACACTAACAACCATGTACTCTACTTATGTCGAACTGAGTGCAATTGATATCTGCTTCCTTTTTACCAAGAAAATGTTGTTGACCTAATACTGAAGATTCCCCCTTATGTGCTCTTCTTATCAGACAAACTCCTTGCCTAATATACATTTGTGAAGCCTTGAAGCTTCACTCCCTCTATTTGTTTGTACCAAATAACAAACTGAGTGGTGCCTCTAAGGTATCTCAACACATGTTTAGCTACCTTCCAATAGAGTTTGGTTGGCTTAACTATTGCTTGACTAACATGGTTAACTGCAAAACATATGTTTGATTGTGTGTTCACTAAATACATAAGTGAACCCACAAGATCCCCGTAAATAGTAGCCTCCACCACTTCACCTTAAGTAACATCTTCCTTCCTCCAATTTCCTACTAGAGGAGTCTCCATGGGTTTGATGCTCTTCATGTGGAACTTCTTTAGTATCTCGTTGGCATACTTGCCCTGAGATACAAACAGTTCCTCATCTCCTTGCCATACTTCCATACCAAGGAAATAATGGATGAGCCCCAGGTCCTTCATCTCGAATTCTCTTGCAAGATCCTCTTTCCAAGATTTTACCAACTTATCATCATCTGTTAGAATTAAATCTTAGTCATATAATACTATAATCAACAATTTACCTTCAACCACAATATGGTAAACGTTCACATCTACTTCAATTTTGGTGAAGCCCAACCTGGTGAAATAGCTGTCAATCATGGTGTACCAAGCATGGGGTGCTTGTTTCAACCCATACATTGCTCGCTTGAGTCTACTCACATGCGACTCTCTGTTGAAGGTCTCAAATCCTTCCGATTACTCAATGTACACCTATTCCTCAATCACACTGTTGAAGAATTTTGTCTTCACATCCATCTGATCTATCTTCCATCCCATCTGCGCTGAAAGTGATATGATAGATGTGATTGAAGAGTACCTTGCTACTGGAGCAAAGATCTCCACGTAATCAATTCCCTCCACCTGAGAGAACCCTTTGGCCACAAATATGGCCTTATGTTTCTCCACACTCCCATCTATTGCTTGATTTACCTTGTAAAACCATCTGGAATGCACCACTGACTTATATGTTGGTCTTGGGACAACTTCTTAGACATTGCTTCTGATAATGGAGTCATACTTCTCAACCATGGCATCAACCCATACTAGTTTTTGCACTGCCTTCTCGAATGAGGATGGATCAATCTCTACACTCTCGCTCATTAGAGCCATGTAGCCAGTGTACCGATATGGTGACCTCCTCTGCCTGTGCTATGATGTGGGTGCTCCCACATTCTCTCTAGCATCATGCATCAATCTGTTAGCCTCTCTGGTTCCTTCCATCTCTAGAAGTCTCTGCATGAGTGGGTTATTCCACTCTTTGCTCCTATCCATGTGGCTACTCCACATCATCTTGAGGTTCTTCCTTTGGAGCTAACAGCTCCTCTTCTCCATGCAACTGAAGCTCCATCTCAAGAGAACATCTCATGGCCTTCTCTTCATCAAACTTCACATCTCTACGAACCACTGTCATCCTGTGAGATGGAAGGTACACTCGATAGGTGTGAGGTGTATCACTGTACCCCAAAAATATGCCCAACTCAATTGTTGGCTCTAGCATTTTCCTTACATCCTTGGTAACATGACAGTAAACCGATGAACCAAATATCCTTAAGTGTGCCACATCTGATTTCTTACTTGAAAAAACTTCTTCTAGTGTACTCATCCCAAGAATCCGATGAGGACTTCTGTTCTGCACATATACAACTGTGTTGCATGCCTCAGTGCACAAGTGCAACGGGAGGTCCTGATCATGTAACATTGCCCATGAAACCCCCATAATACTTATGTTATTCCTTTCAACCACCCCATTATGTTGTGGGTTATGGGGTGTTATTAACTTCCATCAAATTCCTTTTGATGAACATAAGTTATTGAATTCATTCAACACATATTATCCAATGTTATTACTCTTGAGAGCTTTAACTTTCCTGCCAGTGTCTTTCTCAACAAGTGCTTTAAATTCACAAAATTTAGTGAACATCTGGTCTTTCTTCTGCATGAAGAAAATATAGCATTTACGTGAGAAATAATCTAAAAATATTACATAATACATGTGGTTGGCCATGGAGGATGTCAAGAACGATCCACACACATTTGAGTGAACTCTTTCAAGGATCGCTTGCGCTCGACTGTCCTTATCATGAAAGGTAGCTTTGGTGTACTTCCCCAATGTACACCCTTTGCATGTATCTCTCTACTCTAGTGTACCCTTGGGAAGTCCTGTAGAAATCTGTTGCATGATCTTCAAGTCTCCGTGGTGCAAGTAACCCAATATTCTATGCCACAACTCATTGATGTCTCGGCTCTGCACCTTCTCTGCTTTTGTGCTCAAAGCAGCACAATATTCTACATCCAATTTGTAGAGGTTCTTCACCTGAATCCCAATCCACTTCACTTGTCTTGAGGCTATGTGACAAAGGAAATCCTTTCCCTTGCTAAATATCACATCGTAGCCACGGACCTTCAACATAGAAATTGAAACCAAATTCTTCTTCAGACCCGAAACATATATGACTTCTTTTAACGTGAGAGGAGAAACAAACTCCCTATAAAAAGTAACAATACCGATGTTGGTCGCGCTATACCTTCCATCATCTCCTATTTTGATGTGCATCTGGAGGTCCTTCTCCTCTAAGTCACTGAAGAATTCCTTGTTTCCGGTCATATGGAATGAAGCTCCACTATCCAAATACCACACACTACCCATCATCGATGTCACCATGCAAGTGATGAGGGTGAAATCCAGCTTGAATTTTGAAGCAATAGCTTCACCTGCCGCTCCTCCTAAGGGCTTCTTATCAACCTTCTTGTGTGGACACTTTGTCGCATAGCGTCCCAACTGAAGTCAGTGAAAACATTTAATCTTCGACAAGTCCTTCTTACCGCCCTGACTGGAATCTAATTTGGAATGAGATGAATTCCCTTTCCATTTCTTCACCTTTCCAGCTATGGCACAATTCTCCTCATCATCATGCTTGGATGAGGATCCATCTCTAGTGTTCTGTTGAATCTCTTCTCGTACCAATTTGAATTGCAAATGCTCCCACTCTGGTAACTTCTCCTCCCATTTACTAAGTCCTAGTAGTTGCGTCATCTCTTGGGAAGGCCTAGAAGTGCTAGGCTGACTAGATCATCTTCAACAACTGTAACACTGACACTTCCAAGCTCATCCTGACATTGGTTGAACTTGGTCAAGTACTTTGGTATTATGTCACCCTTCTCCGTCTTCATTTTTCTGAGCTTGTCCTTCAGTGCTAGCTTCCTATGGTCACTGATGTTTTGAAACAGGTCTGTCAATGCCTTCCACATTGCATATGGAGTCTCCTTACCGTGGAGATTCAAGACAATACGATCCCAAACTCCTTCTAGGATAATCCTTCTCGTCTTTGCAACAAATTTTCTCCACTCTGCCATATCTTGAGCATCAGCTTCTCGAGGCTTAGGAATATCTTTGTCTATGAATTCCTTAAGCTAGTTTTCTTCCAACACCATTGTTAGCCTCACACTCTCATAAAAATAATAATAAGTCCAAAATATTCAAAATAATTAAAATTATGAAACTTGGATTTATTCCTACCTATCTATTCTAGAATGAGTTAGTTCCTCAAACTTGGGAGATTGTTTAGGTCTAGTTGGTTGAGAGATTCTCTCCAACTAGTTAGGCTCTTAGATTAGTGTATGGTTGAGATATTTACTCAACCAAATTGATTGAGTGTCCAAGATAGACGCATTATCTTGAGACATACACTTGATGTATTAATATTGTATCATTGTAATAATTGTGTACAAAGAGTGAGTGTGTGTGAGATAATACATTCAGGCTTGATGCCTTTTCAGCCATGTCTCTGGCTCCAGTCTCTCATGTTTTCAATGTTTTATTAGTTTATTAAATCCTTTATTTCATATTGGAGCATTATGGCAATTTAGATGCATACCAGTGTTTTGTAATTAAAGAATAAATTGAAGTTTGAGTGGAAATTTTTTGTGTTGAACGCTGCCCCTACAAAGAATCTCGTTCCACTGTTGGGGTCATCAAATCCCTACCTATTGAATTCACTCAATTCAAGTATTTGGTTGCCGAGTTCCACAAGTGTTGGATAATAAAGGTGAAGCCCTGGAGATTGCATTTAAATCTGGTGACGCGCGAGGATTTATAGAGAAGCCAAATACCTTCTTATCACTTGTCCCCACACCAAATTTTGTACAATTCTAAAAGTTCAGGACTCTTAAATCCTCACAATTTTTTTGGAATTCCCATATTTGGAGAGTATTCCTATCGTTTCATCAGGTTTGACTTTCGAGGTATATACTCTTTTCTCCGTTTAATTGAAACTGAAATGAAAATGCATTTTTCAATTCTCACCGCTTCTAAAGACAGGAGGCACATTTTCGTTACAAGTTCTATGTAAGTTTGGCTTGAAGCCGTGGGCTATTGAGGAGAGAAAACATGCAAATGTTGAAATGAAGCTTGTTGTGAGAGATGGGCCAAATCGCATGACAAGTTCCCTTTATACCAATGAAATGTCAGACATGAGAAGAGTAGAAAATTAGTTCGATGGATGGGATGTTGTGGAACATCCACTCTGCCACTGTAATGAGGCAAAGATCCAAAATCTGGGGAGAAATACCGAGTATATTTCTTAAAGCGCGTACAATGAATGATGGAGAAGCGTCATGAGGAGCCAGCCACCAGATTTGTCACAAGAGTCGTGACCTTCCAGATTATTTGTAATTTTTAAAGATTTATAGCCACATTTTGACGAGTTTTTCAGAGAAAATTATATGCACACGAATTAGAACGCTTCTCAGATTGAATGAGTTTATGTCTTTCTGATCGCTCATAGAATTCCGAGAGCCGGAATAGTTTGATTCATGCATTGTCTTGAAATTCTGATCCTGGAATAGTGTTGCAACCGCCAATATCTTCATCAACCAACAAATATATCGTTTTCTTGCTGACAAACCCAATGACGCGCCTTTTGGTGACTCTTAATCAGATCTTCTGCCTCGTCCCTCTTTTCGAGTTGAGACATCAGAGTACTTCGATTTTGGCAATTCCACAATAATGTTTGCTTCTCTAGCCCCTACTGTCCCATTTTTAGAAGTATCACCATCCCTCCTCTGTTCATGGTTGCGTCTATCTACCCTCGCATCTGAGTCCTTGTGTGAAATATTCGACTTTGATCTCTTATAATTGTCTTCAGATTTCCCATTGCTTTGGTTCATCTTGTGTTCAACATTGTCCCTATAGTAATCCATTGTGACATCATGGACAACATCTTGGTGGTCAGATTCGTACTTCTGACTGCTCGTTTGCTTCATTCCTCGAGACATATTGCTTGATGAGTTATGTGACTGTAATTTACATTGAGATGAATGCATAATACGTGACTCCAGGTCTGAGGCGACTTACGTGAAATGTTAATCTCGTGTTTGGAATAATGATCTTGTGGCATGTCAGAGGCTTGTTTATCTTGGAGTAGTGACAAGCCGAGAGAATGATCGCAGTGCCATCCTAGACAATGTAAGGGGAACACACGAGACCTAGTATGTGATGGATCAAATACGCATCCATTGTCCATCTCCTCATAAACATATGGTCTAGAAATGGCTGAAAAGTGACGTGTACACACAGATTGGGCATCACTCTGCGGCCATGATCGAACTGAATAGTCTAATTTCGAACATTGTTGAAGGCGTTATGTGGTTGAGGCAGCAAATACGGGGTTCAAGCCAATTAGATCTATACCCTAGTTTTTATAAAAAAAAATTGTTTTGTTACAGCATCTCTATCACTATTAAAATCAATTAAACCTTATGAAACAGTGCACCATGGTGTCGAGATGCCATTGATCAAATTTTGAGATGCATGAAACGTCTTTAGGTTACTCTGGTGAATTTGGAAATTCTAGAATTAAATTCAATTGCAGCGTGGAGCAAGCATATTTATGGTGAAGAATCTGTGACCAGTAATGTGGAAGCAGCTAAAGACCAATTTGCACTTGTGGAAGAACATGTATTGGACCAAATTTGTTTTGAGAACTGCGTTATCGGCGTGGAAGAGAAGACCTATTGCACAACTCTGCGTGAAGGTCTATGCATCAACGAGCAAAGGTCGTAGAAGAGCTCCATCAACGAATTCGTAAACTCTTAGCACTTCAATTCATTCTTTAAGTTTTTTCGTGAAGTTTACTTTGGGTTGTTTAAAGTTTATACACATATATGTATGTATATATGTATATATATACATATATGTATATGTATATATGTATATGTATATATATATATATATGTATGTATGTATATATTTATATATATACACACATATATATAGATATATACACATATGTGTGTGTGTATATATATATATATTGAAATCAAGGTTGAAGTCAAATTGTAGATGCAAGGAGTTGGGATTTAGTCACAAAATGAATTTCTATTGATGTAAAAAGTTTGGTTGAACTAAGTTTGGAGCTTAAAAGAATATAAAGTCAAAGTGAGACGTTAAATTGTGTCGGGTGCATTCTCGGTTGACCCTGACACCCAAGCCTTGAATCATTAAGTCAAGTGAGTCAATCATTGTCATTTTTCAAGTGAGTAAGTCAAGTCATTAAATCATTGTGCATTTTCAGTAGTATCCGACACCCTCATCCTTTTGAAGAAAAAATCAAGCGAGTGTGATAATCAAGCGAGCGAGTACAAGCGAGTGTGTTAAAGACCAAAATGGGTAAAGGAGGAAAACGTCTTCAAAGTGCAAAACTACAAATCAAAGAATTGCAAGAGTGCAATCATGAATTACACAACACAATTAAAATAATGGAATGGAAGTTAAATAAAATCCAAAACTTAATCAATCAGATGACCAACACATTAGAAGCAACAAAAGATTTTCAAACTGAGCTAGATATGAAAGAACAACTCATTAATGCACTCCATATTAAATTAAGTGAAAAACAAGATCTACTTGATGCACGATGTATAGAAAAGATAGATGTAGTGTGTGACACATAAGACCTCATCCAAACAATATATGCAAAGTTGTGAAAGATATAACCTCATTCAGCAAGTTGATAAATGTTGTGACACAAATGATCTAATCCACCATGTTGATGAAAGTTGTGACACAAATGATCTCATCCAGCAAGTTGTACTACTAAATGATGCAACTAGTAGTACTAAAGATCTAATTGAAAAGTTTGATGCAACATGTGATACAGATGAATTGTTAATAGAAATGATTGATGCTCAGTGTGATACATATGACTTAATGAATCCAACACAGAATATCAACAACAGCAGCAGGTGTGAAATTTCTAAGAAGGTGATCAGACCTTGGGAAGAAATTTCTTTCAACAATTCAAATTCAAATGCATAAGATGATGATTCCAAGCTAGTCAACCATACAACTTCAAGTGTAGAATTTGTCCATGATAAAGTTCAACTTTATTGTTCCAACCCAATCATCAAACCGTGGGAGGAAATCCAATGTAACAAAAATCGACATGGTTTAGGATATGACAAAGATGACAACAACTTGCATATCCCAGATTATTCAAAACCAATCAAGTTTATCAGTGGAGGATTTCTTGATCAAGGAACATCAGAAATCCATGAGAAAGTTGAAGAAAAACCAAAATGTAAACATTGTCAAAGAACCGGTCATATGGAAGATCATTGTTTATATCTCCATCCTTGTCACCATTGTGGCAAGAAAAAGCACTCATCAAAAATATGTTGCAAACAAAACCAACTAGCTAGATTGAAGATTAATTATGCATGGATTGATCCTTATGAGTGGTCATCTACAATCAAAAGATTGTATAAGTTTTACAACAAAATTCAATCTCAGATATTGCAGTCAACATTCAAATGAAGATGGTACTCTCAGGGGAGTACAACAATGAAACTCTCCTACATATGAAGGAGGGGAGAGTTCAAAAATCAAATACATATGATGGTCTCTCCTTTCAGTTGACAAAGAGGGGAAATGATAATGGAGTTGAAGTTGGTTATCAGACTAAAAGTTTTGACAACATCAACAAATCACCCATCGGGCATCATCAACAAATCTACCAGTGGGAATCATCATCAAATCATCCATCGGGCATCATCAACAAATCTACCAGTGGGCATCATGATCAAATCAGCCAGTGGGCATCATCGTCAAAGCAACCAATGGGAATCGTCAAAATTTCCAGTGGGAAAGCAATTGGGAATCTGAACTTCAACAAATTCGCCAGTGGGCGTCATCAACATTTTGTTAGTGGAAAAGTGATTGAGATGTTGATTGAGAGCATTTGTGGACATTCTTTTGTTCACTTAGATGGTCATTGTACCAAGCAAAGGACAGATGCATCCTTTTTCATTGCAGCTTGCAACTTATTCATGTATCAGACTTGCAATTGATTCACGTTTCTTGTTTTGTTCTCTTCAGATTAGATTTTTCGACATCTAGGTTTGGCGGTTTTTCAGGCAATTTTTCATTGAGGATCAACTCATCAGTTTCAGCATGAGGACTTGGAGATGGTACTGGGTTTTTACTTTGGACTTATGATTGAGGGGGGGAATGTTAGCCTCACACTCTCATAAAAACAATAATAAGTCCAAAATATTCAAAATAATTAAAATTATGAAACTTGGATTGGTTCCTACCTATTTATTCTAGAATGAGTTAGTTCCTCCAACTTGGGAGTTTGTTTAGGTCTAGTTGGTTGATAGATTCTCTCCAACTAGTTAGGCTCTTAGATTACTGTATGGTTGAGATATTTACTCAACCAAAGTGATTGAGTGTCCAAGATAGATGCACTATCTTGAGACATACTCTTGATGTATTAATATTGTATCATTCTCATTATTTTGTACAGAGAGTTAGTGTGTGTGAGATAATACATTCAGGCTTCAGGCCTTTTTCGCTGTGTCTCTGGCTCCAGTGTCTCATGTTTTTAGTGTTTTATTAGTTTATTAAATCATTTAACTGCCTCAATCTTGTCCTTCCAATCAATATAGTTTGAAGTACCCTCAAGGGCATATTCGAGTCTCAATCCATAGAACAACATCTTGCTAACTCAAAAGTATGACACTGAAAATTCGATTTCACTTGCAAAAGACAAAATTGTATTCTCCTCTTCTAGAGTGATTTTTGCTATGATACCATGTAGAAATATCTTGTAGATTCAAATTGCTAATTGTAATTTACTAAAACGATAGACTTGAATCTACTATATTCATCAGTGAAAACAATTAAACAATCGCGAAATCACGAAGCATACAAGAGAAATAATTCAATCAACACTTTACACAATGATTTCCTGGGGAAAGCCACCGCTAAAAACCCCTACTATCTGTATATTGCATTAGTTAGAAAATATGAGAAGATTACAGTTCTTTGCTCAAATCCAAGCAACCTCTTTACTATATCTATCTCACAGCTTCCTAAACAAGCCCAAGCCAATACTTAACCAATTTCTCGCTTGCCCAAGTCCCTATTTCCTTGTGTTGTTTCCTTGGGAATTAGCCTCTTATTAATTGGCCTTGAGTGGGCCTAATGGTTAAGAGCACGTGTTTCCTCCTAAGAGGTCACAGGTTAAAAACTAGAGGGGGGTAGAGTATGTATGCCTTCGTAGAATTAGCAGACAAATTGATGTGCGGAGGTGGGTCCCTTGTCCCACAAACAAGGGGGTATCATACACCAATTTAGTGTCTGGCTTGGCCGTAACTTGAAAATTGGATAATAATTAGGGAAATTAATCAAAGGAATTACACAATCCATAATAGGCCTTCCTCTGACTGCATGCACCACCTGTACAATTCAAACGATTATACAACCGACAATACACTATCCCTAAACTCTAATATCAATTAGGTAACTCTCAGATCTGACATGCATGAGTTATTTATGATTGAATCGTCAGTTCACTGGTTGATCACTGCAGGCAACACCACACTACTAGACCTCCCACTAGCTACTCCAATAGTTGGAACTAGTTTAATTGACTTTAACTCAATTAGACGAAATTAATTAATTACAACTCAAAATAAACGCAACCAACGCGCCTATAATGCAGGAGACACTCTACGAGAATCAAGTTAGACCCTCAACTCGAATTAACTGAGCCAACTAAGTCAAATTAACTTAGTTAATTAATACAAGTCGTCGTGAGATGTGGAATTACAACTTTATTCCTAATTTAATTCAAGGACAAAATTAAATTAGGATTTTCTTGTTGCATTTTCAACAACAAATTCTACATGAGATGGACAACCCTCGACACTAGTGACGTTATCAAATCATGGTTTCAAGGGCCTGCCAAGTTTCACTATCGCCCATCTTCAGTCCATCGGACAAAGATTCTCAAAGATGTATATAAGTACTTAATAGCCATGTATTGTTGGTTGTATGGGCGCAAGAACGCTGAGGTGTTTGAAGATAGTTAGATATACCCGCTCAATATAGTGGTGACCCACGATAGAGATTTCAATTGGGTAGATATATTATCATATGAGTTGCAGCGTCAAGTGGGGAAGGCAAAAGCATCTTTATGGGTGAACCAGGCACCATAATTCTACATGTTTTCATTTCACTTAGATGGAATCTGTGCACAATATTCATCCTCGGGAATGAAATCGAACTAGATCCCTAAGGAGAAGTTCCCAGTTTACTTCTGCTGCAAAATGTTATCAGAAGCAAGCTTCAAAGGTGTATATGACAAATTGGTTCAACACTTATTTGAATTTATATTTCACATGATATTTGAGATTGATCCTCCTTACGTGACCGATCAAGCAAAGGAGTCAAATATCAGAGACTGGTTTGTAGCTCTCGAGGGTACATAAATCAGGTGCTTCAGTTGTCAGATATCCCCTCATATTATGCTGTGATATGTGACCAACAAGGTGGTCATGCAAGAAGTTGCAAATCAACTGGACAATGGATTGTAAGGAATTCTTCATAAGAGGAAGAAATCCCCTTGGCCTATCTTTCCGTTGAGGAACAGACGATTAAGTTAAAGAGCCACAAGGCAACAGTAATAGAGATATAGGAGTTGGAACGCTTACACTTCGCCACTAAAGACTTCCGTGGATGTGATCCCAAGCGAATTTTCAAGCAACATTGTCAAAGTATCGGTCACAATACGAGGTACTCATCGATGTCCACAACAAAAGATGAGAAGATAAAGAACTGGTACAATGCCAACATGAAGACACATCCAAAAATTGAGACTAGTTCACCCCACAATCCACCAGCTCAAGACTTGCAAGTGCAGGAGGAGGAGGAGATAACACCTCAAGCAAATAAAGTAGCTCCCAAGAAAAGGATCAGGTATCCCTCGACAGGCGAGAGCAACAAAAAAGGAAAATCCGATCCTTTAAACTCAAGAGTTATTCAAGTAAAGAAGGAGAGGAGAGAAGTAGAAGAAGAAGAGAGGAAGAGTCAACGGGATGAGTTGCTTTAGAAGCAAGAAGAAGAAGAAGAGAGGAGAAGGATAGAGGAAGAATAACAGAGGCAGTCCCAGAAGGATGAAGCAACACAAAGATTGTAAGAAGAACATTTTACTTAGGAGATGGAAGAAGCGTGGGAGGAAAAAGATACCATCCATCCCATGGATGATGAACCAGACACCCCAGAGGAACCTCCCCTTATAGGTGGTCATCTTCCATTCGAGGAAATGGGGATCACACCTCCACTGGCCAACAGAGGCATGGATATATGCAGTGTAACGTTTGATTAATTGAAGAAGAGGATCATGCAATAGAGGTAGAGATATTTCCTGAATAATCCTTAGAATCCAGTCTTAGTTTCCATAGAGAAGGTGATAACTTCCAACACTAGAAGGAATCCCAAAGCTATTATGGTGGCAAATGTTGCATTCACTAGAGTGACACAACATAATTTCGAGTACTTATTGAATGAGAATGTCAAGTTGAGAAGAGAACTTGTTGCAGTGAAGAAACAGGTAGAACATCTTATGACAAAGAATCAACGCTTCTCATCACAAAATTCAGCACCGTCGAGTGGCAGTCAACCATGCAAGAAGAATTGGGGCCAATGGAGGACACCATGTCGTGATTATATGATGAGATGATTCTTATACAACAAGTGGTGTCTCCTCTTGTTGGCATATAGAAGAAGGCACAGGAAGTGGTGAAACTTCTTAAGGTAGCAAACATAGCAGTTGACCAGATGCAAGAGTCGGTTGTCAAATATCTGGATGCTCCATAACATTTGGAAAATAAGGACAAGATTGCTGCAAAGATCGACAGATTTGAGTTGAGACTCCACCTACAAAACTACTCTATAACAACCTTGGGTTAAAATTTCATGTAATAAAGTTAATAAAGGCAAAATAAGACCAAGGTCATGGGACACATATTCCAAGCTGAATCTTGGACAAAACATTCTAGTGGGCATTATGTGTTGTCTATTATGGCTAAGGAAATTGACAAAGGCTTTGAAAAGGAAGAAAGGTATTCTTGGCATTTTATTTATGAAAGTAAAGGAAATTAGGAGAAAATGGAGATGAAAGGTCAAAGGTTGCATGTGACGAGGAAATTGAAGGAAAATAGAGGAAAAGTGAAGAAATTAGAAGCACCAATATAAGGCATCAGAGGATCAATTTGGGGCCTTTTATTAGTTGACTTTTGGAATTTTCTTCAAAGAGGAGAAGAGCACGAAGAGGAGAAAGTAAGCAAGCAAGCAACGAAAGGACAAAAAAGCAAAGGAAAGCAAGGATCAAGAAAGGAATATTTGGATCAAGCGGATTCAACATGAATACTTGTAGGTAATAGATTGCATGTGTGATTTGCTAGCTAGTTTTGGCATGCATGGTACATGCATGTGTGTATTTAGTTCATTTGTTGTCATTGGCATGGGTTTTACCTGGTTTGACAGTGGTTTCAACCTTTCCTTGCCATTCCTAGATAGCCATGGTGTGATGGGATTCATTCTTGGTTGAGTTTTTGATTGCCGAAAGGTTTTGGATCTGGGTGAGGTGGTCTCAAGAAAATCCAAAGGGTTGGGGGTGGAGATGGTTTTCTTAGGGAAGCCCTCAACAGGTGCTTGAAGGCGTGAAAATTCCTCGAGGGATGGTGAAGGAATTCTGAGGCATCCAAGCTTGGTTTAGTTTTGTGATCTCAGGACCAGTTTAGGTGAGATCATGATAGTATGATGGTGGAGGTGATTTAATCTATAGATCCCCTTGGTTGTTTATGCATTGGTTTATCCCATGAGATCTCATATTCATGCTTAGAGTATGGCATGGGGGTGATTGGCTGAAAGAAAGATTTGGTTCTGCCCAATCTATGGTCGGGTGGTATGTGGAGAGATGATTTCCTTTTGTATTATATCGTAATTATACTTGTTAATATGTGGCTTTAATGGTTGTTATGTCATTGTTATTAATTTGGTTATATGTTTAAACATAGTTACCGATCAAACGGGAACTATTACCTCAAAACTGGTACTCTAGCCCAAAAACCCCCAAAATACATGAAAAAACAACCCAAAAATGAAAATTGTGTATGCCAGAACGATGTTTTTTTCAAGGGTAAATTTTCAACATTTTTTTTAAATGGCAGTAAAAACCTTTTTTTTTTTTTTGCAAAATAGATGAAAAAAACACCCTTAAAAAATAAGTGTCGATTATGGAATAGCAAAAAATAAGATCTGGTTACAATTTTAACATTTTTTACCAATGGAATTAAAGATAAAATATCCGGACTTTAAAAAACTGTAAAATTCCAACAATTCTCAGACATGATGTTAAAGATAAAATATCCGGACTTTGGAAAACTATAAAATTCCAACAATTTTCAGACATGATGTTAAAGATAAAATATCATGTCTCAAATCCTGATAATTCCAACAATTTCCATCCATGTTGTTAAAGATAGAATATCCTGACTCTAAAAAACCTTGGAATTGTAATTGTTCCATATCATTAAAGATAAAATATCATGACTTAGGAAAACATTAAAATCTTGACAATTTTTCAACCATGTAATTAAAACCAAAGATTATGAATACAAAAAAATCTCAAGTTTTCAAAATATTTCAAGCATGACATTATGGAAAAAAATTATGACAAAAACTTTAAAAATGAACACCCAAGAGTAATTTATTCTTTAAATGTTAAATTTATAGCGATTTTAAAATCTTCACCTAAGACAACTTGATACATTGCAACAAAAATTTAAAAATCAACCATCAAATTGAAGAGAGGAAGGAAGAGAGACCAATACTCAACGAAGGAAGGAGAAGACCGGAGCTAAGCGAGAGCTGGATTCTTCTGCGTCGGAGCGACAGTCTGGGTATGTTTTCTCAGTGCTAATTCTTGCATCCCTTTCAACATTTTGTTGTATGATGGAGGAGGGGGGGGGGGGGAGATAGGAATTGCTGGGAGAGGGAGAAGCCCACGTGAGTCTGCAACCCTCCCTGCAGTGCACAGTGTGAAGGCGGAGGGGGGCAAGACGAGGAATGTAGAGGGAGAATCTTGCACGGTAAAGAACCGCGAAGACCAGAATGAAAACCTGGCAGGGTTCTGTAGGTGCTGGGTACAGGGGCAGGCCGAGGAGGTTAAACCAGCAGTCTGGGAGGCAGAAAAGATTATAGAGGGTATACACATATCTGGCCCAAGGGGAGGGAATCCGGGGAGCAGCCAGACCATCGGGAGAACCTGGAGTGGGGAGGGCAAAATCTGGGATAGGGATACTCAAGAGATGGGAATAGGAGTAAATGCAGATAATCTAACCTTTGTTGTTGGTCATGGTAAACAGGCGGCTGTAAAACGCAAGATGGCGCACTCAGGTCGAGGAAGGGGTCGAGGTGGAAGAGGCCGGCAAAGCCAGCCAGGACGTAACGACCCCATGACCTCTGCGCCTGCACTTCAGAGGCATAGCCGGAAAACTATGAGGAAAACAGTGCAGGAAGCTGCAAGGGCATATCGAGAAGGAACTGATGCTGACATACACAAGCTCATTCAGGAATTGGAGGAAAATGTCATGGAAGAAGACTCAGAGCCTGAAATGGAGGAATGGGGAGATCTCATTCCTGACCCGAGAAACACCAGGGGAAGAATGACTCTATACAAGCAAGCCTTGCACGTTTACTGGGTGCTGAAATGTTTACTTGCCAAGGCGCTGGAACAAGTAGCAGGTGAAATGGCAGAGCTTGCCCAGGGCATGCCAAACATGAAGAAAGAGATGAAAAATCTACAAATCATAATGATAATGCAGGACAACAAGCTGGAGGAGATCCAGCAACAGCTGAAAAAGTTAACTCCAGCAGTGAGGGACGCGACAACAGCACCCGAAAACGTGGAAGATAGAAAAGTTTAGCTCTTGTAGTTGTTTATTATGCTTGCTTTTGAGGAACAATATTCTCTTTTCTTTTTACTGGTTTCATGACTGTCTGGAACATGTTTAGCATTTGCTGTTGCGAGGTTTATCTTGCATGGATTGGTAGACTTATTAATTTTTGCTATTGGATGGCTTATAATAACTTGAGGTGGCCAACAGATCTGGTTTCCCATCTAGGCAGGTTGAGGCCACCAAAACGATGTATATGGTTCAACTTGTTTTTATATAAATAGAAAAAGAAAGGCACTACCGCAGCTTACAAAAAAAATAAAATCAAAACAAAATAATTAAAAATTAAAATAAAAAACAATAATAATAATAATATTAAAATTAATAATAATAAAAAAATCCCGGCACCCGTGGGTGGGGTTGGTTAAGGGCGCTGAAGGGGAGGCGGGCGCTCGCGACCAACCTCGCCCAACGGTGGCGTGATATTTTTTTTGTTAATTTTATTTTATTTTTGGTTTTGATTTGATATATATATATATATATATATATATATATTGTAATTTTAATTTTTCATTTTTTTTTCATTATTATTATTATTATTATGTGGTTGTATTTTATTTTTTTACCTTAAAAAAATCGTTATAGATGTGATTTTTTTTTTGGTTAATTTTCAATTTGTTTTTTTAAATTATATGTTTTTTTTGAGATATTTTTATTTATTGATATTTTTTTACAGTTTACTTTTGTTTTTACAATTTTATGGGTGTTTTTGTTTATATATATATATATATATATATATATATATATATATATATATATATATTTTTATCAACACGAAAATCACAAACATTTAAAAAAAATATCCAAATTTAATACATTAGAAAATTTAAAGTGTAAAAAATAAGCTTTCTAAACAAAAAAGGGTTGAAGTTGCATCAACACTTTTGAAAATCAAGATGAAAATCACTAACATTTAAAAAAAATGTTCATACGTGATTAAAAAAAAAAATATATATATATATATATATATATATATATATATATATATATATATATATATATATATATATATAATAATAATAATAATACCCGGATGCGGGTGACTCCAACTGCAATCAATGACAGAATCCGCTATTCAGACATCTGGCCTGACGGATGGCAGGCGGATGGTATGCAGGGTACGCGTCGTAGGATGGCGTATCAAGTTCAGGGCAGAGGAAATAAATTCTGAGCAGTTTCGAATTTGGTTTGAAATTAATGCGAGTATGGCTGCATTGCTCACAAGTTGGCTGATGGGCATGGAACCGCTCAATGCCCAGGTCGCAGTTAATGACCCTTTTTATTATGAAGCAGAGCCGCTTCAGCTCCCCTGTCTGGTCTTTCGGGTCTGGATGTTAGCTTGGCTCTGGAAGCGTCCTGAATCTTTCAGCGCTCTTACTGTTTCTGGTCTGCTTTGTCTTAATCGATCTCCCAGCTCATTTGCCTCTTTGATCATGCCTCGCAGCCGAGGAATCCCACGTCGAGGAAGCCATTCAGGGAACAGAGGTCGCCCTTCTCGACCTGCTCCTCAGAATGTTGCTCCCATAGCCTTAGCTCCTCCTTCATCTCCGCCTCTGGATCAAGATAGGCTTATCCCGAACAATTCATATCAGACCTCCAGGTTTACATTTCAAAGTCGGCTCAACAGGCCTGTGGTGACTGTAAATTTTACCATATTTGTCTCGGAGGAGGAGAGCAACCAGCTCAGTTCGACCCCTTCCATCTCCTCACATTCTCAGGATGATAGTGTTCTGCTAGGGGACTTGACAGGGGTAGTGTTCCATGCGGATCACATGCAAGAGGACGCCCCTGTTTCGGAAGCGCCTCAGCAGCCTGATCCGACTCAGAATGATGCTTTAGTCTGCGGGCCATCTCAAACGGCGGTTAGTATTTTACATCTGGTTACTAATCCTGATGGAGGTGCACCGGCACTGGATGAAGACGGTTTCGTGACCTGGGCAGCTTCCACTAGCCAGGTGAATGAGGATACGCCAGCTCCACCAAAACATGCAGATTAATCATGCCTCCTCTCTGCCGGGTGGCCTTCTCGCCTACATGCTATGCAATCTTGGTTTTGTGTCTTTGATTCTGAAGTTAGATGTCTATGTCTCGTTCATTCTCATGCAACAGGCAGTGGCAACAGTCAATACAGGTTCTATTTTTTGTCTTAAATATGGCTATGCTAGTTGCTCCTCTGTTTTTTTGGTCAGTGAAGGGCATGGCGATTGTAGTCTTGGTAAAACTTTTCAGTATGTCAAGGTCCAAAGTCAAAATTTTGAAGTCTTTACTGTAAATCTGGTTGAAGGCCTGAACTGTAATGTCTCTGAGTTTCTGGTTGAGGAATGGCCTCGACCTCCTCTAAGGTCTTGACCTCATTGTATATATTTTTTCACCTTTTTTAATAGAATTAGTATTTACGAAGAAAAAAAAATAATAATAATAATAATAAAGTGTCAAAAATAAACTCTTCAAAAGAATGTGTTGATGTTACATCAACATTCTTCAAAATCAAGATGAAAATCACTAACGTTTTTAAAAAAATGTTCATACTTGGTACATAAGAAAATTTAAGGTGCTAAAAATATGCTCCAAAAAAAAAGGTGTATCCTGAATCACCACTTTTCAAAATCGGGTGATTTTTTGCAACCTCATAAAAACGGGTACTAGGTAATTTTCTCGTTTGATCAGTAACTATGTTTTTATTATAAGCATGGTTTTATGATAGATTCTAGCCATGACTCATATCATGTTTGATTGGTAAATGAATGGTTATTGAATGCATGACCTAATAGATGTTATTGCAACTACCGTGAGAGGGAATTAGACCTTCTTGATGATTCTCATATAAGTTTGAGATCTCTATGTTCAAATATGCATTCATGAGATGTAGATTTCATGTTCACTATGTGTTTGACGGAATGACTGTCATGGTTAGACCTTGTTAGGTCAAGTTTTTGTCTAAGTTCAATGTCAATGGCTTTGTCCTAGTGTCATTTCTCATTTTTTAAAGTCTTGTTAAGTTGTAGGCAGTGGTTGAGAGTTAGGACTTGAAAAAGTGGCTCAAACTGTAGTAGGTGGAAGGCATGGTTATCAGACTGTAGTAGCTAGAAGGTAGGGTTATTAGAGTGACTAGAGGGTTACGGTTTCTAGATTTCCTTGTCATCAAAGTGACTAGGGCTTTCAAATCATTGAAAAAGAAAGTTAACTCGGGGTTTGGGCACCTGGAGTGGTTCTTTAGCTCTTAGAGGTCCTATAGCACCTGAGGAAGGTCAGTAAAGTTTCAGATTATCGATTCCACTTCCTTAATTGTACTTAAGGAGTCGAGTCATGTTATGGTAACCCTCCGCTCATGTTTACCTCCACAAGGCGGTGAAAGTGGGTAAATGTGGGAGGTGGCATTATAGAGTGGTATCAGAGCTCTCAAGTTCAACACTTAGACTGGATGGGCTAGATGCATGTTGTTATGCATGCATTGTTTTGGTTATGGTTATGCATGCCTAGTAGGTCAGACAGGCATCGTGGTGGTCATCATGCAGCTCTCTCATCATGATGTTGTTGGTATGATATGATGTTGATGTGTTGGTTGAGATGAAATAGGAGTTGCAGATCATCAGAGCGAGGTTACAACACTGGACCTCGGGGTAAGAGCAAATCGTCATACAAGTTTGTGTGTTTGGCATGCATGTATGTTGGTTAATAGTTGTTATAAGCATTATGGTTATGTACATTCATGTCATTATATTGTTGTTGTAGTTATATGCATGTTAGATGTTAGTTAATCAGTGTGGTTATATGCACATGCGTCGAATAGTCATGAATGGTAGTAACATGTTGTTGTATGCATTGCGGTCATATGCATGATGATTATGGTCATTGCATTTAAGATATTGATGTTATAAGTATCATGCTAATTTGGATTGGCTTATGCAGATGGTTAGTGTTATAACATTCAGGTATGAGTCGATATACTTGTGATATTGTGTCGTACTAATTTGGACTGACTTGTGAATATGTGATAGCCTCCCTTGAGATACATTGAGGTGTGAGTTTGATTATGTTGTTATTGACCGGTAGAAGAATTCCTCCCGCAACTAGTGAATATTTTCCCGATCAAAGTCCCAATTAGACCCTTTTTCATTTAGATGGTCAAATACTCTCCGGAACAAAGGCTTGAATGCATGTATTATCTAAAACTAAAATTAAACTAAAAAATATAATAATTAATCTAGGGAAAATATATGGCATATTCTAATAATTACAATTATCTACAAAATATAAACACAATATGTTGGTATGATAGGATCAGTTTAAACAACAGAGACTAAATGATTCAAATGAACACAATACCACGTGAAATATCATGTAATTTCAAATCCTAACTAGATTTTGAGTCCAGATAACTACACAGATAAGTTTTGAAAGAGTTTTTATGCAAAAAACTCCAAAAAGATATTTTCAGGTTTTCATCCTATTCAAACAAAATTTGGTATTTTCTGAAACATATATATGCAATCATTAACTAAAAGAAATAAATGAGAACCTTTATCTCGAAAACGAGAGCAAATAAAATCCTATCTTTTAAATATTAGATTCCAATGAGCAAACAACAATGAAAAAATTAACAATTCATTTCCTTTTGTTGATAAATGGATGTAGGCTATAACATGTCATAAGAAATGTTTAATAAAAAATCAAATATTCATTCAAAATTAAATAACACAAGTTAAAGAGTAATACCACAAGCATCCATTAAGTAATTAAATAGATGTCCAGACATAAATCTCATAGCTCATCACACATTAAAACTGAAATTGGCCTTCAAAAAAGTTGCTACTTCAAAATTGATTGAAAAATACAAGTCTTGAGTTTTCACAATTTCTCGACCTCTTGCACCAATGCAAGAGGTTCTATAAATACTTTAAATAAATATATGTTTTAAAAATAAGATAAGTTTTAAAACAAGAAAATCACAAGATTTTCTGAAAGTAAATGTCTGATTCTAAAAATATAAATTCTATCTCTGTTCAACTGATATCTCCCTGAGAAGTAGGTAACTTCTCCTCGTCTTCAAAATATTCATAGTTAAGATTGAGCAATAGATGGGGTGCATGAACCTTGATATGTTTTACCCATTGTGAATACACCTAGGAAACAACTGAGAAGTGAATGGAAGGAAACTGATTTATGTTGAATTGGTAGCTGGCAATTAAACCTTGGATTTTCTTCTTTCTTTTCTGATACTTGATTTCAAATTTAACAATAAGATTGATTTGCTCAAAAGGAAGTTGTAGAAATTTATGGAATGTTTGTTGCTCCCAGACCTTAATTCTAGGATTGACCTTAATCCTAGAATTTAGTGACAAGGTATGTTGTTGGTTGCTTTAATTCCCCTAAAATAGTTTCCTTCAGTGGCTTGGAACCTGGAAAGTCAAATTCTTCTATAAAGTTAGTCCCTTTCTCCCAGATTGTCAAGCATTGCCCTTGTGCAGTTTTGGTCCATTCTTTGATTTCTCTGGCTTCATCTTCCTTGCAACTCAAAGATGCAAGCATCAATCTTTTATCTATTTTGAAACTTTTGGAATTTCATCAGATTGAAATTCCTTCTCCTAGTCAAGAATAGACATAAATTTGTTTTTTATGTATTTGTCTTCTTCTGTTAAAGAATCAATCCTTTCATTTAAATTTGTAGCCTCTCGATAAAATCTTGAGATTTTATCCATTCTTTTATAGAACTTTGATTGATCTTTCCTTAGAATCAGACAAATTTGTAAGGATTTCTCTCTAAAAATTCCCAGACTTTGTGTGGCTTCTTGATTTTGATTAAGTTGGCTCTGAAGAGAATTGATTTGCTCTTTTAAATCCATAGTCATGATCTCAGAATTGCTTTCAGCTTCTTCCTTCAAAATGTGAGTTTGATCTTCATGCATTTTCCTTAACTCCTGAATATGTTTCTCATGTCTTGAATTTAACTCTTTCAATTCCACTTGAAAACGTTTCTGTAGATTTTCCCTCTCTACAACAAAACCTTGAATCAGAGTTGCAGAATACTTTTGCCAATTTTCTTCATTAAACAATTCATTTTTTTCCAATTGTTTCTCTAACACTTTAATTTTTTGTAGATTGTTATCATATGAGGTTGCAAGCTCATTTATATGATATTGGTTATAATTAACAAAAGCTCCTAAGATCTGAGAGGATTCTTGGGATTTTTCTTTCATATCCCCTTGAGCTTGCCAGCTAAATTTGGACACAGTCTTTAATGAATCATGCTTACTTTTCTTTGTCCTTCTCACTACTGATTTTGTTTGAGAATTGAAATAGTAATCTGTCAAAGAAGGAATTAGATCTAGAACTGCCTCTATCTCAAAAACTAATTTGAACAAAAAAGACTCCCAAGGGATCTTGGTAGAAATGGGTGTCATTGAGGTCTTAGGAGATGTAGTGGAAACAATATCCATCTTTTTATGTGATTCCATTGCCTCTTCATTTTTCTTGGTGACAGTTTCATCAGATATTTGCTTTTCTTTCTCCTCGTCAACTTCCATTTCTTCACTTGTTGTAGTTTTTGGTTTCTTCTGTTCTGTCTCCTCAGGGGAATTAATTAGAATAATTTATTGTTCAATTACTTTTTTATTTTCTGTTGCTTTTGTTGTTACTGCACTTTCTTGCTTCTCTTTAGGAATTTCCATAGCTGCAACCTCTGCTATAACATCCTGATCTTTTTTCATTCCTTCATGGCTTCCTGCTTCCTTACTTGTGACAACAACATCTTCCATTTTTTCAATTTCAACTTCTTGTTCCTTTTGAGAGACAAAAGAAGGATCTGAAGTGATTTGGTTGAAATTAAATTGAAAGAATTCAGAATCCTTTAATTCCTCAAAAGAAATATTGAGACAAAGACATTTTTCTTTTAAGAAATTTTCAAACATATTTTCTCTAAACTTTTGTAACTGATCTCTTGTTTCAATATCTAAAAGATTTCCTTTTTCAACAGCTTGTTGAAAGTCATCAATATCTATGAAAATCTCATCAAAGGGAGGCTCCTAATGAGTAAATATTTTCATAAAGCTAACTGTTGTATAATGACTATTAATAATCCCATGAGGATAATAATCATACTGAGGTAGAGAATGTAGCCAAACTTCTTGAAGCTCTTCGGCTTCCTTGAATCCATGTCCTTTGTCCCTAATATTTATGTCACCAAACTTAATTGGAAACCCAAACCAAATTTTCTTTAACTTACTTAGTTTCCTAGCCCGACCATTCAAAATGACTTGATTTGCAACTTCTCTCAAAGTGATCCTTTCAGGGATATAACGAGGTAAAAGGTGAGGGCCAACCTCACTCCCATAAATTCTTATATAAGAAAACAACTCTTCCACAAACCAATGACCAATGGACTCTAGGCCTTCTTTTAAATTTTGGCTAATTCTTGGAGGGGTTTTTCTCAATTTCATAAAAAGGAATTAAGACATAATGGCAGATATCGTAAAAATGAAATTTGAAATTGGACTCCCACAAGATTGGGGCATAGTTTTGGATAGGGAGTTGTTGGTCAGAGGGGTAGTTCCATTTCATGAGGGGAAATGGAACTGAGGCAATGACAATATCTATAAGATAAGAAGACATATAGAAAATGTGTTTGTATCCAGGGGGATATGATAATGACAACTTTAAAGAATCTGTGATGTTTTGTGACAAAATCTCGGCCCAATTGAGATGTTTCCCATCATTTAGGATGTTATGGATTATTGGAATCCATTTGATTTTACAATGTTCAGGATCTTGCTCCCCAAATAATATGGTTAGCATTTTGATAAGAAATATTATGGGTTTCTTGAAAATGGCTATGGGATACTCCTTGTTTGCTCTGAGCTTAAACCCTTCATTTTCTTCCCTTAGCCAGTCTTCAATTACTCTGTCATAATTCTCTCCACATTTCTTGAAGACATTGCTTTCAAAACTCTTGAGGAAATCGACATTACGTTGGTGTTTTGGGGGACTAGGCTTGTAGATGGCCGATGGGACTTCAATTTTCCATGAGGCTATGACAATTTTGTTATGGTCTGATATTGTTCGGGTTGAAATATCAACATGAGAAAAAATCCATGAAACCATGTCGTAATAAGGAAAAATCTTAGCCCTAGCTGCTACTTTGTGTAAATCTATTTCCCTTATTGTTTCAAATTGATTATTCTTTGTTTGAGAAGATTTTGCGTTGTTTAGCCATCCTCTTTCTTCAAAGAAATAAAAAAATTCCTCCCATCTCATCGTACCTATTTTTTGGGTCTTGTAAGTAGAGTTGGAGATGAGGAATGGGTTGAGGTTGACCTCCTCTAGTTGTTGATTCTCTATTTCTTTAATATTCTCCCTTATCTGCTCCACTTGTTGTTTCGCTGTTGGAGATTTTCCTTTCTTCCCCATTCTATGACCTGCGAACAAAAATAGAGAATATATAAGCTTTTCTTAATTAAAATTTGAAATTGAATTAAGAATCTTTTATAATTTCATCCTGCTTACACAAAATTTCTGCAACTGATATCGTATTTTCTCAATTCAAGCTTCTCTAAACTAGGTATAAGAGAATGAAAACAACATGCAAGCGAAGTACTCTACGAAATTATGATTTTTTATTAAAAACCTGGGGATGGCATGAATTAACTTACTCATTAATTTCCCATAGAGTAATCCAACTGTATTTTCTCGTAAATTGAGATAGCATTGGAGGAATTTATTATTGATATCAAAATGAATCCAACAAGCGTGAAACAATGAAATTTCAAATCAATTTTATTTCAATCACAATAAATGAAATGCACACAAACCAAGGAAAATAAATATTATTTTATTCAGGGATTCAAACAGTCGGGTGGTCGGGTAGTTAATATTTTTTTCCGTTTATTGAAGTTTTATTTCCTCTCGACCCCGACTACACAAGAGTCGGGTTTTATTCATAAGTCAGGTAGTTGAGAGGTCAGGTTGGGTGAAAATACTAGAAGAGATTTAGTAGTTGGTTGATCCAGGTGGATATTGGTATCCACCTGCCTATTCCACTTAGACCTCCATCATTGTTTCTTTCAATTTTTCAATTTCCTTATTTGTAGCACAATTTACTATTTTTGGCAATTTTTCGGGTTGTGAACTTCCAGAGCCGTTTTGAGGCCCTAAACAACATTTTTTTGGGAAAATTGTGGGAAACATGGGTCCATGGACCGATGTTTCTCATCCCAAAGTTGTAGTCCTCAGATAGATCTTTCTAACGAGGTATTGTGTGCGTCAAACAAAGATCGTATGCCAAAGTTACAACCCCAGGAAGTTGATGTACCAATTTACCCAAAACGGGGCCCATAGTTTGGTGCTTCATCTCCTAGGGTTAGGTTTTTGGATGTTTAAGGTTTTCCATTGTTTCTCAACAATAAATAGGCCTTCGAGCCTCATTATAAGACAGTTCAGAGGCATGTAGCCGCCACATCTCTTCTTAGAGATAAGCTACTATCGGCCAAGCTAGTTTATTTCCATTTATGTTTGTAAGAATATTTCAATAGTTTACATCAATGAAATGAAGTAATATATATGTTGCATCTCTGTATTTATGGTCATATCTGTAATTTGTTGCATTCCTGTTTAAATCTGGATTAGTGGTATCAGAGCGGTCTACTCTTTCTCTGTTTTTCTTTGGATGTCCCCAATGAGGTCGAGGTATAAGGAGTTAGGGCTTGGACTGGTCGAACCTCTGCAAGAGCAGCCTCGCAAATCCCAACGGCCTCCCATGGCGGATGAAAAGAAAGATGAGAGGACAGGAGAACCTATCAAAATCTTGCTCGAAGACGCCCTCCAGTGACAAAGGAACGCGATGATGGACAACTTTGCCCAAATCCTTCAACAGCTACCCAGGGGCGACACATCTACTTCCAGTAGCTACTCTAGAAGTGCCACACCCTTTAAGGTACAAGTTAACTTTTACATTCCCATATTTGAGGGTTAGATAGATGCAGACATTGTAGATAAATGGTTAAATCTGCTAGAAGGGTATTTTGCTGTCCATGATTTTTCCAGCCGGGAAAAGATTGCTTTCGCTCTTCTCAAAGCCTCCCCCCACGTCAAGGACTGGTGGGAAACCTACTACAAGTAGAAGGATGAAAGTACAACATCATTGTTTTCATCCGCACCCACATAGAATTCATTTCGGAATGCCATAAAGGAGCAATACTACCTCGTCAAAAGCTATGAGGATAAATACATAAAGTGGACCACGCTGTGGCCGGGAAGGGACCAAGACGTGCCAAAGTTTACTAATATTTTTCATACCCTTCGCAAAAAGTTGGGTATCAAGGATTATGAGCTGCATTTGGCACTCAAATATCGCAGCTGCCTACATAGGTACATCCAGGACGAGATGGAGTTCCTGGACATCTCCTCGCTCGGCACGGCATACTGATACGCTATCAAGATCGAGCATAAGTTTAAACAGAAGAAGCGAGACTTTGGATCTGCGAGTCCGAAGCAAGGAAAAGGTGCCCCCAAACCACTAAACAAAGGACAAAGCCAAGGCGGGGTGGCCTAAGATAACTCGCCAAATCCGCAAGCAAAGAACAACACCGTGAAGCTGAACAAGGGCACAGGAAAGTGGTGTGAGTGCCATAAGAGCTCCACTCACAACACAAGTGAGTGTCGAGCTAAGTAGTCACTGGTGGCCGAGCTAAAGTCTTCACAATCAGATGCATGTTCTGACTCTGAGTCAGAACCCGATAAGGGGAATGACATAGGGAAGCAGATTATCGATGTGGAGCCCAATGCCACCATTTCCACCACAAAGATTCAGAAGGAGGAACCCGAAGATCCAGAGGAGGAGGAGCGCCTCTTCCACTCCCAGATGTGGGTAAAGGGTTCCCCACTACAGTTCATCGTCGACAGCGGAAGCCAAAAGAACCTCATTTCGGCAAAGGTCGTGAAGCGGTTGGACTTACTGACCACAACACATCCACAATCGTACACCATTGGGTGGCTTCACCAAGGACGAGATCTTCGCGTGAGCCAGCAGTGTCGCCTTCCATACAACATCAAGCCCTTCATGGATGAGGTATTGTGTGATGTTGCTCCCCTTGATGTTTGTGATGTATTATTAGGCCAACCATACTTGTCGAAGCGACATGCTGTGTATGAGTCTAGGCCTCGTGCTGTTATTGTTACTTTGTGAAATAAGTTGTACAGGATACCAGAGGTAGCACTGCCTACCGCCATCTCTTTGGTTACTGTAAAACAATGCAGTAAGCTCATTTCCAAAACTGGGAAACTTGTTTTCCTGATGATATGCCCTCAAGGAAAGAAGAAGAAGGTGGCCACAACCTCTAGAAAGGGCCCCTCTGAATGACAACAATAAATGAACAAGGTCATGGAGGAGTACGAGGACATCGTCACCTCCCCAGAGGTGCCTCTGCACTACTAGGTCAAGCACTCCATCGATCTGACCCCTGGTGCATCACTGCCCAATGGACCAATCTATCGGCGCTCTATTCTAGAGAACGACGAAATCAAGAGGCAGATCCAAGAACTGCTGCAGAAAGGTCACATCCGACCGAGTTCATCTCCCTGTGGGAGCCCGATCGTGTTGGTACATAAGAATGATGGGACTTGGAGACTCTGTATTGACTATCGGGTGCTGAACAAGATCACTGTCTGGAATAGGTACCCGATCCCACGAATTGATGACCTTCTGGACCAACTGAAGGGGGAAAAATATTTCAACAAGATCGACTTGAAGTTAGGATATCACCAGGTACCAATCGAACCCTCCGATGTGTGGAAGACTACCTTCAAAGCCAAGGAGGGCCTTTTCGAATGGTTGGTTATGCCTTTCGAGTTGACGAATGCTCCTGCAACCTTCATGAGGCTGATGGATGACATATTGCGGCCATTCACCAACTCATTTTTAGTGGTATACTTGGATGACATCCTAATCTTCAGCCAGAGTTGGGAAGAGCACCTCCATCACATCTGACAAGTTCTCTAAACACTGCGGCAACACAAGCTATGTGCCAATTTGGAGAAATGCACTTTTGGCATGACCCAAGTTCAGTATCTAGGATACATTATTGATGAACGGGGGGTGCATGTGGATCCAGCCAAGATCCAAGTCATTCGGGATTGGCTAGCTCCAACCACTTTGACAGAGCTCCGCAACTTTCTGGGTCTTGCCAATTTCTACCGCAGGTTCGTGTTGGGATTCTCTCATATCACTTGGCCCTTGAGTCAAGTCACCAAAGGAGGAGCGGAAGCAAAATTCTTTTGGTCTGAAACTCAACAGAAGGCATTCACAAAGTTGAAACATCGCCTCTGCTCAAAACCAGTGCTCGCATTACCAGACTTGTAACAACCATTTGAGGTTGAGACAAATGCCTCTAACTACGCTATTGGGCAGTCCTTACTCAACATGGGCATCCGGTGGCATATCATAGTGAGACACTTTCAGACACAGTCCGAAAGTATCCCACTTATGACAAAGAGATGTATTCCATTGTGCAGGCCTGCCGACAATGGAAGCATTACATTTTGGGGAAGGAAACGGTCATCCACACAGACCACCAGCCCTTGCAGTTCATACAGACTCAAGGGAAGTTGCTGAATGATCGCCATCATAAGTGGTCCACATACTTGCAACAGTTCCATTTAAATATCCAGTATAAGAAGGGCAACACCAATAATGTTGCAGATTGCCTCAGCCGATCACCGATCATGGCATTAACCACCGTGCTCAACTCTTGTGGGCACGAGACTTATGATTGGCCACTTCTCTACAAAAGCGACCCAGGATTCAGCCATACGTACTAGACGCTTTTGGAGGGTCAGTATGTTCCAGATTTTCACTTCCACGATGCCCTATTATGCCACCTGGGTCACCTTTGTGTTCCTTCATGCAAGCGTGCCAAGATGATTTGGGAAGCGCACTATAGTCGGGCTATTGGGCATTTCGGGGTCGAGAAAGCGGTGGTAGTACTGTAGAAGTATTTATATTGGCCGAATCTTCGACATGATGTTGGGAAGTACATCAGATCTTGCACTGCCTGCGCCATTGCCAAACCAACCATCAAGAAGCAAGGCCTCTATACGCCGCTACCTAACCGTAGTCGACCTTGGGAATCCATCTCCATGGATTACATGTCAGGCCTTCCTTCTACTAACCATGGCAACGACTGTGTTTTTGTGGTCGTCCATAGATTCTCGAAGATGGCCATTATGGTGGCCTGCAAGAAGAATATCATAGTAGAAGCCACTGCTAAACTCTTCTTTGAACGAATGTGGGTACACTTTGGGATCCCACAATCTATCATCTCAGATCGGGACAACAAGTTCCTTAGTACATTTTGGTCTAGTCTTTGGTTGATGCTAGACACCAAGCTCACTAAGTCCACAGCTTTCCATCCCCAAACTGATGGCCAAATAGAGGTCATCAATAGGATGATCGTACACATTTTGCGCATGTACAACTCAAAGCATCCATGCACATGGGATGAGAACCTCCCCTATGTCCAGCACAACTATAACTGGGCTCTCCACAGCTCGACTAGCCACAGCCCCTTTCAGGTGGGCTTGTGATTCCAGCCAATATGTCCCATTGACGTGGCCATGCCAATTACAGCTACTCAAGCAGATTCAGCTCATGTCCAGTCGGAAACCGATAAGGTAAACAACTTCATTGAGCACATCCAACATATCCGCCAGCAGGTACATGAAATTCTGGAGAAATCAAACGCCAAATACAAGCAACGAGATGATCAACATCGGGTGCCACACAAGTTTCAGGTGGGCGACAAAGTCTGGTTGCATTTGCAAAAGGAATGCCTTACTGGAGCTTATCAGAAACTCAGACCACTCTGATATGGTCCATACACCATTACCAAGGTTGTGGGAGACAATACATTTGAGCTTAGCATTCCCCCATTCCTTGGCCTGCACCTAGTGTTCAATGTGGACTACCTTCGACCATACTTCCCACCATTGTTAGACACATCAGACATTGCAGAACAACTCACACCTACAGAGTTAAATCCAGATTGCATGGAACAGGCCACAACTGATCGGATCATGGACACGCATAGCAAGAACACTCGACAGCAAAGGATCCAACTATATCGAGTTGTCAAAGCAGGCCAACTCCTTCACCAGGGCAAGTGGCTCACCAGGGACCAAGTTGAGTAGAAGTTTCCTCATCTCATGGAGGAACTCAACGCAATGGGGACCATTGCTTCCTAAGGGGAGAGGAATGATCCAGGTGGATATTGGTGGCCACCCACCTATTCCACTTGGACCTCCACCATTGTTTCTTTTAGTATTTTAGTTTCTTTATTTGTAGCACAATTTACTATTTTGGCAGTTTTTCGGGTTGTGAACTCCTAGAGCCGTTTTGAGGCCCTAAACAACATTTTTTTTTGGAAAACTGGGAGAAACATGGGTCCCTAGACTGATGTTGCTCATCCCAAAGTTTTAGTCCTCAGATAAGTCTTTCTAACGAGGTATTATGCGCGTCAAACGGAGATCGTATGCCAAAGTTACGACCCCGGGTAGTTGATGTACCAATTTACCCAAAACGGGGACCATAGTTTGGCGCTTCATCTCCTAGGGTTAGGTTTTTGGATGTTTAGGGTTTTCCATCATTTCTCAACAATAAATAGGCCTTCGAGCCTCATTGTAAGACAGTTCAGAGGCATGTAGCCACCACATCTCTTCTTAGAGATAAGCTACCATCGGCCGAGCTAGTTTATTTTCCATTTCTGTTTGTAAGCATATTTCAGTAGTTTACATCAATGAAATGAAGTAATATTTCTATTGCATCTCTGCATTTATGGTCATATCTGTAATTTGTTGCGTTCCTATTTAAATCTGGATCATTAGCTTGACCTGCTAGTCAAGAGGTCAGGTGGTCGGGTATTTTTTTTAATTTAAAAAGGGTTTTATGGTTCCGACCTCCGACCTTTAAAACTATTTTTTATGTTTTTCTTATATTTTTCAAAGTTTTTTTATTTTTTTAGATTTTGTTTTTTTTAGGAAAAACCATAAAAATAAAAATTGTTTAGGGTTTTCGTTTTTTTCTTTATGTACAAAACAAAAGAGGGTTGTTGTAATCCTCACAACAATGATCTATTTGATGTTTGAGTGTTTGGTATTTATTATGTCATCTATCTATTGTTTTAATGTTTTATTAATTGCATGATATGGGTATGTGTCTATAAGATTGCATGTAGGAATGATATTGTTTTAAGACGGTTGTACTAACACAATATGCGTTGAGATAGTTGATGTGTACTTGAGTGCAAGAGGGCGAAGTTTGTGGCATTATGACTATGAATTGATTGTTGATTATGACATGACTGTTAGTCTTGATAAAGGTCAATTTCAAATTAACATACATGATGTCTTGATCTTTGGAATGTGTGGCTAACATGTGTGAACAATTGCAAGGAAACATGCTTGGTATTATCATGACAAGGTAACAATTGATTTGTCTATATAACTAACAACTGGGTGATGTGATAACAACTAATAAGACTCAATTACAACAAGGTAAAAGTTAAAAGAAAGGATTTGGGTAAGAACTCCTTTGGCTATGTTTGGAAACCGCAAATTCAAATGAATGAGCATTGTGCATGAATACAAGAAGTCTTCTTAACCCTGATTTTGTCTGACATTATGAGGATATATGTTATATTCATGAGCATGTATTTAACATGTATAACAATTTTCTTCCAGTTATAGTTGGATTCGTCAAGGAATTTGAGTCCCTTGAGAGATGATATATGTACGTGTTTAGTTACAAGGCGACATGCTTGGCATAATAAGGTAAGGTAACCGACATATTATTATGTTTATTTATACACTAACAATTATGTGTTTATGGCAATATGATGCAGGGGATTGCATGGAAAAGAGGCAACCATGGAATCTTGGAGAGGGATCAAGTTGAGTTTTCCTTTGAAAGCATTGGGAACCATGGGGATTGAGTCATGGTGTTTGTTGCTAGTCACGTGCTTTTGGTGCTTTATGATTTGTTCGCGCTTGATTTGCAATTTTGTTTATGTCTAGTGCATGGCCACGCCACTGTGTTGTGGTGTCAAATTGCTATTGGTTTTCATGGTTTTTCTTCATGTTTTCTTTTATTCTTGCCATTTATGTTTTCAGGGTCTTGGGAGTTGATGGGAAAGAAGAATTTAATGGAGCTCAGGGAGAGATGAATGAAAGCCAACATGTAATGTAAGACTTTGATGGAACTCAGTGCACGAGTAAAGGGCAGATGAAGGCAAGAGTATGATAGTCGGTTGGATTGGTTGGGTCCATTGGGGTAAATGGACAACAGTAGGATAGTCATGAGGAGGGTAATCACGAAAGGTAAAGTGAATGGATATGAGGCATCAAATGCCTTGGCTATGTTGGGAACAATTATTCTCAATGTTGTGCATATTGTATGTGGATGAAGGGAGTTATATTAACCTTAATCTTATGCTATTTGGTAATTATGTTGTGATCCTGATTATGTTGATGTCTATATATGTATACATGTATGTATGTCTGTCGTTGTTTGATAGGGTTTTCAGGGATCATGATCGCTTTATGCTAATGTTTATATGTATATATATATATGTATGCATGTCATTGTTTGACATGGTCGTCAAGGATCATGATTGTTTTATGCTAATGATTATATATATGTATGTATGTCATTGTATGACAGGAATGTCAGGGATCATGCTTGTGGAGGAATGATTGCTTATGCAAGTGAATGATACGAAGAGGTTCCTAGTTTATGAGGAATCAAGTGGGAAGAGTAGCCCTAAAAGATATATGAGGTTAGCATCGTGTGTATATGAATTGATATTATGTGCTTGTACTATGTCTATGTTTATGTTATGGCGAGTAATGTTGAGGGGTACCTCATTGGAATGAAAGAAGTGTGATCTGCGACATGCTGGGACAAGCATGGATAATGAAAAGACACTAGAAGAAAGGTTACTTGGTAGAGATAGTCTGGTCTTCGGAAATGCGGTACTGGTGTTCTGTATATGTGGTGTTGTGTACATATAGTGTTATGTACCTATTGTATATGCGGTGTTTTGTACATATAGAACTGTGTACATGTTGTACATGTGGTGTTGTGTACGTGTGGTGCATGTGGTGTTGTGTACACGTCGTGCAGGCGGTGTTGTGTACACGTTGCACAGGTGGTGCTATGTACATGAGGTGTTGTGTATACATTATGTAGGTAGTGTTATGTACATGTGGTATTGTATTATTTGTATTGTGTAATCGTTGTATTGTGACATGTGTATTCACGACATTGTATAGTGTGCACATATATGTGTCATGTTGTACACCGGGTGTAGGTGTATGTGTCGTGTTGTACACCAGGTGTAGGTGTGTGTGTGGTGTGTACACTGGGTGTAGGTGTATGTGTTGTGTTATACATCGGGCGTAGATGTATGTGTTGCATTTTACACCAGGTGTAGGTATATGTGTTGTGTTGTACGTTGTGTATGTGTATGTGTTGCACAATGTGATCGGATAGGCAAGTATGGGATTGTCTAGGCCCTTGTTGTTGATATTGCACAGGGTTGAGGCAGTTTAGTTTTGGGTTACCCTTGTTGCTATTGAGGGTTGAGGCGGTTTAGTCTCTAGATGCCCTTATTGTTGATTTTAGGGTTGAGGTGGTTTAGTCTCAAGATACCCTTGTTGCTATTGAGGGTTGAGGCGGTTTAGTCTTTGGATGACCTTGTTGTTGATTTGAGGGTTGAAGTGGTTTAGTCTCATGATATCCTTGTTACTAATATTGAGGGAGGAGGCGGTTTAGTCTCTGGATTCCCTTGTTGCTTAAAGAGAAGGCATTGGGTGCTTGTCAGGTTTGGCAACCGATTCAGTGTGTGTATAGAAAGGACAAAGAACAAAGGCAGAAGAAAAATAATCATTTGAAAGATAAGTATCTGTATTTTATTTCAATTTTAATTATGCATGTGATCTATGACTCTGATTTATGATGGTTGCATGTGATTTATGATTTTGATTTATGATGGTTGCGTTTCGAGCTAACCGAATGTGATATACATGATGATTTTGTCAAAGATCTAGTTTGACTTGTTGTGACAGGAAGTAAACAAGATTGTAAGTATACCTTATCGATGAGCCACCAATGAGGTATGATTTGAATTTATTTCAATTCCTTTTTGATCTAATGGCAGTTATGTGCTTGGCAAGAACATAGGGAAATGCCCAGTTTGGGTAGTTGAGTTGACTGCAAGAATTAGCAACATCAACAAAAGGAATTGGAACAGACAATAGTACGTTGGTAAATCACTTCAAGAGTAGGGCCATTGTGGGACACTAGTACCCAATAATGTTCATTCATTTCTATGAGAATGTTATGACCAGTATGATGGTTTTGACGCAGGGATATGTCTTGGTTTTTGGACCTTTTGATGCGTGGAAACCTTACCAAGGGATGGATCGCTTAGGAAAGGGGATATCGGGGAACTTGGAAGGTGAGTGACTGCACAGAGAGGGGTGACCGGATTTCTTGAGGGACTGTGTAGCAGAGAAGGGAGGGTTGGGGGATGGATTTGTTTTGGTCATTATCATTGCCAGATGGAATCATAAACACATTGGGAGTGTGCCCTGGAACAATGAGTTGGTAAATATTCACCGAGAGAACAAGTAGCGCAAGGATCATATAGCTAGACATTGGATGCAGGTTGACATTGGCAGTGGATTCTAGAATTCCTGGGAAGGAGATGATCCTGGTATTATCTTTGAGGGTGGAGGTGTGATCCTTTGGATTCCCTTGTTGAGGATGCAGGCATCATATCCTTTTATTTGTCAGTTGAGCCAATGTGCATATGTGTATATTATTGTGAACATTGTATGGAACAAGATTTAAAAAGCTCTATAGATAGTATGGTTATTTGCTGGTTGAAGAAAATATGCATAAGAATATGTGGTTGTTATTGTAAATGTCGTAATGAGTTGTCTTATAAATCTCTAGTAAATGGTACGATTGTCATGTTTTCAGCTGGATGTCGTTGTAAATATTGAAACGAGCTAGGTTATAGAGATCCATGGGAAGTACATTTTTGTTTTCAGCGTTTTCTAGTCATAGGTGCTATAGAACACCGAGGACGGTGTTTGCCTAAGGAGGAGGGGTCTATAACAACCCTAGGTTAAAAGTTCATGTAATAAAGTTAATAAAGGCAAAGTAAGACCAAAGTCATGGGACACATATTCCAAGTTGAATGTTGGGCAAAACATCCTAGTGGGCATCACTTGTTGTTTATTATGGCTAAGGAAATTGGCAAAGACATTAGCAAATGCTTTGAAAAGGCAAAAGTGAATTATTGGCATTTTATTTTTGAAAAAAAAGGAAATTAGGAGAAACGTGAGATGAAATGTCAGAGGCTGCATGTGAGGAGGAAATTGAAGGAAAATAGAGGGAAAATGAAGAAATTAGAGGTATCAATAATAAAAAGGCATCAGAGCATGAGTTCAAGGGCTTTTATCAATTGAGTTTTGGAATTGGCTTTAGAGAGGAGAAAGCAATCAAACAAGCAAAGGAAGGACAAGAAAGCAAAGGAAAGCAAGGATCAAGAAAGGAAGAGTTGGATCAAGCAGCTTCAACAAGAATACTTGTAGGTAACAAGTTACATGTGTGATTTCCTAACTAGTTTTGGAATGCATGTGTGTATTTGGTTCCTTTGTTGTCATTGACATGGGTTTTTCCTAGTTTGATAGTGTTTCAACCTTGCCTTACCATTCCTGGATAGCCATGGTGTGATTGGATTCGTTCTTGGTTGAGCTTTGGATTTTCGTAAGGTTTTGGATCTGGGTGAGGTGGTGTTAGGGAAATCCCAAGGGTTGGGGGTTGAGATGGTTTTCTTCAGGAAGCCCTCAATAGGTGGGTGGAGACAGAATAATTCCTCAAGGGATGATGAAGGAATTTTGAGGCGTCCAAGCTTGATTTGGTTTTGTGATCTCAGGACTAGTTTAGGTGAGATCACGATAGTATGAGGGTGGAGGTGGTTTAACCTATGGATCTCCTTGGTTGTTTATGCATTGGTTTATCGCATGAGATCCCACATTCATGCTTTAAATATGGCACGGGGTTGATTGTCTCAAAGAAAGATTTGGTTCAACCCAATCTATGGTCGAGTGGTACGTGGAAGTCCCTAACTTGGTTGGCTTTCACATATGTTAATAGGAGCTAATTTCCTCTTGTATTCTATGCGTAAATGTACTTGTTAATATGTGTCTTTAATGGTTGTTCTATCATTGTTATTAATCTGGTTATATGCCGGTTATAAGCATGGTTTTATGGAAAATTCTAGTCATGACTCATATCATGTTTGATTGAAAATTTTATTGAATGCATGATCTAATAGATGTTATTGCAGCTATTGTGAGAGAGAATTAGACCTTCTTGATGATTCTCAAATAATTTTTAGTTCTCTATGTTCATATATGCATTCATGACCTATAGATTTCATGTTCACTATGTGTTTGACTGAATGATTGTCATGGTTAGGCATGGTTAGGTCAAGTCCTTATCTAAGTTTTCTGTCAATGGATTTGTCCTAGTGTCATTTATCATTTCTAAAAGTCTAATTAAGTTATGGGCAGTGGTTGAGAGTTAGGCCCTGAAAAGGTGGCTCAGACTTCAAGGTCACGGGCTCAAAACTAGGAAATCTAGATTGCAGTCGTTGGGAGGCAGGGTTATTAGAGTGATTGGAGGGTTACAGTCGTTGGCTTGCCTTGTCATCAGAGAAACTGGAGCTCCATATCACTGAAAAAGAAAGTTAACTCAGGGTTTGGACACCTGGAGTGGTTGTTTAGCTCCTTGGCCCCATTCTTCCCATAGGCAGGCAGGGTTCCTCCCATCCAAGAATCGAGCAAAAGTAGGGTCTTATAACACCTGAGAGAGGTCAGTAAAGTTTCAGATTGTCATTTTCACTTCCTTAAATGTACTTAAGGAGTTGATTCGTGTCATGATATCCCTTCGCTCATGTTTACCCCAACAGGTTGGTGAAAGTAAGTAAATGTGGGAGGTGGCGTTACATACTCGCATATTGGAGCGCAGTCAGTTATTAATATGGCCGTGTATAATCGACTACATAATGGGTTTGAGTCTCTAACACATAAACATGGGATGCCCGCCATCATATCATTTGAAGTAATTAGAGGCAAAGAAGTCATCTTCTAGGATATCAGGGAATATATTTAACAAATCAAACAAGCAACAGAACAAGAAGGCTTGGAGGTTACCAAGGACATCATTATACAATACACCATCACATCGGTCAAAGCTCATATGAAGCTCTTATGGCTGTGGAATAATGTACAGTCAAACTCCAAGAACATACTGACAGAGGCATTAGATTTGAAGATGCGCCACAAAGGGTACTTGCCAGTTCAGGTTGAAGCCATCACAAAGGAGTTCAAAGCATGGTACACTTACATTACAAGTGAACTCCATGAGGAGGCAAATGATTTGTCCATCTGAACAGTCTTTGTCCCATTATATTTTTTGTATTATATAGCCATCGTCTCATTTATAATTTGCCTTATGTAATAAATGATATGTAATGAAGTCCAAGGAACACATTTGGAATGTGAACAACCACACATTGGAATGTAATGAGTCATGTATAGAATATGAATAATCATAATAGTCATAGAAGTCAAAGATTCATGAGGAAGCTCAAAGGTCATTGTTACTTGTTATAAACAACTCCTCATAACTCAGGGAAGAGGAATTTTTGGAAGGTTTAGATTCTAAAGGTCTTGCCTTGGCTTCTCTTGTTAGACATATGAGATAAATCATTCTTTGGAGAAGCAAGTTGTGGCTTCGTGTTCCACCATTGGATATAGTGTTTCTTCTATGTAACAGTGTACTTGGGGGATGTTGCACTTATAATCAGAAGCTCAATCATTCATCACTTCTTCATACATGTATCATAGATGTAGTTGGACTATTTTGGTTATGTTTATGGCATATGTTGTTTTAATTACATACTAAGTTTATGAAATAATTTGTTGCTTAGTTATACATGTTATTGAATGAGTGTTGTTATGATTTAACGATTGTTGTTTATTATGTGGATTAATTTGCAGGTATTCAACAAGTCTTTCCCTATCTTCTTGGATCCCCCTTAAGGATAGTACTATTACTTTTCTAACCAATGGCCCGTTTCCCTCACTAGCCATGGAAGTCTCCTTTGTATACCTTACATTCGGTGTATCACAAAGCTCACATTCTTGTTGCCCCAAGGAGGTGTGTGTTCTCTTGTGTTTGATCGCAACCAAGGCATATCTTGGAAAACCATCCCAATGGTGGTTGGACCATATGACCGGATGGGACACTTACGCCAAACAATGTGAGGTCTAATTGGGACTTCACATCGGGGAGATCCCTTAACAATGTTGGCACCATCCAACACTGTCAACAGTTCTTAAAAATGTAAGACCCTCTTCTTTCTCTTTCTTTAGACACATTTCTCTTTGTAATTTCTTATATAATATTATTACAAAGATTATTGCTCAGAGACTTGTGCCTTTTCTTCCCAATCTGCTCTCCGAAAATCAAGGAGGGTTCATTAGTAAGAGGCATTTAATGGACTACTTTGTTTTAGTGCAGGAAGCCATGCACTCCAACAAGTGTAGAGGAGACAAAGGGATAGTCATACACTTAGACATGGACAATTCCTTTGATCATGTGCATTATTCCTTTCTCTTTGATATTTTAAGAAAAATGGGGTTCTCTTTTATTTTTATATATTGGATCAATGTTTGTATTTATGGGCCTTGGATTGCTCTTGTTGTTAATGGATATGTGATTGGATTCTTTAAATATTCCAGGGATCTTAGGCAGGGGTGCCCCTTCTCCCCCATTCTTTACATTCTCATGGTTGAATCCTTGAGTAGGAAGATGGAATTTGAACGAAGATATCACTCCTTCCCTGGAGCATAATTCTTAGAAGGTATACAAAGCATAAATCACGCCTAGTTTGCTGATGAGATAATCCTTCTTAGTGGTGCCTCTTGCATTATATTGTAGCGCTTCATATATGTTTTGGATGATTTTGTGCGGGTCTCAAGAAGATTGATAAACGACGGTAAAAGACATTTATATTCTTGGAATATCAACAAACTATTGCATGGGAGGATATTAATAGTTTTGGGGATAGAAGGAAGGGATGAGTGGACTAGATTAAGATATTTGGGCCTACACATATGTTTCAAAACATTCCCTTGTCCTTCTTAGGGTCATGCTATTAACAAATTTAAATACAAATTTGAGCTATGGGGGGCTCATTGGTTAAATCTTGATGGAATATTAATTCTAGTTCATCTTTGTTGTTCCCCATCTCGGTCAGGAAACAAATGGGTCAAGAACTCAGGCATTTTTTATGAAGACGGAAAGACAAATTCTAAAAAGTTTTATTTGGTGAATTGGAAGGTGGTTGGGCTTACAAAAGGCATGGGGGGTTAGGAATAAGAGACCTCCTTCTAATGAATATATCCCTTGTGGAAACCTGTTTTGGTAGCTAATCTCAACTAATCACAAGGGACAATGATTGGTGGAAACAAGTGCTTCAAAAAACTTACCTTAACGGGGCAAGAAAATCTTGTATTCATCATAAACCTCACAATAGAGGTATCCCAAATATGGCATTTGATGGTCGCTTCTATTCATTTAATTAGGTCTAAGCTTACTTGGAATCTAGGAAATGGGAAATAAATAAAAAATTGGATTGAGGGAATTATGGGAAATCCTACTCTGGGCTCAAATCCCTTATTCCATCCCCTGCATAATTAGTTGATTTCCCAACATAATATTTCTCTGTGGGATATCTCCTCTTGGTCATTTGATGGGCATTGGTTGAGCTGGGCTTGGGGTAACACTCTGGGTCACCTTGTTAGTATTTGTAGGTCTCTCAAATCTACTCTTGCTATATGTTCTCTTTCCTCCTTGTTAGATCGAGACTCTTGGGGTTGGGTAGGTGATTTATATTATGTTAAAAGAGGTTATCGATCTTTGCTCTTCCTTGATATTATGGTTCCCTCTTCTTGGCTTTGGGACTTTATTTGGAGCTTGGACTACCTCCCAAAAATTAATATTTTTTGTTGGAAATTAACTCATAGGAAGATCCTAACAACTAAGAATATATTGAAAAGGGGAATTATTGGACCTTCCTTGTGTGCCTTGTGCAAGCGCGCTACTGAAAATATAAATCATCTCTTCATGGAATGTGATTTCATGCTTAAGTTTGGGGAGCGATCTTGTCTCAACTAAAATCAAGGGTAATATGCCCTTGTTCGTTGCAAGACTTGTTGGGAAAATGGGGAAAATTCTATAATGGCTCATTTGCAGTTAAAAATTAATGAAGAGAATCTGGGAAGTGTCGCCTAAATATGTTTGTTGGAAAATTTGGCTACCTAGAAATCGAGTTGTTTTTCAAGATGAAAGGATAGATGTCATTAAGATGACATGATTCGCAATAACGCTTCTTGGAGGATCTTTACAAGGTAAGAAAATAAATGAAGAGGATCAAAAGTTGGATGGGGAGGAATCAAAATGGATTAAAGCTTTTGATCCTAAGTGGGCCACTAGGGAGAAAACACATCTCAATGAGAGTTGGAAAGTAAGATTATTTAAGGAGGAATTTGCTCAGTGGCTTTTGGAGCATAAACATTTCTTCTTAAGCTTCGACGAAGCAACAAAAAGAAACCCAGGGATGGTAGGAGCAAGAGGTGGGGGGGTGGTAATTTTTTGCCCTAAGAATCAAGAAGAACATAGGTATGCTTGGGGTTTAGGTCACACTTCCAATAATGTTGTTGAAGCTTATGCCTTATATCAGGGTTTGAGGCAAATTGTGAATTTGGTAATCTAGGAGGTGATTTTTTTGGTGATTCCTTGAATATAATCCATAATTTATATTAAGGATCTCTCCCTTCAGATAAATAGTTAAGTTAGATTTTCAAGTAGATTTAACAATTGTATCAATCTACTCCTAAGAAGAATTGTCTACATGTTCTTAGATCAAACAACTCCAAGGTTGATCACATGGCTAATTTGGGATCAAGGGTAAATCAAGTGAACTTTGGTGGTAGGGGAAAAGGGGTATGTCCCCTTTCCTTAATGGTTAATTAAGAGACTCATAAATCAAAGTAGAGGAGTAATTCCTCATGGTTTAATGTAACATTTTGATGCTTTGTAAATTTTGTTTTTTGTTAGGTTAGTATTGACAAATGTACAAGTGGAATACTATAGATATTGTAGCATTTTGTTCAAAAACTTCAACGTCAGAATTTTGTAGACGATCATTGATACATACTCCATTCCAACCGTGTCCATTGGTTTCAAATTACTTATGTAAATCATGTATCTAAAACAAGCTTTAGCTCAATGTATTTTAATATAATAGTTTTCCTTGTTTCTTATTAAAACAAATGCCCATGGGGCATAGAAAAATTGTTAAATGGGTGCACTTTTAAGACCCTCCTTGCATGATGGTCACTGGTTTGAAACCCCATGCGAAGCTTTTAAAAAATACATATTAATAATAAGATAAAATAAACAATAGTAAGTACCACAAGGTTTGTCCCTCAATTTAATTTTTATCTCTCTCGGTACTTAATAGATCTAAGGTTAATATATTGGTTTAATATAAGTGGCATTGTACAAAATATCAAATAATAAAAGCTATGTTTGTATACAAAATTTGTCTAGATTTATTCACTTACACTAAAATGTTGTATTTATGAACACAACATTTATAATTTTGTTTATGGTAGTTTTTTCCAAGGAAAAACCTTGTGGAAAACCCTCCCAATATTTCTTTGTGATTTGTGGGTGGCAAATGGGTAAACTATCTGCCTTGGTTATGGAACTTGACCCCAAGGGGACCACAAGAGTCAAACCTATAACCTCCCCAACTTTAAGGGTGAAATTTCCTATCTAGCTCATGATTGTTTGAGCTAACCTTTTGGGCTAGTCTTATTTACAATGATTATGATGAATTTGACACTTTATTTTTTTTCCCGGGGAAAAATCCGGGCAGATCGACCTAAAGGAATCACATCTTGTTGACTTATTAGCAGAGCCTAACCCTGAGAGTGTCAAGGAGAATTGACCCTGTGACCTCCCATTAGCAAGGTGCTTTAGTAATGGGAACTCGACCAATTGAGCTCACCCTCAAGGTTATGACTTTGACACTTTATATTAGAACAATAAACACATTTTGACATATTTATTAGATTATGGATATGTTACTTTCAAATACAAACTTTATTTTGTGCATGAATATCTAGTGGACTTTTTTTTATGCGTAAAAGATTCTTAAGTTAAATTCAAAAGAATAATAAACTTGACAGACTTGTGAAAAATCATGATTGGGTGACTAAAAAAAGGTATTAAAACATCAAAGCCTCTAACATCTAGTAAGGATCTTGCCTCATCCATTTAGAGGTGTGTTGTGTACATTGATATAATTATAATTAAGTAGTTATTCCCTCTTCCACAAATCTCCATCCTTAGTTGTTTTATTGGGAGGGTGTAGAGGAAGCATGATTCAAATAACTTGAAACATGTAAAATAATCAATCCCTTTAATCTAGTTGGTTGATGTGATGTAAGTAGGATTATCAAAAACTCGAGGGAAAAAATAATAGTTCATTAATTACACCCAGAAAGATCTTATTTATGAGAACTAGATGTGATTGTAGTGATCGATGTACTTACAGTTATCCACATGTGATAAAAAATAACAATTAATTAATTATACTAGGAAAACAATTTACTTATGAAAGCTATGTGTGAGTGCAACAATCAATGTTCTTATAGTTATTCTTATGTGATAGATGATAAATAATGCATTTACCTATTCATCCACTAAAATAAAAAGGCAAACAATACTTATTACATGTTAATGTGAGTCAATTCCGTGACCAACATAATTTGTAACAAATAAAGTCATGTCAATTCCATGACCAACATAATTTGTAACAAATAAAGTCATTACCAACTCATTATTGTAATTATTATTAATCATATACCTTTACATCATTATTACGTAAGATGAAATTTTAAATTAACAGAATATAACATATTAGTATTTACTAAACATAAATATATTATTATAATTATAATTCCAAACACAAAACTCAAAAACTTAATTTACTTGTTATGAATACTTTAAACAAACACAATTCTAAGTGAATTTTGTCCCTCCAATATATCTATACTAGGTATATACCCTTGAATATGGATAAATTCACTTTTCCTATACCTTGAATATGGATAAATTCACTTTTCTAGTGAAATAAATTTGATTGAATCACCATGAGAACTTAAGATCTCCACATCCTGAAATATGCTCATTCAAGCATATGTCCTGACATAATCATGAAGGACAAGAATGTTGATAATATGATGAGTATTTGGACCTTGTTGCATATTAAAGGTACAAGTTATATGATGTGAAAATCAACATTCAAAGGGACAAATGACATAACAAAATCTACATATATTTTGGCGATAGACCAAGGTGGCTAACAACTATTATCATGGTTATTGGCTCCACATCATTTTCGTTTTCGTTTGTACTCATTGGTACTAACCCTAACACTCATCATTCGTGCAAGGGATATTCTATGCAAAGGCACCGCCCATGAGATGCCATTTTAACAAAGTAATCGCATACTTTATTTAAATTTGTAATCTAGACTTTTTCATTATTACGTAATTACGTGAGTTTAATAATGTTTCTTTCCATCATTTTGACTTATTTTATTTCAAGTTATTTAAGGTTGTTTATGCTTTCGTAGTATTTGATTTCATTTTCTCTAATTCCACATTTGCTGTTTCCATAATATAGACTAACCATCACATACTTTCTAATTAATATAGAAATACATATAACTTAGTAGTGAAAAGTGTATTTTATTTTTCCTTATTTAATTTATCATGGAATTTATAATAATTATTTTTTTCCTATATATTAAATATTTTTTTGATATAAAGATTTTTATAGGTGAAAAATATAAAGTTTGTTTTCATTTTTAACTGAAGTTTTGACTTACTCACTTCAATATTTTTACTACTTAAAATTTTAAAAAATGGCATGAATTGAATTTAAATTTCAAAGAATGGTAGGAATTGAACTTAAATGGGAAGGTTCTATTCTTTCTTCCTAACCACATGGCATAATCCTCATCATAAGTATTATTTATTTATTTTCTTTTTTTACATATTTATATAAAATTATTATTTACCAATTTAAATCCATCAATTGATACTCTTGCATTTCATAATAGTTTTCCTCAAGTCTTGAAATAGGCTTGATCATAACAAATATTATGGGTTTATAAACCACCATAGGTAAACCTATCAAATGACTAACTCAAACTTATACTAGTACAACCACATTAAAAATATTAATGTGGGTGATATAGCAAAGGCTTCAATTGTATCTACTAAATATATAACTAAAAAAAACTATTGCAACAAAAATATTATTATTAATTTTGATCTTACCTAACCCTTAAGAATCCCAGGTTTTGATAAAAAAAATAGAAGTGTTGAAGAGTTTCTATCCTTTACAACCAAGATATAAGGTAGTTTTTCTAAAATTAGGCATGCTTTGAAAATCCCTAAGAAATTGGTGGGCGTGGACATCAATTTTTTTAAATTTATTAAAAGTCAATGCAACCTAACAAACTCTCTAACACACTACAACTATTGATAAGACCAAGCATATGCTAGCATATTCCCTTGAGAATCAATTTAGGTAGTCAATTAAAAAAATAAAATAAAAGTCAACAATCCTCATCCACCTTAAGTTGAAATAGGAAGCCTTCGGCTAATTAATTAATAATATTTTTTAATCTTAATTTTTTTTTAAATAATTTGACTCAGTCAACATAACATTACATTACATAACTTTTTACAACATAACTACCATACTTTATTTTAAATAATTTGATTGAGTCAACATAACATTACATTACATAACTTTTTACAACATAGCTACCATACTAGGTTGTGGAGCCCCTCTTAGGACAAGAATACTTTTTTGTTTTGTTATTGTTATTATTTTAAAGTTCGGGCAAAGCATCTTATTACGGTTTAGCATAAAGAAAACATAATATTATTTTTGTTGCCAGTGGCCCACCACTTGGGAAACCAAAACGAGTATCACAGAAAAAATTGCTTTTGTCCATACTATTGGGATATGTGATATCATATCCTCAAAACAAATAAAAGGTTTGATAGAGTTTAAAATAATATCATAAAAGTAAATCCTAACTAACTTGTGATTCACAACCTTGCTAACCTTGCTACTTAGAGAAACAAAAATCAAATATAAACAAGATAAACATTTAACTTGATGGAGGGTGCACCTATATTGTCGTAGGTTCTTCAATGTCGTCCTATAAATTGGAGAATTTCATATCCACAACTTACTTTGCTAATGCAGATGCCTTGTCAAAAAGTTTTTGAAATTGCCTTTGAACTTCATGAATACACAAGAGAATTTCTTATTGGGTCTCCGACCTCTCAATGAATACCTTTCCCATAATAGTTCTGAGTAGCTAGTACAAGTCCACACCCTAAATATAACAAGTTTGTATTATACGAGTATTTCTAGTCTTTGAAATCCAACCATTAGCTTGTTCTTGAATTTCAACATTAGAGATGAACCTTCCCTCCACCCTAACTTCTTCCTTTGCTTGATGAATTTCCTTACAAAATTCCAATGAAATGTTGGTTGCATAGGTTGAAGCTGAGTGCTCTATTACAAACTAAGCTCTCATAGAAGGGGAGAGTCGAGTCCCATTACATCCCTTGCATCTAGAGGGATGATGATCTTGAGACATATTATAAAAGAGTGAGGGGTAGAGAATTTAAGAATAGGGGATAACGGCAATTAGGGGAAGCAACACTCACCCACTGCCATCAAAGGAACAAAGATAACAAAATAAAACATAGAGCCACTAAGGAGGGACCCTAAGGGGCTTCAACTCAACCACCCTGCTATGAGCGACATAAACATAAGCCATTAACGAACCTTGGGCCCAATTGAAGGAAGAGTGTTGAAATTTCCTTGTACCCTAGGTTTGGCCTATGTCTAGACTAGAACATAAACATGTTGAACATACTCAACTATGAAGCACTTCGCATATCGAAAAAATATAAGTAGTGAAATCAACAAGAGTACAAAAGAATATATGGGCCCAAATCATATTTCTAATTAGTCCATTAATAAGAAAACACTAGGGTTCCCTTACCATGGAACATGGCCCTTTCCAACTCTTGCTACAAAGTAATATACATAGTATACAAAATCTAGGGCTTGAGCTCTAATCCTTCAGACCCTCAATCCGCCCATCACAACAAAAACAAAATAGCTTGACTTACTTGTCGTGGCAGTCTTTTGCCTCCAAATCTTTCTGTCCTCTTTGCCCTTTACATGCCTAGTTTTCCTTTACCTCTAAGATCATATAGCGATTAGCTCCATTAATCTTTATCACACAATTGCTCATAGTAGGGCTTCTCCTTCAGTCCACTACATAAATATCAACTTAAACTCTCTTGTCGTTAGGGCTTCCCTTAGACCTAACAACCTTCTTTTGTCAAGGTTTGCCTACTCCTTTAGGCCATAATCAACTTGTTTCCCTCCTCACAGAGTTCCTAAATCAACTACTCGTGGTATTGGGCTGCTCCTATCACCCTTAACTCTCAGCCTTAAATTTGGTTGTTTGGTGTTCCTTCACCAAACATACTTCATATGTTGGCTCAACAATCCACACTACAATGAACAACACTCCTTTTTCATTACCGTCGTTGGCCTCCCACAACTTTGAAGCACCTTGGCCTTCCCTACTCAACATCTAAGGCTTCTTAGTTTTCCTTCACCAAACAAGCTTCATATGTTGGCTCAACAATCCACACTACAATGAACAACACTCATTTTCATTACTGTGGTTGGCCCCCCACAACTTTGAAGCACCTTGGCGTTCCCTGCTCAACGTCTGAGGCTTCTTGGCCCCACTTAGGCTCGCTTGCAGCCTAGCTTGCAACCCTTTGCGGTCTAGCCTGTAGCCCTCTACAACTTGCACAGACTTTATTTTGGTGACACAAAACCTCATGACCAACCTCCTAATTTGTAGATGCAACACATAAAGCCTTAACCTCCTCTTGAAACAGACTCAACCTCCTTCTCTAGGGCATAATCCCTCTGCTAAAACATAAACATACGACTTAACTCATCCTCCTCTTGTTGATCTGCAATTCCCTCACTTAGGCTTGTTGTTCTCACAAGATGGATTGCTATGCTGTGTTTGACCTCTCATGGTCTCACATATTTATAATTTTCCTTAGGTCATTTAGGTAATCCTTAGTCCTTTAGGGTTTTATCTACTCAACCTTTTAATAATTAATTTCTTAACTTAGGTCCTAAACCCACAACTTTGGATCCAAAACCCTAACCACTTGGGTAACTCGCCCAACAAACTTCCTTTTGGTGGGTTTTCAACACTTAAAAATACCTTTCGAGCTACTCGAATTCCAACAGAGAGACTAACTATCAAGCACTCTAACACAAAAATTAAGAACCCAGAATTAAAGGAAGACCTCACATGCAAAGGTGACCTGAATAAAAAAATAGAGATGAGACAAAACTATAAAGAGAAAAGAGAGAGAATCCTAAAGACAACCAGACCATAAAAAATATAGCAGGGGAGGGGTAAACACTAGAACCAACCTCCTGTGGGAATTTGTACATATCGTGCCTTGAGAAAAGTTGGCTAAAGAAGGAGAACTTACCAAAACTATGAAGCATAGTTTTTTTTTCCAAGGAGTCAAGTTGCTTATCTTAACATGAATGAGACTTCCTCCCAAACTTCTTTCTTATCCTAAATTTGAAACACATCAGAGAAATCATCTCATACTTTCCCTCATACTAGCAGGTATCCAGTTTGACCAAAAAATTCCAAATAAACAAGGAGCAATAATTACAATTTGATGTATTTGTCCTTTCCCAATTAATCCACAAATTATCATTTGCCCTATTGCTTTTCACTTTATCTTCCAAGATTGCAAGGCCATCACTGCAAGTATTGGTGTCAAGGGTATTGAGCATGGAGGAGGCCATTGAACAACCCATTTGGACACCAACCACCATGAAATTAATCATTAATGAACCTATATGAACCATTGCCTTCTTTGATTGCCAAGTGTATGAGATGTTAATTCCCCAGTCCACACTTCCTTGCACATTATTAAGCCGTGTCATGACTGTATGACATCCCTTGTGGGGAATTTTGTTATATATATTAAAAAAAAGACATAGATTTATGTTAATAAGCACTTTACAATACACAATGGGGAAGATGTTGTCACATGAAATAACACAATGTATGTGGCAAAAGAAAAAGAAAAATAAATCACATATTTATTGCATTACTTTCTACATATATCAATCTATCCCTTCACTCACAATGTATGTGACAAAAAGGAAAAGAAAAAAAAACCAAATTACATATTAATTGCATTACTCTTTATATATAGCAATTTATCCATTCACTCTATTAGGAACAATGAATTAAGGAGAAACAAATTAAGAAGTAATGAATTAAAAAAAACAAATTATTTTTATTGGAGTGCACTATTTGAGGTACATTCATTTTTTAGATTAATAACTAACCTAAATCCATCTTAATTTCAAATTTATAAAACTCCAAAATAAACAAACTTCTTAAAATACAAACTTTTTTTAAAATATAAAACTTAAAAAAAATAAAAGAAATTTGCATCGCAATTTAATTTTATACATTTAATACTTTTTGTCGACGCGTTTCGAACCAACCAGTATGGTTCATCGTAGGACAAGTTGAAAAACAGATCTAGCTTAGCCTGTTTAAATAGTTAGAGCAGAGACACCAACGGTTACCTGGGCAAAAAATTGACTTAAGGAGCAAGGTCAAATTTAGTTATATTAGGTGTAAAATAAATATATATATATAGATAAATATATAAATGAAAATATAAAAATAAATTATAAATGGTATCATTAGTTCGCTTAAAAGGTAAAACTAAAGGGAAGTAGTTACATAACGGAACTTATCTTATAATATATAAATATGTAAACAAATTAATTCTAACTAATTAACCCATTAATTTGTTTACATATTTATATAAGAGAAACATTTGCTCATGTCTTATGTTTATGCTCCACCAGCTCCTGACCGAGCTCTGATACCAACTGTCACGCTCCTACACCTGCGGTGATCTTCCAACCGCTTGTAGCGAGGTGCGGCACCACCGAACGCTTTCTTTTTAACAATACTAACGTTTATGGACTACGCCTTTTTCCAACATAAACATACTTAACTTATATTTTGCAACCGAGTAAAAGCAATATCCTTTATACTTTAATGAAGACCATTCTTATTCATCATTCATGTACAATTAACCGAGAACACCAATTGCAATAATCAAGTACAACGAGAGGGGCAACTCCCAGAAAGTCTGCCCAACAGTATATTATAACAGCTTCTTCAATTTTACAATACAAGTGTGCTTGACAAACTTATAATTTTACAACAGGCATAGAACAGCCTTATACATCATTTTCTACACCTTTGCATAAGAAGGAGTGCTCACCCGAGCCACTCAACCTTCCTACCAAATCCTGCATAAAACTGCACGCTAGAACTTCCTTAACATATGCACCCTTGTCCACTGTTCACATAAGACAAACTTTACAAAGTCTTTAATCCTTATGCGCATGAGATGTGCGCATATTCTTCTAAGACTTCGCACTTTTTACCCTTGTCTTTATGCGAGAGTCTTCAAGCGAAGTGCGTTGGTTCAAATGGCCTTCTCACGTGCCATATATATATGCATGTCAACGTGTTCTCAAGGGGTGTGTACAGCCATAAGGCTGACCCCCAAATCATAATAACGTGCCCCCATATATATGTTGGCCTGGTGTTTTAGCGCTCATCCACCATCGCATATAAAGGTCCAGCACTTAGTTGTATTTTACCACACGCTCCTTATCGTCGCATAAGTCTGCCAGTTCGTCGCATTTTTCATCGCAAAGTGTCCGCATAACGTCGCAAGCTCGTTCGGCACGCGCCCGTCGTGCGCCCGCCCGCGCCCGTGCACGATCGCCCGCCCGACGCCCGTCGCACCCGCAACCGGAGGTCCTTACATTCTCCTCCACCTGAAATCGTTGTCGTCCTCGACAACATATCATCCTGGTAGCTCTCTACCAAGATCATCATTCATCCACGATGTCGACCTTTTTACACACAAGGCAAACATCCTTGCAACATATGTAGAGACTCTTTCTCCACTATGTCCCGGCCTAGTGACCGCTGCCACCAAGCTCACCATACCAAAGTATGTATCTCCATAATCCATGCTCAGGTCCATGGAAACTCCATCCATCTCATCTGCAACATGTTGTCCATGTGTGTGTCTCCTCCAAGTGAAGGGAACATCTCCTCAAACCGACTCTTGATGTGCCCCATTCAGGTCCATGAAGCTCTCTTCATCATCTGCAATGTGCCACCCTCAAGTCTTCATAGAAACAAGTATGCACTTGTCTCACCTATCCATGTGCTGCCCATGATCCTTGATCAAATCAGCTCCCATGTATAGAAAGTAGTTGAGTCTCGGCTCAACCCATGCTCAAGTGTATCACCAAAGCATCATCATCATCATTGTAACTCCATCACTCCAAAGTGCCTCATCGATCCTCCACATCAAGTCACTCTTCCAAGCCATGCCCATACATGCACTTTGAAAGTATGCATCCCATACTGCATCAAAGTCACCTGACCTCAGCTCCTTAATGCATCAGATCTTCTAAGTCCACCGTACATGAAGTCCCTAAAAGTTACAACAATCTCATGTCATCATGAGCTCCATGAGCCATCTCCAACCAACACCTCAGCAAGCATACAATATGCCTCAGCTCCCCATGTAGTAGGAATGCTCCATAGCTGCTCACAACTCCATCCAAGTAATCAACTCTCGATTTGCCCCATTCAGGTCCATGAAGTCCTCTCCATCATCTGCAATGTGCCATCCTCAAGTCTCCAATCTTATCAACTCTTGATGTGCCCCATTCAGGTCCATGAAGCCTTCTTCATCATCTGCAATGTGCCATCCTCAAGTCTCCAATCTTATCAACTCTTGATGTGCCCCATTCAGGTCCATGAAGTTCTCTTCATCATCTGTAATGTGCCATCCTCAAGTCCCCATGTCACACTAGCAAGTCCTCCTGCATAACATTCCTGCCTTGGCACTCCTCTTTGGATGTCCCTTGACATCTCTACAAGTGCTTCCACACAATGTCCTTGCATAGATCTGCCATGCTCCATGTCTTCAAGTTTCCAACCTGATGTCTATGACTAAGTTGCCCATGTAGTCCAACCAAGTAGACACATCACAACATCTGACCTCCCATCCAAGTCTTCAACTTTCGGTTTAGTGAACTCGGTCACCCAACCATCTCATCATCATCATGTCATGAGTTCCTTCACCATAGCTCCTCCACCAAAGTGTCCACCAAGACTTGCTCTTGGTCTCGACCATGAGAAGTCCACCCAAAACATCACAAGTGTGTGCCCTCCTCAACCTGTCCATGAGTCATGCCGGGCACTTAGCCAATTCTCCATGTGGCTAAAGCATGACTCAATCTTCCACAACGATCATCAAGTTCCCCCCTTGTCACGGGTCCTTGCACCTTCAACCATAAGGTCACAAGTAGCCCCAACAAGCCCTGCAACGGTTGACAATCCTTGTTCTTCCATACAAGGTTCCATCATAGTCATCCATGGTAAGATGTCCTCTTGCCTTGGCAAACTGGATTTGCCCTTCCCTGCACATGGTCCATCTCCCAAATGCTCAAATGAAACACAAGTATCATCACTTATTTCATCATCATGAGGCTCCTCCATGTGAGTGACCTCATCCATCCATGTTGACAAACTGCACGATCCTGGTTCAACTTGATCAGCCTCAAGTTCATCCTCCATCGTAGTCATGCCTGCAACATCTTCATCACAGAAGGGGACAACAATAGCCTTGTTGCCCTTCAAGAATTCTTGTCCAAGTATCACATCGAAGTCATTCATCTCCATCACTATGAAGTCCAACTGACCCTTCCATTCTTTCATCTGTATAGGTACATCGTGTACTAAACCTGCCACCTTAGCTCTAGAGTTCACTGCCTTGACCTCCAGCCCAGTCTCTTTTGCTAACCGTGTTGTCATAAAGTTATGTGTAGCACCTGTGTCTACTAGAGCTTGAATGGTCTTGCCATGAACCATCAAGTCTACGAAACCCAGACTATTCATCCATGATTTCTCCATAACCTTATCTGCATCGGCTTCACCTGTCATCAATTTCCAAGTGTCCTCACACTTGCTCCACCAGCTCCTGACCGAGCTCTGATACCAACTGTCACGCCCCTACACCTGCGGTGATCTTCCAACCGCTTGTAGCGAGGTGCAGCACCACCGAACGCTTTCTTTTTAACAATACTAACGTTTATGGACTACGCCTTTTTCCAACATAAACATACTTAACTTATATTTTGCAACCGAGTAAAAGCAATATCCTTTATACTTTAATGAAGACCATTCTTATTCATCATTCATGTACAATTAACCGAGAACAACAATTGCAATAATCAAGTACAACAGGAGGGGCAACTCCCAGAAAGTCTACCCAACAGTATATTATAACAACTTCTTCAATTTTACAATACAAGTGTGCTTGACAAACTTATAATTTTACAACAGGCATAGAACAGCCTTATACATCATTTTCTACACCTTTGCATAAGAAGGAGTGCTCACCCGAGCCACTCAACCTTCCTACCAAATCCTGCATAAAACTGCACGCTAGAACTTCCTTAACCTATGCACCCTTGTCCACTGTTCACATAAGACAAACTTTACAAAGTCTTTAATCCTTATGCGCATGAGATGTGCGCATATTCTTCTAAGACTTCGCACTTTTTACCCTTGTCTTTATGCGAGAGTCTTCAAGCGAAGTGCGTTGGTTCAAATGGCCTTCTCACGTGCCATATATATACGCATGTCAACATGTTCTCAAGGGGTGTGTACAGCCATAAGGCCGACCCCCAAATCATAATAACATGCCCCCATATATATGTCGGCTTGGTGTTTTAGCGCTCATCCACCATCGCATATAAAGGTCCAACACTTAGTCGTATTTTACCACACGCTCCTTATCGTTGCATAAGTCTGCCCGTTCGTCGCATTTTTCGTCGCAAAGTGTCCGCATAACGTTGCAAGCTCATTCGGCACGCGCCCGTCGTGTGCCCGCGTGCCCGCCCGCGCCCGTGCACGATTGCCCGCCCGGCGCCCGTCGCACCCGCAACCGGAGGTCCTTATAGGTTGATTTGAAACGCGTCGACAAATGGTTTCTCATGTGATTTTCAGGGAAAAATCTATCATAAACTTGTTATGGATCACAGAAGCCTCAACTCTACTACATTTAATACTATTTTTTTAATCCATTTATATCTTTTACATCTAATAACATTTAAAGGTATAAACCTACCCTATTTAAGAGTTGAGATCTATCTTTTACATCTGATAACATTTAAAACTATCATATTTAAGAGGTAAGATAGTTTTGAATATCTCGTTTTTTTAATAAGATAGTACTATACATGTCGTTTTATAGTAAAACCATGATCTAAATATATTATTTTAATATTTTAATTGGTTAGTTTTTAATATCTTTTATTTTGTCTCGATGAAATTGATATAAAGGAAATTAACAAATATCCTTATCATTATTTATTAACAAAAGAAATTAACAAATATCCTTATCATTATTTATTAACAAAAGAAATTAAGAAATATTGTTATATTATATTTTATAATTTTATTTTTTTTATACCGAGAAAATTAAATTTATGGTTTCGAAATACTTTAGATGATTTTAATTTTTTCTCTTTATCTCTTTATAACCTATTCTATTTTAATTCCACATGGTTCCACATCAAGACACTTCGCTTTTTCTCTTGGACATAAACACACAAGCCTGTGATACTTGAAGCAAGTTGACATGAATTTGGAAGCTGCGTCCTCGCTCATAGGACCACAGGCTTATGACTCGTTAACTAGAGAAAAATAGTTAACCCAACGCAAGGGTTAAGTTAGGTTAAAAGGGAATCTACTAAGACTGTAAACTACCTTTAAGCTATCAAATGCGTACGATCTAATATTCTGCAAGTATTTAGTACGTGAAGTCCTCTTAGTCTTCTTGCAGTGTGTTTTTCTTTCATCAAACCCTAAGGCCGGGGGTTACGGAACCTACCTTCTCTCGCACATCTGTGAGCGAGGAAACGGATCCATACAGCCCGCGGCGGCTCCAGTAACACCCCGATTTGGCTGTCTTTCTGCGAGATCGATCCAGCGACCTGAAATTCGACGAATTTCGCACAACGGCTGTGAAAGAACACGCATTCGGACTTTTGTTCCGCTAAAATTTACGCCACAGAATGGCCGTTTTGGCGGCTTTTCGCATTCGGTGCCATGCAGGCCAGCAAAACCTTCGATAGTGCGGTAAAAATATGATTATGTTGTCGGGATCCTTCATTGCTGTTTTGTGCAAAAATTTGGCGGAGCTTTCGGCTGGATCGAGGTTATTGGAGTCAAATTCTGGGATATTTGCTGAATATCAGACTGGAAAAAGCAGGGATCGGGAAATGAAAGGAGTCTGTAAGATTTTCAGAGTAGTCGCTGGAAATTTGTGATATTCGTCGTTCATCTTCCGTCCTATCAAGGCTTTCTGACGTGGCATGGAGACTTTGGAACTCTTTCTGTCCCGTGAATGACCTTGCATATTTTATTGGGCCGAAAAATAATTTCTTGGCAGGCTTTGATTCGACAAAGCAGAGAAGCTCCCGCTGGCTCATTGGGAATCGAACTCGACATCGATTGTAGACGTTCGATTATATTTTCACGATTCTTGTGCAATTTTTTGGGTATTTAAGAACTTTCCCTTTCCGTTGCGTTTTCTTTACGTTCGCATGGAAATATATTTAGCCATCTAGCCGTTTCTCTGCCTCATTGAAGGTGTCGCATTTTCAAGGTCTAACTGTTACGAATAAAATCTTTCGCTGTAGCTTCCGAGAACTGAACAGTTGATCGGCCAAAAACACTGAAAATCTTTATTTTCAGGAATTCTATGTCTTTTGTCTTCAAGTTTTCAGTTCAAAAGAGAAATCCTTACGTAGAAATTCTTTCAAAACCTGTCAACTGTGGCTTCTGCAGATTGTGTCCTTCTCTTTAAATATTTGTCGATACGGGATAACTTTTCACGCGACAATACCAGGCAGTTTCCGTTTTGACCTTGACGGGGCATTTGAGAATGCCGGTACGAACTGCAGCAGACACAGCTGGATCCATTACTATTATTTACTGTTCTGGAGGTTTGTCTTGACACGGACTTTGTGCCAGAAGCCTTTCGCCACTAACTCCTCTTTTATCGGGTTCGTCCTCGGCACTGTGTTTGAAGGTTGTAACCCGCGAGGAATTTCATTCGCTGCAAAATGCCCTACTCCGTTTTTAAAGCCAGTGCACGTTTAAATTGGCTCGATAGGCTCCGATCTGCCAAGGGGTTTCCGGTAGAGCCTGGGCTTAAAATTGAAGATTTTCTCAACTCCGATGCATCGCAGGTTCAATCCGCTGCCCTTTCCTGCAGTGTGAAGAAAACTTCCGAGAACTATGAACAAGAGAGACCGGTGCAAGAAACTGTGCCGGACAAATCAACTGATCGCGGCATGGTTACGAAGTCCTCTGCTGTAGAATGTAAAAATGAGTCGACCTCTCCTGACGAAGTAAAAGCGGAGATTAATGTGAAGGGGGAAGAGGAGGGGGATTATTTACATCGCTCTAATAGCAAATCTCTGAACGGCTCTCGTGTAAAAGCTGCTAAAAAGAAGAAGAAAAGTTTGTCTATTGTGAAGGAGGAGGCATCAGAAGACTGGTTCGAGATGACAAATAATTTTCTGGCAGAGCTTTTTGGTATGCGTGATGGGTACATGTTACGGATATTGGATGATAAAAAGAAGCGCAAGAGGAAGCAGGAAAAACCGCGGCTTTGTCCGTCATCTACAAATGTGGATGCAAATTTGACTTCCTCGTCTCCACCATTCAGCGCGGATGATAACAGTGGGGAGAATCGTTCCCCTTCTGTTACTTTGAAATCGTCATCTCCATCAAATAATGACGCCATTTTGACATCTTCGCCCTTGCGTGCTGTTGGCAGTGTGGCGATGGGCGCTGGCAATGCACAGAAGTCGGGTGAGATTGCATGTACTAAAGCTGATGACGCTCCTTTGAAAAGAAAGGGATTCAGAAAGAAGACAAGTGATGTGGATGGCAAGGGGGGAATCGGTAATAAGAAACAAGACTCAGACAGCCATATTTCTTCTTATTCGTGTACCGAGGTCACTCTTATTGACACTAGCATTCCGACCTGGAAAGCCCAAAAGGTTATTTTCAGGAAAGGCACTATTTGGAAAGTCAGAGATAAGAATGCTCCAGGTTCTGGCCTCAAATCTGTTCCAGATGACTGTATTGTAGATGCCAAGAAGAGGAAATCTGCTGGGTGTTTGGATGAACTTCATCATCCCAAAAAGAAAGGACCCAGGAGTTCCGGTTCTCCTAGTTCAAGGGCAGTGGAGGACAAAGGTGCCGAGTGTTCTTCAATCAAGGTTCACACTAGAAAGAAATTACATTCAGATCATGTTTCGTCTTCAAAAGATGTAAGCATCTTCATCAGCTCCATCTTTAGATTATTTACAAGCAATGATACAATCTGTTTCCATTTATTTCTGCCTTTAATTGGGCGTCATTTTTTTTGGCGTGTTCTCTACATGCGTGTTCGCACATTTGTTTTAAGAAACTCAAAAATTTCCACCATCATTTACACAGTCATTTGGATCTTCCATGTTAACATCTATGGACGCTTTGCATGATGTTTTTTCATGACAATCATAATATTGAGACTGATTTTTTTTTTCTGTATTCCCTTCAAGGTATTTTTTAGGGGATTAGGGTGATATTCTCTCGGGTTCACACCATAGTACAAAGTTTCAAATTCCAGCGTTTATTGTGAATCATGTCCAAGGCTTCTTGGTACATGGTTTCTGCCAATTGTAACAGTATCCCTGTATGTAGTGAGAAATAAAAGTAAACTTTATTAACAGGAGACGCTTTAGGATCTATGCGACAGTCGAAATAAAAAACGAATACTGGTGTATATTTCCTTTTCCTCGCAGTTCAACAATAATTCTAAACTATAGAGAAAGAACACTGTTTACACGGTGAGCTAGCTATGATGCTAGGGCATTGGATTCTATATAGAGTTATGGAAATGATGTGCTTTGGGGTTGTCTTTTGGCGGTAGTCAATATGAACACCTAACCGTAAGTGCAAATCAACACAGAACCTGTTTGTGTATGATTGGAGAAAAACAGGGAGCTTGGTTCCCAACAAGCTCGAAATCGAAGTTACTATTTACATGGCCATCTTGGCCATGTTAACAGTATTTTATGTGCAAATTGTTGTTACATACGGATCATAAATATATTCATTGGATGCATGTTAGCTAACAACCAATGAAAGTTTCCCACAAAACTGCCTATCCTGTGTATGGTCATAGTAGAGTGCGAATAATTGTTCAAGGGAATCTTAAACCAGGTTCTCCTGCCCTCAACTACTTTTATCCCTCTCCTGCCTACTTATCTTTTCATTTTGCACTGCTGTGCTTGAACAGATAAAATAGCAATCGAATGAATGTGACTGCAATCACTTCATGGAAGGAAAGGCTTGCGACTTTCAACGGTGGGCGAAAATCAAGATATCACCAAGATACGAATCTATTTTAGTTCAACAACTTGGCTGTTTGCAATTGTGCATTCTGTGTGATGCGGCGTATTAGAGAAGTGTATTTTTGAGTAATTTTTTTAGTGAAAATTACATAAAGATTTATTTATTAACGCTTTTCAAGCTAGTCAATGCGGTGGTTTATTGTGAGATATATTCTTATGCTGCAAATCTTTATGAAATCTTATGAAATGAATCTCAATTTATTAAATAAAACATTAATATAATTTAAAATTATATATTAATGTTTGCAAATAATAAAATAAAAATTCGGGAAATTTGAGAATACGGTCTATAAAAAAAAATATATGATTTAAAATTTTAGGTTAATGTTTGCAAATAATAAAATAAAAATTAGGGAAATTTGAGAATATGGTTTATAAAAAAATATGGAAATATTTAAAATATTAAAATTTTTTTTACCAATCGAATATAAATAATTATAAAAAAATATTCGAAAATAAAATAAAATATATTAAATAAAAACTGAGTTTGCCTGGAGTCTAAAATGCCGAAGGAGTTTGCAAAGTCTCCAATGTAAGACCCGACGATGTTGCCGAGAGAGTGTTCCGTGTTTGTAAGAACCTCATTGTAGGGTTGAAATACTCTTGGAGGGGAAGAATTTGGCGAGAAGTTCGTTCCTCCGGGGCTTGGGTTTGTTATAAAAGGGATTTGTCGTTTGCCAGTGAACTCTACAACTGAATAGATGAGTTGATCACGAGGTTGCATAGATGATGAGGAAAGTTTTGGCTAGCTTGATGGGCGTCTCTCAATGTTCACAGCACTTGTTCGTTGTTTGAACCACCATGCGTTAATATGGGCGAGAAGAAAGCTAAGTGGAGAAAAATGCTAAGTCACATGGTTGGTTTGGGTTAGAGTTTAAGTTCAATAATGATTAAATTTGATTTGATTTTTTTTATAAAAATATAATAAATAAAATTAATCATTAAATTTATCTATATGCATTTTTTATATATATAAATATTAATGTTAAAATAAATATCGATAAATATAAATAATGCTGTAATTAACTTAGAAATTTGTAAATATAAATTATAAACTTCATCGTGATAACCTTAAACTTAGTTAATAATATGAGATTCACCGAATCATAATTTTTTTTAAGACCCGCTAAATTTAAAACCTTAACATTGACACGGGAAGGAAGAAAAAAACACTTAAGTGATTAGCCTACGGGCCACGGCAGAACCCACGACGCTCCTGTGTTCGAATGCCTTTAATAAAGAAGCCAAACAATTTTGGGTGGAATATGGTTAGGAAGAGCACTACGACCTCCAAGTTTTTTTTCGATATGATAGAATCTCCCTAAATGAAATGCTCTTTAATGTGATCTTTTCAGAATTAAAAATATTAACAAATCCCATTCTTAATGAAAATGTACTGATTTTCTTCATAGTAAAGACGAGAACAACTCACTTTAAAAGGGTTTACAGGGAGAGGAAAAAGCCAGGATAGTAATGTCGCTGTAGATAACTTTCATCGAATAAGAAATAAATGATAATTTTTAAAATATTTTGTACAGAAATTTAATTTGAAGTTGAAAAGTTTGGGAAAGTAGTAGGATCATTTGGTTTATATTTAATGAATAATAAAACTGTGGATTACAATAATATTATCACAAAATAAAGCACTTTTCATATAATGAAATATAAAAATTAAAATAACATGCAAAACTCAGACTCAAGACTAATCAAACACTGAAAATGGAAAATTAATGGTGATAGGGGGATTTGAGAGGAATAAAATACTGGTACTCGGGACAAATATCCTTTTCCATAGCCTCACTAATTTTTTCGGAAGGTGGCATGGGGAGGGCCTAAAGAGACCTTGTAAGGTGTTAAAGGCAATAAATTGAGATACTTAATGAACGTAGAAACGATGAATCTTTGGAGTACCGACATCGTTTCCAACGTAACAGGCCCGAGGAAACAATCTCAACATAGGAGTAAAGCGCTGGACAAAACTACGTTCATAGCCTACAGCTGGGTCATGTGAACTGCTGCCTCAACCTGCACTTGACGATGGCAAAATATTTCCAAAGCCATAGGGTAAACTTTTCCTACTATAGCGTAGACAGAAGAAGAATGATCAGTCTGCAGGTCAAATTGATTTTGTAAAACATTGTTAAAGTGCAATGTCAAAGCATTAATCTTTGTCAAAATTTGGCTGGATGGGTTAGGCATCAGCATCCTGTTCCGAGTGGGGTTCCCTGCAAACCAAGAAGTTAGTTGCTGGGTAGTCTGTTGCCGACTTTAAAAAACACAAGGTTCACCCATGTAAAGTTTGGAGTAACAAACATAAGAAATAAAATCATGACTTATTCAACATGATGCCTGCATTACTTTTATTTTGTTTTATTTTTTATTTGAGTATAATTAAGTATATAAGTATAAAGCTTTTCAACAAGAAACAGCAAACCGTAACTTTTTCTAAAGGACAACAATCTGATTTATATAATGGGCTTCTTACAGTTCGTACAGATTAAAATACAGCATAAAGTCCAGTCATGCCAGCCTCAAGTCACTGAAGGCCTCCGCAAATGATCTTGGAATGCGCACATTTTTGTTAGTGATGATGCTCGGGAGCTTGTCCAGGCTCCACCACATGTAAGGCTCTTCCCATAGTCAGTACTGCAGCATTTGCTCCCTCCAAACCTTATACACCATCGGAGATATGCTTGTTTGGCGATCTTTTACTGTTATAAAATGACCTCATCTCTGTATTCAGCATTCAAACTTGGTTAAATGGTCCACAATATCCGTGTTTATCTATAGGGTGGAGGAAGGAACTGTCTATTTATAACACAGATGAGCGATAGTCCTCTAATTTAAATTTTTTTGTGCGCTGTCAAGAGTGTTTGACCAACTCTGTCGCTATCTGAGCAACAATTGAAGGTATCTCTTAAATCATCATTTCAGGATCGCATGTGTGACCCACAAAACTATCCCAATTGAATATGAAGCCTTCACAAACTCTGTATTTTTAGTGAGAAATTGATATGAAAATTGGCTGGTAATAGCCATGAGCCTGGACCAACATAAACAAATATTTGATAGAAAACTCTCATTCGAACCAACTATTGACTTTCATTCACAACTATTTCCTTAGGCTGAAGGTAGACAGCATTTGCATTTCCATCAACTCGGGTGTTCTTCTCCATGTAAACATCCTCGATGTCAATTTCAGAAAAGGGGTTTCCCTACAATTTTGGCTTGTTTGCCAAGGTGTCAATACCCACATGAGCAGTGACGAAATTCTCCTCAATAACTTCAAACACCAACTTCCGATCTCTTTTTATAAGAAGCCTTGGGAATCTCTTTTCCCTTGCAAGCTTTGAACTTAGCTGTGTTCGAGACAAGGTCTAAGCCTTGCATATGACAAAGAAAAAAGACCGTCAGGTTTGGGAAAATTGCCTCCCGTGCCAACAATATTCGAGTTTTTCTTTTTATGCTCCTTTGAAAATAAGCCTTCAAAATCTGGATGAAATATGTTCAGTGAAGGATGAGGACCAGGCATTTGATGCTTTAGTGGAGTAGGCCTTCACGGTGGCCCGCAGCAAGCGAGGCAAATTTTAAGTTGAGAGCATGAGTTGTTTGACAATTCCGAGTACCTATGCTATTGGGAGAAAATAACGGGACTCACAACTTTCAAAAAGAGTCCTAGAGTAGAATGTTTTGGGAACGTTTTTTATATAATACATATTTTAATAATTTGATGCATATATATTTACAGAAAAACATGCAGAATGTTGAATTAGTTCTATGCATGAAAATATAGATTTAACAATTGGATTGATGACTATCATTAAAGTATACAGTAGTATTCAAAACTGGCTGGGTCAAACTGCTCACCAGTCAAACTGGCCAGTTCATTAGGCTTGGGGGTCAACGTGGCCAATTTGGGCCCAGGCAAACTCCGTTTTGGTACCAAGCAAACCATAAACTGGTTGGTTTGGCCATAAAGTGACCTCTTTTTGTCACAAACCTGCCAGGTCATTACCAGTTCAGTTAGATCTCACTTTTGTGGGGGAGTTCGGGACCATTGATGGTGGTTTTTCAGGTGTTATTGGAGGAAATCTAGGGTGATTTTTCTTCCAAAACAGCCCCCCTTGGCCATAAAACCAATCCCCCTTCCTAAAAGAAACCTAACTCAACCCTAGCAATGCTAGAAATCAATGGTAATGTAAAATTCTTAAAGTAAAAGGATGAATTTTCATCCTTTTACTTAAATTTTTAACATTACCATGAAATGAATTAGAGTGTTTGAGAGTGGTTTCAAGCTCATTGGATTTCATATGGAGAAACTGGAATTTGAGATCTCACTTAAAATCCTGTTGATGTTGCTGGACCCGCCAACAAAGGGGATCTCCCCAGTATGAAGTCTCAACTAGACCTCACACTGTTTGGCGTAGGAGTCCCATCTGATACGATGGCCCAATTGCCATTATCTTAGAGATTTGCCTTAGCTCTTGCTGTTCAACACATGAGAGTGTTATGCTTGTATCTTCAAAAAGCGAGGTGAGTATGCCTGGTGAGTGCGTAATGTAACTTGTGCCTGGTTCTCTTACTGTAAAGGGATAGAGTAAAAGTGAGCCTCTAGATGAGAGGTAGTAGTACCACCCAGGGAGAGACACACGCGAACCAACAAGGGTTTGTCTAGCATCCAACGGGGTAGTCCACAGCGGATGCGACAATTGTTAAAACCCAAGTGAAGGGGACAACATGTACACCATGCAACGGAGTAGTCCACACTGATGTGACTGTCATTATAGCCAGAAAACAAAGATGGTCTGTCGAGTATCCCGCGGAGTAGTCCACAAGGATGTGACAGTGGTGATAGCAATACAACACATCTTCAACAATGTAAGTACTAAAATAACCAAAGTAGTTCAACTATCTTAGTACAGGTTAAGCAAAGGTACTAGCCTTAACATGCTTCTGAATTAAGCAAAAGTCCCAAGACACATATGTACACCATACATCACTAGTCCCAGTAGTGGGACATTGAAGCCACTCCTCGCTCCTCAAAGAACAGACTACAGACTCTCAAGGCTATGTGGGAGGAGCCAAGATGAAAAGTCCTTTGCTCATACAATGGGAGGGGTATATATAGCCAAGGGTGATGCTTGAACCTTTTGACTCTTGGACTACCCTCGTGACTATCAACTTCCCATGACTTTTCAACTGACATGGCTCTTCGACTTCTATGTGCGTCCATGAGACGCCAATTTACATTACATTCAGTTAAAACGGATATGGCCCATAATGGTGATGTGGCTGAGACAACTCATCACATAACTCGACATGACACTACTGACATGTACTGACTCACTGTGGTGTCCATGTCAAGCTGCTGCACTGCTGGGTGATGGATGTACTCTTGTTGTGCTTTGTCTTCTCCTCCGCATGGCACAGTGTTGCGGGGTCTTCGATGGTCTTGGTCTTGCTTGATGGTTTAATGCATGTGTTCCTTTTGGTTGTTGCTTGTACGTTTGTCCCACTGCAAGCCAGTCTTCTAGCATGTGCGCTCCTTCATCCCGTTGATCGTCTCGCCATGATATACCAGTGTATCTATTCCTACACTTCACTCATGATGAGACAACATCAAATCCAAAACCTCCTAGTCTAGCATGATGCACTGTTCTCGTGTTTGGGTGACAGGGAGGGAGGACAACTCACTAAGACATCGCAGAGCGCAACTCAGGCTGCAATGAGGCATTTCGAGAGGACAACCTGGACTGTCGGGAATAACTGTGCAATGATCACTGGGAGGCATGATTGCGCAATGAGAGTCACCAATGTTAGCTACAAGGTGGGATCCTGAGGGAGGCAACTTTTATGCAGTTTTCAGAGGGAAGACAGAGCGGGCTGCAGAGGGACTGCTGGTCAGTTCTATGCAATTTCTAGAGGGAAGACAAAGCAGGGTTGCAGGGGGACTCGCTGGACATGACTGCGCAATCTCTGGGAACAGTGCAGGACAGTCAGCAGGGGAATTGCCAGACATGTCTGCGCAATTTCTGGAGACAGGGCAAGGCAAGGCAGCAAGGTATTAGATGACCAACTGGGCATGTCTGCGCAATTTTGGGGGACAATTCAGACCTAGCTCTTAGGGCAGTGCAGACTCCCGACGGGCAAGCAGTAGGGTCGATGACTGTGCTTGAGAAATGTACAGTTTAGTTGGACTGGGAGGCAGTTTCCGCGCCATTCTGGGAGGCAGACAGGCTGCTCACCTCCGGGATTGCTTAGTGTAGCTGACTTGGAGGACAACCTCAAGCACTACGCAGCTCCAAGTAGCAGAGTAGGGTCACTGGGGGCTGAGACTGCACAACGCAGCTCAGTGGGGGTCCGGTGGAAGAGGGTTGTCCGGTCAGGAAAATTTTCAGGAAAATGGCTAAGTGTCGAAAGCAAGCAAACTTGTGCAGACTGACATTGTGAACATACACTTAGCATACTCGACGACGAGACAACATAGACCACCATGACAACAAGACAAAACATGCCCTTAGTGAGACTATCTTGGAGTTGAGAGCGACAAGCGCGACACTTGTGATAGACCTTTGGACGATCGTGATGACACTTGTGCGACAGTGCTTACAACTTTGTGTGTGAGTACGATGGATGTTTACATAGCGAAGACAACCCAAACACACAAAGACAAACCTTCAAACTCACCAGAATTAGATCACAAGCATGACAAAGAAATCAACATGCCGAAAGATGACCGCTGGTCAAACAAGCAAAAAGGTGAAAAGACTTCATAAGAGCTCATGGGGTGAGCTCGAGTGTTTGGAACCATCAAAGGAAAAACCAAATAAGGCTCCGAAATTTGGATGCAAGCCAAAATTTTGGAGGGTGTTGCAGCCACTACAACAAATCTAGTAGACTTAATGGTTTTCATGATTTCAGAATTTGGGGATTGTAATGTCTCCATTTGATACTATCATGAGTTAGGGTATGAGATTGGCATTTGATCAAGAGCATGAATCCCTTTAAGTACCTTGATGTCAATGACAAATATTGTTTAACTTCGTTGATGTTGGTGGTATTGATTGTTGAACTCCTCTATTGTGACCTTAACAAAAAATGTACCCTTTCACTTAAAGGAAAATAATTGGTTAGGCATGTTAAGATTTTTCTATCATATTATAAGGTTGAGGAGATGAACCCTTCATTCAAACCAAAATCGTTGGTTAGGCATGCTACCTTTTCAATTTCTACCATATTATAAGGTTGAGATCAAAGTCTGAAGATATTGAGCTAAATGATGTTGATGTAACTCTTGTTGATGGTCCTATTTCTACAGTGTTGAATCAATGATGAGTGATTATGTTGATTAATGATTTGTAGTTTTGATGTCTAGTTTTGCTGCTACTACTGCTACTGAGGTTGTTGAGGAGTCCTAGGAGTCCTCAAACTCCGAGCAGATGATGTTTATGTAGCTCATGTTGGTGATCCCATGTCTAGTAGTGGTGATGAGTTTGATCATGATGATGAGTGATCGTGTTGATCATTGATATGTAGACTTGTAGTAGGCCAGTGGCCCCATAGCTTGTAACATTATTTTTGGACTCTAGAGGCCATTTAGAGTCTCATTGATTATGTATTTTGTTGCCGATATGTACTGCACTCAATGCCATTTTGATATATTCACCTTTACATGGTTTATAAATGAGCAAACTTTGAATATTTTGTCTTTGTTGGTTTGAAATCTTAGAAATATTTTTTTTTCTTTTTTTTTGGTAATTATAATAATTAAAAATCAATTGTTTCACATATTTTTTTAAAGATCGGTTCATTGAAATCTGACCAGTTTGATTTTGATGGTTTTTAGTTCAAAAACTGGTTTGATAGGTAGATCAAGTCAGCCATCGGTTCCGGTATTAAATACTATGGTATGTACATGAAAACATAGATTTAACAATTGGATTGATGACTATCATTAAAGCAACAATGATATATATATATATATATATATATATATATTTTCTATCAAATGGTCAACCAGAAGATCAACTTTAAGGTTTCAACATAACAAATAAAATCAAACAAAAAATGATATATATATATATATATTTCTATCAAATGGTCAACTAGAAGATCAACTTTAAAGTTTCAACATAACAAATAAAATCAAACAAAAAATGAAACATAGTATCATATTCATTATCAAAGAGTTGTAAGATGTAGTCAACCGTTCAAAGGTAGGTTCAAACTTAAAATGTCATATGATGTTTACAATATAACCCATAAAAAAGACAATACTAAGTTCTCAACAAGAAGAAGATAAATAAATTTAATATGTACTACGCTTCCCTCTTGCCATGAGAAATTTCTAGTTTCTTTGCCCGTGATCTGTGAACAAGAGGAGTAGGAGTAGGAGTAGCTAAAAGTGGTCATGGAATGTGACCAACAACTACATGGACCCCTATCAATCTTGGACATTGTGAAGATAAAAGGCAAAGATCTTGGATAAGAAAATTTGTTGGTGGATGGGGGTGGCATCTTTGCTGCATGAATATGATCACCATTGTGATCACCCAAAATTTTGTCCTCCACATGCTCTAAACTATAGTTTCATCCTCCAAAGTAGTAGCCTTTGGATTGTTGTCCCAAGTCACACTTGTTATATCATTTTCGTCATCTCACAATAATGGGATTGTTGTCACAAAATCTTGCAGGCCCAGTGCAAAGCTCCATTAGGATGAATCAGATCTTGTGGCAACAAGAGAAAGGATCACCCCTGTCACCTTGGTGACATTTCTCCCACTCTTTAGTGGTATTTGACCACAAGGGAGGCTTCATTAAATCACTTAGAGGATATTCTAATACTATGGCTCAAGGCGATAGATTTTAGGTCTGACCAACGAGACAAAGTATCGGCAAGAACTAGAAAAGCCTATATGTTCTATGCCAAAACCAAGTACTTTGTTCCTAGACCTGGCTACTATAAGTTAGGGTTTTGTTGACTTGCAATGAATAGGGTATATGATGTCATATAAACAAGGCCTTCTAATAAACACCTAGGGATAGGGTCATGTAATGAGAATTTAGGACTGAAAAACATGCATGAACAACAATTAAGGATGACGACAACCCTAAATAGGACGGTTTTACCATGCAACAATGCTAGATTTTGTTTTTACAATATTTATTGATGCAATTCCTACTTCATGAACCCTGCACATCAAATTCAAATTCAATTTTTATGCATAATTTTACCCTAAATCCCTAGTCGCTAACCCTAGACGTCTATGAAAGAGATAAAGGAGAACAAGAATTCAGTGAATTTAAAAAGTGATCAACACAACTTGAAATTAGTTCCTTCACCTAAATGGGCTTGATGGAGTCTTATAGGGCTAAAATTCCATGAAAAGGTTTTGATGAAATAAGGGGGGTGATTAGGGCATACACTTTTAAAACACTAACTATCTCCCTTGTGTGGGGAGCAATTAAATATAACGAATGCACATTTAGAGTTTGCTTATAAGTTTCAAGAGAACAATTTTGCATAATATAATGGAGCAAAATTTCAACATAGAATTAGCATTTAGTCATGACACGAATTAGAAACCCAACTAGCACAAATACAATATGCAAAATATAGAAGATAAAGCATGAAACTTACAAAATTCTACAAGAAACACTTCTTTCAATCCCAAGAAATCATATCCACACAAAAATCCATCTCCAAGAGAAAATTGCACCATAGAAACATCACATCTTGCTCAAGTAGCGAAAAAGGACTAACTCACAATCTTTTGAAGAGAAGAGTGACAAAATGTGTGATGATGAGGGTGGAATAAGGTGGAGCCTCTGTTTATATGAGGCTTATCACTCGTATTTTTACAATAATACAAATAAAAGCCCTAATTACAAGTTTACTTTGAGTGTTCAACAAGGGTGAGGTTACAAGTCGACCTCATAGCTCAAAAATTTAACAAATAATGTGAAAATAGCTCAAGTGTGTGGGAGAAAAACCTCCTCCACTCTTGCGTCATCCTCTAAAGAAACTCAAAATGCCACAAGTGTCAAATAGGCTAATGAATGCTCCATACTTTGAAAGGTAGCTCCAAGTTCATTGGTATGCCTCCAAAGTGCCTCCAAACCAAGAGGTGATCATCAAGGTGCTCTATGTCACCCTCTAGAAGGCAAGAGTGGTGACATGGCACTGATTTACGTAAGTGTTGGGGTCAAATAGTGATGTGCGAGACCTTCCCTATCATCCCAAGGATAAACATTATCATTTGGGCTGAACAAGCAATGCCCATCAAATAGTGTCAAAGCTAGCCTACGGGCATCTTGGGTACATTTGGACACATAATCAATATTTTTAGCACTAGGCTTCATGGTCTCAATGTTTCAACATCTAGGGGTACCTCAAAGTGTCAAGTACCATGTGGAACCATCATATAAATCAATGCTCTACTCTGGATGGGCAATGTTGCATCAACAAGGTCATATATGCTCTATGAAATGGGTGAAATGGCCTTTGATGTGAATGGAGTGATAATCATCTCTACAAAGGCCTCTGTTGTTGTGATGACACCACGTAACAAAACCTTACTCAAAATCAAGTGAAATCACCAATTATTGGGCACATCATCCATATTTGCATCATGGTGGACCATACCTAAAGCTTATTGGCATAACAATACTTAACACAAAGGTCATCTTCAAATGTTTATCTAGATCAAGTCTCGTAAATTGGTTACCTCGTTATGTTAGAGATGGTTGGATGGATAACCCTGTTAAGTGTTTCCAACCCCCAAGTGGAAGTGATATGTCCCAAGTTAGCTCATCAATCCATAGGTGTGTGTGAAAATGGTGGCGTGGAGTGGGAAAGACATTTGGGCAATGGCCAACTAATGGAGGTCCAACATCATGAGTGTATAGATGTAAGGAGGGAGCACCGTGGAGGCATGAGTTACCCTTTTACTTAGCTTGCTTTTCCCACCCCTCTTGTGTGCCTTTTACTTCTTTATGATTTGCTTTGATTTGGGTGCATAGCTCAAGAGCCCAAGCTTGCTTTTGAGATTTTCCGTTACCCCTTAATGATGAGTCAATTTATTGCTCATCAGGTTTGGGACAATGCAAGAGTTCATTTTATAGATGAAACATCATGTGCTTGAGGAATTGGGTGATGGCTAATGAGGGGGATAGAGTCCATGTTAGGTTTTTTCTCACTCACTAATCAAATGTCCTAGCCATCTTTTGCATTTTATCTTTTCCTTTAATTGTGGCTTTCTTATCCATTTATCTTTCTTTTAACTGCGTCAACCTCCAAGGTAAAGTTTTCAGGGGCAAGACTCAAGGATGAGGATGAAAGGGTGCCAATCCCAGTGATCAATGACCACTAGCCCAGAGAATGAAGATTAATAAGGGGAAAGATGGAAAGTGGTAAGTTCGGAATAATCATAGACACTACTTCAATCATAGCCTCTCTAGTAGTGCCCTTCCTAAAATTCGTAAGGCTTAGAGGGGGTCCCACTGGACTATAGTCAATAACTAACCTCCCAGGTGAAGTGAGAGAACAAGAATACAATCAAGATTGGTCAATCATCTAGTTTGCCCCATGATCCATACTAGTATGCCCATAGCATTAAGTGAAAGCACATGACTACGAGATGGTTAAAGTGCCTATTGATGGATGACCTACCTTTTTAAGAAGGAATGCTGGATGGGAGAGAGAAATTTGATTGAAGCAAGAAGTGGAGGATGCTGGCATTATATGATGTGCTAATCATATAGGGCTATCGGCTGTTTTGCTGGCTGCCTAAGGACGAGAAAAATTTCTCCTATGGGTTGCCCACTTTTTGGTGGTCGATAGGGACAACAACCTTTGGTTGTAGTGCACATAAACCAAGCTTTATGCTCGATTTAATTTTAGGCTATTTCTCTCCACATTTTTGATAAAGTTGTAGGTACTCCAATGTTTCTTTGTAAAGAAGTGTTAATAACTTGTGGAAGTACCTTCACTGCGAATTTATGTACATGTGTGGTTGAGGAGCCATACATGTTGCAACATTTGATAAGATTCAACCTATCTTGATCTTTAGTTGTGCACAAGTTATTAAAGACTCCATGTTTGTTGATGTACTTGATTACACTCCTCTTCATTAGGGACCAACTTGTTTAATGCAAGCATATATCCATTATGTACATTTGAATTAGCGTGTAGTTTTCTCCTAACCCGACTCTCAAGTGTTGGTCAGGCCAATCAAGACGAAGAGTAATATTTGGGTGTAAACACATATGCTAGGGCATGGAGTGGAATATTCACATTATCACATAACAATTGACCACATGTTTATGCATATGATCATACAAGATTGCATCTCTCGGCTCAACAATGTCCTTGATTTAGCTTTGCATGTTGTCCATCTGCGCATACACCCCCCAATTATCAGTTGATTTGTACCTAAAAACCGAATCATATTATAAATGGGCTCGCTGAATTGCAAATCTTGCCTAACTTGTTTCAAAAGTAACCATCAATAATGATAGGCCTCCACTTCCTGCAATTCATATCTACCAAATGCAAATGTAGCCCTAATTTCAAACCTTACTATGATTCACTTGAGATCATACTAGTTAATGACTCTACAATCTTCAAAGGCACTTGGCTAAGTCACATGACATGGGGACAAGGAAGACAAAAATATGAGTATTAAACATGACATATTGATCTCTGAAACAAGACATGGGGACATGTTACACACACACATGTAATTACAAATTATAGATACAATAATGAATTATAGACATAGAGATCCAATTTTTTTGAAACTAGAATACTTACAAAACACTTGGAATCCCTTCAAATCTCGATTTTACCCTTCACCTACACAATGAGAGTTGAGAGCTCACTTTTCTACAACTGAAACTGAGAAATTAGCAATGTAAAGATGTTGTTTTACAGTTGAACATGTGGGACACATCTAGGGCTTGTGTTTGTAATTTGATACATGGGATATGAACATAAGCCCCTAGTTAGACGTATTTTGTTTCTTACGCACTTGGAGATGAGGTAATAACTAGCAAATATGGTCTTTGCAATCTTTACATTTCTCTAGTTTACAATAATAATGTAGTGGGCATGGCTATGATTGGTAATAAATTTTATCATTTTCTTTGTTTCTTGTACAGTGCACTAAATCCATTTATAATTGTGGTCCTTCATCTTAATAATATTGTGCATGAAGAGGTTCAATGCGTGAATTATACACCCTTACCAAAATATGTTAAGGTACATATCCTTAATGACATTGTATGACCCAATCTTGTTAATGGTTTTAATTATGGGTTATGCAATATTTATATCGGTCTTGTAACGATTTTAGTCATGGGTTGAAAGGAAGATTGCACCACTAATAGACACACCTTGAATATTTATTAATCGCCTTCTTTTAACATTTGTCCATGCATTAAATATAATGGATACCCCATATTTGGTTGAATCATTTGCAAATTTTCCCAAAGCACTATGGATTTTGGCTCTTTCCTTGTCAAGTCTCATGGTTTTGGCTTTGTCATACTTGGGGCTTCTATATCCTTTAGGGGGCATTGTTGATGGTTTGTACCATTTCATGCTAATAGGATGAGTTGTGAACACTGAATGGTAGCCACATGCATAGAGAAATTGAAATTTTTTTGCATCCATGTCATCCATACAATGTTGGTAAAAGAAATTTGATATTGTTGTATGCCTTGCATGCACGTGTTGAAAATGTAGCGAGTGAAGGTCTTCTGGCTTGTGCCTTAGCTAGTGATGACCTCAATTTGTCTTTCTCTAGCATGAGTGCGAGCTCATGAGATAGACTTCAGTTACGATGAGTTTATTTCCAGTTTACTGGAGTGATTATCTAGATAGCATACGTAGAGTTGGAGCTTTAGTTAAGTGGAGTCTTCTTCAATTTGACTACAGAATGAAGTGGCAATTACAAGTTCAGTTAGAACGAGTTAGTCTTCAGCCTTGATTGAAGGGAGAACGAGTTAAGACTCCAAGTGTTGATTGGAGAGAGAGAATTAGTTGAACTCTTAGTTAAGTTGCAATTAGAACTCGAACTTCTAAATCGAGCTAGGCCTACTTGCATGCTCGAATTGGGTCTATAAAGAGGAGTTCAAAGGCACATGATAATCACGAGTTTGTGAGATCAATTCTTTGATTGTGTGTGCGCAAAATTGAGAGCCTGTGCGCTAGAAAATAGGAGGGCACAAGTGCACAAGGAAATAGGGATTTGCACTAGAAAATAAGAGCCAAGATTTGCATAAGGAAATAGGAGGAAGTGCGCAAGGAAATAGCGGCTCCATTGTGCAAGGAAATAGGAGCAGGGATCAAGGATTGCAAGGGCAAGCCAAGGCTATTTATCTAGTATTTCTCGCATTGGGTTTTTCCGGGGACTATTGTCCAAAAACAAGTGTGTCAATGTGATTGTTCATGTGCTAGTGTTTCTCTTGCTTTTCTTAGTTCATAATTTGTGAAGTTTGCAGCTGAATTTATTTTATATTTATTGAAGCATTGGTATATAAATTATTATTGTAAATAAGTAGGAGAAATAAATCAATCACTGCAACATAAATTTTTTCACAGAGTGTTGAAAAGGTAGCGAGTGAAGTTCTTCTGGCTTGTGCCTTAGCTAGTGAAGACCTCGATTTGTCTTTATCTAGTATGAGTGTGAGCTCATGAGATAGACTTCAATTATGATGAGTTTATTTCTAGTTTAGTGGAATGATCATCTAGATAGCATGCATGGAGTTGGAGCTTCGATTATGTGGAGTCTTCTTCAGTTTGACTACAAAACGAAGTTGCAGTTATAAGTTTAGTTAGAATGAGTTAGTTTTCAGTCTTGATTGAAGGGAGAACAAGTTAAGGCTCCAAGTGTTGGTTGGAGAGAGAATCAGTTAAACTCTCAGTTAACTCGCTATCAAAACTCGAACTTCTAAATTGAGCTAGCCCTACTTACATGCTTGAATTGGGTCTATAAAGAGGAGGACGAATGCACAAGATCATCAAGAGTTTGTGAGATCAATTCTTTGATTGTGTGCACAAAATTGAGAGCTTGTGCGCTAGAAAATAAGAGGCCACAAGTGCGCAAGGAAATAAGGATTTGTGCTACAAAATAGTAGCCATGATTTGCATTAGGAAATAGGAGGAAGTGCGCAAGGAAATTTGCTTTCCACAACTAGCAAGAAGCACTCATAAATCTGCTCTTCAAAACTAGTAAGAAGCTCACTCAAAACCATAATAAGGATGTGACATGGAAAATAGAATGTGAGAAAATGTAGTGAATAGTGTTTTAATCCATCAAGGAACCTAGCTATGTCTTAAGAAACTTTATGGAACCTTGCCTTGGTTTGCACAAGCAAGAAGAATAATCATTTTCACTTCAACACATAGAATCACTCGGGGAGTGATTTTTAAGCTCTAGTTAGTGTTTCCAGACTATTATGGGAATTCTTTGGGAGCATTTCTCCCTGGACACTTTGCACAAGAGGCAAGGAGCAATGTTAAGTAGTTGGGAGTGCACTCCTAAAATTTTCTCGTAGGAGGGGACATTTAGGAATTGCACCCTTGAGCTTTCCTTCTAGTAGAGTGAGTTAAGAGTGAAGCGAATGGGGATCACTCCCTTGCAGTGTAGGTTTTCTTAATGGTACTGAGTGTAACTTAGTTAGCCAAGTAGAGGCTTGGACCAATTCCTTTTAGCCTTAGAATCTTCATGCCTCAAGATAACCCTCTACCTAATATCTAAACAAGAAGGGACTTTGTAATATTCCTTTGCTAAAATATGCTAGCACAACTTGCCAAAATATTTAAATTTCTCTTTTATGTATTCTAGAAAACACTTTGTATGTAAGTATTTCTTAGAACACTTTGTGTGCTAATTAAATAAAACACTTATGCAAGGAAATTTCTTCAAACATTTTGCATACCAATAAACACTTAATAAGTTCCCAGGGCACAACCAAAATTTTATTAACTTGATGAAGGGATTACATGCAAAATATCAACTTGTGGAAACCTGTAACACACCAACAAAATAACTCGATCTAGATGTACCCGACCGTTCGCAGATTGGAACTTTGTCTTAGCCAACAAACAAACTCGGCCTAGAAACAATTCAATCTCTATATAATGAACTCGACCCCTTTAGAAAATGACTCAACCCCAACATTATAAACTCAACCTCCAACATGCAAACTTAGTCTCTCTGCAAAGATGAACTTGGCTCCAGTTATTAAACTTAGCCCCAACCAATAAATCAACTCCTGCCAATAAACTCGGCCCCAACAGATGAACTTGACTCCATTAGATAAATTATGGCTCCACCAAATGAACTCGGCTCAACAAATAAACTCGGCCCAACAATGAACTCATCCTCAGCAAATGGTTTCGGCCTCCAGCAAATGAGCTCGTCCCCAACAAAAGAATTCTGCCTCTGGTAAATGAGTTTGGCCTTCGACAAATGAACTCATTTTCAACAATTGGTCTTGGCCCACTGATTATGACAAATGGGAACTCGTTCTTCTAGAATATGACGACAAATAGAAGCTCGGGCTTGTTACCGCTCAAACTAGCAGGGGTCCTAGGAGGGGATCCCAAGAGAAACTACTAGGTTAAGTGGCAACAATGGAGCGATAGCCCACTGTTACCTCAACTAAAGCCCCCTTCTCTTTATGGACTTTCACTGATGGGAGGAGTCCCGATATGAGAGGAATCACTTGATAGATGGGTCAATAATAGGATGTAGAGTGATTCCTAAGGGCTATTCGCAAGAAAGGCTCAGATAATGGGTTTACTTGCTATAAAAGCAAGATGGATGGATCTCGTAGAAGGGCTAAGAGGATACCTAGACCTAGGGTTTGAGTAGTATTACTTGAAAAGAGGTTCCCAAGATCAAGGAATCCTGGAATAATAGGGTTCCTAAGTGATCTTTGTGAAATTGAAGTTATAAGGTAGTGGGACCACAAAGAAGCCCAAGTGGGCCCAAACAAGGTCAAGGATTTGGATTTAAGCAACAAATTAATTGTCTTGACCAAGTTAGGGAGGAGAATAAGATCAAAGGAATTGGATTTCTCCTGGAATTTGAGTGCAATGATCCTAAAGAAGCCATTAACCAAAGGGGACCTTGGGAGGAGAACGATCTTCAAACTAGAGATTGAAATATCTTGCGATTCGACCGTGGGATTGACCTCAAATTTGGATGATCTCTCAAGAAGACCTCAATGTAGTAGATATCCAATTTTCAAAGATTTTGCAATGGCTAGAAATGATTTTTAGGTGATTCCCTAGGAGGCTTACTAGGTTAGGGATTAGAAAATAGGAAGAGAGGCGAGAAGAATATTCTTTTGTGATCACCTTAGGACTAGACCAGTGCTAAGCCAATTGGGAGAATGGAGTCTAATGAAATCAACCAAGGAGTTCCAAACAACTTCGTATGGCCTTAGCAACAACTAGGTTGCAAAATGATGACTTATCAAGGCAAATGAAAAATCATGTACCCCTAGGGCAATAATTCACCATACTACACAATAATCACATGAAAAATCCCTCACAAAGACAAATTAGCAACTTCGAATAAGCATAAGGGTAGCTACACCAACCTCATGAACGAAAATATTTCATAGTCTTATTTCATGAGACAAAATTACAAGATATACATGAAAGAGTACTCACAAGTATAGCGAAATTATTCCAATCATCAAGATGCAAGAAAATCAAAGCTCCAAGACAAAAATTTAAGCTCTTCCAAACATCAAAATGCATTAAATCTCCAACTTGTCCATCAAAAGGGCTAGCGAAATTCCTAGAAGAAACAAATGATCTAAATCCAAGTGATGATGAGATTCAAATGAGCTCTCATCAATTTATATCCTCCCTAAATGGTTCGATTTGCCTAATTAGGCCTCATTAAGTCCCAAATAATAAAATCATGTGCGATAATGAGATAAGTGACAAGCCCACCATGATAGCTCCATAATACAAAGATAAGCCTCTGAAGAGGGAAAAATAGTAGATACAATGAGTCGGTGGGCCATTGAAAAGGCCTAGTGGAGTCCAAAGTGTGCCAAGCTGAGAGAATAGGCTTCAAACATAGTGATCAAGGGGGTGGCCCCTTGATATCCAAGCAAATCAAATGTGGTGTCCCCAATTGGGTGTGGGGGCACAATGATATCCTCATGGGTGTCCAAGTGGATCGATAATGCCTGTATACCATCTGTAAGGGCTAGAATGATGACTAAGCCCTCCCACTGTCTCCCATGGCGAGACACATCCTCATTTGGGTCCTGGAACACTTGCCAAGTGTGTGGTGCGAGTGTGAAGCCAACTGGGCATGGTGGTCCAGCTGCATCATCCTCATCCAAAAAGGTTGAACACGAGCAATTAATGAATGGTGATGATGGATCCATGAAGTGGCAATCTCGTCTTTGCTATGTTGGAGGCCCATAGCTCAAAACGCTCACCCTACAAGTGCCAATATGACCCTTTGGAGGGCTTGGACCTCGTATAGGGAGCCCAAACCCCAAATGGAGACCCACTTGCAATCCTGTATAAGATTCAATGCATCCCCTCGCCTTCCAGTACAACAGATCATTAGAGTAATTGAGTAAAAGAGCTTACAAATCATGGAACCAAGTAGACACTTCATAGTGGCATTCCCTTCCATAGTGGGCTTTAGAACGTACAAGTGTCTCCAAGCTCAAGAAGAAGGTTAACCAAGGACTCTATTAGGTGGTTTCAACCTCTAAAGGGGGTGACATGTCCATGGTAGACTCATCAAATGGTAGGTGGCATGTGATATAATGATGGAATGGAGTGGGGTATCACGGGAAGGGTCTAGGCCACATGCCACAGTACAAGGGTAGCTATGAAAAGGGAAGCCCACACTTGGGTATACGAATGTAGTAGGGAGCAATCGTGGTATATGAGTTGCCCCGACCTTTGTTTTTCGACCCTTCTTCATATGCTCTTTTCCTTTTAATTGATTTTTCTTTATAACTACTTTGGGGTCCAGGGGATGACAACATGATGTGTAGGATATAACAGTGAGTACCCCCTCAAGGTGGGGTTGTTCATCGACCACCAGGGGTTGGGACAATCATGGGTTCGTTAATGACGTAAGGCACCAATTTGAGGTGCCCTAGGAACCAGGGTGATGGCCATAATGATAGGGGTAGAGCTCATGTTCAGCTTTTGTCCACGTGCTAAATTTGTAGGTCCTGATCATCTTTTGCATTTTATGGTACATTTCTTGTTGAGAGTGGCCAAATTATGTTATTCCTTTTATTTTTAGCTGCATCAACCTCTGGGGCATCTTTCCAAGCCTGGCCCAAAGTGTAGACAAGGGGAGGGGGAGGCTAACTCCTTGTGAACCCAATGGACAAATGTGGACCTAGATGGGAAATATGGTGAATGGGGCTATATTGAGCAGAAGGGGTATAATGATATGGTGTTAGGAAGCGGGACCACACAACCAAAATTAGGGTTTCCCATGTAGTGCCACACCTAAAGCTAATAGCCAGTAAAGGAGATCCCACGGGATTAGAATACAAGGCTAACCATCAAATTGGACAAAGGAGACGAGTGCAGACCAAGCTCAGTCTTTCTGCTAAATCCACCCCACTAATCCATGCCCCAAAGTGTCCATGATAAGTAAGCAAAAATATCCAGTTGCACAATGAAAAGCCATCCATACCTTTAGGGTTGGAAGGCCCACCTTCAAGCATACAATCATAACAAATGGGTGAGGGACTGCATGGCTGGCTTAGGTGGTGGAGAAAATGGCACATCGAGCTATCTCGTGGCTGCTGATTGAGGACCATCTAGGAGAAAATTTTCTCCTATGGATATCAACCACAAAGTGGCAGGTAACAGGGTCAACAAGCAATCGAACTCGACCTCAATAATAATGCGGCCTCCAAGAATTATTGATGACCTCGACCCTTTGGGAAAACTGCTCCAAAACACCTACAAAATTCCTTGATTAAACATAAGTGTTAGATTTCAAATAATCTTCCTAAAGAGCGAACTAGGGCGGCACTCTAGGTCCATTGAAATCAATTGAATTGAGCATAAATGGAAGATATGAAGTGATCTCCCCCAAAGAGCCAATTATGGTGGCACTTGAAGTCCATCAAAATCAGCCGAAGAGTTCTGCTTGAAACCCTTGCATGAGACTCGCACAAACCAAATTGACTTTCAAAGAAATGATGAATATAATAGGATGAATGAGAAGTGACCCCCTCTCTCTTTTAAAGATTTGTTGGGTCTTTCTCCAACCTTCTAGAAGCACCTTATTATTTTTTAGTTTTAATTGGTAAAGTCTCTAAGTGAGTTTTTCTTATTTTCTCTAAGCGACTTTTGCCCCTTTTTGGCCTTTTTCTCCAATTAAATAATAAAAGCACTTTTCCCCTCAATTATTTAAGAAAGTGACTTTTATTAACTAATAAAAGTCACTTTTAACCCTGAGAAATGATTAATTTGCCACCATGATCGCACTGGCCACTCCAAAGCCCCTTTCATCATCTTGCCTTGTAGATCTTTTCGTCCAGATTCCAACAAGCAAGGTGTTCCTCCAAATAATCAACCCCAAATAAGACCTTAAGCGTAAATAATTAAAATATGTCTAATAATAATCTCGTTTTACAAGAATCGTCGGAATGCAATGAAACCAAGATTGAACTATGCGGAAGTGATCTTGATGATGAAATATGGCAAGCAATCCTAGTCAAACCCCATAAAACTCCTCCAAACACTCCGGGTCCATCAATGGTGCAATCTTGCTCCTATGACCTTGCTGACAAAAGTCCTGGAAATCTCTCCTAACCACATCACAAGGTAACCCAAAAATTGGGGACAAAACAATTCTCCCTCCCCAAATTGCTTGTCCTCAAGCAATGCCAACACACGTTGACCCAAACTGAAACTAATACTAGGGTCCCAAATGTGCCACTGAGCCACTCCATGGCACTGTACTACCCCAAAATGAATTAATCCCTCAATATCGGGGTCCTAAACCATTCTGATCAACGTGAAGCATTCCTCGCTCAACTCATTGTCCAACAAGGTATAGGCAACAAAGGCCCTTTGCAAACTACTAATAAGTAGAGCATCTCGATAATGCAAAACCTTGATCAACTCCTTGAGAAGCTTCCTTATTGGGGAACTAGTCCCGTGTACTTCAAGAGTGAACTCTTGAAGATACAATCCAACTCCTGCAGGAAAGGATCCTTGTCCGCATGAGCTAACCATTGTCTCCTCTTGCTTATCATATTGCCATACTAGTGAGGTGCCCCATAACATCAATGAATCACTAAGAAGTGAAACACTCTTCGTAAAACTGAGGTCCAATGGAAAATTTGAGTGATCTTTCCTTGTAAAGACCAACTCATCCCGAACAATAGTTGAACTGCCAAGCACTGTAATCCTAGGGTCGCACAAAAGTCTCTAAGAGAAACCACCATGCAGACATTGTGCTACTTTGATCATAACTATTTGTCTAATGTACCCATACTAAATCAACGTCTTCAGTAAGTCTTGGCCACAACATCGATAAGGAGCGAAGCCATGCCCATGGAGTTCATCTCGCCAAGGCAACTCAACAATGTCAGAGCCTACCAATCCATGGCTAGTCTCAATTCTGAGCGTCAACAGGGGAAACTTGGCTTGCCATATGGGTACAGCCTTAGCGATCCTCCTTGTGTCAACCCAAGAATGAACTATTTCACTCCCTGTCATAACCCTGCTCATCAACAAGTGGAGTGATTCATCAATCAACTCGGTCCTTGGATCCCATAACTAAATCAGAAGTTCACGATTGCCAACCCTTGTTGATTGTTGCTCTACAGTACTGGTAGCTGTTGGAACCCATCCGTGCCTCATCTCGAATCCCTGTATACAATCAATAGATGGACACCAGGCATCAAGAATCAAATCGGGGCATGCTAAACCACCTTACTGCTACGAGATCACACAACGAAACCTGCTATCTAGTCTCCTGATGATGTACCTAGATATTGCCATAAAAGAGCCTAAACACCCTCCCATAAAAGAGGTCTACAATCCACTGTACCTAATGTTCATATAATTCCCCAGGATGTCTCGCCAAAGGTGTATCATGCAACTCTAACATGATCATCTCCCTAAGTGTGAGTTCAGGGTTAGAACATATGCTACCTCTGTGGTAGATCATGTCATCTCTAAGCCTGTATCTGTCAACTTGTGCACCAACTATATGCCTCAACTGGGAAGTCTCTCTGCTGTCCATGTTTTACCGTGTCATCCAATTGTCTCACGTGAGCCTCCCGTGTCCTATTGCTTGTGATGAGAGCATCAAGGGGCAACAACCAAATCCTCTGCAACTGTAAACTATATTGGTGATAGGTGTGTGGGTCCCTAAGGGTATGATCAAGAAGAGTCCATATGGATACCCATGTGTAGTCTCGTGAATGTGTCTCTTTTTGCCTCTGATCTGATTATATATCAATGGAAGACCACTATGTGATGAACATGATGCTCCAAGATGCTCATACATCCCCTCACTGATCTTGGGTAAGCCAAACCCAGTGGTATGCCTGACGTCCTTGTCAGGTCTCCTCGGAGGCAACGCTCCAAGATCCCGTGGTGCAACACCACACACCACTACATACAACCATGTATCCTGTACTCCTCTGCATACCATCCTACATTGCTTGTACACCACTAGATACCATTGCCTGCCACTGTACCACCTTGTATCCTCTGGTATACCACATGTGCCAATGTATCCGTCACTCCACTAGCGAATCTACTATGATGTGAATCAATCTGAGCAGCATAGCTCCTCACATACTAGTGGGGGTGTCATTGTTGTGTTGATCCTCGATGGCACTTGTTCCTAGTACATCAATGCAAGGGCATCATTTCCATATAATGCCTTGCCTGGTGGTGTACCAATGCCATCCCATCCAAATAACTCCTACTGAGGCATATTGACCACCCTGCAACCCCATACATGGACAATGTGCTTGGACATCTCCTGGAGTTTGCACATTCTATTATCAAACCAACTTGCCATTGCCACTGACCGGGACTTGATTGAAAATGTGAAGGGATGTGTGCGCTTGGTCACCGGGTTAGCCACCCCAGTGAACTCGTCAATGCCGTAATCGTCCTGTACCTTCGCTATATGATGGAAAGCCCCAATCAAATCCCAATGCTGACTTGGACCTCGAGTATCCCTGATTTTCAAATGCTCCTACTGGGCTTGACTTTGAACTACGACTATCTCCAGAAGTCTAGGCCACTCCCCCTGGTACCAACTCAAGATCTCTCGCCATCCAACCGCGAGGCAAGAAACAAATTCACGAACCCTTGTACATGGAATAAACTCTCCATGTTGATGCTGCGCCATGCTCAACTCATGTTGCTGAGTATTGTTGACCTGGTCAATCCATAAGATTCGTCTTGGAAACTCTGCCTCTCTCTTTCTAATGTACAGAGCTAGGCTACTAGTATTGTGAACCCTGTCTATGTACTCTTAAAGAGGGTTACGTTGAAACTCCAACATATGCTCTCCTTGTTGCCTCGTTAGGGACTTTAGCAATTCCCCAATGCTAGACAGCTTGGCTGTTGACTCGACACATAATGCTCCAAGATCCTCAAGTTCACCGATCTCCTACAAGATGGTTCCTCAAAGTTTTTGGGTCTTCTTCTTCATTGGTAGAAGACCTTCCCTCAGGTGCTCAAACTCTCTCTGGTGGCTCTCATCTGAAAGCCCTATGGCTTTGCTGGATGCCACTGCATCTTCTTGCACCTTATGAATGGATGGCCCCAAAGATGGATGCTCAACTCTCTCGACCACCTGCCCAACTTGAGCCTTTAATGGGCTCTCCAACAAAGATGACTCACAAATCTCACGAGGCAGATCCGAGTACACCTCACACCGATGGGTGTTATCAACCTCATATGATAGCTCTAATGGTGTATCGAAAGTTGTCCTAGGGCTCATTGCGTTTCCATTTTCAGATCTATGACTTCCCTTCCCTTCGTTACCTCTGCCTCTCTCTTTCTAATGTACAGAGCTAGGCTACTAGTATTGTGAACCCTGTCTATGTACTCTTAAAGAGGGTTACGTTGAAACTCCAACATATGCTCTCCTTGTTGCCTCGTTAGGGACTTTAGCAATTCCCCAATGCTAGACAGCTTGGCCATTGACTCGACACATAATGCTACAAGATCCTCAAGTTCACCGATCTCCTACAAGATGGTTCCTCAAAGTTTTTGGGTCTTCTTCTTCATTGGTGGAAGACCTTCCCTCAGGTGCTCAAACTCTCTCTAGTGGCTCTCATCTGAAAGACCTATGGCTTTGCTGGATGCCACTGCATCTTCTTGCACCTTATGAATGGATGGCCCCAAAGATGGATGCTCAACTCTCTCGACCACCTGCCCAACTTGAGCCTTTAATGGGCTCTCCAACAAAGATGACTCACAAATCTCACGAGGCTGATCCGAGTACACCTCACACCGATGGGTGTTATCAACCTCATATGATAGCTCTAATGGTGTATCGAAAGTTGTCCTAGGGCTCATTGCGTTTCCATTTTCAGATCTATGACTTCCCTTTCCCTTCGTTACCTCTGATAATGCCAATGCTCCAACCATATTTGTGAGTTTTTTGTTATAATCTTCAATTTTTTGAAAAAATTCTGCGAATAGTTTTTCTTGCTGCAACTGACTCGTAAGCATTATCAAATAAACCCTTCAGTTTGGCTGGAAAACCAACTCTGATACCATTGTAATATTGCTTTGCTAAAATACGCTAGCACAACTTGCCGAAATAATTAAATTTCTCTTTTATGTATTTTAACAAACACCTTGTATGCAAGTATTTCTTCGAACACTTTGTGTGCTAATTAAATAAAACACTTACAACAAGGAAATTTCTTCAACCATTTTGCATGCTAATAAACACTTAATAAATTCACAAGGCACAACCAAAATTTTGTTAAACTTGATTAGGGGATTACATGCAAAATATCAACTTGTGGGAATCTTTAAAACACCTTTGGCAAAATAACTCTATCCAAATAAACTCACCTTCTGCAAATTGGAACTCTATCCCAGGCAGCAAACAAACTTGGCCCAACAACAATTCAGTCTCTATATAAAGAACTCGGTGCTTCTGTAAAATGACTTAGCGCCAACATTATAAACTCGACCTCCAACATGCAAACTCTGTCTCTCTGCAATGATGAACTCGACTCCAACAAATAACTCGGCTCCATTTATTAAACTTGCATGTAACCATTGACAAAAGAGAAGCTCCAAGATAAGACAGACCAATATCCACACATCAAAATTCATCCAGAAAGCTCCAATTCATCCTCTAGAAAAGTGCGAAATTTTCAAGAGAGAGAAAAGATCCAATCCAAAGTGATGATGAGCAAATGAACTCATTTCACTCTTATTTATACACTAATTATGAGTTCGAATTAGCCTCGTTGGCCTACATGAGCCCCAAAAATAAAATAGTGTTCTTATAATTCAACTTTTGGTGACAAAACCACTAAACTAGCTCATAAATGAAAGAATAAGCCTCTCAAGAGGTCAAATAATAATCCATGCATGTCGTAGGGCCCTCTAAGATGCCTAATGAGGTCCATGGGTGCCATAATGAAGAGTAGGATCCTCAAAAGCAATGGACAAGGGTTTGGCCCTTTGTAATAACTTGTGGTGCTCCAAATGACATGTGGGGGCACGCAAGTGTCCTCATGGGTATCCAAACAAATCGAAGATGCTTGTAGATCGCATGCAAGGGCTAGGATGATGGTGTAGGTGATGCCACATCATTGTGCAAGTCCCAGATCATCTGCCAAGTGTATGGTGCAAATTTGGGGCCAGCTAGTTATGATGGATCAGGTGTATCTTCCTCATCCAATAAGTGAACCATGAGCAATCTCTGAATGGCTTTGGGGATCCATGGAATGCTATCTGCTGCTGTGGAGGCCCATGGTTCTCAACGCACACCCTACATTTGCCAATGTAGCCCCTTGGAGTGTTAGGACCCCGTATAGGGAGACCAAACCCAAGATCCAATGCGTCCCCTAGCCTTCCAGTACAACAAGTCATTAGAGAAATCAAGTAAATGAGCTTATCAATCATGGATGACAGGTGGGGACTTCATAATGGCTTGCCCTTCCATAATGGGCTTTGGGATGTGCCAATGTTTCCTAAACTCCAAATGGGATTAATCAAGAATCCTATTAGGTGGTTTTTACTTCTAAAGGGGATAATATATTCAAGGTACATCCTTCAAAGGTGGTGTGGCATGTGACAGATAAGTGAATGAAGTAGGGATGAGAAAGGGATCACCTTGGGTCACATGTTGGGGTACAAGGGTAGCTAATGTATAGGAGGGAGCAATCATGGCACGTGAGGTGCCTCAACCTTGATTTTTTCACCCTTTTTTATATTCCTTTTGCTTTTTTATAATTTTCTTTGATTAATTGTTCGAGGCTCAAGGGGTAAGAGCATGCTGTATAAGATATAGTAGTGAATGCCCCCTTTTAAGGGAGGGTGGTTCAATGCCCACAGGGGTTGGGACAATCATGGGTTCCTTTATGATGAAGGGGTTCATAGAACCTATAGGAACCAGGGTGATGGCCATGATTATGGGGTAGAGCTCATGTATTGGCTTTTGCCCTTTTTCCAACGTGTTAAATTTGTTTGTCTCGGCCATCTTTTGCCTTTTGTGGTACATTTTTTAGTTGAATGTGGCCAAATATGCTTTTATCTTTCTTTTTAGCTCCATCAACCTCTAGGCATCATTCCAGGCCATGACCCAAGGTGTGGGCAAGGGGAAGGGGCGAGCTAACCCTTTGTGGGCCCAGTGGAGGAATGTGGACCCAAGTGGGAGAGATGATGAATGGGGTAATAATGAGTGGAAAGGGGGTAATATAAGCGGACAAGGGAGTGGTACCATGCAACTGAAATCGGGATTTCCCATGAAATACCATCCTTCAAACCAAATGGTCAGTAAAAGAGATCCCACTGGACTAGAATGTAAGGTTAATATCCAAAAGGGGTCTAGGGGACAAGGGCACAAACCTAACCCATTCTTTTCGCTGAATCCCCCCATTAATCCATGCCCATAAGTGTCCATGATGAGCAAACTACAATACTCAAATACCAAATGACAAGGCATACCTTTAGGATCCTGAGGCCCACCTTCAAACATATGATCATGGTAGATGGGCGAAGGACCACATCGCTGGCTCAAGTGGCGGAGAGGTGCCTCAACCTTGATTTTTTAACCCTTTTTTATATTCCTTTTGCTTTTTTATAATTTTCTTTGATTAATTGTTCGAGGCTCAAGGGGTAAGAGCATGCTGTATAAGATATAGTAGTGAATGCCCCCTTTTAAGGTAGGGTGGTTCAATGCCCACAGGGGTTGGGACAATCATGGGTTCCTTTATGATGAAGGGGTTCATAGAACCTATAGGAACCAGGGTGATGGCCATGATTATGGGGTAGAGCTCATGTATTGGCTTTTGCCCTTTTTCCAACGTGTTAAATTTGTTTGTCTCGGCCATCTTTTGCCTTTTGTGGTACATTTTTTAGTTGAATGTGGCCAAATATGCTTTTATCTTTCTTTTTAGCTCCATCAACCTCTGGGCATCATTCTAGGCCATGACCCAAGGTTTGGGCAAGGGGAAGGGGCGAGCTAACCCTTTGTGGGCCCAGTGGAGGAATGTGGACCCAAGTGGGAGAGATGATGAATGGGGTAATAATGAGTGGAAAGGGGGTAATATAAGCGGACAAGGGAGTGGTACCATGCAACTGAAATCGGGATTTCCCATGAAATACCATCCTTCAAACCAAATGGTCAGTAAAAGAGATCCCACTGGACTAGAATGTAAGGTTGATATCCAAAAGGGGTCTAGGGGACAAGGGCACAAACCTAACCCATTCTTTTCGCTGAATCCCCCCATTAATCCATGCCCATAAGTGTCCATGATGAGCAAACTACAATACTCAAATACCAAATGACAAGGCATACCTTTAGGATCCTGAGGCCCACCTTCAAACATATGATCATGGCAGATGGGCGAAGGACCACATCGCTGGCTCAAGTGGTGGAGAAATGGTACAATGAGCTAGCTGGTGGCTACAAGGGGTTGCTCGCTGTTAGAGAAAAAAAAATTTCTCCTAGGGATATCACCCACAAAATAGTGGGTAACACACCCAAATTTGAAATAGCTGTAGCAAGAAGATCTCTAGTAGCAACAATTGATGCAAACACTAAATCACTTTGGCTCACCAGGTTCTGCTCTTACTCTCCAAGTCTCTCTTTCCTTCTCTAGTCTCTTCAACTCTCTCTTCCACAAGATCGTATTCTCGCTTCACAATGCACGAGTAAGAAGAGAGGATGAGAGGCACATATATATAGGAGGAGCAAGGAGTTCAAATCATAAAGGAGGAGTAACTCGGATGCCTTGAGGGAGAGTTACGTATGCCAATTTAGGTAGAGGAGGTATGAATGCTTTGTAGCTCATGCCATAAAGAAGGTTACACATGCCTTGAAGGAAAGAGAGTGTAACATATGCAGTGAAGAGTGTGTAGGAGGAATCTTTTATGAGGTCACTTTAATGCGCGTAAGAGAGTGTAAGAGGAGTGCAACAAATCGATTAAGTGAGAGAGAGAGAGGTACGAGTGCCTTCAAGGAGAGAGAGACAGAGGTGTGAAGTGGCATGATTGAGTGCCAAGGAGGAAAGGTGACATGTATTACCATTTAGATAATAATTTTTAGTATCATAAGGATAATAATGATATTAACGATAATATTGATGATTAAGTAAAAAATGAACAATTAATATTGATTAAGGATAAGTTAAGTGATTTTCTATCATCTATACTTGATTACCAATTGAAGCAAGGTGATTTATTATTTTTGGAAAGTAATGCTTGAAATGATAGACATGACTTTTTAATTTTAGAAATTCACTCTAGAATAGTCAGAAATGAGATTTTATTCATGGAAATTCATCCCTTAGCTTACCAATTTTCAATAATAAATGAATAATGCAGAAAATTCAAATCAACACTTGAGAAAGAGTAAAATACCTTGACTAGATGCTACCTCTAATGTTACAAGTTTTGAGGTAAAGGTTCCTACCAAGGATGCTTGGGAGTGGGAGCGGAAGCGAAAGCGGGAGTGGGGAGCGACATTTTTAAAAGCTCCTTTGTTGGGAGTGATGTTGGGATCAAATTTTATATACTATATACTTTTATATATTTTGATGCATATATGTCAACAAAAGCATGTAGAATGATGAATTAGTGTGAAAAAAGATAAAAACATGGATTAAACCATATAACATTGTTCATCAAGTAGGTATAATCTTCATTAACCACAAGTCCACAAGTTACAAGTTCTCATTTATATAGCATGTAAGGGTTCACATAAACAAAATAACATAGAGTACAATCCATCTTTGAACCAAAAATACATCAACAAGTGTTAAATTTTCAGACTGTTCTATGCTGTATCAATTACTTTAGCCCAATTCAGTACTTCAATTAACGATCTTTTCAATACCAATTAATCTTTCAAATCATCAACAATGATTGAAGATAGAACAATAAATGCAATGACAAAAGAAACAATCAACACATCAACTAGAGACACCAGGTTTGGTCAAAGACCAGGGAAAAACCCCACAAGGGGGAAAACCCTTTGAAATTCTTCTTCTATTAGGTTGGCATAAAATGTCTAGTAGAGAGCACGATGAGCCCAATACAATATCATCCAACAAAATAACCCAATAACATTCAGAAATATGTTTCCAATATCAATATATATCAAAGACAACCTTTCCTTTCTGCGGTAAACTTCGGTCAATAGTCAAATTTTAGTCTAACTTTCCAGTCGTAGCGAGGAGGAGCTATGCGAGCCACTGAAGGCTTCTAGTCACTCCCTTGAGCCTGCAAGCCAGCGACTATATCCCAAAACCCTAGAAACAGATGCGAGCTCCGAACCTTGTAATTTCAGACCTTTGGGAACTTTTTTTGTCGACCCAACCTTAGGCATGTGCAAACCAATCAATGAAGAAGAGAAGAAGAAGATGCTTCGTGATGTCCAAATGAACTTGAGGTCACTTGTATTTATAGGCTTCCAAGGGTGATCAATTTACTATTAGGGCCGATCTCCCAAATGTGCATATGTGGGCTTTTCTTCATAAATATACTTTCCCTTGTCCAAATTTGATGATCATTAGGTTGATTTTGGTCTTCACAAAAAGAAGAATTCAATGCAATCATCTTCTCTATCAAATGAGCTATCCAAAGTGGAATTGGCCCTGTTGAGAAATCTAGGGCAGAGAGATGGGGATGATTTCTCTAGCAATGATAACTGCTTGTGAAGAATTTTTACTTTTCTTAATTAGGTTCTTCTTTACTTGATTATTATTATGTGTTCTTCATCAAACAACTACCAAACCATAAAGAACATTGAGACAAATGACACAAGATGTAGGCTATCAGCTAGGGCCAAAACCTCTCCAATCTTGAGAGGAAAACCCACCGAATTCTTCTTCTTATAAAATATTCAGTTGATGAATTCCAAGACCAAGACCTTTGAATAGCCCCTCCAAGACCAAGTCAACCCTTGCTTGAAGACGTTGCAACTTCTCCTTCTTTCTTCACCCTCAGTCCTGCAACTCAAGTATGAAGTTTTTGGCCTCTTCCTCCTGCAATTCTCTGCCTCCTAAAGATGATTGCAATCTTCACACGTGTGGACAGAACTAGGGCAATTCTAACCCTTTTTATCCTTTGCTTGACTTGTGCTAACTTCTCCATCGATTTGGCTTGCAATTTAGGCCCATTGAATTATTTTGGCCTCCTTGAGATGATTGTACTTTTGATTTGTTGCAGAAGGAAGAGCCCTAATCTCTTCGCACATGTGAACTAAAATAGCCCAAAACAGATCCAAAATTCCTTCGATCTTCCTTCCTTCTTGTCCTCCTCTTCTTCGCTTGACTTGATGCTACTTCTTGATTCTTTTTATCGAACTTGTGAGTGAGTGAAGTGTGTTCCTTGAATGAGGCCGAGTGCCCTGTACATAGGCTTCCAGTCACTTGGTATTACACTGACTTGTCACCGTCTAAGGCCGACTTGCCACTCTCTAAGGCCAACTTGACGCTTGTGAAGGCCGACTTGATTGTTTGTACTTGGCTTGATCTTGGAGGGTTATTTTGACTTAAATAATTTCTCTTTTACAATATGTAACATGTCCAAATGGGTTTTCAATACATGACAATGACTCAATTGACTTTATGGCTTAATGGCCAATCCTAATAGCTCATAGTGGGAGCTTGATCTATAAAAATAAAATTGCTTGAGCATGAAGTCCATGACTAAATTATAGAAATAATTTCATTTTTCTTCTTTACATCAATTACATTAAATCATGATTACATATGTCATTATGAAGACCAAACCTAGTTACATATTTTTCAACAGGCCCTAATTGCCAATTTTAACACTCCCTCTCAACTAGGGAGAATTCCACCTGCATCATGTCATGTATATCGTGTCGTCATATTATGTCCCATCTCTGCTCAACTCTATCTGCTGAAACATTCTCGAATCTAAAGAAGAAGAATCGTTGGGGAGCTAAAGCTACCACCCTCTACATGGTCAGAGAGCACATCTCAATATGAAAACAATATCAGGGAGCACATCTCAGCCTGAAACCACATCGAGGAGCACATCTCAACCCAAAATCTCATGGGGGAGCTAAACATCTACAACCCCATATCGAGCAATAGGTGATATAGGGGAGCACATCTCAACCCATCCTATTGCCCACTAATCTTCCCAACAATGACCCTCAAGAGTCATGTGGTAGAACACCTGCATCATAATCAGCTTGGGTTGTACACCCCAAGTACGCTCTCAACCCGTTGGCCAGATGGGGAGCCGTATTCCCAACAAGCCCAGCATGTGGGTATGATGCCAATTGGGGTATACTCTGCAAAGACCAAGGTAAGTGAGCAACATCTCCAACCCTATGGGTAATAGATAGGGGAGCAACATCTACGACCCTATTGTCCAGAGATCCCTCAACCCCAGGAGCCCTCCATCTCAATTCCTCACCCTGGGAGCTCAGAAAAGCGGTAAGAGTTTGCTCAGTGTTCTTGATCAACGATTCCCCTTATCTAGAGTGGTCATATCTGTCAGTGCAAGCTACTCTTTGAGGACCAAGAACTTCCCTTTCGACAAAGATTTGGTGAGAATATATGCATTCTGCTCATTTGTCGATATGTGATGGAGTCTAATGGCTCCTCTCTGCACCATGTCTCGAACGAAGTGATATTGGATCTCTATGTGCTTGGACTTGTCATGAAATTCGAGATTCTCTGCCAGACGGATCCCACTCTTGCTTTTGCAATATATCACTGTAGTGTCTAGGACAAATAACTCTCCAAAGAGCTTCCTTAACCAAACTGCTTAACAGCTAGCCATGCTAGCGACAATGTACTCTGACTTGGTGGTTCTCAATGCTATAGACTTCTGCTTCCTGCTCATCCACGATATCATGGCAGATCCAAGGCTAAAACAACATCCAGACATACTCTTCCTGTCAACAACGTTTCCTGCCCAGTCAACATTAGTGTATCCATGAAGTCGAACATCTCCGGCATAATATCTCAGACCAAGTGTGATCGTCCCATGCAAATATCTCAAAATGTGTTTGGCAACGATCCAATGTGCATGGAGAGGCTCAGTCATGAATTGACTCAACGTATTCACTGCATAGCATATGTCCAGATGGGTGTTCACTAGGAACATCAGAGCCCCAATCAATTGTCTATACTCAGATGGATTCGCCAAATCAGGTCCTGCAACCTCTCCACATAACTTCTTGAAGTTCATTTCCATCGGTGTGGGTAGGGACTTGCATTTTGTCATTCCAAATCTCTCCAACAACTTCACAACATATTTTCCTTGTGAAAGGAAAATCTCACTGAGCCTTTGCCACACCTCAAGGCCTAGAAAGTAGTGCATGAGTCCAAGGTCCTTCATCTCGAATTCAAAGGTTAGCTCCCTCTTACACTCAATCATCAGGGGCTCACTACCTGTCAAGAATAGATTGTCAACATATAAAACCAAAATCAACGACATACCTTGGAGTAGAGGTTGGGATCAACATTGCTTCTTGTGAATCGCAACTTCACCAAATAACTGTCTATGCGGGCTTACCATGCTCTGGGGGCTTGCTTCAAACCATACAATGGCTTCTTCAACTTGTAAACCTGTGTCTTTCAATCCTCTACTTTAGATCCTTGTGGTTTCTCAACATACAGTTCTTCTTGTAACATGCCATGAAGGAATGCAGTCTTCACATCCATCTGATGAAGGGTCCATCCTTGACTTGCGGCAAGGGAAACTATCGAATGAATGGTTGTATATCGAGCCACAGGTGCAAATATATCATCATAATATTCTCCCTCTTTCTGGGAGAATTCTTGGGCCATGAATCTTGTTTTATATTTTTCAATGCTACCATCAATTGCATGCTTGATCTTGAATAACCACTTTGAAGTCACCATAGATTTCCCATTTGGTCTTGGCAGAACATCCCATACGTTATTCTTCATGATTGATTCATATTCTTCGGCCATAGCATCTTTCCAAATTTGTTCTTTTACGACTTCTTCAAAGGTGGGAGGTTCGGCTTGAATCATAATGCTCATGGCTGTAATGTATCCTTGGTACCTGCAAGCCATCTTTCTTTCTCTCAATGATCTACGAACAAGAACACGTCTCTCGTCATCTTGTAAAGTATCACGAAGACAAAGTGGCCTCTTCCTGGCGGGAGGATCACATGGAGGAGGATCTAAGGGATCCATGGGCTCCATGGGATCATCAACAATATCTGTCTGAAATTCGGGCATAGAAGGACCATCTAAAATATACATATCATCATTCTTCTATGGAGGAGGTGACGGAAGAAGGTCCCTTGCTTTCCCAAGGGCAACATCTTCATCAAATGTTACATTCCTGCTAATCTCATCCTTCCTTTGACCAAGAATATATATTCTAAGAGCTTTAGAATTTTCACAATATCCAACAAACATACCTTTTCTTCCCATGGCCTCCAACTTGTTTCTTTTGGCCTTCGGCACATGAAAGCATATGGGGAAGCCAAAGATACGGAGATGACCAACATCGGGCTTGGCACCTGTGAATAGTTCTTCGGGGGTCTTGTTGTCTAATGCTTCATGAGGCATCATGTTTTAAACATATATGACAACATTTGTTGCTTCTCCCCAAAGAAACTTCAACAACTTTTGATCATGGAGCATGGCACGTGCAACTTCTATAATGGACCTGTTTTTTCTTTCAGCCACTCCATTTTGTTTGGGAGGATAGGGCACAATTGTCTCTTTCTTGATACCTTCCTTCTTGCAAAAATAAAAAATCAATGAATTCCTTTGATATGTTGGACATTGTCAGACTTGAATATTTTGATTTTCTTCCTTGTTTGATTTTCGATCAAAGCTTTGAACTCTTGAACATTTCAAAGGCTTCATCCTTGTGCTTCAAATAATATATCCATGTCTTTCTTGAGGAGTAATAAATGAAGGTGATGTAGTAGAGATGACCACCAATAGAATGCATGGGCATCAGACCACATATGTCGGAATGAATGAGATGAAGGATGTCATTTGTCTTGTTCTCGCTAGAGGGAATGGTCCCCTTGTCTTCTTTCCACTGGCACAACTTGGACATACTCCACCATGTTGGGTTTGAATCTTGGGATTCCCAAAACTGATTTCTCCAACTTCGGAAGAGCACCATAATGTAGATGGGCCAATCTTCGGTGCTAGGGCTCACTTCGATGATTAGTATCATGGACAAATGCTAGAAGAGGTCTTCCTTCATATTTTGATCCCAATGTGAATGCATCTCTCATAGGTGATCCAATAGGCCAAGTAAGAACCTTTCCCTTGATGAAGGCAACCCTCATCCCTTTGTCTTCTAAAACGGATATTGATACCAAATTCTTCTTCAATCCTAACACATACATCACATCATGAAGCAAAATAGATTCCCCAGAATTCAAATGAAATTTGACGGACCCAAAACCTTTAACGAGATGAGTGGAGTTGTCTTCAAGAATAATTTTCAAATTTGATTCACACCAAATTATGGAGAACTTATATCGAGAGAAGTGATGAGTGGCCCCACTATCAACCAACCAACTATCCCACGAATCCGGAGGAGATGAACTAGTAAGGGCAAAAATAAGAATATATTCAGATTGATTTGCAACATTACTTTCATACCTAGAGAATCTTGACTTCTTTTGCGGACAACGATCTTCTTCATGATCCCTAGGAGCATCTCTTCTTTTTCTTCTTCCATCTCTTCCGCTGCGATCATTCCTTTGGTCATGTCTTCTTCTTCGATAATCAAACCTATTATTGTTGCTTCTAGTGTTGAAGCGTGAACCATTGTTCTTCTCGGGGCAATATTGAGCATAATGACCCTTCTTGTGACAATTGTAGCATTCAATGTGAGATGATGATCTATCATTCCTTTTCTTTGCATCTCGAGGTGGAGGCTTTCTTGAATTTGATGGACCTCCTTTTCCTTTCTTCTTCTTGTTTCAAGTGACGAATGCAACGGGCTCTCCCTCATCTTGCTTTTGAATCCTTCCTCTTGATATCATCCCTGATTCTTCTTGAGTGAGCTTTCCAACAATTTCATTAAATGACGGAAGGGTATTGTTGTTGCTTATAGTAGTAATGAAGGTTTCCCAAATAGGAGGGAGACCTCTTAGAGCACCAATTCCCTGTGAGGCACAAATTCCCCAACTCTTTGCAATTGATCTCTAAGACGAGATATCCTCATAATGTAGGATTGCATAAACTCTCCTTTGTTCATCTTCGTGTCTTTGAGTTGATCTTTCAAGGAGATGATTTCATTCAAATTGTTGACTTCATACATGCCAACTATCTTATCATACATGTTCTTAGACTTCCTCAAATCTTCAACATATGGAAGTAAATTATCTTGTAAACCATCAACTATAATTTGTTTTGCTTTTAACTCACCTTTCTTGTGCTTGTTTTTGACAACATTAGAAGCATTCTTCGGAGGCTCAGGGACTTTTCCTTGAATGTAGTCCAAAACATCATTGTTGTCAGCGGTGATCTCCAACCTAACTTTCCATGCGGCAAAATTAGATGAGTCACCCAACTTCTCATTTTCCTTGAAGAAGGAAGATATCTTGACCTGACTAGATCGACTCCTTCAACTTTTCCAAATATGATTCCTTCAATGCTTGTCTCTCCTTTTTGGGCTTGTCGTTCACCTTAGCTTTGATTCCATGTTAAATTTTCAGATTGTTCTATGTTGTATCAATTACTTTAACCCAATTCAATACTTCAATTAACAATCTTTTCAATACCAATTAATCTTTCCAATCATCAACAATAATTGAAGATAGAACAATAAATGAAATGACAAAGGAGACAATCAAGTTATCAACACATCAACAATAGACACCAGGTTTGGTCAAAGACCAGGGAAAAACCCCACAAGGGGGAAAACCCTTTGAAATTCTTCTTCTATTAGATTGTCATAAAATGTTCAGTAGAGAGTACAATGAGCCCAATACAATATCATTTAGCAAAATAACCCAATAACATTCAAAAGTATGTTTCCAGCATCAATATATATCAAAGACAACTTTTCCTATCTGCGGTCAACTTTGGTCAACCGTCAAATTTCAGTCAAACTTTCCAGTCGCAGGGAGGAGGCGCTGTGTGAGCGACTAAAGGCTTCCAATTACTTCCTTGAACTTGCAAGCCAATGTCCGTACCTGAATTTGTCCTGTGACAAGCTAGGGACTGTAACCCAAATCCCTAGAAACAAATGCGAGCTTCAGACTCTATAATTTCGAACCTTTGCCAACCTTTTTTATCAACCCAACCTCAAACCTGTGCGAACCAATCAGTGAAGAAGAGAAAAAGAAAATGCTTGGTGATATCCAAATGAGCTTGAGGTCACTTGTATTTATAGGCTTCCAAGGGTGATCAATTTACCATTAGGGCTGACTTGTCCAAATGTGCATATGTGGGCTTTTCTTCATAAGTACACTTTCCCTTGTCCAAATTTGATGATCTTTAGGTCGATTTTGGCTCTCTTGAAAAGAGGAATTCAATGCAATCATCATCTCCATCAAATGAGCTATCCAAAGTGGAATTTGGTCGTAGTTGCCAACTTTAATAACTGGGTCTAGATGGCGCATTCAAAAAAATCATGCTACAACAAATACCTACATATCATCAAAATCATTGCCTATCTTGGGATCTTTGTCATTAATATCACCCTCTAATGCATTAACATAAAATAGAAAAAACTTAGCATGTCAAGTCAACATTTTGTTTGAGTGATGGGTACATTTTTAGTAGGGTCATGATAGAAGAGTACGACAACCAATGTCACTAACATCAAGGCACATAGAGGGCTTTGGTACTCTTGATTAAATATGAGTTCCATACCCAAGTACATGACAAAATCCAATACAAACATTGCAATCCTGAAAAATTGACAAGTTTGCTAGATTAGCAAGTAGCGCACAATTTTTTTTGAGAGCGCGCTCCCAAAATTCGCTCCTTGTGCTCTCGATGCTGTCTCGCTCGGAGCGTGCTTCGGGAGCGGATTTGTAATGTCCCTTCCTAAATTAATTTGTTGCAAGTTTATTTTTCCACAATTTTGACATTTTTGATGACCATGGGACCCACAAAATTTTGGGAGGAAGACTTAGGAGAAAAAGGGAGGCTAAAATATTTTGTTAGTGGAGAGTGGGGGCCACATGCATAAGGAAAAACACAATAGCCAAGGGATGTCGAAGAGATTGATGGAGGGGCCCACATGGGAAAGAGAAGCTCACAAATTATAAATAGGAGAAGCTCAACCTCATTTTGGGTCCTTTGCCAATCGAGCTTACTCTTGTTGCTCGAGCTGCTTAGCCGAGTCACATTGCTGTTCAACATCGAGTTTTCCAAGCGGAGAGCTCACCATTTCTTTGAGGGACTTTGAGTGCCACCCTAGTGAGGTCAAATCATACCACTTTGGAGAGGAGTTTGGAGGGATTCAAAGCTTAACACTCACCCATTCACTCAGCGGGTGCGTATTCCAGGAGGGGATACACTTGGTCCATTTCCGTTGCTTTCCAGGTAGTGATTGCTGGGAGAGATTGCATAGCAGCGTCAAGGAGAAATCAACCTATTGGAGGAGTTTTGGAGCAGGAGATTGCTGCTTGAAGGTAGCACAAATTGGAACATCCAAGGCTAGCGCAAAAGCTACTCACTGGGCACACGTGGGAGTTTGTGGGATGAGTTTTGGGGGTTAAGTTTAGTCGGGAGAAATAAGGAGAGCCTTGGGGTAGTGTAACTCAACATTTTGGGAATGATTGGAGGACTTGTTTTGGGAATTTGCAGGTGGGTGGTATTTCCCAACTATTGGAGGAGGATGTGGTATTTGGACCTGAATTTCGGGGGTTAGAACCAGACCAAACCCTTTCTGGGTTTTGGTGGGTTATTTGTGAGGAGCTTGGGGTTAAGTTTATAGAATTTTGTGAGCACCGGAAGTGGGGTTTTCAACAACTTATTTCCAACAGACAATGCAATTTTTTGGGGCAACATAGGGCATCATTGGAGTAACTTATTCTATCATTTGGGCTTGCTATTTTATCACCTGGGCTTTGTCAAGATTTCCAGTGAGGCAAGACCAGAGGCACTCCTTCTACACTATTGTACTATTGCTCCAATTACTTAATAAAATGGCTCAACTGGTTGCCATTTCTGGAGTTTACATGGGAATTCACAAAATGCTTTAAAATTTTGTGTTGCATGTGTTGCTTTGCTTTGCATATCACTGTTTTTCCTAATTAGGAACATTACAGTGGTATCAGAGCCTCGACCTTTTCTCAACCGTGGGGGAACTTTCCTATGAACGAGGAGGATAGGCAGAATGTGACTTACTAGAGATAGAGGTAGAGGAGCAGGGAAAGGGAGTTGGAGATTACACCAGATACAAAGGCACGTGGGAAGGTAGTAGTAGTAGCCAATATGGGGGAGCCAAAGAGTAAGGAGGAACCAACATTTGATAGCCTCTTGAAGGCCCTAAATGATTTAGCTAAGGGGCAGAAGGAGATGTTGGAGGAGATCAAACAACATAATAGGGAGAAGAGCATTCATCGTGAGTTCCTATTTGGAGAGACTTCAAGGGCCTCACAACAGTATGACCACCCTTCACTAGCCACTCGCCCACCAACTTTCAGTGGGCCAACCAGAATCACGCTGCCTACCTTTCTACCATCAATGCCTAGTGAACAAGGAGGGTTGGATGACGAGATGCCCATGGGAGATTTCTTTAAGGAGTGGCAATCCACGAGGGAATATTTCAAAGCAACCTTGTCATTCAGAGATTATTGCTAGCTCAAACAGAATGAGAAGGGCAGGTATAGTGGGGGATAGAGCACACAAAACTCAGAGTTGCAACATACTATTGGGAGGATGTACTTCCCCACATATGATGGCTCTGCCAAGTGTACAACTCGAGCTTGGGTGGAGAAGTTGGATACTTATTTCTAGCTTAATTAGATGACGGAGGTGGAAGCCATCAAAATGGCTACCTTACACTTGGAGGGAGAAGCAAATGAGTGGTGGTTTTATGGCTTGTCAACATTTGGGCATGCCAGCGTGACCTCTTATGAGGAATTTACACAGAGAGTGGTGGAGCGTTTTGATAGGAGGGATCCAGAGGCTCACTTTTGGGAGTTAACCCAACTTAGACAGATTGGCCACCCTGAGCATTACATATCAAAGTTTTTGAGGGTTTCAATTATGGTACAAGACTTGTTCAATGCCAAGAGAGTGTACACATTCATAGAGGGGTTACTCGAGCCATTGCGTAGGCTGGTGAAGTCTTGCAGACCCTCTACCTTGCAAGAGGCTATGACTTGTGCCAGAGGTTTGCAAGGGGCAATCCCCAAGACTAGAGCACCCATTCTATCATGGTCTTCCTACCCACAAAAGGGTAGGCCCCCACCACAACGAGCAACCCAAGGGCATGGGTAGTTAAATAAGGAGACCTCCGGAGGAGGTAACTATGTTTTACTTGTCGGGAGCCATGGGCACCAGGGCACCGGTGCACAGCAGGCAAGGCCCACTACATCGAGGTCTTCTCGGATAGTGATCAAGAGGATGATGTGGAGTTGGAGTTTGGTGAGGGAGACAACAAGGGTCAGGCAGAGAGGGGACCACCACCACCACCACTTGGGGGAGCACCTTTCGCACCACTTGGGGGAGTTCTCGCTTCCTTGCATGGAATTCCCAAATTTTTGACTTTGAGGATCTAAGGCACAGTGCAGGGACGTGTCTCAGTTTTGGTAGACAGTGGGGCCACCCACAATTTCATTGATGCCCAGATGGTTCAGAGGTGGGGCATCACTACAGAGGAGTTCGAGGGGTTCTCAGTTCTGGTGCTGGGGAATAGGACTATGCAGTGCACCCGATATGTCCCCGCTTTGATAGTGACCATGGTAAACTACTCGGTGACAGATCATTTCTTTGTTGTGGATGTGTCAGACACCAACGTGGTGATGGGTGTCCAGTGGCTCTCCTCCCTTGGCTTGGTTGCCACTGATTGGAGGAAACTGGAGATGAAGTTCACAGGGCCAGATGGCAAGACGGTAGTTCTTCGGGGCATGCATTCGTATCCTCCATAGACAACTTCAGCACACAGGATGGAGGCTGACTTGAGGCATGGGGACATAACATGGGCAGTGGAGTTGAGGATTTCAGAGGTTGGGGGACAACCCAAGCCACCTCACCCAGACATACAAGCCATCTTGGACAGATACCCGGTAGTGTTTGGGGACATACCACCAGGGCAGCCACCTGACAGGGGATTTGAGCACACCATCGAGCTGGAGCTTGGGGTGCAAGCAGTTATACTTATCACCACACCTTATAACCATCCCAAGGCCTACAAGGACGAGATTGAGCGTGTCATTAAGGAGTTGCTGGTGTTGGGGCAAATTAGGCCGAGTTCTAGTCCCTTCACTTCATCAATTGTTTTGGTGAAGAAGAAGGATGGGACTTTGCACATGTGCATTGATTACAGGGTGCTCAACAAGAAGACCTTGAAGAATCGCTACCCCATCTCACGTATTGATAGTTGATGTATGAACTTAGAGGAGCCAAATTCTTCTCTAAGATAGATTTGCGCTCGGGGTACCACCAGATCAGGGTGAGGGATGAGGACATCCCCAAGACGAATTTCAAGTGCCACTATGGGCATTTTGAGTTTTTAGTCATGCCCTTTGGGTTGACCAACGCAATGCCACCTTTTAGTCATGCATGAATCATGTATTCCGTGGGCAATTGCGGAAGTTTGTATTGGTGTTCTTCGATATCTTGATTTACAGTCGGACGTGAGAGGAGCATTTGTAACACTTGGAGACGGTGTTGCGCATCTTAGAGGAGCAATAATTTTATGCCAAGTTGTCGAAGTGTGAGTTTGGGTTGACAAAGATGCTCTACTTAGGGCATATCACTGGTGCAGATGGAGTGAGGGTGCAAAAGAGAAGATCGGGGCCATCCAGGATTGGCGTTAGCCCCGGAATGTGAGCAAGTTGAGGGGATTCATAGGCATATGCACCTACTACAGGAAGTTCGTAAAGGGCTTCTCATAGCTAGCGACTCCCCTCACAAATCTGATGAAGACGGGTCCTTTTGCATGGACAGACATAGCACAGTTGACATTTGATCGCCTCAAGGAGGTGATGAGTACTTGCCCAATTTTGGCACTCCCGAATTTCACACATCCGTTTACATTGGATTGCAACGCATCAGGATGGACACCCGATCGTTTTCGAGAGCAGGAAACTCCTTCCGCATGAGAGGTCGTATTCTATTTATGATAAGGAGATGCTGGCCATCATGGATGCATTGGCGAAATTTCGATAGTATCTGGTGGGCAACAGATTTCGGGTGAACGCTGATCACAATAGTCTTTGCCATTTTATGGGGCAGCAGGGCCTCAGTGACAGGTAACAGAGGTGGGTCAACAAGGTGCATGTCTACGACTTCGATATTGAGTATGTCAAGGGAAATCATAATGTGGTAGCAGATGCATTATCCAGGAGGCCCACAACACTTTCACTCATGAGCATTTGCCATGATTGGAAGGCACAGTTGTTGGTGGAGTACTCCAAGGACTAGCAGGCATGTGAGATTTTGGAGGGTATTCACATTGATGAGCGTTATAGGGTGATGGCTGAGGTTGTTTACTACAAGGGGCACATATTCTTGGTGCTGGGTTCACAGTTGAAGGAGAGGATTCTCCATGTAGCTCATGACTCTCCACTATCAGGGCACCAGGGGTTCCAGAAGACATATATGACAGTTAGAGAGCGTTTCACATGGAAAGGCCTCAAGGGGGACGTATTGAGATATGTGCAAGAGTGTGAGGCTTTCCAGAGGAACAAGGGGGAGTTGACCCATCCAGTTGGGTTGTTGCAGCCACTTCCCATTTCCGAGGGGAAATGGGAGAGTATCTCCATGGATTTTATCATAGGAATCCCTACAATGCAGGGCAGAGATTGTATTTATGTGGTGGTGGATCAGTTGACCAAATATGCTCACTTCTTCGCCATTCCGACACGGTATTCAACATCACAGGTGGCTGAGTTGTTCTTCAGGGAGGTCTTTCGCTTGCATGGACTTCCTAAGACCATATTTATGTTGAAATTTGGTACCGGAGGACAGGTGGTTCCCTTAGGCTTTGATCTTTGGCCTAGGGAAAAGTGTCCAAAAGAATTTAATTTTTCTCCTAAAGTGACTTTATAATTTTATAAAGTTAAATCTAATTTAAAAGTGACTTTAAGTGATAAAGTTATTAAGTCTAATTTTAAAGTGACTTTTATAAAGTCAATGAAAAATTAGAAAGGAAAAGTGACTTTGGAAATAAATGACTAAGTGGGTCTTTATTAAAGTGGGGTGAATTAAAAAATAGAAAGTGAGATTTAAATGAGCATTTAATCTCAACCATTGATCTAAATCTATTTCAGCCATTGGATTTAGAGATCACCCAAAAGTCACTTGGATCACCCAAAAGTCACTTGGAGTTATATTAAAGGAGGAAAAGGAGGAAAAGGTCATTCATTCTTTCATGAGCAGATTGGGAGAAGGAGAGCAAGAGAGCAAGAGAGATTTCTGAGCAGAGAGGAGAAGGAGACAGCAGCTTGGCACACATTCCAAGGCAGCAGTTGAGCAGATTTGTACAGCTGATTCAGCACATAGTGAAAGGCAGATTTTTGCACAAAAATCGAGGAGCAGTTTGCTGATTTTTCTGCACACAAAACGGAGGTCGTACAGCATTTATTGCTGTCCTGTTTGCTGTAATTTCCAGATTGCTGTGAGGCACGGGAAAGGAGATAAGTTGTAAATTTGCTTGCTGATTTTTTGCTGAATAATTCTCACTGTAAAAAGACAATTTTCAGAAATAAAGAAGAGCTCTCAAACTGGTTTTCCCCAAGAGTTGTAGGGGGTTTTTCCAGGGTCAAGTTGACCAAAAATATCAGTGTTTTAATGTGTTTTAATGGCTGTTTTTAATTGCTGATTTTTAATTCTGCAATTTCCAGCATTCTGAAAAATTTACAGAATTTGTGTTTTCAGCAATATTTATTTTTTTCAGTCTGTTAAATGTATGGTTATGGGAATGGGCATTTAACTACATGGGAGAAATAAGGAGAAACTGAAAACCGGGGTGGGAAAACAGAAATTTTTACATGGTATCGGAGCTTGAGTGCTGAAGGGCAGTTTGGGACAGCAAAAGGAAAAATTACAGTTGCTGATTTTTCACTCAGAAAATTCCAGCAAGCTGATTTTTTCATAAACAACAGTTTTATCTTTACTACAGCAGTGCTATTTTTCAGTTTTAGGACAGCAGGATGTCATTGGGATTGAGGGTGGAGGATAGGCTGGATGGGCATATAAATTACAGCGTTTGGAAGGAGAGAATGCAGAGTATCTTTGAGGAGGCAGAAGTCTGGGATATCATGGTGCATACCGCACAGAACCCTGTTGTTGTGCCCACTGATGTTACTCAGTTGGCTGAGTATAAAAAGAAGAACAATAAGGGTAAGAGGCTGATTCTAGACGGAATCAAAGACCATTGCATTCCTCATGTGAGAGGAAAGAGCAATGCCCATGAGATGTGGACAGCATTGTCCAATCTCTACCAGAGTACCAATGAGAACCGGAAGATGGTCCTGAAGGAGAAGCTGAAGAACATTAAGATGGGTAATGATAGTGCAGCTGGATATCTCACAAAGATTACCAATGTGAGAGATGAGTTGGCAGCGATTGGAGAGGCCATTCCATCCACTGAGTTGGTGCGTATTGCAGTGAATGGCCTCCCCCGTTCATGGTTGAACTTTGCTGATGGGGTTTGTGCACGTGAGACCCTTCCCACATGGGAGAGGTTTTGGGATGATTGCATTCAGACAGAGATCAGGAAAGGACAGCTTGGGGCAGCCAAGCCAGTTGAGCAGGATGAAGATGTAGCACTGGTGGCAGGAGGCAAGAAAGGCAAAGGGAAGAAGCAGGCTTCCACAAGCAGTGGTGGGGGCAAAGGCAAAGGTAAAGGTAAACCGGGGAACACACAGAAGGACTATTCCAAGGTGAAGTGTTGGAATTGTCAAAAGATGGGACACTATGCAGTTGTGTGTCCGGAGAAGAAGAAGAAGAAGGGAAAGAACCAGGACGTGGCAGCTTCAGCTGAGATTGAGGACTTTGCAGGTCGTTTTGACCGGGAGTTTGCGTTCACTACATGTGAGTCCTCTAGTGCAGGATCACCTGCCACACAGGTTCAGAGGGAGCATGCTTTTCCCTCGATTAGCGGAGCATCTACAGGTATTTGGTATGTGGACAGTGGGGCTTCACGTCACATGACAGGAGTCCGTGAGTACTTCTCAGAGCTTTCAGAGAGTGGTATTGATATTGAGGTAGTACTCGGTGATGACAGAGTTGTTAGAGCAGTCGGGGTGGGGACAGTGACATTTCAGAGGGAGTCCAAACCTCCCTTGAAAGTGTCAGAGGTTCTTTATGTGCCAGGGATGAGGAAGAACCTCATATCCGTCTCAGCTTTGGAGGACAGAGGATATGAGGTACTGTTCAGGGGAGGACAGGTGTTGATGTATCCCAGGGACACTCCAGCTGATTCAGCTAGAGTGATAGGTGTACGCCATGCAAAGGTGTACAAGTTTGCATTTCAGCCCCTTTTGGCATTGAGCAGTAGTACCGACAGCAGAGCTAGCAGTTCTGAGCTGTGTGAGATTTGGCACCGCAGGATGGGACATATGTATCATGGAGCCTTGAGGACATTGCGGGAGATCACTACAGGTGTGCCAGATTTCAGTACTGATCACTTTGATACTTGCAGAGGTTGTGCGATGGGCAAATTTGCCAAATCCCCTTTTCCCAGCAGTGACAGCAGAGCGACGGGGATACTTGATTTGATTCATTCCGATGTGAGCGGTCGGATGTCTCATGTTTCCTTGAGTGGGTATGAGTACTATGTTTTATTCATTGATGATCACTCTAGGAGGACCTGGATTTATTTTTTGAAGACCAAGAGTGAGGTCTTCAAGCGGTTTCAGGAGTTCAGAGCTCTTGTGGAGACACAAACAGGCCGAAAGATCAAGTCCTTGAGGTCGGACAATGGAGGAGAGTACACCCTTGGAGAGTTTGTTGACTATTGTGCGGAGGCAGGCATTAGGAGGGAGTTCACTGTTCCTTACAACCCCCAGCAGAACGGGGTTGCGGAGAGGAAGAACAGATCCATCATAGAGGCTGCCAAAGCCATGTTACATGATCAGGGGTTGCCATTGTTCTTGTGGGCAGAGGCCTGCAACACAGCTGTTTACTTGCAGAACAGGAGTCCGCATCGTGCTTTGGGGCACATGACTCCGGAGGAGGCTTTCTCTGGGAAGAAGCCTGATATTGGTCATCTTCACATCTTTGGATGCATTACATACTCCTATATACCCAAAGAGAAGAGGACCAAACTAGAGCCCACCGCAGAGAAGGGTATCTTTGTGGGCTACAGTGAGACCTCAAAGGCCTTTCGGATTTACATTCCTGCACAGAGGAGAGTTGTTGTCAGACGGGATGTGAAGTTCGAGGAGGACAGGGCCTTTAGGAGGTCACGGGAGTTAGAGTATCTGGATCAGCCAGACCCTCAGCAACAGTTGAGTCAGTCGCAGGGATCCAGTGGGCAGGGATCAGGAGGATCCGGAGGTACATCTATGAGGATGTCAGGTCCGTCAGTGAGCAGTGGCTCATCGAGCCAGAGGGGTGGTGCTCCGGGCAGCATGCAGAGCAGTTCACAGAGCAGTTCACTAGGGAGTCCACTGATGGACAGTTCACACGGTACCTCAGCTTCTACAGGTTCAGGTGCAGGCAGGAGGACAGCAGACAGACAGTCAGGAGTTCAGGCTACTGATGATGATGAGGAGGAGGAGTTTCATTCTCCGGTGGAAGAAGTGCGCTCAGGGAAGAGGAAGCCCAAGTGGCTTCAGGACACCTTGAGAGATGCCACATCTGTTGCTGAGCCGAAGAGGCCGGTCAGAGAGAGTAGACCACCTGAGAGGTTTTGTAGTTATATGGCGATGGTTACCAGCATCCTTGACTCTGAGCCTTCTAGCTATGAGGAGGCAGCTAGCCAGCAGGTCTGGAGAGAGGCCATGCAGGAGGAGTATTCTTCTATCATGAAGAATGATGTTTGGGAGGTGGTGCCGAGGCCTGAGGGCAAATCCGTGGTTACTTCCAGATGGCTTTACAAGGTAAAGCATGCTGCAGATGGCAGCATTGAGAAATTCAAAGCGAGGTTTGTGGCTAGAGGGTTCTCCCAGGTAGAGGGAGTTGATTATGAGGAGACCTTCGCTCCCGTGGCTCGATATACTTCGATCCGCTCCATTATATCGATAGCAGCAGAGATGGGTTGGAAGATCCACCAGATGGATGTGAAGACCGCATTTCTCAATGGCTTCATACAGGAGGAGGTGTACATTGAGCAGCCACAGGGCTTTGAGGTGCATGGGAAGGAGTCCCATGTGTGCAGATTGAAGAAGGCCCTTTATGGCCTGAAGCAAGCTCCCAGAGCTTGGTACTCCAGGATAGATGCATACTTGCAGGGGATGGGTTTCACAAAGAGTGAGGCAGATCCGAACCTTTACTTTATTGTGATTGGTGAGGAGCCTCTCATTCTGGTGCTGTATGTGGATGACTTGATCATTACAGGTGCAGAGAGACTCATAGAGCACTGCAAGAGAGATCTTGCGGCGGAGTTTGAGATGAAGGACATCGGCTTGATGCATTACTTTTTGGGTTTGGAGGTGTGGCAGGAGGAGGGGCATTTCTTCCTGGGCAGGGGAAGTATATTGTGGACATCCTTAGCAGATTCCACATGGAGGATTGTAGACCCATGTCGACACCGATGATCACCAACTGGAAGAAGCTTCATGCTTCGGATTCCGAGTTGGTGGATCCCACATTGTACAGGCAGCTGATTGGTTCCTTGATGTATTTGGCCAACACTAGACCAGATATCTGTTTTGCAGTCAACACGATGAGTCAGTTTATGTGTGAGCCTAGGAAGGTTCACTGGGTGGCTGCAAAACACATTTTGCGGTACTTGCAGGGGACAGTGGATTATGGTCTGGACTACAGGCAGGGAGATGGAGTGAGATTGGCAGGATACACTGATTCTGATTGGGCAGGTTGTGCTTCTGATAGGAAGAGCACTTCAGGGTGTTGTTTTGGGTTGGGTTCAGCAGTAGTGTCATGGTTCAGCCGGAAGCAGCAGTCAGTAGCACTGAGTTCAGCGGAAGCAGAGTATATGGCAGCTAGTCTAGCTAGTTGTGAGGCTATCTGGCTTCGCAAGATGTTGTTTGGCTTATTTGGTCAGCCGTTGAGACCTTCAGTGATTTACTGTGATAATCAGAGTTGCATTAAACTCACGGAGAATCCAGTATTTCATGACAGGTCAAAGCATATCGGGATCAGATATCATTTCATCAGAGACTATGTTCAGAAGGGAGCTGTGAAGCTTGAGTATATTTCCACTGATGAGCAGGTTGCAGATATCCTTACCAAAGCCTTACCACGGGGCAAGCATGTCTACTTCAGAGACAAGATGGGTGTGGTGAGGAACACCTTCCTCGGTAAGAGGGAGTGTTGAAATTTGGTACCGGAGGACAGGTGGTTCCCTTAGGCTTTGATCTTTGGCCTAGGGAAAAGTGTCCAAAAGAATTTAATTTTTCTCCTAAAGTGACTTTATAATTTTATAAAGTTAAATCTAATTTAAAAGTGACTTTAAGTGATAAAGTTATTAAGTCTAATTTTAAAGTGACTTTTATAAAGTCAATGAAAAATTAGAAAGGAAAAGTGACTTTGGAAATAAATGACTAAGTGGGTCTTTATTAAAGTGGGGTGAATTAAAAAATAGAAAGTGAGATTTAAATGAGCATTTAATCTCAACCATTGATCTAAATCTATTTCAGCCATTGGATTTAGAGATCACCCAAAAGTCACTTGGATCACCCAAAAGTCACTTGGAGTTATATTAAAGGAGGAAAAGGAGGAAAAGGTCATTCATTCTTTCATGAGCAGATTGGGAGAAGGAGAGCAAGAGAGCAAGAGAGATTTCTGAGCAGAGAGGAGAAGGAGACAGCAGCTTGGCACACATTCCAAGGCAGCAGTTGAGCAGATTTGTACAGCTGATTCAGCACATAGTGAAAGGCAGATTTTTGCACAAAAATCGAGGAGCAGTTTGCTGATTTTTCTGCACACAAAACGGAGGTCGTACAACATTTATTGTTGTCCTGTTTGCTGTAATTTCCAGATTGCTGTGAGGCACGGGAAAGGAGATAAGTTGTAAATTTGCTTGCTGATTTTTTGCTGAATAATTCTCACTGTAAAAAGACAATTTTCAGAAATAAAGAAGAGCTCTCAAACTGGTTTTCCCCAAGAGTTGTAGGGGGTTTTTCCAGGGTCAAGTTGACCAAAAATATCAGTGTTTTAATGTGTTTTAATGGCTGTTTTTAATTGCTGATTTTTAATTCTGCAATTTCCAGCATTCTGAAAAATTTCCAGAATTTGTGTTTTCAGCAATATTTATTTTTTTCAGTCTGTTAAATGTATGGTTATGGGAATGGGCATTTAACTACATGGGAGAAATAAGGAGAAACTGAAAACCGGGGTGGGAAAACAGAAATTTTTACAATTTAGTGACAGAGACAGTTGGTCAAACTGAGAGGGTCAACAAATGGTTGGAGGGTTATTTTCGGAACTGTGATTGGGCAGTAGAGAGCATGGATTCAATGGTTACATTTCGGCAAGTACTACTACAACACCGCCCATCACATGTCCATTGGTATGTCACCTTTTCGTGCCTTGTATGGTTATGATGCTTTGTCTTTTGCTAACATTGTTTTTGGAGACAGTCAGGCCCCAAAGGCCAAATATTGGATCCAAGAGAGCCAAGATATCCTCAAGGCTTTGAACGATAACTTATTGATTGCCTAGAATCAACAAAAGATGTATGCAGATAGGCACAAGATTGAGAGGTAGTTTGAGGAGGGGGACTTGGTCTTTCTGCGACTACAACCATATCGCTAGTCTACATTGAAGCAGAAGGGGGCCGAGAAGCTACAACCACGTTTCTATGGGCCATACAAGGTGACTAGGAGAGTTGGGGAGGTGGCTTATGAGTTGGAGCTTCCACCAGGGAGCAAGATTCACAACGTCTTTCATGTCTCATGCCTCAAGAAGGTGTTGGGGCAGCAGGTGACAACAACTACAGAGTTGCCTCCACTTGATGATGAGGGACATTTGGTTCTGGAATCGGAAGCCATTTTGGAGACTAGGGAGAGGAAGCTGAGGAGCATAACTATTAGGGAGTACTTAGTAAATTTCAAGCAATCAAATTGCTTGTTGTTTTGTGATAATTTTCAAGTTTTCACTTTCACTTAATGGTTTGAATGCTTTTCATTAAGATGTCATTCTGTTCTACAAATTTTTCAAATGATATTATATCACAGTTTTGTATGACTGCGATAAATTATAAAAGTAGACAGCCATCTGTGCTGTGGATTGAATAAGTACTACTCATTCTACTTGTGTTGGTGTGACTTAAAATTCATTGCAAAGTGTTTGTAGCAAGAGAAGATTGCTTAATTAGATTATTTTAATATTTGTGATCATGGTGGTTCACCATCCACTCAATTCTAAGGAATTGTGAATCATTATGTTATTAATAAACACTGGAATGAATTAGAGATGATTGCTATAAACACCTTGTGTCCTTAACAACATTTAGGGAGTTGACAAACAAGAAACCATGTTTGAGAGCTTTTGATACACTGTCATAGGTTCATAGGTTGTCCACGATGGTTTTTTTAGATGAGGGTGGAACTTTTTTCACGGTCGAATATAGGATTGGGTTTTCCTTGTGTTCTAGGCTATATGATTTTCCAGCTCAGTGGGCAGATTTTTCTCAATGGTTGACAACAAGACAATATTATCCCCTTTTTTTTTTAATCTAGACAGGTGTTGACATGATTTGAACCTGCGTGGGAATATTTTTCATCATTATTATTCACGGGCTTGACTATTGTTGTGTTCAAGGCTCTTTTTCTCCATGATCAATAGTAGGATTTGAAAGCCCAGTAGGCTTAACATCTTCTTGGATTCTGGGTGTTTTTCCTCTATGGTTGTCAATAGGATTGGAACTTGCACAGATGGAGGGTTTAGGGGGATTGATTGCTAGGGGAGGGTTCTTTGAATTAAGTGGTGGGTTTTCTCCCCATATGGGTCCACTTTGGGGCTACTTCAAGATTTGGTAGGAGGTGGTTTTCTAGGAAGTACGGTGGTGGCTCTTTGAAGTGAGTGTTGGTCTCCTCCTCCACAACTCCACAAGCGTAACCCTTTGTTGGGGTTGCCTAACGTAAAATAGTCTCCTTTAAAGACATTCTTTTAAATTGAGGATTGTCCTTTGCTAGCGGTGAAGGTTGTTGCTGATTTAGTGATCAATAATTCTCCTTAGACCTCTGTGGCTCCTATCCTATTCTTTTGTGTGGGTAAGCAAACCTCAATTATGGTCATGAAGATTGATCTTGCATGATCAAGGTGAGAACAGATTACCTGCTCAAACATGGGATGATTTGCACAATGTATATGGCCATTGATGAAGAATCTCTTGTCATGTATTTCAGATTCTTGGAGTTCTTTGTTGAAGGGTTTAGTTGTGATCTGTCTGTTTGCAAAGAGTTTCTTTATTATGGATTTCAATCTAGTCAAACTGTGAGTAGGTTGGTCATATCGCTACAGGCCCATGGTTTATGGACAAAGATGGCCTCTTAATGATGACGTGGCTGTTGGGTTTCAGCCCACCTTTGGAATCATTAATAGAAAGTCCCAATTTGGGGTAGATTGGCAAGCCTCCCTGTTGAACACTTGAGCTATGTCTCTTTTGCTCAGTCGGTAAATCCTCACATAAGTTTATGACCCTGGGTCTAGAGATGATAGATGTTACACATTGTTTGCACGAATCTACATTCTTGCAGATTTGAGTAAAGTGGCATTGGAAACCGAGAACCATGGCTACACTTAGATGCTGGATTATGAACATATAGCATCTCATTGTAGATGCTGTTTTAAACATGGGCATGTGGAAGTTTTTTCCCTGAAGAGTAAGGTTCATCATGATAAACAGTGAAAGAACAACAAACCCTCATGGTGGAAGGACTTAGTATCAAATTGTGATTAGGTGGCACCAAAATTATTTAGAGAGGCACATGAGCTTGCAGCTTCTGTAAAGGCCCTGCCACAACCTTGGTGAAGTGTGATATAGATATTGATATTGTCATGACTTAAGAGTCAACCCCTCTTTCACTAGTCTCCTTGCCTTACTATTTCTTGGGAGGGGAAAGAGAGGGGGTGTGATTTTAGAGGTTTCCCAAATCTTAAGCTTGTAAATTTTGTAAATAAAAACAACAGCAACAATGGACAATATTTGACCCCTTAACAACCCCAATCAACAAGGCAATCCAAGAGAAAATATATCGAAGTGTGCCAACAAGTGTCAGCTCTCTATGGCAATCGTATGATGCATAAAACAGATCTTTGATGTTATGACAACTATAAAGATATCAGCAAATCTGCCTTATCTTCTTATATATTAATATTAAATCACTTAACAATTTCAACCTTCTGTCAGATTAACAAGATATACAAGTGCCGGAAATTACTAAACCATGAAGAAATAGATGGCTGAAAATCGAATCTGCAATAGAGACAATTTTGGAGAGTTGAAATATATATATATATATATGTAAATATGAAGTTCATGTACATACCATAGTCTCATTGCAAGGGTAGTACAATTCTCTAGTTCTCCAAACCCTAGCTAGGTAAAACCAAGAAAATCTTAGCTCACAACAAGGAGCTCCAACAAGCAAGTATTACACGACCATGTCCTCCAAGGTAAGATGTCTCCTCTTCTTCACTTCAAGAATTAGAACATAGGATTAAAGCACAAAACCTAGTCTCGATGTCTCCAAGCGATAAAACCCTAATCTTAGTATATAAGATGCTCCAAAAGCTCCAAAAAAGATAAATGTCTCCAAAACAAGAGGATCAAAATACAAATGAAGATGCACAAGAGAGAGGAAGACTATTTCACTCCTCTTAGTCACATCTTTGACACAAGGGTGATAAGAATGAATATGATGAAAGGACTCTTTCCTGCATTTATTTTGGGAGCTAAGGGAGGCCAACAAAAATATGTCAGCCTAAACCTTTACAAGCAACTTACAAAGCAACAATTAGGCCCAAACATGTTGAGTGCTACACTCCAAGGGTACCATGTCAAGCTCCATGGTGATGTCGTACACAAGGTTGCAATGCAATTGTGCTTCGTAATATACATCCAATGGTCCTCCTACAAGTCTCCAAGGACTCCAACAATCCTCATCAACCATGTATAGTAGACCCACTTCCCCTGCATGAACATCGTTGCCACCTAGATGCCCCCAAGTCAATTCCATGCAATCATCCAAACCATCTCGTGCTATCTAGGATTTGATGTCCTCCCCCTAAATGCCAAACACTAATCCAGATTTAAACAGGGACGCAATAAAATACAGAGATAACCATAAAGACAGATATGCAGCGGAAATAATACTTCATTTCATTACTGTAAAATACTGAAATATGCTTACAAACAGAAATGGAAATAAACCAGCTAGGGCGGTGGTAGCTTATCTCTGAGAAGAGATGTGGTGGCTACATGCCTCTGAACTGTAAAGGCTACATTGTGGCAGACAATCTGTCCTTTTACAAAATGTGGCTTGTTACTTATAATTTTTCAGTTACAATACCACAGGTCAATTCCATGGGTGAACGAATACCATGGGTGGATTTTACAATACCACGGACAGATGCCATTTACAATACCATGGGTAAATTCCATGGGTCGATGAATAATATGGGTGGATGAGTACCATGGGTTGATGCCATTTTCCATTCGGATCATTCCTCCTTCCTTAAGAAGCAATGGTCCCCATTGCGTAAAGTTCCCTCCTGCGAAGCCTTTGTTGAATATGAAGAGCCACTGAAGATAAGGGTTTTATGTGGTTAACCCAAACCCCTGATAAACGAAGATCGAAGGATAGAGATACCCTGTAATGCTTGTGACCAACTGTGATTCTGACAGTGTGCGACCTAGCAAATGGACTTCGATGACAAGGATTTTATGTGGTTGACCCATAACCATGATGTTGGTTGCTGATGAAGTAGCAGGTGCCTACATAGCCTGGGGTGGGAGGGCACGTCTCCAAATAACCTAAGCCGAATGTTGCTATGTTGAAATTGATGAATGTGAAGCAGGTGCCTACTAAAGTGGGGTGGGAGGCCAAGTCTCCAATGGGAACCCACTCCGAATGCTGCTCCAGAATTAAAATGGGCATAACTCAGTCATTATAACTCAGAATATTTATTATAACCTATTTTTGAAAGCAGAAGGATCATTTTGCATCTTCCCATGAGTTGGAAATCCTTATCTGGACACTCTGAGATCTCAGATTCGCGCTGCAACAGTTCCGCCGTCACAAAAATTTTGATAAAAATAGCTGATTTTAAATCAGCGATATCTCCCACATCCGAACTCCGATTCGACCCATTTTTTATTTAAATTGGGTGATTTTTTGAGAGGAATCTAGATCTGGTATTTGTTTTTGTAAATTTTATACCAAATGTTTCATATTTGATCTGCAAAGTCGCTGCCCCAAAAAATTCCTGCAAAAAAAATGAAAAAAGAAAAATTCTTCCTGCTTGACCCAAGAAAGTGCTCTGTGGAGGTTGTAGCACATTCCTGAGGTTTGTTGAATATTGCTGCAAAATTTGAAACTGAAATATGCATCAAATCCTCGTTCCCATGGAATCATAACCTGCTCCGATACCACTGATCCGGATCTTGGGAGGAGGCCCCCAAGATCTAAAAGATTGAAATGGATCTTGGGGTAGAGAGACCCCCAAGATCTAAAAACTTGAAATGCCAGAAGAAAAAAGAGGAGAATGCCCAAAAAGTAACACCATAAAGAAACTTTTTATTAAACCGACTGATCTGGATTTAAACAGGGACGCAACAAAATACAGAGATAACCATAAAGACAGATATGCAGCGGAAATAATACTTCATTTCATTACTGTAAAATACTGAAATATGCTTACAAACAGAAATGGAAATAAACTAGCTAGGGCGATGGTAGCTTATCTCTGAGAAGAGATGTGGTGGCTACATGCCTCTGAACTGTAAAGGCTACATTGTGGTGGACAATCTGTCCTTTTACAAAATGTGACTTGTTACTTATAGTATTTTTCAGTTACAATACCACGGGTCAATTCCATGGGTGAATGAATACCATGGATGGATTTTACAATACCACGGGCAGATGCCATTTACAATACCATGGGTAAATTCCATGGGTCGATGAATAATATGGGTGGATGAGTACCATGGGTTGATGCCATTTTCCATTCGGATCAAACACCCCTCCAACATAGGGTATTCTCTAAATGAGGAAGCTCCTCCATGTGGCCAACACATAGATTGTCACTGAGTTGTCTAATAAAATCCAACACCCCAAGTGAGAATGTCTTGCAAGCACCCAAGTGAGGTCAAGCAATGACTATGTAAACCGTCTCCAATGTACAAATTCATCATAAATCATCTAAAGGCTACTCACACATCATAATTCAGATGAATCATTCCCAAACATAGTGTAAACACTTTTTGAGTAACCTTGAAATCTAACAAAGGGGACTTGACTCCTTTGACCTCATTGGATCTTGGAAAGCAAATAGTGTTGTTAGAATCCCCTTTAGTTCCTAATCAGTATGTTGGTTGAGTTGAAACAAAGAAAGAAAAAAGGGAGAATAGGGCAATCCATCAGTGTATCCATGATCCCCAACCAGGGGATTTAGAAGTAGGATGCCAAATAGGAGATGATTGCCAAATAGGACTAGTGTTATCGGATTTGTCATCCTAGGGTATCACAAACCCGTTTCCAATCCATATTGGAAACTCAAAATTGCCTATCCGCACCTGAATTCTTAGGAAACCTCAATGTTTCCTCACAATCTGCGAGCTAGAAATTAAGTAGAAACAGATCCAACAAACTGGAGATTTAAGGTTAGCTGATAAGATTCCAATGTTGGGTTTATCTGCAGAAAGATGGTATTGTTAAAATTTGGGTACCAGAGGACAAGTGGTTCCGTAAGGCTTTGATCTTTGGCCTAGGGAAAAGTGTCCAATTTTTTTTTTTTTTTACTTTTCTCCTAAAGTGACTTTATAAGTGGTAAAGTCAATTTAATTTAAAAGTGTCTTTATAAGTGGTAAAGTTACATTCTAATTTAAAAGTGATTTTATAAGTGGTAAAGTTACATTCTAATTTAAAGGTGACTTTATTAAAGCGAATGAAGAATTAGAAAGTGAAAAAGTGACTATGGAAATAAAAGGCTAAGTGGGTCTTTATTTAAGTGGGTGAGTTAAAAAATAGAAAGTGAGAATTAAATGCACGTTTATTCTCATCCCTAGATCTAAATGCATCTCTTTAGAGAATAAAAGGAGAAGAGGAGGAAAAGGTCAATTCATTCTTTCATGAGCATTTGAGAAGAAGAGAAGAGAGAGCAAGGAGAGAATTTCTGAGCAGTGAGGAAGTGAAGGAGAGCAGCAAGAAGAAATTTCAGCAAATCTGGGCAGCAACATTTATTGGCACACATCCCAAGGTAAAACCTTACAATAGGAGAAATGCACAGAAATCGAGGAAGAGGGGCAACAAGTTTTGGGCACATTTTTTGAGGCTAGCTGTACAACATTTGATGTTGTTTTATTGCTGTAAAAATTTCTGTTTTGGCTGTTTGCTGATTGGCACGATTTTCGAGGTGGAGTTCAAGCAGGGAAATCGAGATAAGTTGTAATTTGTGGTTGCTGGAATTTTTACTGTGTATTTCAGTCTCTGTAAAATCATTTTCAGAAATAAAGAAGAGCTCTCAAACTGGTTTTCCCCAAGATTGTAGGGGGTTTTTCGAGGGTCACATTGACCAAAAATCACTGTGTTATTTTTTGTGTGTGGCTGACATAATTTTCCTGTGTTTTATTTCTGCAATTTCAGCAGTTGTGAAATCTCTAAATTTGTGTTTTCAGAAAAATATTACCATTTCCAGATTTTAGAATTTTTATCATGCTTGGATTTAAAACTAAATGCATGGAGTGATAAGGAAAACTGATAACCGGAGTGGGGATTGAAATTTCTTCATGGTATCAGAGCTTGGTTGGCTGAAAAGTGCAGTTTGGGACAGCAAAGTGAAAATTACAACACGCTGATTTTTACACATAAAACAGAAACCTTTACCACAGATTTGAAAATTTCAATTTGGTAGGACAATGAAACATGTTTTTGGGTTTGAGAGTTGAAGACAGGTTGGATGGACAAAACAATTACATTGCATGGAAGGAGAGAATCCAGAGCATCTTTGAGGAAGCAGAAGTCTGGGGCATTATGGTAAATACCACACAGAACCCAGTAGTAGTCTCTGTTGACTCTGTACAGTTGGCAGAGTTTAACAAAAAGAATGCTAAGGAAAAAAGATTGATTCTGGAAGGAATCAAAGACCATGTAATTTCTCATGTGAGAGGAAAGACTTTTGCACATAAGATGTGGACAGCCTTGACCAGTGTTTACCAGAGCTCAAATGAAAACAGAAAAATGGACCTAAAGGAGAAACCGAAGGCCATTAAAATGGATAAGATTGACAGTGCTACAACATACCTTACAAAGATCATTTCAGTGAGAGATGAGTTGGTAGCTGTAGGTGAGATCATTGCACCCACTGAGTTGGTGAGAATTGCTTTGAATGGTCTTCCCAAGACTTGGGAGAATTTTGTGGATGGCATTGTTGCACGGGAAAAACTTCCCGAATGGGAGAGGTTGTGGGATGATTGCATTCAGAATGAGATCAGAAAGAACCATCTTGGGGCAGCCAAACAGGTGGAGGAGGATGAACATGTGGCATTGTTAGCAAGAGGGAAGAAGGACAGAGCAAAGAATCAAGCTTCCAATAGTGGAGGCAAAAGCAAAGATAAAGGCAAGTAGCAGAACAAGGAGAAGGACTATTCCAAAGTCAAATGTTGGAATTGTCAAAAGTTGGGACACTATGCTGTTGTGTGTCGGAGAGGAAGATCAAGAAAGGGAAAGACAAAGCCATGGTAGCTTCTGCAGAGATAGAGAGCTTCTTAGAGAGATTTGATCGAGAATTTGGGTTCATAGCTTGTGAAGCCACTAGTGCAGGATCACCTGCCATACATGTTCAGAGGGAGTGTGCCTTCCCCGCTTCTAGCATTTGGTCTGTTGACAGTGGCGCTTCCCGCCACATGACAGGAGTCAGAGAGTACTTCTCAGAGCTTTCAGAGGGTGATACTGATATGGAGGTAGTACTTGGTGATGGCATCATTATTAGAGCAGTCAGTGTGGGGACATTGACATTTGATAGGAGACCCAAACCTCCCTTGAAAGTGTCAGATGTTCTATATGTGCCTGGAATGAAGAAGAACCTGATATCCATCTCAGCACTTGAGGATAGAGGGTATGATGTGTTGTTCAGGAGAGGGCAGGTGCTTATATATCTTAGGGGAACTCCAGCTTCTTTAGCTAGAGAGATTGGTGTGCGCCATGCCAAGGTGTACAAGTTCTCATTTGAGCCCTTAATGGCATTGAGTAGCAGCACCCGAGACAGGACTGACAGTAGATCTAGCAGTTCAAAGTTGTGTGAGATTTGGCACCGCAGGATGGGGCATATGTATCATGGGGCCTTGAGTACATTGCGGGAGATCACCACTGGTGTGCCATATTTCAGTTCTGATCACCTTGATGTATGCAGAGGAATTTCTATGGGGAAGTTTGCCAGATCCCCTTTTCCCAGCAGTGACAACAGAGCGATTGGGATCCTTAACTTGATTGGAATTGTCAAAAGTTGGGACACTATGCTGTTGTGTGTCCGGAGAGGAAGATCAAGAAAGGAAAGACAAAGCCATGATAGCTTCTGCAGAGATAGAGAGCTTCTCAGAGAGATTTGATCGGGAATTTGGGTTCATAGCTTGTGAAGCCACTAGTGCAGGATCACCTGCCATACATGTTCAGAGGGAGTGTGCCTTCCCCGCTTCTAGCAGAGGATCTTCTAGCATTTGGTATGTTGACAGTGGCGCTTCCCGCCACATGACAGGAGTCAGAGAGTACTTCTTAGAGCTTTCAAAGGGTGATACTGATATGGAGGTAGTACTTGGTGATGACAGCATTATTAGAGCAGTCAGTGTGGGGACATTGACATTTGATAGGAGACCCAAACCTCCCTTGAAAGTGTCAGATGTTCTATATGTGCCTGGAATGAAGAAGAACCTGATATCCATCTCAACACTTGAGGATAGAGGGTATGATTGTTGTTCAAGAGAGGGAAGGTGCTTATATATCCTAGGGGAACTCCAGCTTCTTTAGCTAGAGAGATTGGTGTGCGCCATGCCAAGGTGTACAAGTTCTCATTCCAGCCCCTGATGGCATTGAGTAGCAGCACCCGAGACAGGACTGATAGTAGATATAGCAGTTCAGAGTTGTGTGAGATTTGGCACCGCAGGATGGGGCATATGTATCATGGGGCCTTGAGTACATTGCGGGAGATCACCACTAGTGTGCCATATTTCAGTTCTGATCACCTTGATGTATGCAGAGGAATTTCTATGGGGAAGTTTGCCAGATCCCCTTTTCCCAGCAGTGACAACAGAGCGATTGGGATCCTTAACTTGATTCATACCGATGTGAGTGGTCGGATGTATCATGTATCCTTGAGTGGCTATCAGTACTATGTTCTATTCATTGATGACCACTCCAGGAAGACTTGGATTTATTTATTGAAGACCAAGAGTGAGGTCTTCAAGCGGTTTCAAGAGTTCAACGCTCTTGTGGAGACCCAGACAGGTAGGAAGATTAAGGTCCTCAGGTCGGACAATGGAGGGGAGTATACCCTTGGTGAGTTTGTTGATTTTTGTGCTGAGGCAGGCATTAGGAGGGAGTTCACAGTTCCATACTACCCCCAGCAGAATGGGGTTCCATAGGAAGAACAGATCCATTGCAGTGGCTGCCAAAGCCATGCTTCATGATCAGGGGTCACCTTTATTTTTGTGGGCAGAGGTCTGCGACACTGCTGTGTACTTGCAGAACAGGAGTCCACATCGTGCCTTGGGGAATGTGACTCTGGAGGAGGTTTTTTCTGGGAAGAAGCCTGATGTTGGGCACTTTTGCATCTTTGGGTGCCTTACATATTCCTATGTCCCCATGGAGAATAGGACCAAGCTAGAGCCCACTGCAGACAAGGGCATCTTTGTGGGTTATAGCGAGACCTCGAAAGCTTATCGGATTTATGTTTCTGCGCAGAGGAAAGTGGTTGTTAGGCGGGATGTGAAGTTCGAGGAGGAGAGAGCTTTTAGGAGGTCACGGGAGTTAGAGTATCCAAAGTGATGCGAAGTTGAGTCAGTCACAGGGATCTAGTGGTCAGGGATCAGGAGGTATATCGATTACAGTGTCAGGTCCATAAGTGAGCAGTGGCTCTCAGAGTCAGGTGGGTGGTTCTTCGGGCAGCATGCAGGTCAGTCCACAGAGCAGTTCACAGGGTAGTCCACTAATGGACAGTTCCCACAGTACTTCAGCATCTATAGGCACAGATTCAGGTATGAGGTCAGTTGGTAGGCCTTTAGGAGTTCAGGCTTTTGATGATGATGAGGATTCTTTCACTCCGGTGGGAGAAATATGCTCAGGGAAGAGGAAGCCCAAGTGGCTTCAAGATACCTTGCACGAGGCCACATCAGTGGCTGGGCCAAAGAGACAGGTTAGAGAGAGTAAACCACCTGAGCAGTTTTGTAGTTACATGGCATTGGTAACAAGCATTGTTGACTTCGAGCCTTCTAGTTATGAGGAGGCAGCCAGCCAGCAGGTCTGGAGAGAGGCCATGATGGAGGAGTATTCTTCTATTATGAAGAACGATGTTTGGGAGGTAGTGTCGAGGCCTGAAGGTAAATCAGTTGTTACTTCCAGATGGCTCTACAAGATAAAGCATGCTGCAGATGGTAGCATCGAGAAGTTCAAGGCTCGATTTGTGGCAAGAGGGTTCTCATAGGTAGAGGGAGTTGACTATGAGGAGACCTTTGTGCCCGTAGCTCGGTATACATCTATTCGCTCCATTATATCGATTGCAGTAGATATAAGTTGGAAGATTCACCAGATGGATGTGAAGACTGCATTCTTCAATGGCTTCATTCAGGAGAAGGTTTATATTGAGCAGCCACAGGGCTTTGAGGTGCATGGAAAGGATTCCCATGTATGCAAATTGAAAAAGGCACTCTATGGCCTGAAGCAAGCTCCTAGAGCTTGGTTATCGAGGATTGATACATACTTTCAGCAGTTGGGTTTCACAAAGAGTGAGGCTGATCCGAACCTATACTTCATTTTGGTGGGTGAGGAGCCTCTCATTCTGGTGTTGTATGTTGATGACTTGATCATCATTGGTGCAAAGAGACTCATTGAGGGCTGCAAGAGTGATCTTGCTTTAGAGTTTGAGATGAAAGATATCGGCTTGATGCATTATTTTCTGGGATTAGAGGTGTGGCAAGAGGAGGGGCATTTCTTCCTGGGACAAGGGAAGTACATTGTGGATATTCTTAGCAGATTTCACATGGAGGACTGTAAACACATGTCTACACCTTTGATCACTAACTGGAAGAAGCTTCACGCTTCTGATTCCGAGTTGGTGGATTCTATTCTATATAGACAGTTGATTGGTTGTTTGATGTATTTGGTTAACAATCGACTAGATATATGTTTTGCAGTTAACACTATGAGTCAGTTCATGTGTGAGCCTAGAAGAGTGCACTGGGTGGCTACAAAACACATTCTTCGTTACTTGCAGGGGACCGTGGATTTTGGTTTGGATTATAGACAGGGTGATGGAGTGAGATTGGCAGGGTACATGGATTCAGATTGGGCAGGTTGTGCTTCAGATAGGAAGAGTACTTCTAGGTGTTGTTTTGGGTTGGGTTCGATAGTTGTGTGACAATTCTGTCGTGGATCAGCTGGAAACAACAGTCAGTTGCATTGAGTTCAGCTGAGGCAGAGTGTATGGCTGCTAGTTTGGCTAGTTGTGAGGCCATATGGCTTCGAAAGATGTTGTTTGGTCTATTTGGTCAGGGATTGAGACCTTTAGTAATTTATTGTGATAATCAGAGTTGCATAAAACTCACGGAGAATCCAATTTTTCATGACAGGTCAAAGCATATTGAGATCAAGTATCACTTCATTAGAGATTACGTCCAAAATGGAGCTGTCAAGCTTGAGTACATTTCCACAAATGAGCAGGTAGCGGACATTTTCACCAAAGCCTTACCATGGGGCAAGCATGTATACTTCAGAGACAAGATGGGAGTGGTGAGGAACACTTTCCTCGGTAAGAGGGAGTGTTAAAATTTGGGTACGAGAGAACAAGTGGTTCCCTAAGGCTTTGATCTTTGGCTTAGGGAAAAGTGTCCAAATTTATTTTTTACTTTTCTTCTAAAGTGACTTTATTAAAGCGAATGAAGAATTAGAAAGTGAAAAAGTGACTATGGAAATAAAAGGCTAAGTGGGTCTTTATTTAAGTGGGTGAGTAAAAAAATAAAAAAGTGAGAATTAAATGCACATTTATTCTCATCCCTAGATCTAAATGAATCTCAACCATTAGATCTTAGGGTAACCCAAAAGGTCATTTAGAGAATAAAAGGAGTAGAGAAGAAAAAATCAATTCATGAGCATTTGAGAGAAAGAGAAGAGAGAGCAAGGAGAGAATTTATGAGCAGTGAGAAAGTGAAGGAGAGTAGTAAGAAGACATTTCAAAAAATCTGGGCAACAACGTTTATTGGCATGCATCCCAAGGAAAAACAGTACAGCAGGAGAAAGGCACAAAGATCGAGGAAGAGGGACAAGAAGTTCTTGGCACATTTTTTCAGGCTGACCGTACAACATTTAATGTTGTTTTATTGCTGTAAAAATTTCTGTTTTGGCTGTTTGTTGATTGGCATGATTTTCGAGGTGGAGTTCAAGCACGAAAATCGAGATAAGTTGTAATTTGTGGTTGCTGGAATTTTTACTGTGTATTTCAGTTTCTCTGTAAAATCATTTTCAGAAATAAAGAAGAGCTCTGAAACTGGTTTTCCCCAAGAGTTGTAGGCGGTTTTTCTAGGGTCACATTGACTAGAAATCATTGTGTTATTTTCTGTGTGTGGCTGTCATAATTTTGCTGTGTTTTATTTTTGCAATTTCAGTAGTTGTGAAATCTCTAAATTTGTGTTTTCAGAAAAATATTATCATTTCCAGATTTTAAATTTTTTATCATGCTTGGATTTAAAACTAAATGCATGGAGTGATAAGGAAAACTGATAACCAGAGTGGGGGTTGAAATTTCTTTAGGTATCGCTTTTTTTCCTTTTCTTAGCTGAAATGCCTTCTTGAGGATTTCTGAATTTTTGGTACAACTACTGATAAATTTTCTGATACTAATTTCATGGTAGAGTTGAGATTATTTTGAATTGACTCAGATGGTGATAGAGCATCAACAATTTCTATATGGATAATTTCAGGGGCATTGCCCCTTTGAACTGGGTCATGATGTGTTGAAATATGTAACTAGGCTCTGTCTTCATAATGACATATGTAATCATGATTTTATGTATTTAATGAAAAAAGAAAAATAGATTTCTTATCGTTATTATTGAGGCATGTGTTTCATGCTCAAGGGAAATTTAGTTTTAGGTCAAGCTCCCATTGAGAGCTTCTAGGGCTTGTCATTGAGTTTGCAAGTCAAGAGAGTCATTGTCATATTGTAATGAAAAAATTATTTGAGTCGAAAGACCTTTCAAGACCTCGTCATATTGCAAAGATCAAGTTGGTCTACTCAAGTGGACAAGTCGGCCTAAAGGGTGTAATTCGACCTAGTAGAAAGCTTATATATGAGAGAGACTTCGACCTCACTTTGGACATTCACTCACCTCTCTAAAGTTCGATCAAGAAAGAGAAAGAAGTGCGAAGAAAGGAAGGATGAAGAAAAGAAAAGAAAAGCGACATTTCTGGATTTGTTTTGGGCTATTACTCTCCACACATGCGAAGGAACTAGGGCATCTATTGTAGCAGTAAAGGCAGAGTTGTAGAAGTCGAGTTAGGGCATCAAGAAGTACACCTTGCAAGCCGAGTTCTCTAGAAGAGTGAATCAACTCAAGCGAAGAGGAAAGGAGAAGAATTTACCTTTATTTTCCACACGTGCAAGGGCTAGGGTTTTTGCCGAAGGATTTGCTGAGCAGATCAAAGTTGCAGAAGAATTTATTGGCCGGATTGAAGTGATATATTGAAATGTGTAACTAGGTGACGTCTTCATAATGACATATGTAATCATGATTTTATGTATTTAATGAAAAGAGATAAATTTATTATCGTTATTTTCGAGGCATGTGTTTCATGCTCAAGGGAAATTTATTTTTAGGTCTTCTTCCATTGAGAGCTTCTAGGGCTTGTCATTGAGTCTACAAGTCAAGAGAGTTATTGTCATGTATGGAAGACCCATTTGTGCATATTGCATATTGTAAAGAAAAAATTATTTTAGTCGAAAGACCTTCCAAGACCTTGTCATATTGCAAAGATCAAGTCGGCCTACTCAAGTGGACAAGTCAGCCTAAAGGGTGTAATTGGAACTAGCAGAAAGACTATATACAAGAGAGACTTCGACCTCACTTTGGACATTCACTCACCTCTCTAAAGTTCGATCAAGAAAGAGAAAGAAGTGCAAAGAAAGGAAGGACGAAGAAAAGAAAAGAAAAGCAAGATTTTTGGATTTGTTTTGGGCTATTACTCTCCACATGTGCGAAAGAACTAGGGCATCTATTGTAGCAGTAAAGGCAGAGTTGCAGAAGTTGAGTTAGTGCATCAAGAAGTACACCTTGCAAGCCGAGTTCTCTATAAGAGTGAATCAACTCAAGAGGAAAGGAGAAGAATTTACCTTTATTTTCCACACGTGCAAGGGCTAGAGTTTTTGCAAAAGGATTTGCCGAGCAGGTCGAAGTTGCAGAAGAATTTATTGGGCTGATTGAAGATGCAAAAGAATTTGCTGGGCAGGTCGAAGTTGCAGAAGAATATGTAGAAAAGGTCGAAATTGCAGAAGAATTTACTGGGGATCGAAATTGCAAAAGTTGTTGAGGTCAAGGTTGCTAGAAAGCAGGAAATATTTGACTTGGTCTTGGAATTCATCAATTGAAATTCTATAAGAAGAGAAGAATTCTTGTGGGTTTTCCTCTCAGTTGGAGAGGTTTTCAGCCCTGGCTGATCACCTATATTCTGTGTCCTCCTGTTTTATTGTTTTTTATGGTTTGGTAGCTATTTGATGAAGAGAAAGAAGAAACTAATCAAGTTAAGTAAAAATATATCACAAGCAGTTATCGAAAGAAGGAGAAATTACCTATTCTAGTTGCCCTTAGATTTTTCAACATGGTATCTGAGCTAAGGTGACAAGACAAGGAAAGGCAACTTAAAGCAGGGCACTCAAGGGCCGAAGCACTAGAAGATCATCAAGAAGAACCATTCATCTCAAGGATCATCACATCTCAAAGAAATAAGACCTCAAAACCCTAGCTCATCCAAAGAAGGATTATACACTTGAAGCAGTGTTAAAGAAAAGATCTACAGGACGTTCCCTCCACTTAAAGGACTACTCATTGAAGCATCTTGAAGTCTATACATCCAAGGGAAGCAAGAAGAGGTGTTGTCATCATCATCAAGGAATCAAGGTTATCTCCCTCTCTTTGAAGGATCACTTTTGAAGGAAGACATCATCAAGAGGGCATCTTCTATTATCAACATCGTCATGAAAATCAAGAAGGCATCAGGTTGAAGATATTGTCATCTTCACTTGACAAGTATGTACCTTTATATTTATGATTGAATATGCCATCAAAATGACTTGTGATCTCCCTCTCTTTGAAGGATCACTTTTGAAGGAAGACATCATCAAGAAGACATCTTCTGTTATCAACATCGTCATGAAAATCAAGAAGGCATTAGGTTGAAGATATTGTCATCTTCACTTGACAAGTATGTACCTTTATATATATGATTGAATATGCCATCAAAATGACTTCATTTTGCAAGGAAAGCAACAAATTGGTTGGGTCATCAAACTTTCTTTCATGGAAGAAGAGGACAAATTTGATCCTTATAGAAAATGAAGTTGTTGAACATGTTAAGGGCTCAATCACTAAACCTCCAAAAGAAGCTCAAGCTCTAGCCAAGTATATGAAAGGAGAAATTAGGGCTCAAAGGATCCTTATAGAATCCATCAAGGATCCCCTCATACCATATATTGAAAAATTGGAGACATCAAAAGAAATATATGAGAAGCTAGTAGAATTGTTCTCTGTAAGTACTATTAGAGAAGTGATATCTTTGAGAAACGAGCTATACAAAATGAAGATCTCAAAGGAAGATGGAATAACCTCATACTTTATGAGGGTATCAGAAATAAGAGACCAACTACAAGAGTTGGGAGAAATAATGTCCGATAAAGAAATGACCACCATAGTGCTCAATGCACTACCAGAGGAATGGGGCAACTTTACATCAAGCATCTATGGAAAGAAGGAAGCTACCCCATTTAATGAACTTTGGTCATTGTGTAAAATTGAAGAAACCAGGTTGAAGGCAAAAAGTGATGTAGGATCAAACAATCAAGTTCAAGCATTTGCTGCCATGCCTAGGAGGAAAGGAAAGTTTGGAAGGTTTCGTCTTCAGAAAAGGAACAAGAAGAATATATTGAAGATCCAATGCTATGGCTGTCATAAATATGGGCACTACAAGAGAAATTGTCTTAAACTCAAGAAGGACAACAACAAAAGAGGAAGGGAAGAAGCCCTAATCACCAAAGAAGTGGAAGAACTTGAATAGAAGAAATCAAAAAGAGGAAGTGAGAGATTTCTACTATCACTGAGATAAGCTCTTTCACTAAGCTCTTTTTAGTTTTTGTAAATAATAGCTATCATGGCAAGAAGAATTGTAGGTATGATAGGATGCATCATAGTAGAAGATGGTATCAAATTAGAAGCATACCATGGAAGCAAGAGCTCATGACATCATTAAAGAAGCTTGAAAGAATAAGTTGAAGCAGAAGTCTACATGGATGTAGCAGTCATCATATAAAGGAAGTAGCTCTTGATAACCTCATTGAAAGCATAGATAATGCATATGGTTAGAAGAAGGTCATCTAGCATGATAAAATAATTTCATCATATATCATCACCATTTGGAAGGAACGTTTGCAGGATGAGGATAATAAAGATCTTTCGTTGGAATCTTCAATAGAAGGTTCACCTCTACTTGGAAGAAGCGTCTCATTGATCATTCCACCCTGTGTGGGATACATTGTTTAGAAGGATGATAGTATGAATGACAAAGGAGTGCAGCAGGTCAAGATGATTGAAGTACTCTCAATGAAGGAATGGAAGTTGCCGAAGGAAGTCTAGATGACCAAAAGGAGAAAAGAGGTATGTATATTTGATAGATTAAGTCATCATATAGTTGCTGACAGTATGGGTAAATGCTCTACCGTATGACCATGATCAAGGATCTCTTCCTTTGAAAAGATGCATGAAGGCATGGTTCTCAACATAATATGTCCTCATATGGAATATGAGGTAGTTGACAAAGATGAAGGAACTCTGAGTTCCTGGGAAGCAATATGTGAAGAAAGAAAGAAGAGATCGTGAAGGATGAAACTATGGTCACAAAAGAAAAATGGAAGTCAAAATCTGATGACTAGAAGAATTGATCATGACATCTCCATAGAGAAGAAGAATGTGACAAGGTTTGTAAAGAAATGAGACCCTTGACATATGAAGTCTTCGATATGTGTTTATGAATGTGCAGGATGTTGCGTGCAAGCAAGATGTCATGTTGAAAGGCCATCGCAAAAGGTAACTGTAATTTGATGTTCATTTTTTATTTTTGTTTGATGGGTTGATACAGGGCCTACCGAAAGAGGGTTGTAGATGTCACCTACCACTAGCACTCATGTGGTTGGATAGAAGATCCTAAAGGAAACATGACTTGGAAGAGGTAGCAATATGAAGAAAAGCCAGATGTGGACTAGAAGATCACTTTCCAATGAAGAGAAGGATGACATGACTGATATGGTTCGTGAAGGAAAGTGATGGATGACCGATGCTCTACGACTGTTGAAGGCTCCATAATGAAAAGGATGAACTTCATGACATCAAAAGAATGAGCCCCACAAACAGGTGATAGTACCATGATCTCCACCAAGAACAGAAAGTTGTTGGAAGCAAGTCCCTAGTTAAGAGGGATCTTGGACAAATCCCTGAATAAGAGGGAGCTTGGGTCAATTCCTTTTATAGGAATGGGTACATTCCTTTATAGGAATGGGTATATCTTCCCTAGTTGAGAGGGAGAGAGAGACACATCATTCTTGTCTTCATATTGTGAAGAAAGAATGGAGGATTGGGTAAGCATTTGACAATCGATACTCTTTGAGGATGTGGTAGGGCATCCAAGATAAGAGTAGTCAAAGAGGACCAATATTCTTTGAGGATTGGGAATCCAAGATAAGAATAGTCCTAGAAGGACATGCCCCGTGAACACCCGGGTGGGGTATATGCCTTGAGAGACAATGATGATTGGGCTCTCGCCAGCATTATTGTTTGATCTTGTGGAGATATAGAGTTGTTAGTCAAGGCCTTGCTATATGAAAATGCTAGTTAGTATAATGCAAATAGATGGCTTACCAATCCGACTCTTCTTATGATAATTCTTCAGATTGAGAATATCCAAGTGCCTTGTATGAATTATGAATACCTCACTAGTTAAGAGGGAGTATTGAAATTTCCTAACTAGGTTCGGTTCATAATGGCATATGTAATCATGATTTTGTGTATTTAATGAAAAGAGAAAAATATATTTATTATTGTTATTCTTGAGGCATGGGTTTCATGCTCAAGGGAAATTTATTTTTAGGTCAAACTCCCATTGAGAGCTTCTGGGGCTTGTCATTGAGTCTACAAGTCAAGAGTCATTGTCATGTATGGAAGATCCATTTAGGCATATTACATATTGTAAAGAAAACATTATTTGAGTCGAAAGACCCTCCGCGACCTCGTCATATTGCAAAGATCAAGTCAGCCTACTCAAGTGGACAAGTCGGCCTAAAGGGTGTAATTAGACCTAGCAGAAAGCCTATATATAAGAGAGACTTCGACCTCACTTTGGACACTCACTCACCTCTCTCATGTTCGATCAAGAAAGAGAAAGGAGTGTGAAGAAAGGAAGGACGAAGAAAAGAAAAGCAAGATTTCTGGATTTGTTTTGGGCTATTTCTCTCCACATGTGTGAAGGAACTAGGGCATCTATTGTAGCAGTAAAGGCCGAGTTGCAGAAGTCAAGTTAGGGAATCAAGAAGTACACCTTGCAAGCTGAGTTATCTAGAAGAGAGAATCAACTCAAGTGAAGAGGAAAGGAGAAGAATTTACCTTTATTTTCCACACGTGCAAGGGCTAGGGTTTTTGCAAAAGGATTTGCTAGGCAGGTCCAAGTGCAGAAGAATTTGCTGGGCTGATCAAAGTTGCAAAAGAATCTGCTGGGCAGGTCAAAATTGCAGAAGAATTTGCTGGACAGGTTGAACTTGCAAAACTGGACAGGTCAAGGTTGCTAGAAAGCAGGAAAGATTTGTTTTGGTCTTGGAAGGTCTTGGTCAAGGGTCGCAGGTCTTGGAATTCGTCAATTGAAGTTCTATAAGAAGAGAATAATTGTTGTGGGTTTTCCTGTCAGTTGGAGAGATTTTCACCCTGGCTGATTGCCTATATTCTGTGCCCTCTTTTCTTATTGTTCTTTATGGTTTGGTAGTTGTTTGATGAAGAGAACACTAATAATAATCAAGTGAGAGAAGATGCTAATCAAGTTAAGTAAAAATATATCACAAGCAGTTATCAAAAGAAAGAGAAATCACCTAATCTAGCTGCACCTAGATTTCCTAACATGACAGGCAAACCTGATAGGCTTGTCCTGACAATCACAGAGTTGCTCTAGTTGTTTTTCCATAGGTCCATCATTAGCATCAATTTCAGTCTTCTTTCCGGTGTTGATATTTCATTAGCAAGTTGATATGCAGGCTCTACAAGGTTGTGGTTATAATGTGTAGTAGTTTTATTTTATTTTATTTTATCGGAAATTTCTGTTTCTACCTAAAATTTCAGGCTTTCTTCGTGTAGATATATCCTTTCATAAAAATTACAGTTATGCACGGTCCTGATTCCTAAAATTGGGACAGTTGCCACACCCACACCTGATCCTTTAGCCAATTTCAGTCCACACCCACGATTTGTATAACCTTGGAACTTTTTTGTCATTGTTAAGAAGTTTGGCATTTACTTTTTTCTCAGTGTTAAGAAGTTTGGCATTTACTTTTTTCTCAGTGTAAAGAAGTCTGGCATTCAATTCTTTTAAGATACATATTGCTGCTATTATGTTAGAAGTGGCATGTGTATGGATCTTGTGTTTGGATAGTCCTAAACTTTTATAGGAAATATCAGCTGTAACTTGTATTGGATAAATTTAAAATAAGATGCATCTCCTGTGTGACAAGGCTACAGTAAGTTGCTTTATATTTTTCTCATACGCCTTTCTGATAAAATAGGATGGAAAGCCACAAAGAATGCAACTGATTTACAGTATTTATGTTGGGATTTTGGATAAAAATTACTTTAGCAAGGGTTCATCTCTCAACATATACAGTTAGATAATGAAGACTGTGAATGTGGTCAGGCCTATTGCTGGTATTATGCTAGAAGTGGCATGTGTAGGGATCTTGTGTTTGGATAGTCCTAAGCTTTTATAGGAAACATCAGCTGTAACTCGTATTGGATAAATTTAGAATAAGATGCATCTCCTGTGTGACAAGGCTACAGTAAGTTGCTTTATAGTTTTCTCATATGCCTTTCTGATAAAATATGATGGAAAGCCACAAAGATTGCAACTGATTTACAGTATTTATGTTGGGCTTTTGAATAAAAATTACTTTAGCAAGGGTTCATCTCTCAACATATACAGTTAGAGAGTGAAGACTGTGAATGTGGTCGGACCTATTGCTGGTATTATTTTAGAAGTGGCATGTGTAGGGATCTTGTGTTTGGATAGTCCTAAGCTTTTATAGGAAATATCAGCTGTAACTTGTGTTGGATAAATTTAGAATAAGATGCATCTCCTGTGTGTAAGTTGCTTTATATTTTTCTCATATGCCTTTCTGATAAAATATGATGGAAAGCCACATAGAATGCAACTGTTGGATAAATTTAGAATAAGATGCATCTCCTGTGTGTAAGTTGCTTTATATTTTTCTCATATGCCTTTCTGATAAAATATGATGGAAAGCCACATAGAATGCAACTGATTTACAGTATTTATGTTGCGCTTTTGGATAAAAATTACTTTAGCAAGGGTTCATCTCTCAACATATACAGTTAGAGAGTGAAGACTGTGAATGTGGTCGGGCCTATTATTTTGTTTTTACATCTCATTTGAGTTTAGACACTATAGTAATATGCACATTGCTCATCTTTTCCATATATTCGAACTTTCCATTTGAAAAGAATGAAACTTCGGTTTTGCCTCTTTAAATAGAAGGTCCATTTTAAAAGGTCTGGAACCAGAGGGATTTCTTCGCGTTATATATTGTTCTCTTTGTTGGAGATTGATTTGACTGGAGTATTTAAGTTGAAAAAATTGTATGGGCAAGGGCTATGAACTGTTCCCTAACCATATTTACAGTTTCAGTGGACTTGCTAGAAAATTAGTGGAAAAGGTCCTTTGAACTACAGTTTAGCTAAAGTGGCTGATAAAAGGCTTGAAGTCAGTGTTCACCCAATTAACGATTATATTTGTGAATATTGTTGCACAGATAGATGATGAGTATAGACTCACAGTAATATGCACATCTGCTGATCTTTTCCATATTTTCAAGCTTTCCATTTCAAAAGAATGAAACTTCGGTGTTCCCTCTTTAAATGAAAGGTCCATTTTAAAAGGTCTGGAACTAGAGGGATTTCTTCGCGTATATATTGTTCTCGTTGTTGGAGATTGATTTGACTGGAGTATTTAAGTTGAAAATTGTATGGGCGGGGGGTTATGAACTGTTCCTTAACCAATTTTACAATTTCAGTTGGCTTGCTAGAAAATTAGTGGAAAAGGTCTTTTAAACTGCAGTTTAGCTAAAGTGGATGATAAAAGACTTGAAATCAGTATTCAGCCAAGTAACTATTATATTTTTGAATATTGTTGCACAGACAGATGTTGAAGTGAGAACAGAAGTCGAAGAGCGTAAGGATAATATACCGAAGTCTCGAAATAGGTATGTCCTTGAACTTAAGGCATAAAGCATATTTCCGTGTGATATCAGGGAGAAAATGCGCTATCTTCAGCTTTTTGTTTTAACCATTCTTTGATTTATATTCTCTTATGATATGCAAAGTTGCAGTGGGAAGAGGCACGCGTATTCAGGGTCTGCAGGTTTGTTAATAATCTTTTCCACTGGTTTATTTTCTGCAAGGTTTCAAAAAAAGTTTAATGCATTGGACCTAACCTCAAACAGTAACCATGCAGATTGTTGTGAAGATGCATCTCTTGCGGAACCTGGGCGACAAGCAACAGAGGAATCATCGGAAGCTTCTCCTCAGACTATCCTTTCTCCTGATCATCCTGTAAATCAGCCAATGGAGACACTTCTATTCTCAATTTATCAAGTATTTCTGCAAGCTGGAAAAACGGGACTTACAGCCCGAGAAGCGGTTTCTAGAATTCTTGAAAGGGGTCTACCTGGCCTTCATGAAGGAGGGGTGGTTCCAAGAATTGAAGTGGCTAGGATTTTAAGAACATCGCCATATTTTATGCAGCTTGAAGAATCAAAATTTGTCCTTTGCAGTGCTATCATTGGCAATGAAGGGCAGCATTTATGTTCTCCAGCTAATCTCATGGAATCAAGAGAGGAAGCAGTAGCAGACGAAGTGCATGAAGAGGATGACTTTCGAATGAAAGAGAATCAGAGTGGGAGTTGGCAATATTTGGCGGCATTGGCAGCAATTCGAAGGGCGAGAACAAGGAGACGGAGTTTAACATTGAGCCAGTCAAAAGTTGGCCCATTCTTGTCATGAACCTGTAGGTGAAAAGGGGAAGTTCATTGTTCCTAGGAAGCGGTGACTAAATTATCAAGCAGCAGTGCAAGACCCCCTTCCTAAATTTTGAAGCAACAGTGTAAGACCTTAGCAACCGACATGATGTGAAAGGCTGGACAATTTCCCATCAGCAGCTAAATGCTACATTCAAGATCTAAATGGCGAACAGACTTTGTCAAGGGTTATGACACAAGTATCTATGTTCAATAGAAGAATTATTTTTGCAAAACAAGTCGAAAGAGGTTGCCGTTGGAGAATATTTGAGTTCTCAAGTAGATTATGGTAGGGGAAGTTTTGGTCATCAAGATTCTTCCAGCACAGTGCTTCGCTATTGAACTCTATTTGAGCATGATACTTGTGTGCTTCCACATTGGAAGTAGATTATAAATTTAATTTGGCTTAGGCCATTATTTGGTACTGCAACAGGAGGCATGTGGCGTGAATCTGGTAACTTCCATGATTCTTCTTTCCACTGTATACCCTTCTGCAGCAATTCATTAAAATTCCTGAAAATATTGGGTTCGTGAAATTGACAAGATGGCTCATCGCTGCCGTGAGGTCAGATTTTTTCGTTTCCCTTAAATTTCCTCAATACATGGCCAACTAGGTTTGATTCCTCTGCATGCCAACTGCAGACAGCAGCTCAAGAGTTGGTTGATAAAGCCAAATCATTACTGGAAGATGTGAATTATGTAAATTCTTTTCTCATGGGAAAAAATATATATATTTCCTGAACATGGAAAGTCTTGTTTAAGTACTTCAGATAATATAATACGCAAATGCCATTTCTACAATTTATTGTAATCTTTGTCTCCCCCCTCAGAATTCATGGATAGGAAAGTGGGAAAACTTACTGTGAAGAAAAGTTGTCTTTTACCTCATGTTTATGTCGCAAAGTTTGATGAATTTGGGTAAATAAATCAGTAAGTTTTTCTGTGCAATTTCAATTTAGAATTTTAGATCAGTGATGACTTTGATTTAAAATTTGACACTTCGTCGAGTTTTCGCAGCTATTAGGTTTTCAGCTTTAATATTTGGATTACTTTTAAGGCGGTTGATTTAATCTTAGTCAAGATTGGGAAGTTCACGTGTATTACGGTACCAATAAAATGTTCAGCGCATATTTGACATAGTGCAGTGATCGTTTATGATCTTTTCTTGGACGTAATGATATTATAGCGGGTCTACAATTCGATGATAAGTTTACCCTATTGACCGGATAAATGCATACAATCACAATAATAAAAAAATGTCATTTGAATGATGCATCAAAAGTTTGAAATTAAATGTAAAATTATGTATAGATTTATGAGAAAGTTGTCAACTGAATGATCAAAAACATGCATCAAAAGTCTATTGTTTGATTACACGATGTTGTTCTAAGTAGAGGCCTGCATGCAGCAATTTATTTTTACTCCTTAAAAATCCGTGTACATCAAGCCTTTGTAAGGTATATAATATGTACTGTAAGCCGCATTTAGTAATATGATATGAATGTTATCAAATGTGTATGATGAAAATTAGTATCTCGCACATAATAATTTAATATAAATGTTGGAAAATATGTATGATGGAGATAAGTATTTTTATGGACAGGAATGCCGCTCTTCATTCATCGGTGTTCTTTTACCGCATATTACTTATATGTAAGCAAATGTATTTCCGTTGTACCATTAATATTTCTGAAAAGGGTTCATCAGGGTTCCATAATATTAAATCCAAAAACGATGTTGTTGAGGAGGGTGTGATTTCAGATGCGAGAAAGTTGTGGACAACCGCATGTTTCTACGCGTTCTTCAATTGTGATGTATGAAAATCTATAATTACACCCTTCGATTAATTCTTCCAATGATAATTCTGATAGATGTCTAAAATTTTAGACCGGAACTCAGCGAAAAAACTGTTGGGTGGACGGCGTTTTAAAGGAGGGCTTTGGATTGAATACTTGTGCTCGAGGCATTTTGGTTTATTATAGTTGAAAATATTACCGCTGGATATCAACCAGTTGGAAATTCTTATTTGTTTATTTGTAAGTAAAGGTGGCTGTTTTATCGGTATTGAACACCGACTTGTGTCAGCTGTCTCTTCAGCTGCATATATGTGTTTATTTGGAGTAACAATTGCCAAGTTTATTTGAGTATATACTATATTCTTTCACTTTGCGTGTACTTGAGTATACTCTTACTTTGTGTGCGTCTCATTCAACATGACTTGATGAGATTTGTGCAAGTCTGAATTCTCTCACGAGAAGGGCCCATGCTGATGAGATTTGTGCAAGTTTAATCTTTACAGATGACAGATTAGATGTTCTCTGCAGGTAATTGATCTGTGGTACTGGCAGGACAGGTTATTGGCATTAAAGGAAAGGTTCCATACTCTCTTTCCAGCATGTTTACAGGAATTGGAATTCAGGGGTGGATTCTTTATCTAAAAGAGCTCTCACCTTGGCCTCTGGAATCGTATTCTTTGAAGAATGGCAGTTAACAATTCTGATTGAAAGAGGCAGCTTTCCTTTAGGCCACCTGAGTTATCACAGTTTTTGTACTCTCTCAGAGACGATGTTAATTTTTTAAATTTTTTCAGATATTATTGTTGGTCAGTTTCTGTACCATGCTGTAGTTTCCACAAATTGTTAATATTTTGTAATGGTTTTTTTGGGCAGTCTGTTTGTATAACGGGAATATCTTCTGTAGGATCCATAGGGTCCTGGCTGAATTGCATATGTCTAGATTTACTGTGTGATGCTTTTGGCTTCCATCATTTTCTGTTTTGTTTTCTGTATGTATCTTTGATTTCTTCTATGGAATAACAAGGTACGGCTTTTTTCTTTTGAGAAAAAGATTAGAGTTAAAGCGAGTTTAGAGATTATGATTTAATTTTTGGTTGGTATTCGTAGTGTGATTTGAAATTGTTCGTAGAAATAGAGTTTGGAGTTGTGTACAAGCAAGGATAATGTTTGAAATGTTTTGCAGGCCTTGTTCGATTTTCTGTTTGGATGAACAGTTAAAGATTCGATTTTCTGTCTATTGGATGAAGAGATGAGAGAGAAATCGGCTGTGCACATTTCTAAGGGTGACAAAGGCCTGTCTCTAAGTATGAAGAATCGTTTTGGGTGCTTGAAGAATTTGATTGAGTTTTACAGTGTTTGAAGGTTTTCCTTAGGTGAGTTTTACAGTTGGTGACACTGCAAATCTTTTTCTCTCTGCGGATACTGCCAATCGTTCTTTCTATCTGTGGATGAGCTTATTGCATAATACAAATGGGTTCTAGTTGGAGGAGATGCATGCGGTTCAATGTTTTTGGTAGTGTCATAGGTGATTAGATGCATTGGTAGTTTATTTATTTTTTTAAAGTTGTGACAGGTTGGAAGATTCACTGTAGAGGGAATCTTGACATTCAATCAGCTGGAACCTTTTGACATATGTTAGTAATTTAGTACCTGCTGATGGGATTGGAACTGGCACCTCTGGACATAGAACTAATCAAATACTCAACAATATTCACATTGACATAAACGGGTTTAACAACATCAAATACCTCCAACAATATACGTATTTGTATTTATTGCGAGCAATAAAGAAGCAGTAGGCTACCGAGTTATTTGTATACACACCCTTTCTGCGCACCGTCGCAAGCTTTTTCTCATTTTTGAATGTCATACATTTGCAAAATGTCAAACTGATGGGCACGAGCACACCTTTACTGGCAAAGTGGTTCAAAGTCCGTGATTCATGTCTCAAGTTCCATCCTTGATTAAGAAAACCAAATGGATTACAGTAAAACCTTACGCTTGGAAAAACTTACCTCAATTATCAGGTTGTCCTGGTTCCTCGTATCTGTACAAGTCGTTCCATGAGAAACAATGATTGTACTCAAACAACTCTTTTGGCCAAACACGAAATGAAGTCGCAGAATTGTATTGTATTATTGGTAAGAAACGTATGCTTTTATTATTCGAGACACTGAAACTATATATTATTGCCTTAAAGTTGAATATCCTCTATGATAGTCCAGCCTAGGCTAGAAGCTTCTAAGAAATTTAATTGTTTGGATGCTGTTTGTTGGTGATTATTTGCAGTTGTTCATTGTGATGTACATTCATCCATAAGCCACGAGTAGCTCCTACATCCACACAACGGACAACACTAAAAAAAATGAAGAAAAAAGTCCCTTATACATGTTAAACCGTGAAAGCCCTTGAGCACCGTAGAATTTATAGCTCGGGAAACTCTAACTTAAACAACTCAACTATAAAACATGAGATCCCGTAAATATTGAAAACTGTAACGACAACAATTATCTAATGTAGAGGGATTGCATGAAGTTGATAAAAACATGTAGATAGTGAGAGGGTATGACTTTACCGGCAGCTGGTAACAATCAAACTTTGCTCATTTAATTTTGGATATTGCTGCTTCCGTGTTTTTGGTTCAGACGTTTCGGGTGGGAATGCTTTCACCATCATCAGGGAATTGAGATTTGACGGGCGCGACGAAAATACAGGTGCCAAACCCATTCAAGAGCTCTTAAATAAATAATTTCCATTATGACTTTAATACAGAAATGGACAATGAAATTGTCTAGTTTACGCAGTTTCCAAGTGCATGTATGCATTTATCCGCATCTAATAAAAGCGAAAACTATTTTTTTCATTTTATATGTTATTTGTGGCTGTGTTTTAGTTGGTTGGGAGAGGATGTTGTCATGGTTACATAATGTCTTTAAAAAAACATTGCACTTGTATTTCCCATTACGACTGAAGTATTTGTGAGGTTTCAGCTTGATATAATATAATATGTTTTTATAATTAATTAATATGATTAATAAGGTGTAATATTATATATAGTTAGATATTATTTTCATTATGGCTAAAGTATTTTTGAGGTTTGAGCCAAAGTATAATATAATATGTTTTATAAGTGTAATAAGTAATATATTACATATAATTAGATATTATTTGTGTTATAGGTAAAATATTTTTGAGATTTTATCTAAAATATAATATGTTCTGTAACTTATTATTATTGTAATATGATGATTTCTATTTATTTTGTAATAATATATTATTTTATGATGATAAAATTTAAGATTATATTATATGTTTTTGAAGAGATTTTTATTTATTTATTTTTCAATTTTATAATTAATTATTATTATTATTAAGATGTAATATATAATATATCACTTATAATTAGATATTATTATTATTAAAATGTAGTATAATGATTTGTATTTGTAATTTTTTTTTAAATGATATATTATTTTATCACTAATATATTAAAATTTGAAATTATATTAGATATGTTGTAAGAGTTTTTTTTGTTTTTTTATTCATTTTTATAAATTAAAAAAAATAATTTTGTTGAAAAATAAATTTATTAATATTGATTATGACATTTAATTTAACAATAATTTTTTTTAATAAAGCTACACTTAATTTAGGTAATTAACTTTAAAGTTGACATGAAATTTGAAGTCCATTCAACAACTTAAATTAGCCTATTGAACTTGTATCCTCAATTTCTTACACAACCATTCCTTGATCGTGAGAATTCTCATTTATATGAACATTTGTAAAAATGATGATTTATCATGTGTTTGGATGATACACTGAGCACTAATAACTCAAGTGTTCCAACTTACAGTTCTTATTAGAAAAGTGTGTCTAAAGATCATGAAGTGAAGTGAATTATAGTGGAATTTTAAGAAAGTGCATTAATGACTCAAATGTTCCAACTTACACTTCTTATTAGAAACATATGTTTAAAGATCATGAAGTGGAGTGAAGTGAATTATAGTGGGATTTTGCCCACTTTGGGTTTTTTTAGAGCTATCCCATCACAACTCGACTATAATGATGGTTAAGATTATGACTATCACAATCATATAAATTAAATGACTCTTAAATGTTGATAGAGATCAATCCACCTCAAAATACATTAAAAAAAAAAAAAAACAAAATTATAGATTAAATTAAAGATTATAAAATAAATTAATATACGAGTTAAACTTATATACATTTAATAAAACACCTAACAAGAAAAATATAGTAAAGTAACAATAAACAATAAGAATTCAATTTAATGACATTTAATGGATGTGCATCAACATAATTAAATAAATCTCAACTCCTTATCTTAATTACTATTACAAATATTAGGTGAATACATCTTGACTACTAAAAATATTTTGTTGATATTCAGTGAGAGTTACATGTTCATCATCCACTTAATAATTAAAATGAAATTTCTGAATCTTTAATTCAAAATAGACATACCTATTATGATAATAAATACATATTGCTAGCTCTACACAAAACTTACTCATATTTTTTTATAATATACATCTCTATCAAAATTATATTTCTATATTTATAAAAGACATTTTATTATTATATATATATATACCAGATCGTACTGATAATAAAATTCCTTTAACATATATATTTAAATAATTAATAAATATTTAGTATATAGATTTAAATAAATAATAAATATTTACTTATGTAAAAATCTTATTAATAAAACTAAAAATTCAGAAACAAAAGTTTTTTATTCTAAATAACATGTAGGAGATTTGATTTGTATCGGTAACATGTTTTAATTTTGAATACTATTTATTTAACTATGTAAAATAGAATATTGTGAAAAGTGATATTATAGACCTACCAATATCTATTATCAATACAGTCCAATAATTTATACATCATAAATTGAAGCACCGTATAACCAAGTCATTAATATTCACCACTTTTAAATACAATTATACAGTATTGAATATTGTCGCAAGTGATGCATTGACAGTTAAAAGACTTAATTATGTAGTATTGAATATGATAACAAGTGATGTATCAACCGTCAAAGATGTATCATCTACACAAATCTAACAACTTACACATCATCAACTGAAACATTCACTCCTGTGTAAGTGAATAGTATTAACAATTTTCAATTCAAACCGAAGTATTCACACTCTAGCTGAGTGAATAAATAGTATTCACCACTTTCAATTCAAACCCGGATAAAATATAAAACACAATCATTCATTTTTATTATTTATCCACATCATTCCAAGAAATCCCCCTTACCTCAATTTCCACATCCTTCAAATAAATATGGATATACGTGAAAAACATGCCTGATACAATGCAACGAGTCGTCCATACGTAACTGTGGCAGGTCAGGTTTAAAATGGCAGTTCTGAATCACCTTGGCCGGAACCTACGTAGATTTTCATATTTGAGACTGAGCAACTGTTTATTTAGCTGGCGTTGAGGACGTAGGAAGCCGGTTTAACTATAAATAACATGAAAACTTGGACGTGGAAGAACTGCCAACGGGTCTGCTTTTGTAATGTACATACATGCAAACTAATGGGGTTTGGAGTTAATATTTAGGTAATTGAGAAAAGATGCCATGCATATTCGAACCAAAAGATTTAAATTAAGGGTTTAAATGAAGGTAATTTAAGAATTGAGGTAATTTATATTAGGATTGGAAATTGAGAGAAGTGGTGGTATTTAAAGATATTATTGTTGAGTGTTAAAGGTCAAGAAGACAAATTTACGTGGGGTATTTCTGTTTTTAAATAGACTATATTGCATGTGAATACCATGGGTTCTCATAAATCTAGAGTTAGAAAAACCGTGGTAACTTGACCGAGTCAAGTTTATCTGAACTACCCTGACAATCCCCCCCTTAAAGTTGACTTGGGGAGATCAATATGGTCCTAATCACTCCATTGAAGTCCCTATAAAAAGATTACCATCTATCAATCACTCCATTGAAGTCCCTATAGAAAGATTACCTTCTACCAGAGTACATGGGTAACTAGTCGTTGTATCCGCTAGTTATCTAAAAAACCCTTTTCTTCATGTACATGGTTCATTAATCATCTCACATTCTCACATCCTCCCCTCCCTCCCCCCGCGCCCAACAACCTAGGATATCTGCTAGTTATCTAAAACATCCTTTTCTTCATGTACATGGTTCATCAATCATCTCACATTCTCACACACCCCCTTCCCTCCCCTCGCCCCCAACAACCTAGGATATCTGCTAGTTATGTAAAACACCCTTTACTTCATGTACATGGTTCATCAATCATCTCACATTCTCACACCGCCCCTACTCCCCCCGCAACCCCCAACAACCTAGGATACTAGTATACTTGCCACCCTGACACCTATCCAAGTGGTCCATTCCACAACTTGATAACTCTATGCACCACTGCACTATATGTATGCTTGATCAAAGTATTAAGGTCTTACAACTATTGACTTCAAGATAGTGTATGAGTACACCCACCACCCTTGTACATATCCATGTGGTTCATTCCACAACTTTAGTCATCATGTGCTGCTATGCAACATGATGCTTGAACAACAAATGTTACAACTTCTTTAGTGAATACACTTGCATATGGTAGGATTTCATATCTTGGATAAAAAGCCCTTAGGGTGTTCACGCACACCATCGCGACTCTCATCACATGTCACTATCCTCAAATACCATTGACTCCATCTCCATTTTCTCGTCCATATGACCACTCTCTCGCTACATCTCTAACTTTGCTAATCCATATCTTGACTTGGCCTTTCTTGCTACTTGCCTCCTTTCTCCTTATATCTCCAACCCATGCTATTCATCCATCTACATCCTCGTTATCATTGTATGTCCTTTTCTTGCTATTCTTGAAACTGCTGCACATTTGCCTCCTTACATAGCTATCAATCACTTTCAGCATGTGTTCATCCACCAATACATTGTCCAATGAGTCATGCTTGATTGCCTCAAATACAGTGCTTGAACAACAAATGTTACAACTTCTTTAGTGAATACACTTGCCTATGGTAGGATTTCATATCTTGGATAAAAAGCCCTTAGGGTGTTCACGCACACCATCGCGACTCTCATCACATGTCACTATCCTCAAATACCATTGACTCCATCTCCATTTTCTCGTCCATATGACCACTCTCTCGCTACATCTCTAACTTTGCTAATCCATATCTTGACTTGGCCTTTCTTGCTACTTGCCTCCTTTCTCCTTATATCTCCAACCCATGCTATTCATCCATCTACATCCTCGTTATCATTGTATGTCCTTTTCTTGCTATTCTTGAAACTGCTGCACATTTGCCTCCTTACATAGCTATCAATCACTTTCAGCATGTGTTCATCCACCAATACATTGTCCAATGAGTCATGCTTGATTGCCTCAAATACAGTGCACTTGTTCAACGACTTTGCCATAGTAACCTTGGCAACACAATTAGCTCTTCCTAAGTTTGACACACTGCGACTGCCACCTATCATGGCCGTTTATTGAAACCTACAATGTTCTTGACCATGCCACGAAGCCAACTAGAATGGATTTCATTCAATCTTTTCTAGTCACCATAACTTTCACATGCCTTCACAACATAGTTGACTCTTCATCCCTGCTCTCTTCACCATACAAAGAGACCGCTCCTTACAAAAACCTACAGAACAACAAATCCACAGAAGCACCTGCCTTCACATAGAAAATAAATTACATTCGGTAACACCACATCTTTTTGGCCTACGCTGATCAAAAAAGACAAAACCTTGTTGGGCTTCTCCTGACCTTGGATATCGGCCTCCACATTTACATAGCTGACAAGCTGCTCCAATTCACAACCTCCTACTTGATGTCCTTGTAATTTTACAGTTAACCACAAAAATGTTCTGCTCCTCTACCATTCTTTTTTTTTGTAACATTGCTCATTCTAGAGATGCATCTGTATACTCGGCTTATTATGCTGTTCCAATCAAAGAACAAGCACTGTAGAGCTCCTTGGGGCCCAACGGGCCTGGTTACCATTGTGGACTTTTTAAAATGCACTTGTGGCTACATCTCTGGCTTTCTTAGCCGCTACAACTTTTCCTTTGACAATCATTTTTCCCGTTTTCAGATGATTCTCAAACCAAAGCTAAAATTATAACCTTAGACTTGTCTATGGGTCTACTTTAATTACTCTTGCATCCATTAATCTATAGGTCTCACTCATGGGACCATATGTCACTTCGTATCCTCCACAAAAAGATGTGCTTCCCCTAGCTTCCGGTTACACAAGGACTTGAGAACTTGACTTTGTTCTCACATTAATAGCCAGTTGGTTGGTATCAGAATTCATTCTGTGATTGCATCCAACTCCCTTATCTTGTGGCTTTCAGGTTTCCATTGTGTGATATTTCAACCCGCTTCACTGTCCTTAGGCATCACTCTTGCTCTTTTCCTCTAGTGGGGTCACTGCCACCTCTGGTCTTGGTTGGCAGGGCCTCTTCACAACCAATCTATTGTCATTTCTCTACTTGCGTCCAATTCTTGGATTGCCACTATATTTTTTTTTGTTCATGGTCTAGCGACTTCTGCCAAAAAATATCTGTCGCTCTCCATCATTCACTTTGTGGATTGATTAATCTCGACCTTCCATTCCAAATATTTTCTCTTGCACCTTGCACAACTTTTTTCACACATACTCTACCAGGCCATCCCAACTATAATATTCACCATGTTCTGATACTAGTTGTTATGATGACAAAACTAAGAGAAATGGTGGTGTCTAAAGACATTGTTGCTTGGAATCCCAATGGTCGATAGAACAAATTTACCTGTAGTCTTTTCGCGTTTAAATAGGCTATATTCCACTTGAATACCATGGGCCAATACCATTGTTGTTAGATAAACTTGACCTTGTAGTGGAGTTGAGGTTGTGCCACTAGCTGTGGTTAACAGTGGTGGTTTTGGGCACCTGGTATTGGTCATAGAAAATTTTAGGGGCAAATCTTAGCCCATGGGAGAAATTTAAGGGATTTTTATATTTTGGAGAGGCGAATTTTTTATATTACAACGATTGTCTATATTTAGCCCAACAATTATTTAAAAAATAAATAATTATTATACTTTAGCCCAAAAAAATAAGCGCCGTAAATATTCCAAGCCCCAATTACCCTGGTTTGTAGGTCGGATTTGCTCCAATTGCCTCGATTTTTAGGGCGTATTTTCTCTAATCGCCAATCACAGGTTGGATTTGCTCCAATCGCCTTGATTTCCAAGAATGGCACTGGATAGGGGCTATTTCACCCTCTACTATTCCCGGAAATCAAGGCTGGGGTTGAGTTCCCCCTGGATTTTAGGGGTTTTCCTTTATAAATTTGTATCTAGTCCTCCTCATTGTTGAGCTGCCAATAAATAGGGCCCAAAATCACGGGTTCCTGAGATAGTTTTAGAGAATTATAGTCGTGCTAAACCAAAAATTAGGGCACTGTTTCTAGCCGCAGGTAGCTGCAACTATAGGGTTTGCAGGAGTAGCAGGATTAAGGACCGAGGGTTGCAGGACCAATATTTATCATACCTAAACTCATCTTGAGGTAAATGCAAAAGGGTTTATGAGGCCACTTCTACTCTGATAGACTTGAAGTTCTTGAGGAAGATTCATGTTCTTGAACCAGAGCATGAAGATGCTTTCTGAGGTAGTTTGGGGGAAATATTAAGGCGTACATAGTTTGGATCACCTCCTAAGCAGCTTGACTAGCCATTTGAGGTAACTTGACACACTTCCTGAAGGTGAAATCTAGTGGTTTTGGTAAAATATTTTGTAGCGGATGGTAGTGAGCTGTCCTGAGGTTATTTAGACACTACTGGTCTTAGATTTGTAAAGCAATGATAAGTTGGGAATTTTTTTTCCCATTGTGTTGATAAGTATATGGTAGCTCAAGTCAATTCATAGGACGATATGGAATATTTGCTTACTAGGAAACTTTGTTAAATTATGATTGTGTTACTGGAACTATTGGTGGAATTACAATATTGTCTTGGATGGAATTTTATATATTTTGATCGCTAATACTTATTGTGGAATGGAAAATGTATTGTTCATATACTATATTTTTGAATGGACTTTTTACTTCATCATTTAAAATAAGCAAACAATAATTGTTGAAACCCTAGTATCTAAGAAAACCCGGGGAAAAATTACCCTAGTTTACTACATTCGAGCCTTGCTCTAAGCTCATTTTTAGTGCATCTATTAAAAAATTTGCTTAGCCCTTCCATGGTCATTTAAAAGTACCAGGTTGTGGAAACAATCCATCCTTTATCCTATCAACACAGTAATTGCTAACTTTCTTAATCTCACTGATTGAACACAATGCTTCTATCCAAATTCATATGCCAATTTGTTGACATGGAAACCACACTCTATCATAATATCCAAAATATCAACAACTACTTCAAGTTTGTCATAGATCACAAATATTATTTTGTGGTTGCAACATTATTTGTTTTCCTTGAGATTGAACCAACACTACACATATCTCCACTGGTTTCCACGCAAATCCCTTATGTGTCATCCAAGAATCGAGGAGCCTATCCTTGTCATTATTTCCATATCCCAACATTAACACCTTTTCAAAAATGTCTATAAAATAATTGTATTTATTTTTCTATCAAATGAGGCTTCGTCACCCCCTTTTCATGACCCATATTTTATGTCAAGGAAACTATAGTGGTCTAAATGGACCATTTCACCCCACCTATGTGACTCTTATGAGACAAATGATGGTCGACTAAGTTTAGGAACTCAAGTCTGCCATCCTCATTGACCTATAACAACATAGATCTGAAATTATTTTGCCTTCTTGGAGTAGCAAGGATGTTGTTTACAACGTCAAATTTTACTTCTATATGGTGAATCATGGGATTGGTATGTTCACAACACCTCCAACTCAATTCGATTGTAAAATTAGGCATAGATCTAAGCTAATCCTTAAAACATCTTCAAAAATATGACCTTGAGCGCCTGATTTTCCGGCATATAGTACTCAGATTTGGGCTAACATAATCATAAATGACCCCTTCATGCTTTGTTGTAGAGTTGAAATGATTATAGATTATATCAATTGCTTTTACATTTGAATTTGGAAAAGGTACCAACTCCCATCCAGATAAGAGTTCCTTCTTTCTCAAGTGGTTTCATCATTTATCCTTTTTTCTGCTGAAAATGTGGCTATGCAAACACTTCCCCCTCTGTATAGGGGATCCTTGTAATCTAATGCCAAGACTAGTCCTTCATCCTTGTTGTCATCACTAGGGGGATCAAATTCTAACTAAGTTAAACAAATATTAGTATCATCTTGCTCATGTCGACAAGGGTTGTCAACAATACTACCAACTTTGGCACTAATGTAATAATATATGGTTGTAATTGCTTTGGAGCCTTACCTAAAACAAGATCAATGTTCTAAGCTAATTATGGACTTCGTTTAGATTTCATGCCACCTTGGGGAATTGCACCATCAAGTGCCCTAAGGCCATTTAATCTTTTGAATTTGCTTAGAATTGTCCACTCTCAAATATTTTTGTGAAGTTGAACTTGGAGGTGGTGAAACGTGCCAAATTGTGGCCTTTACCACAAACATTATTGCTAGTAAGTCAATGCTATCTACCAATGTTGTAAGAATTACACCCCCCCCCACATGGATTAGAAGTCAGAATTGTATACTATGCAGATTTTTGAGCGAATAACAGTTGTAACGTCACACCCGAATTTTAGAACCGTGCTTCACTTAGAAAATCAGGGTTCCTGGAATTCTAGGAATCATGATGGTTTTGCAAGCCGACATTAGAGGAAATTTTAGCCTAAAAGTGTCCATGAAATTTTCACGTAATTTCCATGTCATAATATGTAAACCAATCAAAATATTTTAAATTTAAAAGAGGTACTTGTAAATATTTTAGAGGGAAAAAGAAGAAAAACTACTTTTTAAAAATGTATTTTTGGCTTATCTCCTTGTAGGTTTACTCAAATTTAAAGTGTAGACACTCGTTGGACGTGGAATTAAATTACACATCCAACAAGTACCCATTATACCCACTTTTGAGAAAACACACATTGATAAAAAAATGCAGATATATTAAAAAAATGTGTTCAACATGCTTTTTAATGTATATGCAATTTTTATCAATGCGGGTCTTCTCAAAAGTATGCATAATGGGTATTTGTTGGATGTGAAATTTAATTCCGCATCCAACGAGTGTCTACACTTGAAATTTTAGTAAACCTATAAGGAGATAAGCCAAAAATATGATTAAAAATAGTTTTCTTCTTTTCCCTCCAAAATTCATAACTCTTATTTTATTATTTTAACTATTATTTTATTATTTTTCCTTAGGAAGCCACTTTTAGGCTGGAATTTCCTCTAATGACCACAGTTCTGCCACACTTCCCATGTGGTTCTAGAAAGGACTTGCATGGTTTTTCGGGGCACTTATTTTTTTTATTGGAATTTTGGGACCACTATGTGAGGAACCATGCTTCTCGAACACTCCCCATTTAGAAAATCAGAAAGGCAGAAAGATTTTCTTATTCTTGATAATTACTTGTGATGTTTCTTGTTATTACAATTCTTTATATCTTCTTTCTTTTAGTTCATCAAGCAATTACCAAAGAAGCAACACATAAAACAATAGACACCAGATGTATGCACTATGCTAGGGCAAAGGCCCCCTCGAGGAGAAAACCCAGTCAAGAAATTCTTCCTTTCAATAATATTCTTTTAGACTCTTCACCCTAGACCAAGACCAGACCTTCCCTCCACACCAAGTCAACGTCCTAGAATCTCGACCCCTTTCCAACAACTTCGACTAGACAACAACTTCTGACAACAGTGAAACTTGTAAGACTTCAATCTCCCAATCTAGGGCACGAAAAATAAAGAGAGAGGTACCAAAATTTTGATTTTCTTCTTCTCCTTAGGCTCTACCCAACTTGCACTTCCTTTGGATTCCCGACAACAAACTTCGCACTTTTACCAGCTACAAGTGATATCGAACTTCTTGTGTGAGAGAGTGTTCCAAATGAATTCAATGTGCTTGTATTTATAGGCTCCATGTGAGGTCGAATTAGGGTCCTTAGGCCAACTTGATTTCATAAAGGCCGAATTGATTTCTTCTAGGCCGAATTGGTGTGGAGGATACATAAATCATATTTGACTCAATACTTAACCTTTTTACATGATTCAAAAGCCCAAGAAGGGTCTCTTTAAAAGTACAATGACTCTATGACTCAGAATAAATCCTAGAAGTCCTCAATGGGAACTTTGACCTAAAACATTGTGACCCAAGCATGAAACCCATGCTTTAATAAGTCACAATAATAATAATAAAAAATATTTTCTATATTCTTTGACAAGTACATTACAAGATGACTCAAATACATTAAATGAAGACCAAACCTAGTTACATTTTCCAACACCCGAGGCCCTCCCCAATGGAAATCTTCCCCTTATCTTCAAGGTTCGACCAAGTTGAACCTCATGCACTTGGTCAACAACCTATAGATTGAAAAATTCATTTAAAAAAATACAACATTTCTTCAAGGGTTTCAAACTTATTTTTTCTTTCAGGCAGAAGAATTTACAAAGAGGATTCTCCATCAAAATACATCACAATTCAATTTTGTTTTGTGGATTTTCAATCCATGTGAAGGGGCTAATTGCTTGGACAACAGATTTTGGGAATTTTGAAAGGATTGTACAGAGAAATTTCTGAAGATCTGCACTAAAGGTGTTACCAAACTTGTGTTCTAGGCCAGGAGCCTTAACCATAAAAGATTTTCACAGAGATTGGAAGCAATTTTTGGCTTATGCAAATTTTGGATTTTTTTTTTTGAGGCTTTATTGATTTTTTTTCTTTTTTAATAAAGCCTTAAGGAGAAAAATAATGTTCTTTTCCTCTATCTAGGATTAATTGTAAATTTGTAATGCCTTCCCTCTCTCAAGAGGCTTTAGGCATACTGCCTCCCTCTTGTCCCATGTCATTTTTAAAATCCTTTGTCCTATCCCAAGTTGTTTTTAAGGGGGGATATTACGATATTAAACCTTAGGTGTTTCTTAAGACCAACTTGGTATAATGTATTATAGTGATGTGTGCTTTGGTTATCCAATGGTCACCATTCTATCTCATGCATATATGCTCCGATGGTGCTCATGTGCTAGCTATTTATGACAACCGATCTATGTCTTATCACCTAATTGGTCCATGATCTCTATTTAAAGATCATGGATGGTCACTTGTCTTGCATGATGAAGACTAGAGTATTGTATTGGATATATCCCTTCAATTCTTGCCCAGTAGTACATTCTATTGCTTCATGGATGTCTCATTTTGAGGGTTTTACCATGTAAAGCTTGGTTTCTTAGTTTATGGTCAACATGAGTTATTCCTAAGTGGTATCCATCCTTGTAAGTAACCCACTTGTGATTGCCTAATATTGTATCAAAGTGCTTGTGAGGTTCACTCCTCATGGTTCAAAGATCGAGCTAGTTATGTTGTGTATTTGAAGAGCTTCATATCCCTTCTTTTGGTTTTGACGTTAGACCTTTGGAGCTCATATTATTAGGTCTTGAAGGACTGGGGTGGTTGTCCTATTCCAACAAAATCTGTGTATTTTTGGGAGAGCTGCCCACTCCATGTATTATAGTCAAATTTCAATGCTTGGTCTTTTGCTTATGTTGGGGCCATTAATGCTCACTTGCATTTTAGGTTCTTGGGATTCATGCCACTTCATATGGTCATAATTGTAGATTTGTAGACAATCACAAGGGGACCCAAGGTTTACTTAAGGGTTTGGTCCACCTTAGTTGCACAATCTAGTATATATACATGTAAGGCTTTGGCCTAGTTTTGGAATATAATCTAGATAAATAGATGCAAAACATAGTATATCTCTGTGTGTCCATATTTCATTTCATGAGCAATGTTTCAACTTTTATGTTTCTTCGTGGGTGTTTCCCTCTTTGAGGGTTTTACCACATAAATATTGGTGTCTCAATTTTTTCAATATGAGTTACTCCTCTGTGGTGTTCATCCTGTGAGTAGCCCACCCGTGATTTCTCATTATGGTATCAGAGTGCTTGTGTGGTTAAATACTTTTTTATTCAAAGATTGAGGCAGTTATGTTGAGTATTTGAATAGATTCAGATCCTTTGTTCTGGTTTTGAGGTTAGAATTGTGGAATTCTCCCACAATTCTCCTTATTAGCTCTTGAAGTTCTGGAGTTATTTTTATGTTTCAATAGAATATGTGTTTTTTGGGAAGATCTGACTGCTCCATGTATTACATAGTCAATGCTTGGTGTTTTGATTCCTTGTACTACAATAACTCTTAAACATTGTTAGGCACACCATCATTTTCACTCTCAGACTCCTTTATTACCTCAAATACACTATACCTCATGTTCCAAAGTTAATGCCTTTAGTTAAAACTATACCTCTTGTTCCAAAGTTTATGCCTTTTGTGTATCTTGTATCAAATGGGATCTCTAGAATTTCTACCACTTCTTGGATAGTCCCTGGCAATGGAAATAATGCTTCTCTGGAATCCTCTCTTTTGAGAACAAAATATCTCTTCCAGGGTACACCATTTGCTGAAGAAAAAGAGGATGGATTACCATGTACAAGTGATTACAATGGAAATCTACATACATATTCTATTGTTCCTCTTGCTTCTCAAAGTACAAATGTTGTAAAGGGCTCCAGTTCTACAAAATGCTTAAGATATTCCGGTGCCATTAAATGTTCCATTTTGATACATCTTCATTAACCCAGATGAGGTATTGATTTCTAGATTAAACCAACTGACATGATTTTGTGAAGAGCCTTGGGGTAAATTAGAGAAATTTCTATTGTCTCTGTTCTCTGCTGCCATGTTCTTTATATCTGCACATGTCACTGAAATTGATATGCTTTTCCCTAGTAGCCACAACACTGGTGCAAAGGGAAAACATTATTTCTTCCCAAATGTCTGACTAGATTGGGCATTCACTTGCTACAACAAAGCTGAGTTACTTTGTCCATTGAAATAAACTATTGCTTTGTCCATTGTTCACAATTGAAGTAGTATGGTTACCTAACCAAAGTTGTGCTATATTTTTGAAAACAAAACATTTATTTTTAAGTATTGTTTCCATCCACTTATTTAACAAAAGTCACCTCCTGTCCCACACAATCCAGATTCTATTTAATCATATTTTTAATTGTACTCATATATGCTTGTGAATCCATGCACCAGGTAACCCACTTCTAAGAGTAGTTGGAACATTGGATAATAAGTGGAGTTTTAGTTTGGAACTATGTCCAAAGCTGAACAATAACTGTTCATGATTGTGTATTTCTATGAGTTACTATTATGTTGAGGAACAAACATTATCTAGTGAAGTCTTGCTAAATATTCTTCGTGTCCTATTCTTCACACTCACATATGAAATATAACGGTCATAGATGAGATCATGAATATGAAAAGATTCAAGGAAATATGAAAAAATGCTAATGTACATGGAATGCATTGGATAATATATACATTGAAGACAAACTGTAGATGAAAACCATATTCTAGCCTAGTTTGTTGAAATCCTTAGTTTTTAGAGGTGCATTGAAATGGAAGAAAATGTGGAAAAAGAAAAAAATGAGGCAATCTCTTCATTTCTTCAAGCCATTGCAATATTTTCAATGCCACTTGGCATTGTTGAAATTTCAGTTTCTATATGAAAAAAATTATCATAAACTTCAATAATAGCAAAACCAATCACTTCCCATACAATTTCTGACACTTAGAAAAGAGTAATTAACTATGATACAACAAAAAAGGTAAACTGCCCATGGGATTTTTTGCCTCTTAGTTCATTGATAAATAGAAAGTTGAAATAATGCTAGTTTAAGGACACTTGTATCCAAGCAACCATGCAAGTTACAAATCAATTTCCTCTATCCATTTCTAGAACATCTTTCCAACCAATGTTTGAAAAATTCCATTCTTAAGTGCATGAAGATCTTATCCTCTATGGGTGGGGGGGCATGGAAGGGAAGGTGGGAATCATTTTGCATCTATTAGATTTCATGAATTGTAACCACATAAAGCATATCACATGTCTTCATATTCTAAAGTACATGGATAAAATTAGTAGACTTACCAGCAGTGTATTCAAATACAAACGTCCATTGACAAAGTAAAATAAGGAAGAATATTTCCAAACAGATAAATATGGTAGTTTTATCACATACCATGCTTGCTGATAGAAGTAGATGCCTAGGTGAAATCTGCTCCATTTCTTTCCAAAGATTGTTGAGGTCTAAGTTTTCTTCTTCTAAAATTCTATCAAAATTAAATTCATCATCATTGATCCTTAGATCCGATATCAGATCTTCATGGCCATTAATTTTCTTCTCTAATGTAGATTATCTAGCTAAGATATGAATTGAGGGTTTAACATTTCTAGATTCTATGCTTGCTAAGACTTATTGAAATGTTTTGTTGATGTTATTGTCCACTAATTTTTTCTTTGTGGACTCACTTTTAGCTATAAAAACAATCTTACAATCAGTATTAGTCCTCTTTCGACTAAGATTGAAATAAATTTCATCCCCATGTGACATATTCTCCATTTCTTTCCAAAGATGATCATAATTTGAATTTTCCTTTTTTATAATGCCATGGGAATTCAGGTCATCTGCACTAATATCAATATTCTCTGTACTAAGATTGAGGCTATTTTCATCCCCATGTGAAATTTGTTCCATTTCTTTAAAGAGGCCCTTCAACTCTAGAGTTTTCCTCTTTTACAATCGCATGGAAATTTAGGCTATCTTCATTGATTCTTAAATCATTGATACATTGATAATCTTTTATAATCGCATGGAAATTTAGGCGACCTTTACATTACTGTTTTCTTTCCTAATGTATTTATAAATAGATTATCAAGTGTGAGTGCACAAGTCAAACTTGTTGCGTCAATCTGACCTGTGAGTTCAAGGCAGACTCATAATAGTTGAATTGGTTTTCTCAAAGAGTATAGTTGACTTTGATTGGAAGAGTTTGGTATCAGAGTGAGTAGGGTGGCTTCATGTATTTTAAATTCCCAAATTCCTTGTTTAGAATTGGGATGTCTCTGAAGCTGTTACTTCCATATGCATGCATATTAGATAAATAGTGGAATTTAAGGCATGCAACCTCAATCAGACCTAGGTCTAGATGGAAAACAATAACTACCAAGAAAGGCATCATTAATTAACATATGTCTTGTATATACACTGGCATATAAGAGGTATTCCACATATAAGAATGTCTAATGATGTACTTCTCAATGGTTATATTAGCACTGGTGTGATGATCTAGATAGGTCTGTGCTAATATAATCAATTTTATGTCATGGATCATGGGATCATTCCTTGTATTATTTCTTATCCATCCTTTAAGCCTCTGTAGTATATATTCACAATGCAAGCCATTAATTAATAACACTTGATTTACTTGATTAGCACTTGTGCAGATGTGCACTAGTGTAGGCAAAAACAGTTGAGGCCAAGTGTAAGTCCTATGCAACTTTGGTGGACTAGATACCCCCCACTCATGACTTGTAAGGCAAAGGTCATTGAAATGAATAGTGCTAATGTTTCCCATGTAATGCTAAATTTGGGAACATTAGCCTCTTTCTGACAATAACAAGCTAATTCATTTTTTTAAAGAAGTACCTTACTAGACTTATATGTATCCCTCATCATTGTTAGAATATTTTCAAAAGAAAAAATATCTTTGGTTTTCATTTAGAAAGTATGCAGTTAGGATATAAAGACTGCAACTTGATTTTTCATGTAAATCATTTGCTATAGGTAGCATGGAAAAATATCTAATTCCTATGACAAACTATGCAACTAGGTTGCAAACTTTTGCATTTGATTATTTCTACAAATTTTTTAGTGCTTGTTGCATAACATTGTTTACCATACATAGATTGTTTTTTTGTGAAATTCCATTTTGCCTCAAAATTCAATTTCTGGTATATGTTCTTTGAATTTTTCCAAAGGGATGATGTTGTTTCAATGCTATACAAATGAATTATTACATTTTATGTCTTAATAGTTTTCCCATTACCATTGTTAAACAAGTTTTTTTGTGAAATTCCATTTTGCCTGAAAATTCAATTTCTGATATATGTTTTTTCAATGTTTAATAAACAATTCTTTTGCAAAGTACAATTCTATTTTCTATGAACAAGTGAATTTATATGAAGCATATCTCATTGAATAAATTTGCGTACAAATGGTACACATAATGATGAAAGGAAAATGTAAATATTTTTCTCTAAAAGCTTTGAAACAATAAAAATATGTTGTACCCTAAGTGAGTTCAAGACAAAAAAGAAAACAGGGCATAAAATGTATATTAACTCTTTAATTGATGTTTATTTTTATGATGAAATCATTTTTGATTCATATGTACTTTTGAACTATGTCACATAGTATACTTTGAATACTACCCACAAATCTAGTAATTCTCAACTCTTGGAAACTATTGATGCAGGTTTCTAGATCAATTTGAAATTTTACTTGTGGAATATTCAGTGAGATGTGAAAAGCTAATCATGGGAAGAAACAATCAAGGTAAATGGATGTATTATCATACTTTCAAAAGCCTCCATCCAAGAATACACCTTCGCTTCATGCTTCACGCTCCTTTGAAAAATTTGTTACTGAGAGAGATGTTAAATCTTGTGAAAATGCATATGATATCCATATGATGGATGAAAGAATAGGTTCCTAAAGTGACCAAGGTGAGATAAATGTAGTTTCAACAGAAATTGGTGATGAAAATGTTGAAGATTTTTCCTTGGAAGGTGACACAATCTGTTCAAGGAATAGGAAAAAAGGCCAATGGACCATATGGAGACAATTCCAAGAAGAGTGGGTCTCAAGTTTTCCATTTATTGAAGCAATACCTCCTACAAATGAGAACGAGGTTTCCTGAGAATTTAGATGTAATGCATGTAGTTGGAAAACTGGAAAGGTAATGGAATTTCAGGTGAAGTTAGATACAATATAGAGGCATGCAGGAAAGATGTATGAAAATAAACTGTAAATGGTGAAGAGAAATTTATTCTCAGATGGAAATATTTTGAGGAATGTTGACATATCCAATATGCACAAGAATACAAGAAATATTTAATAAGTAAGAGGAAAATTGAGGCAAGTGGAGGAACCATCATATATTTATTTGAAAAGATGATGGAAAGAAGTTTTTATCCAAGACGATACAATTGAGCACTGCATTTCACATCTTATCTAAAGGTCGTCCTATGACAAATTATCCAAATCTCATGAAATATCTATCTTTTTTTGAAGTGTCAAACTTTCCATCTTCTCATTGGAGTGTAACCAATGGTTTGGAATGTGCAAAATATATAGCTCAAGTAGAAAATGATGATTTGAAAGAGAAGATTGCAAATGCTAAGTTTTTGGCATTTTCTTTGGATGAGGTTATGACTATAGATAATACTTCATGGATCTGCATGAACATTTATATGGTTAATGACGTTATTAGGCATTTCTATCTACTTGGGATTAAAAAGATGAGAGAGACTTCTACAACTGAAAATATTTATGAATTTGTTCTTAATAGTTTGAAGGAAAGTGGTATGGATCATTTAATGATTGCAAGAAAGTTGGTATGTGTTGGAGCAGATGGAGCATTGGTAATGCAAGGACAAATGAGTGGCTTTTGTGTCAGACTAAAACTATTAGCTTCACCATATATGCTTAATATTTATTGCATGGCTCATAGGATGAATCTTGGATTTAAAAATAGTAAACAAGTTTCCATAAGTTTCAAAAGTTGAAGATCATGTACATGAGACTCATGCATACTTTTCTCATAGTCCCAAACAATTTTTAGAGTTTCAACAATTTGCAGATGGTGTTACGGATGGAAAAAACTATTGAAAGATGTTGATACAAGATAAATCTCATTGAATGGACCAAATCAAAGACTATAGAGTGAGTTCAAATCTTTGGTAGGGTTTATTTATGAAAATCACTACAATGTAGACAAATCTCAAGATCTTCTTTTTCGACTAACTGATTTAGAGACGTTATTGACATTGGTTGGAATTTTTCCTATGCTACATGAAATGAATGTCCTCATGAAAATGTCTCAAAATCACACAATGTATATTGTAGAATACACAAATGCGAGAAAGTCAACATGCCTTACATTAGGTAATTTGTATATGATGCCAAACTCTTCTACTGGTCCAGAGTTTACAAGTTGGACTAAGATCATCAATATAAAAAATACTGATTTTTTTTGACATTTGATGAAAAGGGATACTACGTATTCCAGTGCATGGGTATGTGGTTCCCTTTCGTTATCTTAGTAAGATGAGACACATCACCAAATATTTCCCCGTGTCAAGAGACCAATTTGATAATATTGTGATTTTAGTGAGACAAAATTTGATAGAAATTGCAAGATCACTATAATCAGAGATAAGAGAACAATTTCCTCGAGATGAATTGTTGAAGGCCATATGTGTGGTATATCTTCAATATTGGAACAATTATCAATGTCCAAGAATTTTAAAAGCCATTTTTCAAAAGATATTAAAATGTTTAGTAGATCACTTTTGTAAGAAAGTCTCGATACATGGAAAACATATTGAAGGTATTTTAGATTCATCAAAATTGTATCAACAAGGTGGATGCATTGTTGAAACAATATGGAAGCAATATCCTTTTTCAGAGAATCCTAATGAAAATGGGGCTATAACAATATTATGGACTACTTTAAGTGCTAGCCAATACCTGCAAGAAAACATATCAGAATATTTCAAATTAGCAGATTTGTGTCAAACCATGATTTTGGGATCAGTGGAGGATGAGATATTGTTTAGTGCACTATCATTCTTGAAGTCAAAGTTGAGGAAAAATCTTGATAAACATGTGGATACATGTTTAAGATTATATGTAACAAAGTATGACATTAATAATTTTCCATATGAAAGAGCACTAGCTCTTTGGTGATTAGATTGTGATAGAAGGGGAGAAAACAATATAACAAATTTCTCTAATGAACTTGATACAAAACATAATGTTTTGGAGGCTCATAATGACAGTTCATTTGGAGAAGATCATGTTCACAATGTAGAAAATGAGGACGAAGATGAGAACTAGGAAATTGATATACCCTAAGACGTAATCTAATTTGATATATGTGAGGGGACTCTTATTTTGGTATACATGTTCCATTGATCATGCAAGATTACTATATGTCAATTTCAGGTAAAAATAGGTTCTATATTTTGTATTTTTCATTGTAACATTGCAACTACATTTCTTTGATGTGTGTTATTTTAAGATTTATGTTTCATATTTAATCATTACATTGTATGTTTCTTATCCGTGACAAGAAACGAAGCTGCATTTGATGATCAAGTAGCTAGTGTATGACTAGTATTAAATGATAAATAACTAATTTAACAAGACTAACGAAAAGTATCAATGGCATCATTCAAGTACATGAAACTACCTTGATGTGTAGCTCCGATATCTTGGAAAATTTTAATGGTTTATATGTTGCTTGTGTTTGGGGCATCTTGTTGAGTTTTGAGTTTTGTTTTGGTCAAAGATTATGTTAGTCCCTTGAATGCTTTTAGTTCTTATTTCATGCTTAGATTCATAGATCTAGTTTTATAATTATTATTGTTTTATTTATATATTTGGTGGTTCGAAGAAACTTTTGTTTTGTTTTTTTGTTTTTGTTTGTTTGTTTGTTTGTTTTGTTTTGTTTTGTTTTTTTTTTTTTTTTTTCACTTTGTGGCATGAATTTAGCATCTTCACTTTTAGAATTGAGTGGACTACTATGCTTATTTTATATTTTCTTGGAAAATAATTATTGATATTTGAAAAGGGAAATGAGCCATGGGTAGTTAACTGAAGAGAAAAATGATTTATGTATTAGGTTCTCGCACATTCATCGTAAGAGACCTATTAGCATGTGACCGACATTATTTTGTATAGAGTCTTGTTGGTCATCTATCGTCCATGCTATCAAGTCTTTCAGGTACTAAGTTGTTCGGGTCCCCACATGTCCTTAGGACCATTAAGGGATGAGCTAACACGAGTCATTCAAACTCATTCCATGAATCTATTTTTTACTTATTTATGTAAGTATTTTTTTACCACTTCTTATCACCAACAAAATTCTACCATAACATAACCCAACTTGAAGACAACACTTCTCATCTTCCTTTTAAATAAATTCTCATTAAGAAAGGATCCTTGAGAAAGACCAAAACATTGTTGCAACTTGTAGATAGGTCCACAATGGCTCTTGAGGGATTTTTTGAGGATGTAATGGTCTCTATCGATTCTGGGAGTATCTTGCTGACTTCCTAGTTCTCCAACCCAAAACCAAATTCAATGGCTATCCTCTTATCATTGGAAGACCATGGCTAGCCACTGTTGATACTTACATAAGTTGCAGAGCTGGAAACATGACCATTAAGAATGGGAATTTGTCCAAGCATTTGGTATTGTAACCTCTTGCTCAACCATCCCTCGAGCATGATTTACCCCTATGTTTGGAAGAGGAGGAGGAAGATGAAGTGTATCATACCACATCCCATACAATTTGTATGCTAGATGCTATTATAGGAGGGGGGAAACTTGATGAAGATGAACTCATTGACCAAATCATCCAGAACCAGTCCCCCAACACCATGCCTCTTGATGAGCTTGTGAAGGAATTTGAGGGTAATCCTTGGACTAAGTTATGCCTAGTGGACCCAAATCCTGCACATGTCAGGATGGTAGAATTTGGTCCATCTAAAACCTTGAATATCAACCCCTCTCTCTCAACCAATCAATAAGAGAAGTTGTGTGACATGCTGAGAGAGAACTTATATGCCTTTTCCTGGAGCTATAGAGAAATGAAGGGAGTGCATCCTTCAATATGTACTCATCACATATACATCAAGGAAGGATGAAAACCAGTGTGCCAACCTCAAAGGAGGATGAACCCAGCCCTCAAAGACATAGTAAAGGAAGAATTGTAGAAGTTGTTGGATGTAGGGTTCATTTACCCCATCTCAAATAGTGAGTGGGTGTCTCCTCTAGTTTTGGTCCCAAAGAAAAATGGAAAATGGAGGATCTATTTAGATTTCATAGAACTGAAAAAATCCACCAAAAAATACCATTTCCCTCTACCTTTCATTGATCAAGTCTTGGATGGTCTTGTAGGGAAGAAGTTCTTCTCTTTCCTAGATGGGTTCACTGGTTACAATCAGATCCAAATCATCCTAGAGGACCAGGATAAAACTACGTTCAATTGTCCTTGGGGTACCTTTGCTTATAGGGTCCTTCCTTTTGGATTATGTAATGCCCCTACCACTTTTCAAAGGGCAGTTCTGAGCATCTTTGCTGAGCTAGTCCATGACTTTGTAGAGATCTACATGGATGATTTCACTCCCTATGGGTGTGAATTCTTGAAGGCTCTCTCTAACCTTGGGAAAGTCATAAGGAAGTGCATTGAAATGAACCTTACTTAGTCCTGAGAAGTGTGAATTCTTTATGAATGCAGGGAGTGTTCTGGGCCATTCAATATCTCAAGAGGGAATACAAGTGGACCTAAACAAAATTTCCATCATTAAAAGGGTCCCTACTCCTAAAAAGAAGAGGGTTGTTAGGAGCTTCTTGGGCCTGGGTGGATATTATAGGAGGTTTATCAAATACTTCAACAAACTAGCCTCACCATTGTTTGGATTACTGGCCAAGGACTCTGAATTTTGCTGATCACATAGTTTCCAGGAGGACCTAGAGATCTTGAAAGACAAATTGAATACTACACCCATACTTAGAGGCCCAAATTGGGCTCTTCCTTTCCACATCCATGCTGATGCATCTGACAAAGCTGTAAGAGAAACCCTAGGCTAGATAGATGACAAGTTGCCTTATGCCATTTACTTCATTAGCAAAAATCTGTCTAAGGCTGAATTGAATTACATTGTAATTGAGAAGGAACTCCTAGCTGTTGTCCACTCTCTGAATAAGTTCAGACACTACATCACTGGATATAAAACCTTTGTGCATACTGACCATGCAACTATCAAGTACTTAATGAACAAGCCTGATGTGAATGTTAGAATTATTAGATGGTTGCTTTTACTATAACAGTTTGATCTAACTATCATTGATAAGCTAGGTAAAGAAAATGTAGTTGCAGATTTTTTGTCTAGACTTGCTTTGCCTGCAGGTGAGGAAGGGATGGTTGATGATCAACTACTAGATGAACACTTATTTTATATTTCAGTTCTCTCTCCATGGTTTGCTGACATAGCTAACTACCTAGTTGCTGCAAACTTTCCTCCAAATCTGTCATCCAGGGAGAAGAGCAGAATTGTAAGGAAGAGTGCCCCTTTCAATTAGGTTGGTGGAAATCTCTTCAAGCTGTGACTAGATCAAATCTTGAGGAGATGTGTCAGGGAAGAGTAGGTCTTTGACATCCTCTTAGCCTGTCATGATGGGCCTTGCGAAGGTCACTTTGCTACCAAGAGGACAAATTTCATGGTTCTACAAGCTAGCTACTACTGGCCCACTCTCCACCAAGATGCAAGAAGATACACCAGTCAATCTGATCAGTGCTAAAGGATGGGGAAACCTACTGATGAGCATTAATATTGCAACAAGAATACTGTAACTCCCAAGGCTACCGACTTTAATTATCAACCCGAGGTTCGTACAAATTTAAGAGGTGTTGGCACTATATGTGCAACATACAAGGTGTCCTTCCTTTGTTATAATTATGTAATGGAGTGCATGTACTAAAGTAAAATCATAAACTAATTGTAGAAAATAAAAAGTTCGAAATGGAACCTTAACCGATTGCAAGAAAGAAAGTACAAGGAAAGAGACGAAAATTCAATGCTAAATCACACCATTTCCTAATTAACTGCCAAGAAACTATGCTTTACAATAATGCTAAATTATCATGAACCAAATGCTACTATCTAAGCATGGAAGTAAGAAGCATCAAACATCACTAATGTGCAAGTAAAGGGACTGAAATAAATCTGTTTTTGTCTCTTTGTCTTTTCATGCAAAATCAAGTATGGAAACTAATTTCCTTTGGTGATGTGGCAGGTGAATTAAGGAGGTTGGAGGTTGGATGGAAGGGTTAGGAGATGGTTGGATGGTGTGGGAGAACATTGGGAGGCTTTTGGTGACTTCCTAGAGGTTTTCTATCAATTCGGCCTCAAAACATGCCATTTCAGGAAAACCTATAGGATGTACTAGAAACCTATAAGATGATCCTGTAGGAATTACAGTGAACCTACAAGATACAACCGAGAGAAAAATGTGAGGTGTTGGAGGTAATCGATTGAAGGCTTAGGGAAGGTGGTAGATGGGTGGAATGGAGTGAGAAAATTCCTAGGATCACTCAGAACTCAAAACAAAAGTCGGGAGATGATGGATGGATTTGCTCAAAAAGCTTGGAGAAGTTTTCTTGTGAAATGATGAAATTGGTGAGGGTTTAATGACTAAGAAAATTAAGTACAAATTGGATGGGACAAATTTTGGTATTAACTAGGATGTCTTAGGTCCCAATTCCAAGTGGAATCACTCAAAAAGACCTCTGTTAACCCATGCAAAAAAATAAAAAACATTACTAGTCGAAAATCTAGAAATTTGAGAACTAGTGATCTGGTAAATAAAAAAAATGCCTAACCAAATAAAGTGAAAATGCAATGGGGTAATTTCTGTTATGAACTAGAATTTTTTTTTGATCTAATTCAAGTGGAATCAAGTCAATTGAAGCTCATTAGCATGCTCTAAAAAATAACAGAAATTTACTGTTCTTTGCTAAAAAGGAGGTCCAACAATCTAGATTTGGGAATAAGAAGACTAATCCAAACAACTCAATGATTATTATGAAATTACAAAGCTTTCCTAACGATGAAATAATGCTTTTGATCCTGCAAAAGAAATTACATCAACCATTTAAGTCAATCCTACAACAAGAAATCATTAATACTAAATGCAGAAATATAAAGAAATAAAAACTAGAGATGCATGTGAATAAGCAATGAAAAGAAGGAAAGAAGATGATACAAAAGGGCACTGAGGTTCCTGGGATGGCCAAGCCCAAGGAAACTCAGAGACCTATGGAGAAGCACAAGATTTAGAAGCTGAACATGACACCAATCTTCATTATTTTCATCAATAGAATTACATCCCTGTAAGAAACTACAATGGAGCTGCAAAAATACGAGCTCTCTCTACAATAACACTAATGAAAATATCCCTAGAGGAAAATTCAACTTGGTACTTATACAAAATGATTAGGAATCATTCCCCATGGACGGAGGAATCTTTCCCCACCAAAATCCCTTGATTACTGGATCTACCCCCCAATATTAGGAATTTGCATTAAATGACAGGGAACACATTCCTAGATTTTATCAATCATTCCCTATAGGAAAATTTGACTTGGTACTTATACAAAATGATTAAGAATCATTCCCCATGAATGGAGGAATCTTTCCCCATCGAAATCCCTTGATTAGTGGAACACATTCCTAGATTTTCTCAATCATTGGAGTTCCACAATGTGTGCCATACTTCCATAATATCTTGTTGACTTATTATATATTATTGATCCTCTAGTAGTAGGGAATGAGTCCCTAAATTATCTCCTCCTCCAACTTTTCATAATCTACCCAATATTCTCATAATATTCCACAAAAAATAAATAATATTAGGCAGAAATATTCAATTATTCATAAACCTTCCTAATGACTATATTGAAGTTAAAAATAAATTATCTAATGCAAAAAGAGAGGTTTAATGTGCTGAAGGATGGTCATAGGCATTAGTTTATGTTTTAAATTAGAGGCGTGGGCCTTAATTTATGTCTAATTTAGAGGCCCATCACCTACACCTAAGGATGAAATTCCCTTACAACCTCGGGTGGATTTAGAGCCATTTGACAATTGGGGCATGGATTTCATTGGGCCAATTGATACACCGTCAAGGCAGAAAAAATACATAATTGTATGCATTGACTATTTGACAAAGTGGGATGATACCAAGGTTATCACGGTAGCAACAGAGGAGAAAGTGGTTAAGTTCATAAGGGAGAATGTGTTCTACAAATTTGGGTAGCCCAGAGAGCTAGTCACCGATCAGGGAGATCAATTCACATCACATGTGATCGAGAATTTGTTAAGGCAACATCATATCAAGCACAAAAAATCTACCGCCTATCATCCTCAGGCCAATGGACAAGTAGAGGTCAACAATAGGGCACTATAAAGCATCCTCACCAAGGTTGTGAGAATAAGCATAAGAGGAAGAAGAGACAGAGGTAGGGAAAACAGAAGAAGAAACACAGAAAAAGGAAGAAGAAGAAGTAGAAGAAGAGGAGGAAGAGGTAGAAGCAGAAGAGGAAGAAGAGGTAGAGGCAGAGAAAACAAAGGAAGAAACACAAAAAAAGGAATAGGTGGAAGAAGAACAATAGGAAGAAGAGGAGGTTGAGCAACATGAAGAATAAGAGGAGGAGCAACAGGAAGAACCAAGTCCATAGAAAACCACTGCACCTGGAGAAGAGGAGATATCCCCATAGCAGAGAAGTCTGTCTCCTGAACACCAGGAGGAAGCTGTTGTCCTAGATGCCTTAAGAACACTTGTTAAACCTAAGATGAAAAGGTAGAGGCAAACTTCCCTCTACTTCAAAACAAGGAAAAGCACTAGAATTAAACAGGGGAAGCCTCAAACTCCCACAAATACCCCTATTATAATTGAGGAATTACCAATTAAAAGAGAGGAGATAGAGGCCATTGAGATGAAATTTGAGAAAGGCACATCCCCTAGAGCCATCTCAAAGACTCCCATCACCTATGTAAGAGGGCCTGTCACTAGGTTAACCTCCTCTAAGTAGGCCAAGGCACTTATCACACTCCAACAAAAATGGAAAAGCATGCTACAGGAAACACATACCCTACTACATGAAGAGAAGAAAATGTTACAGGAAGAGAAAAAGGGGCAGAAAGAGGGCAAAGGGGAAACACAATAGTTACAGGAGGGGGCAACTTCTCCAAGAACCTTTGAGAGATATCTTCAAGAGGTGCAGGAGCCTAGTCCATAACCCAATTTGAGCTCCTATTACAAGTTCATCGAAGGAGGAAGAGTGATACCACAGAAATTTGTAGTCCCTATCTTCTTTGATCTTGAGGCAGGAAGAGGAAGGACACATAGATGGATGCAAATTTCCAAATCCAAGAAAGTGGAAGATGTGGGCCTTATGGAGGAAAATCTCTTAGAAATGGGAAAGGAGTTGAGTAAGTTAAGGGATAGAGAGTACACAATAAGAACACAACTGCAGGTAGAAAACACATGGTTGAGGAAGAAACTGCAAGAAAAGGAAACCCAATTGGCCATAATGGCAACCCTATCCATGGAGGCGCTTCAATGCAGACTTCCACCCAAATCCTATGCAATTTTCCTCAAAGACCAATGGATGCATTTCCAGATTAAGACATTAGCACAACATGGGACCATGGAATTCTAGGATTATAAGAAGTTCATTGAGTTGTGTGATAAGAGTAGGCCTGAAGACAAGGCCAAATTAGCTTAATTCTACCTTCAGAACCTCACCTTAACTGACATGAATGTTTGGGATCCCAATGCCAAGTTGGGAGACTTGCAGCTGATGACTCTTGCATCTTGGATGAGTCATGAGGAGGCCAGGGCTGAGGAGGTGAAGAGAGTATTGATAAAATAAGAAAGAGAACCCCTCTACATTAGGGCAGAGCAGATAAATTCCATGGCTATGATCAGTAATCATAACATCATTTCCAATGATGCTAAGCTGGAACCTAGATACCTTGCCACCCAAGAGCAGACCATCTCCCATTTTAAGGACACTCTAATATTGTTGGGGCAGAGATCCAAAAAGCATGTTAGAGAAGATGGAATACCCTGCCACACAATATTTAGATTAGGGAGTGTCACTCTCCTAAGAGATTGAGTAATGGATTGTATAGAACACCCCTGTACAAGAAGGTAATTGAAAGACTAAAGATAAACTAGATTGGACTTAACTCAATCCACCTTTGCTGTTGGGTTTACAGGAGGGAAGAAAGGAAGAAGAGGAAAGGAAGCAATGGGAAGAAATAGAGAAGAATGTAGGCTTCTATCCTCAGGAAGAGACACCATCTATAGAAGCTTGGGATGTCAGAGAGGCCACCAGGGCCATGAAGGACATGGACATAGATGACTAGGTTTCTCAGAGGATGAGAAACAATTTCAGTAGGGGGGTGATGATGAGGCTCATCAATGGGTATATTATATGGGTCACAATGACATCCTCCAGCTTATTAAATTATCTTTTTTCTCACATTTATCTACAAATTTTGTTATATTATGCTTAGTGTGAGGAGTAAAGATGTGTTACTATGTCATGTGGCCTAATGTGTGTTAAATGTAGGAATTTGAGCACTTTTGAGATGATTTGAGTGCAGGAACTCGGAATAGACAAGAAATAGATATTCTAGGGGATGGTCCACCTCTTTAATTCCTCAAATCAGTCTAATACCCCCCACTCCATATCATCAATTCAGTGTCTTTGGCAGCCAAGCAGATCGAGTTCATTGGAAATCGAGCTAGTACAAGTCAAGGAAGAGTTAGATTCACCTATTCTAGAGTTATGGAGGAAAATATCCTTATTTTATATCGATCTGTTGGTAGCTCAATTTTTGGATAAACAAACTAGCTAAGAGATTCATTAGGATTCAAAGTTTTATTGTAGCCAAGAGGCCAATAAGCTGAAGCACATTTGACTGTTATTTTTATGATGTATTTGCCACTTTTTGAATGATAATGAGAAGTTCTATTTTGATCAAGCACTGAATTGACTCAGAGGGCTGAAGCTCTTGGGTTAGGGCCCAACCCTAGCAAAAAAATTTCCTCTCTTGTATCTATATTCTTAGGCTAGAATGTTGATTAGTTGCTACGGTTTATTCATGTCTTTTAGCTTAAAAATTTTATTAAGTTGTTGGTCTATTCATGCTTCTATTAGCTTAGAGGATAAATTAGTTGTTGTAGTGAAATAGAGTAGAATACATCAAAAAGCTTGTGACAGTGACCCCTATCTCATCTCCTTCATGGGATCATGATTAGAGGACCCCGCTCTCACAACCCAAAAACAAAGTTTGATTTCTTGTCAATTGCATCAATCAAGTTGTAACATTATTTAGATAGTTGTTTATGATTTATTGGAAAGAGTTACACTTGTTATTTTGATTCTGCTGATTTTTGTAGCTTAGAAGATATTTTAGTTGATCAATCAAGTTCTTAGTAGCAGTTAGATTAGTTTTTCCAAATTCAATTAAAATTTTCCATATTGACATAAAACAATTTGCAAATGAAAAGTAATAAGTGCAGGTGTTATGCCAGGATTGTTGATCCGCAGACAAGGATTCTTTCCACCAACTCCATTTAGATCCTCTCCCCCTTTTGTTGATACATGCCAACGCATGTTCCAAACCTCTATTTCCAGGTCACCGTGAGAAAGACATCTTAGCCAAACCTGACCTTCTTGAAGTATTGGGTTTGGACAAGGGTGAATATTACCTTCCCCACACTATCCCCAACTGTCATACACCCTTCCAACACTTCATATCACCATTCTTACTCTCCAAAATCTCTCAGCCAACTTTTTGTAGCATTTCAGGATATCCTGTAGCAGTACAAGACATCCTATAGCAACATCCTGTAGCTCACTTGTAGCAACTTATTTTGACCTGGAATGATAGCTTAGCCTGGTTTAGGAGTAGTTCCACCCCTGAGATTGGAATCCATGACTAGAAGTGCCACCTAGACCAATCCTTTCACTCCTTTTACTTCCTGCAAGATCAAATAGCATTAGTTCTTTGATTTTTGAATTTAGAAATTAGAACTTTATTTACTCTGCAAGTGTGAATTAGATAGTGAATGCATGCATTCTTAAATTATGAAATGCTAGAATAATATTTTGTTTTCAAGCAACCTTGATAGTTAGATGTTTAAGTGAAAGTTAGCATAGTTTCCTTTCTGCAAAGTAGCATAAGGTTGGTGTCATTTCATAGCATTTACAAGTTATTAGCTTTCATCTATTGAGTGTAAAATAATTCACTTTCTCTACACTATGACTAGACTTCATATTCTGCTTTTTGTAGTTAGACTCCTTTCAGTTCAGTAGAGGAATGGTCTGGAACCCTAATGATCAAGTGACCCAGTTGAGGGTGGAATGAGTAGAATAATGCATCTATTATGTATACATCACTGCCACCTCTAAGTTTGTACGAAACCTCGGGTTGATAAAGTAAAGTTGGTAGCTTTTGGAGTTGCAAGATTATTTATGCAATAATGGGGCTCATCACATAGATCCATAGATCTAGTTTTATTATTATAATTATTATTGTTTTCTTTGTATATTTGGTGGTTTGAGGAAAGGCATTTTATTTCCTTTCACTTTGTGGCATGATTTCAACATCTTCAATATTGTAAAATATTATTCTTATTTTATATTTTTTTGGAAAAGAATTATTGATATTTGGAAAGGGAAATAAGCCTTGGGTAGCTAAGCGAAGAGAAAAATGGTCTATGTACTAGGTTCCTATGCATTCATCATAGGATACCTATTGGCATGAGACTGACATTCCTTTTATGAAATTACACTTTTGATGCCAAGGCTAAAAGAAAATATGTTTGTTTCCTTTGAAGGTGTTTTTTTTGCTTGTTGCATAATTTTCTATGACTACTATCATATGCCTTTCAGACTTCATGGGTAAGAAGACTAATCTGTGTGCAGATCTGGAATCACATGAGTAGAAGCTATGTTTCCATCTTTCAATATTCATCAACATGTGTAAGGGTACCAATATGTGGAGAAGAACTCGGTTCTCAGGATGCCTTAGCCCTGGGTTTAAAACATTCCTCTAGGTAATTCAAACTCTTATTCAAGCACAAATATAAGTTTGTTGTTCATAAGAAGTGCATGTTCATGTGCAATTTTGTATATGTGTAAGAAATGCATGTTCACAGAAAGTAATGAAGCACCAAAATTCCAGAGGAAATCAGTGAGATTTGACAAACAACATTGTTGGAGCATCTCTAACAATATATTTAGCTTTCACTTCTCATTTTTTGAATTTGCTAGATATGTACTAGTAGAATTTGGTTGCAACAAACTAGATTATTAAGTTTGTATCATCATCTAATGTTTGCTATAGTATAATAAGCTAGAGCACTTTAGATTATTATCTTTCTATAATGCTTGATTTAAAAATCCGTAAGTTATCTTTTTTCATTTTGTCTTTTTTTTTTTTTTTTTGTGAATTGAAGATATATAGACACCTTTGGATTAGAATATTTGAATTTTTTTAAGTCTTTGTGTGCTTTTGGTTTAATTTCTTTATTGTTATTTTTCTAACAATTTATGATTCTGTCAAACAAGAATTTCACCCATACCAAAAAAGCATATGGTATGAAGCTAAAGCATTGTGTTTGTGAACTATCTGATAGATCTTACAAGATTTCTATCTTTGAGGACCAACACATGTTCTATTTGTTCACGGTTTAGATGAGAATGATGATGCAGATATGCTACATTATGAATTTTCTAAGCATGATACTATAAAGGTAACCGTGATAGATTTGATTACTATAATTAGTTATGATTAATGAATAAGTACTCTTTCCAGATGATAAGTATCACAAAATAACTTTTTTGTAGGACTTTTGACTTGTTCGAGATAAATTTACTCATGTTTCAAGGGGATTTGCATTTGTACCTTTTCATTCGGTATTGAGTTTCATACATTTATTTATGAAATATCCAAAGTTGATTCTCATTATTTACTGCTAATTTTCCTTTTTCACATGCATAGATTTTTTCATAAGAATGAGTATCCTTCTACGTTAAAGAAGCAACAAAGGCATTGGAGGCAACTAATGGACAAAAATTGGAAAGGAATGGTCAAGTCTTGAAATTGTGCTAGATTCTATCTCCGTTGTCTAAAGTATCATTATTTTTACGTTGTTCATTTATTTCTTTTCGCAATATGGCTCTGTTGGATGGGCACTTAAGGAGTACAACCTGGATGATAAACAACACATTGAAGGAAAAATAATGGGCACAAATGTTGAAGGTTACGATGTAGGAAATTCAATGACTGACCCTTCTGAAGGAGGCATGATTTCTCAGTCTGGTTTTGTCTGGATGAAGCATCTGGGTTTTACTATGATGGTCATACTAGTATGCATTTATTTTGTCTCATATTACCCTTCTTTTGCTAGTTTCTTTTTCACGAGTTCATGCCCTTCTAATGCTAGGTATTATCATTGAGCACTAGTTGTGTAGTTTGGAAAATGTTTATTGTGGATGAGACTTGCAACACCAAACACTAGTCTTATGTTCCTTAACTTAATTGTTTGGACAATCATGTAGGGCTCTATTATGATGCTAATAATGGTACCTAGTATTCCTATGACCAAGAGACACAACAATATGTGCCTTATGTGGATCAAGCTAGTGACATGAATAAGACATCAAGAAAACCCTATTGAGGGGGAAAATAATCATCGAAAAGTGGTCATTTAAGATCTAATTGCAACAATCACCGATAATAATGAAGCTCCAGAAAAAAAAAAAAGAAAAAAAAAAAGAAAAAAAGAAAAAAAAAAGGAAAAAAAGAAAAAAAAGAAAAAAAAGAAAAAAAGGAAAAAAAGGAAAAAAAAGAAAAAAAAGAAAAAAAAAGAAAAAAAAGAAAAAAAAAGAAAAAAAAGAAAAAAAAGAAAAAAAAGAAAAAAAAGAAAAAAAAGAAAAAAAAGAAAAAAAAGAAAAAAAAGAAAAACCCTCTTTACCAGATGATGTCGAGGTTGCTGCACATGCAACTGCAAAGAAAGATAAGGAAAAATTAAAAGAATTAAGCTGGGCTATATTGGCTAGTAAGAAGAAAATCAACACTGCCTTGATAATGTGGAAGCAATGTAATCATGAAGGGCAAGCTGCTCGGATTGTCCTAGATGATGAGTCCTCTCCAACAACATTTAGATGAGAAGCATGATAATGCTAATAATGCAAATATGTCCTAGATGATGATTCCTCTCCAACAACATTACCTGCCTCTTTAGATGAGGAGCATAATAATACTAATAATGCAAACTCATCTGGTAAAGGTGTGAATGTGTGGTAATTATACTCCATCTAATAGCATAGTAAAGCCAATGCCTATGCCTATTAGTAATAGCTCCAATGGTATAATAAGAGAAGGTTCCGTCGAGGCTATGATAGAGTTATTCTAAATACATTGTTGAACTTTCTCAGAACAACATGGGCTTCTTTCATGATCAACCCTTATCCATATTTTGGCTACACAGATAAGGCCTTGGAATATTCTATGTTTAAGACAATTCCAAGTGTGTTTTATAAGAATACTTGAATCACATATACCAACATGTTCCAAGCTCAGTTGGAATTTGTCTACTCAACTATGAAACTGATGGGGTTCTCTGATGTAAATATCGTTGTGGTTGGAACTGGGTGGCCATCAATTGGAGATCCTAACTAACCTGCTGTCAATATGGAGAACACCCTCTCTTATAATGGAAATCTCATTAAACTTGTCAATTCCAATGTAGGAACTCCGTTGATGCCCAACAAAACATTTGATACTTACATATTTTCTCTTTTCAGTGAAGATATGAAGCCCGATCCTACTACAGAGCGCAACTTTGGGCTATTAAAGCTAGACATGACCATGGTTTATGATGTTAGATTGATGAAGTTTGAGGTATTTCTTAACACTTAATGAATCAACTTTAATAATAATTCTTTCAACATTGTTATTTTTGTTTTCTTTAAAAAATTACTAGTAAAAAATGAATGATGTGCTAGACTAGAAAAGCCCCTCATGTGGAGATGAGAGGTATTAATATGATCCCATATTTTTTGTGTTTTGTGCCGGGGGTTGTGAGCCCGAGGGTTTTACACCTAGGAACTAGACTGATTCGAGATTAATTTTATTAGGCCTTAGGGATTTGACAGAGTTCTCGTAAATGGCTACAATCTATTAATGGGGCATTAGAAACCCACAGAATGACCTTTTTATAGTTGACACAACCATTGAAACACTATGAAAGTAGATGTGGGTAGAAGGATATATCCATGAATATTTTTTATATGTTTCAAAAGTAAGTCTAGTATTTACTGGAGATGTATTATAATCACAACAAAATTTTGTACAAGAATTTTATGCAGCGTCTTTGCCATCTCTGCCATTTATTACCCCAAGGTTTTCTTTACTTGTATTTATTAGTGTCAATATTCATGTTTCAAAGTTCTAAACATTCTCAATATATTTACTTGTTCAGAGTGAAAATTCAACCAAGTATATAATTATAAACTATCAAATCTTCATTATTTATTGAGTGGTTTTGCCTCATGTTTATTTACATCTGAATTAATATTTTGGACTGTTAAAAGTCACTGATGTACAATGATAATTTTTTTTTTTAATCCATAGTGCAACTCCTTTGCCTATTTCAAGAGTATGGGCATGGAGGTAATATTGATCAATCTTGAGGGAGGCAACAAACTTGGAGCCTCGATGGTTCGATATGAGGTGCTCCTCATTTTGGTGGTTCGATCTGAGGTCCATTTTGATGAAATCACAATTGTTTGGTCTATTTGTGTTGCGAGCGATTTCTTATGTAGGATGTGATTTTTTATTTTTTATTTAGGATTGATTTTCTTGTCTAACAAATGTCCTATAGAACAATGTTGGCCTTGGCTTACTAGAGCTTCTTTGGAGTGGTGTATGGGGATTTGAGCACGTCACCTATGTATGTATACAAGAGAATGTTTTCTAGGAAGATGAGGCTCCATGATCACACCGATGAGATTTTTGGAGGTATCTCATTTATCTTCTGGACATTCACGCTTGTTCCTCTCTGCAAATATATATTTTTCGTCTTGATTACAAACGACAACAGTGAAGGTATGGTTTTTTCCTGTCTATGCCCTTGGGAAATGGTTCGAATCTCGTATTTCTATGACTTTGTTTCTCTTTCTTCTTGTAATGGACGATGGGAGATTTTCTCTCTAGTCATTGTTGTGTAGAAATGTAAACTTGAGCCTTTTTCCTAACCAACAACCTTTAGATGCATATTTGTCCACATATGAGGTTACCAAGCCTCACGAAATTAGCCTAAGTTGTACAATAAGGATCTTATTTTAAAAGCATCAGAGGAAACTTATTTGGCTTCTACTAGTTGTGTCATTGGAAACTTGGTTGGTGATTAGGGATGGAGTGCTCACTCCAACAATCTCTAGTTGGAATTTTTTTTTCATGATTGAACTACAGTTTTAAAAAAAGTTCGCTTGTAATTAGTAATTTAAATATATAAAAATGAAAAAAATAATACATTTTATGTGAAAATTTGGAGCTACAATGGCCATTTGTGTATGAAATTGCTTTAATTCTAAGTGGACATTTTCGGGCTAGGTTCATATCAGAGCTTTAGGGTTTTTGATATTTTTCTTTTTTGGGAAATTCTTTTAGCAGTTTAGGGCATAAAAGTTAAGGTTTCTCATCTTGATGATAGTGAGAACAATTCTACCCTAAAAACCCTATCAATCTTCAATTGTTTGTTATTGAATTTGAGGATGATGTTTTATTGACTTGATATTTGGCAGGGTACATTGTGCTCATTTCCTGTGTCATCCTGGTGGGACTCTTTGCACTTCAACACTTAGGCACTCAGAATGTTGGTTTTATATTTGCACCCATCATCATAACTTGGATTCTTTGCATCAATAGCATTGGTATTTACAACATAATCCGGTGGAACCCCAAGGTTTTTAGAGCCATATCACCCTACTACATGTTTAATTTCCTTCGGAAGACCAAAGTAGATGGTTGGGAGTCTCTCAGAGGCATATTCATTTGCATTACAAGTTGTCCTCTTTTTTTTAACATATTTCTAGAAATCCCCTATGAGAAGATGACCTGAGCAAGCCCAACTTATTAATATCTCTTAGAAAATATTTAAAAAGTTAAAGGAATGTTTTTAGCAAATAGATGTCAGAGTTTACAAAATTTTCCTTTGTAAAACTTAGGATTCTTTTCAAATGGATATGATTATTTATGTAAAATCTTTAGTACTTTGCAAATAAATATTTTTTGAGGAAATTAATGCTAAAATAATTGAACAGATCTGATGATATGCTCTAATAAAAAATAACTTGAACAAATGGATGACACTACAATTGAAACCCAAAACTCTTTAGCTTTTCATTACATAAGAAACTTTATTTCTTGTGATCATATTGAAGAATAACAATCATGATTGACATGTGTCGAGGCTATGTTTTCAGATTTGAGACACTCTCATAGTTATCAATCAAGGCGAGCAAATGTCTTTGGTTCCATGACTAAACACACACTTAAAATCCACTAAGAAACAATCAATTTAAACAAGGTATGTAATGGTAGATAGCTTTAACAAGAGTTGTCAATCCCAGATTAATTCTCGCCTACACAGGAAAGATGCATTTCTTTCCCAGCACAAAGAGGACATGCAAAGAAACTTTTATACGTTGATACTAGGTGAGCACAATTTTTCCGAGATAGCATATAATTCCATTATGCCTTGAAGATATAGGAAAGCTAGGAAGTTGTATTTTATATAACAAAGAGCACAAAATATTTTGTTTTGTTGAACTAGAGAGACTTGTAGATTTCTAAAAATAATTTGGTCATAGTAGGGTCCTAAACACTTCCAAATATTCTTTTTCCAAAAATTATTTTGAATCCTTTCGAAATAGGACACTTGTATGAGTGTTAATTTGAGGATGAATTAGATGTTGTAGCTGTATTCAGAATAGTCTTCATAGTGGCTACCTTGGAAACAATAAAGGGAAGTAAGGAAATCATTTCAAAGAAATGCAGTCTGATCATGCAAAGGTCTTGAGAGATGGACACTATGTTCAAGATATCGCCTCTAGAGAGCTTGTTATAGGAGATATAGTGGAACTGAAGGTGGGAGGCAAGGTTCCTGCATACATGAGAATTGTTCCCCTCAATACATCCACCTTTAGGATGGAGAAGATATCCTTGACTGGAGAAGGCATGCATGTGGTCAAAAGAACATATCCAGTCACTATCTATGACTATGATTTGTAGTCAAGAGAATGCATGGTGTTTGAAGGAACTACAATTACAATTGGTTGCTTCAATTGCACTGTTGTGAGCACTATTATGTCTACAGAAATAGGTAAAATTTAGGCACAAATTCAGGAGGCTTCAATGGAAGCTCATGATACCTATTTGAAAAGAAAATTAGATGAATTTGGTGAAATACTGACAACAATGATTGGTGTTGTTTGTATTCTTGTCTGGATCATGAACTACAAATATTTTCTCTCATGGGACATCATAGATGGGTGGCCAAAAAATATCAGATTCTCATTTGAGAAGTGTACATACTACTTTAAGATTGTTGTTGCTCTGGAAGTTGTTGTTATACCAGAGGGATTGCTTGCTGTCATTACTACATGTTTGGATCTTGGCACTCATAAGATAGCACAAAAGAATGCTATTGTGCATAAGCTACCTAGTGTGGAGACATAGGGTTGCACCATAGTGATTTTCTTTGATAAGACAAGAACTCTTACAACCAATCAAATGTCTGCCAGTGAATTTATAGCCATAGGGCACAATGTTGTTTCACTTAGAGAGTTTAATGTTGAAGGAACAACATATAATCTTGAGGATGGAAGAATATTGAATTGGACAACACATAATATGGAGGAAAATTTAGAAACTCTAGCAAAAATTATTGTAGTTTGCAATGATGCTAGGATATCTTGTCAAGGTCACCAGTTCCATGCAACTGGTATTCCTACTGAGGCAACCTTGAAGGTTAGTAATTTCCTAGATAATTGATTTGTTTATCAGTTGTCATGTTATGTTTCACCATTTCAATAGTTAATGGAGTTGTAGCTTTGGGATTCCATCATCTAAGGTTATTTACAGGTCTCTTTTGGGCTCATGTGGTCCAGATAGGTATTGTTAAAGGCCTCTGCGAACTTCTTTTTATTGCTTCTAGAGACTGCAAATGCTTGTGGAGCTCAAACAAGTTTTTAAAATGGGCCTTTGGATATGGGGGACATAACTTCTTATGCTTCGAGAGATAGGTGTTGAAATCATGTAGAGTTATTTGATAGCCAATCTCTCAAATGAACAACCTATTGGGAACATAAGCTGACAATGTGTGGGGAGGTTTCATTGCCCCATATATCCTGATATAAATAGACCATTCATCTATATACTAGTCTCCAATCTTTTGCAACACTTCTATAGCTTCTTGAGACAATATTGGGCATGGTTTGCAAAATATCAACTCATACAAAGGTGCAAAAAAGTAATCACAAATATGAGCATAATTATGTATGTATTTATGCTCCCAAAGATCCTTGCAATACACATGAACAGGAGGTTGGTCAGGTGTCTAGGACCAACCCATGCCTACAAATGAGTTAGAAGCACAAACCACATCCAATAGATAAGATGACATATCAAATTCTGGAGGATTGGTGGATGCACTAGGCTTGGCCTTCCTAATAGCTTCCTACAAAGAATGGGATAGAATGGCTGCCCAGTTGAAAACAGTTCCTCGTTCTGTGATTTCATGGATCAATGGCACCCAAGCCACTTTAAAATGTGAAGATTACTTTTCTCCATATAATATGTTGACCAATTAAGCTGCAAACATATCGGTGCCTTTCAAATCAACTATTATTTTATATGTAATTAGGCATTTATGTCATTTATAGGATTGACTTCATTTATATGGTTTTTGGTGCATTTGTTTTAAATGTATTTGAGGGTGTGACTGGGTCTGTTGATTCATTTAGGAAGATTGGTTTTGATTGTTTATCTGACTTAGTGAGGAAAAAGATTTATTTTCTAAGGATAAGACACCAAGGAATGCTCTGCAAGGGCTTACTAAAGATGTTACAAAAAAATATGTTTTTGTGGCTTCTACATAGGTTTATGTCTAGTGATTTTTTGTAAGCTTTAATCTATTCCACTTAGAGAGAGAGAGATCTAGAGAGAGTGTTACTCTCTTATTTGTAATACCTAAGCTTGCTTAATTACATAAGAATTGTAGGTTTTCATTATCTAGTTTGAAGTTTAGACTCTAGAGCACATTTTAGATGACTCCTGAAATTTTTTGTTTGTTGTAACTTGGCAGTGATTCGAAAGGGAACATTTGCAAAGTTTGACTATGGACTCTGGGGGAATTTGAAGCACTATGGAAGCTTAAATCTGATGGATTATGATCTCTCTTAGATCCTATAATCACTTCCTTTGTGGATGGCATATGGAGGGAAAGATGCTTTGGGAGATTTGGTGGATGTAAACCACACACTCGCCCAGTTGAATAGTAAGCCAATGTTGGTCTATTTGGACTCCTATGCTCACCTTGATTTTATTCTGAGTGTACAGGCAAAAACAAATTTGTATGATTCCATGGTAGACTTCTTTAAACCCCAGTCAAGAGAATTGTTTGAGTAGTTTGAACACAAAGAATAAAAAATTAAGCCAATGTAAAGAACCTATAGACCTATTGCAAGCTTCATTAAGAGCTTACAACTTCTTTCTCTACTAAGTGCAATGGAAAGAAATGTACCGTTGTACTATATTTTGTATATGGATGTGTATCATATGGAGCATTTCTTGTATATGGACATGTGCATATATGTATAGAAAAAAACACACACACTCAGATGTATGCCTAAGAGATCAAGGTTATTTTTTAGTGATATATGAGTTGAGATTTTATATTGGAAAGGGAAAAACAAATGTACAATGTGCACTATACCCTATTACATTTGTATTCAAACTTCAATAAGAGTATTGCTAGTGATTGAATTGTAGAGAAAGCATGTTTTAATCTATTTATTATGTTTCTAGATTATTAAAATTACTAACTTATCTAGGACATCTATAGATATTATATTCTCGTTTTAATAGTGGTACAACATAACTTTCTCAACACTGTATGCCTAAGAGATCAAGGCTATGTTTCAGTGATATAAGAGTTGAGATTTTATATTTGAAAGGGAAAAACAAATGTACAATGTGCACTATACCCTATTACATTTGTATTCAAACTTCAATAAGAGCATTGTGAGTGATTCAATTGTAGACAAAGCGTGTTTTAATCTATTTCTTATGTTTCTAGATTATTAAAATTGCTGACTTATCTAGGACATCTATAGATATTATATTCTCGTTTTAATAGTGGTACAACATAACTTTCTCAACACTGTACATTAGAATGTCATTCTAAGTAAAACATTTGAAGGGATGAATTTCTCAAATAATAAAAGGAAGAAACTGTACTGGAACTTCCCTTTTCTTGGAAGTGGAGTATATAATGGGATGATTAACTTTCCAAATTATTGTCTTATCTCATGTGTAGTTTAAATTGTGATTGTTAACCAATTCAAATTTTTTGGGACCCTTAATACAAGAAAGCTAAACAACACATGGAATAGATTAGGATTTGGAAGTTGATCACCAAAGTCCTCTTGAAATCTACTTTTTTTTTTCTAAAATATCACCATCATTCATACATGGAGCTTCTTTGTTTCTTAAGTTTTCTCCCTCAGCTAGCTTTCTATTAATGAAATGCATTTGTATTTGTGAATCACATTCCTAGCTATGAAAAACTTTTCTTTACTTAATTTGGTGGTTTTAGTATTTAGATCATTAAGGAAGTTTGTTATAAGGTCCAAAGAATCACATCTTTTAAATTCAAATTTCAAATGTTTCATGATACCTAAGGTAATTATGTTTTTCTTTATTGTATTTATTTTACTAGAGCCTACCCAGGAATATTTGAGCCTAGGTCATCGCCATGACAAACACTCTAACTTGGAACTAGACCACACATTGCCTTACCAAAATTATGTGTGTTGGTACCAAGTTGTAATAAACACACAATAATTATAATACAAAAATTAAAATAATATATGAATTGACACATCCTAACTAAAGTACATGACTAACCTCAACCATTGTGACTAGTCAATGCTAAGTACATCATCACATAGCTTTGTAATTATATCATTCATTTCATATCCTCCCTTTTTTAATACATGAGAAATATCTTTATATATCATACAAGGTATATACATATTTTAGTCATTCGAGGACTGCTTAGACAACAAGGCTCATAGACATTACAAGAAATACTCATATGAGTTCAACACATTGTCACATGTAGGATTTTTCCCTACCACCCATGCTAAACCTAATTGACTTTCCATGAGAAATATATTTATATTCCATATAAGAAATATACTTGTTTTGGTTCTTGATGGATTGCTTAACAAGGCTTGAAGTCATTACAAGAAATAATCATTATGAACTTTGTTTTTCCTTTACAAAGTCTTTATTATTCAATGAAAGATTCGTCAAGATCTTAAAAGATTTTATAATTCAGTGAAAGTTTCACCATGATTTTACAAGATAATATAATATGGTGAGATATTTTCCAAAAAAATTATATATACACATTAAATTATTGATAAAATTTCCTTCCATTTTTCCTATGTATCATGGGGATTCGTCCATTTATTTTACATATAAATTTAGGGGGGTTCTTAAAATTTTCCTTGAAATTAGGGTAAAATTGTGTATTACTATTATTATTAATAATGATATGAACAAGATTAAAATATTTATTTTATAATTATTGTTATGTTAATAATAAAGTATTAAAATTATAAATTATAAATATTATTACAACTTAAATTAGGTAAAAGAAGTTATAAATTAATATGTAATCATTAACATATGTTATTAATAAATTATAAAAATAGTCCCTAATGGGGGTGACGGATCGATGGATAGACGGGTAGATAGGCCGACATACGATGCATGCCTAACATCCACACACTCAAGGCCAAATGTTTAAGTTTCATTATGGTGGTAGGCACGTGTGTTAATGTCTGGCATGTGGGCTCTTCGTTCACGTGCATTGGTATTATAAGCCATGTATCCCTTGAGGTTCTGCATAGTGAGTTGCAGTGGGTGATGAAGGTTTGGAATATTGTGTATTAGAGGGTTAAGATTTGGATCACCCAACAACATGCATGGATCTGGGCTGGAAAGGGTGGGGGGGGGAATGGTTTGAGTTGGCCTGTGGCGTGCCTCCTCTCTGGGGTGACCCATGGGATCCTGGTACATTGCTCACAACTAAGGCTAAGCTCTACGACTAGAATGCTTGCCTCCTCATCTCTGGTTTCTTGTTTTGGCGGGAGGAATTGGCTCAGCCATGGCTCTCTTTCTGCCAGGAATTGGGAGAGGGGAAACCTTAGAATAACTCCGGGGGTGTTGACATTCTAGTGCTTGGTCTCTTGGTCTTTGGCTACTCCCCCGAGTCAAAGTTTCAAGCAACTCTTACTTCTTTCCTCTGGAGCAAGGTCTATGTGGAGAGGTTGAGAGGTAACATAAAAGATAGCAGGCGCTTGATAGCCTGCGTCCTTGCGTTCATAGTGGTAATTTTCGGCATCGGTTCTCCCTCTACCCTGTCTATTCCTATTTTTTTTCTTGGCTTTGAGCAACCTTTGCAGGTTCAACGAGTAACCTTTGGGGCTCGGACCCGTGTACATGGTTCAGGTTAGCCATTTTCAGTTCGATAATATGCCTCGTCAGAGGGGTCATCTGCGGCATGGGGGAGGGGCTCCTCACCCTGAAGTTTGTTAAGCCAATGATTCTGATAACCAGTGCTCTTCAGATACAGGTTGGGACTCTGTAGCAATAGTGGACAGTTCACCAGCCCACTCCCTAGGATGAATTGTTTCTCTGGCCACCCTGGACTCAATCGATAATTAGCTGCACCATATACAACTGAATTTGACATTATGAGGGACCAAAACTATGAGGAACAAAATGATATAGTGGCCTACATCAACGATGTGAAACATGTTCAAAATGAAATCTTGGACAATTTGGAAAGTATACATCGCCACCACTGCCACACCAATGAGCATCTTCACTCCCTGGAAGCGTGAGTCGAGCACATCGAATTCCATATGAATGAACGAGTTGCCATCCTTGTTCCACCCCCTGCTTTTCCACCAAACCAACCTCCTTGAGAGGTGTCTTTTATTGGTTATGTATTTCGGTTTTGATGTTCTTATGGTATGGCCTTTAGGCCTAACGGAAATAAATGTAAATGGTGATTGTAATCAATTTCTCGCTGGCTCTTAGGTGCCAAATCCTGGCTGGCATATTAGGACAAGACCATGGGAGAAGAATTTTGTACTGAAGTTTCCTCTGATAATATAATGCAGACTTTTCACTGACAAGAAAAGTATAAAAATTAAATTTTTATTCTTCATTTTTTTATTATTATAGACAAAATAACCTTTTTCACTGTAATTTACCAAAATACGGCGATACGATTTTAAGAATTTTTTTGTTTAAAATATTTTTTTGAATGCATAAATGGATTCAACACCTTGAAAAACCCCTGGGGAACTAGAATTATGCAGATTAAACAATTTAAACTCAAGTTTTTAAAATCTATGTCAGGTTTTGATTAAAATTAACCAAAAAAATATCATGAAAAAGGCCATTTCGTCTATAAGTTAGACTATGCCATAGTTTAATATATGACTAAAAAATTAGAATAAATTATTTAAATATTAAGACCAATATTTATTAATTAAAATAAATTATAAATAACTATAAACCAATTGAAATATTAATATTAAATGATATATAAGACTTATAATTAATTAAATTACTAAATAATGTCAAGTCTCACTAGCAAGGCGACCCAGGATCAAACCTCACAGGGATGGTTATGCCCTATGCTAGAGGGAGGAGAAATGCTAAAAAATCCACTCAGCTAAGGGCTGGTGTGGCCCAGGCTGAGTGCGATCCCTAGGTGACGTTGACGGCTTAGATGCCCTTGGGTCGCGGCTCCTCAAGCCACAGGTCAAGCTTGGAGAATCACAGACAACTTGACAAAAAAATAAAATTATTAAATAAGAAAAAGGACAATTGTAGTGACAAAACTTATAGCTTGTTTGTGCTTTAAATGTAAAATACACAAATGTATTGTAAGTAATGTTTTATTAATAAGATGAATGTACAAGTATGATTGAATGTTACAACGAGGGTCTACTTATATACCTATGCATATACCCTTTCATGAATGTCCATGTCTTTTAGACATGTCTTTCTATTTAACTAATGGCTATTTAATAACCATTACTATGATTTTTATTATTTATATTTATTGTATTTTTTATATAAATTATATTCATAACATTGCCCTTCTATGAAAAGCTTTGTCCTCAAAGCTTAATCCACTATTAATCTCCTCATTCTTCTATGTCATTTCAACATGTGTAATTCATCGGAAGTACTATCATGGGATCAAGGTTTTTCCATTTCTCCTTCATTTTTTTTGGATATAATAATAATAATAATAATAATATATATCTATATATATATATATATTAAAATTAAATAATAAAATATTTTTTTAATAATATAATAATATAATAATATAATAATAATTCCCCTTTTAATCAATTATTATATAAATAATTAATTCTTTTAATTAACTATTTATATACTTTATTAATTAATTTATAATCTTTTTAATATATAAATTATATAGTTTATGTAACTAAATATAACTATAATATATAGATATCTCTCTCTCTATATATATATATATTATGACTTGGGCAACAATCAGTGATGTCAAACGACGTAACATGGGCAACGTTGAGACGGTCGGAAGGGGATAGGGGACGTGTTGTTGATCCTCGAGAAGCGCGGAGAGAACCGGTCGGGGGAGTAGGAGTTGTGACGTTCGACGGTTGAACCAGTGGCTCGGGGTTGAAGGATTATGGATTGGTGATAAAAATGTTGGATTGAGTTACAACGGAAATGGATTGGGTCGTGGCATAAATGTTGATTGCGGTCGAAGAATATGCTGCAGCGGTGACACGGTGGTCAGCGGTAGAAGGAAGACGATTGGGCAAAATATTGATTGCACAGATCATCTAGCAGAAACAACAGACACAGTCGGGGAAAGAGAGACGGGGACGAGGCAGGGATTGGGCACGGAAAGAGGGTGGATTGCATGATAATTTAACTGTTGGGAGTATGTATGGAAATGGAAAAGTTTCTTACAGGAAATCATAAAGGGATGAAAATTATTTGTTTGAGCACTAGAAAAACATTCTAAGTTCTGTGATGGTGTCACCTGGCTATAAATTGCAGGATTCTGAATAGATTGATTCGATGCATTATGGAGTCTAGGTGTTGATAAATGAAATTTATCTGGAAAGAGATAAAAAACAACATCATGATTGCAAATAATCCTCATTTCATGGAAAGCATCACCTACGAGCATACTTCTTGAAGATGTGACTTCTCCCAGCCTAAATCTCTTGTACGAGTACATCCTTGAATGGTTTTCAAGCATGATACTGTAATATTCTTTATATATCTCAAGATCACCATCAACATCATGGTATGCGGATGCATCATAACAAACCTCTTCTTCATATGTGCTTCTCTTTCTCTTTAATGTTACTAGTGATGGTAAATTTGATGGCCTCTCAACGTTGCTTCCACTTTCATGTTCAATCATTGCTCCAAAACCTCTATTTCCAATACAACTATTAGTATGATATATAGGATCATCCTCGTCTGTTGGTAGCTGGAATTTCTAAATAGAATCTGAGTTGAAAAGTTTTAAAAACAATCTGCACTCCATTCTGGCACTGAAGAAGAGAAACCCTTGGAAGATGGATGAAAACTTATTTCACTCTTTCTTTAGATTCTTTCCATATCCATAGTATAACCATGTTAAAAAAATTCAATCACCCTATCAAACCATTGAATATCATTTTTATGAAGTTCCTCTGCTAGGGTTCTGGGGAGACATGTGTGATGTGCTATTATTTTGGCCCCTTTTTTACGGGCTTCTATCACTGTCTGCCCTAATTGAGACTCTAGTCTCCATACACTGAATTTCACGTCCTCATCTTCAAAATTTTCCATATCTATATTAGTTTTTTCATCAAAAGCATTTTCTTCTTCTTTTTCTTCATATTCCCAATTGGATTCAGAGTTTGAGTGGTCTTATTCGTTTTTAGTTTTCATATACCCACTTGGATCATCAACCTCATTCATGTCATCTTGAGGAGATCTTGATTAAACATGTTCAACATCATTTGCTTGGTTAGAGCATTCTTTATCATTAGTCTCTTTCATGTCAATGCTCTCTTTTGTTAGACATGTTGCACATGCTTCAAGATGTTTTGTTGATTCTGCAAATGATATTTTTATTTGTTTTAGTTGTTGTAATGATTATCCAATCTCATTCAACAATTCAGATTTATGATATTCACTTAATTCCATGATTTCAGGACCTAAACTTAATGATAGATTTGTGTCGCAGATAGCATCCGAAGGCTCGAATGGATCTGATACCACTATAGTGACAAAACTTATAGCATGTTTGTGATTTAAATGTAAAATACACATATGTATTGTATCTAATATTTTATTAATAAGATGAATGAAGAAGCATGTTTGAAGTTTACAATGAGGGTCTGCTTATATACCTAGGTAAGCACCCTTTCATGAATGGTCATATCTTTTTAGACATGCCTTTCTATTTAACTAATGACTATTTAATAACCATTACTATGATTTTTATTATTTATATTTATTTGTATTTATTGTAATTTTTATATAAATTATATTCATAACAACAATTATTAATAAATTAAGGTAATATTATGTATAACTATTATTATCAATTTAGCTTGTAAGAATAATTACTATTATATTAATATTAAAGCTATTTAATATTAGAATAATTAAATTATTAAATTATTTGTATTATTACTAAAGTTATTAAACTTAATTAATTTTATTATGATTAAAATATATGTCTCCATAGCCTTATTCCCTAACCGGTATATTAAAGGTACCTAATAAGGATACTATAGCACCTTTAGATATATATTTATATGGGAAACTACCTTCTTCGTTATACCAATTAATATCCTATACCTTTCCACCATATATTGGGTGATTCTATTAGGTTATGATTTATATAATTTTTGAGATAGTAGTTTATCTAGGTACATGCATAATTACTAGTCTATCCCTTTGGTTATAAGCTAAGGATAGAGGGATCACTAATGGTAAACTAACCAGGTTAAAATTTATTTATATTATTAAAACTAAAATTTTTGATGGTATAAAGAGTTATAATAATAATAATTAATCCCTAAACTTAATCATTCAAATATTAATATAGAATCAACAAGTTATTAATAAAATTAAACTTGATTAAAATACCTATTATAAAAAGGGGGAAGCAAAAGGGGAAGTAGGAAAGGGAGCCAAGGTATAGTTTAGGATTGGATAAATTGAGAGGAATGCTTGTGAGAAAGATAATCAATGGTGGTATGCCAATATTGACTAAGCTTAAAACCATCTTCTCGATTAAAATTATTAGGGTTCTTTTCAATTTAAATGGCTTCCCTGATTAGACAGGTGGCATGGAAGGGAGCGGAGGCAAGGAGTGCAAATAATCCTCATTTCATGGGAAGCATCACCTACGAGCATACTTCTTGAAGAGGTGACTTCTCCCAGCCTAACTCTCTTGTACGAGTACATCCTTGCATGGTTCTCAAGCATGATACTGTAATATTATTTAGATATCTCAAGATCACCATCAACATTATGGAATGCAGATGCATCATAACAAACCTCTTCTTCATATGTGCTTCTCTTTCTCTTTAATGTTACTAGTGATGGTAAATTTGATGGCCTCTCAGCGTTGCTTCCACTTTCATGTTAAATCATTGCTCCAAAACCCCTATTTCCAATACAACTATTAGTATGATATATAGGATCATCCTCGTCTGTTGGTAACTGGAATTTCTGAATAGAATCTGAGTTGAAAAGTTTTAAAAACAATCTGCACTCCATTCTGGCACTAAAGAAGAGAAATCATTGGAAGATGGATGAAAACTTATTGCACTCTTTCTTTATATTCTTGCCATATCCATAGTATAACCATGTTAAAAAAATTTCAATCACCCTGTCAAACCATTGAATATCATTTTTATGAAGTTCCTTTGCTAGGGTTCTGGGGAGACGTGTGATGTGCTATTATTTTGGCCCCTTTTTTACGGGCTTCTATCATTGTCTGCCCTAATTGAGACTCCAGTCTCCATACACTGAATTTCACGTCCTCATCTTCAAAATTTTCCATATGTATATTAGTTTTTTCATCAAAAGCATTTTCTTCTTCTTTTTCTTCATATTCCCAATTGGATTTAGAGTTTGAGTGGTCTCATTCGTTTTTAGTTTTCATATACCCACTTGGATCATCAACCTCATTCATGTCATCCTGAGGAGATCTTGATTCAACATGTTCAACATCATTTTATTGGTTAGAGCATTCTTTATCGTTAGTCTCTTTCATGTCAATGCTCTCTTTTGTTAGACATGTTGCATATACTTAAAGATATTTTGTTGATTATGCAAATGATCTTTTTATTTGTTTTAGTTGTTGTAATGCTTCTCCAATCTCATTCACCAATTTAGATTTATGATATTCACTTAATTCCATGATTTCAGGACCCAAACTTAATGATAGATTTGTGTAGCACATAACGTCCAAAGGCTTGAATGGATCTGATACCACTATAGCGATAAAACTTATAGCTTGTTTGTGATTTAAATGTTAAATACACAAATGTATTGTAAGTAATATTTTATTAATAAGATGAATGCAGAAGCATGTTTGAATTTTACAATGAGGGTCTGCTTATATACCTAGGTAGGTACCCTTTCATGAATGGTCATATCTTTTTAGATATGCCTTTCTATTTAACTAATGACTATTTAATAACCATTACTATGATTTTTATTATTTTTATTTATTTGTAATTATTGTAATTTTTATATAAATTATAGTCATAACAACAATTATTAATAAATTAAGGTAATATTGTGTATAACTATTATTATCAATTTAGTTTATAAGAATAATTACTATTATATTAATATTAGAATAATTAAATTATTTGTATTATTACTAAAGTTATTAAACTTAATTAATTTTATTATGATTAAAATATATGTCTCCATAGCCTTATTCCCTAACAGGTATATTAAAGGTACCTAATAAGGATACTATAGCACCTTTAGATATATATTTATATGGGAAACCACCTTCTTTGTTATACCAATTAATATCCTATACCTTTCCACCGTATATTGGGTGATTATATTAGGTTATGATTTATATAATTTTTGAGATAGTAGTTTATCTAGGTACATGCATAATTACTAGTCTATCCCTTTGGTTATAAGCTAAGGATAGAGGGATCACTAATGGTAAGGATAGAGGGATCACTAATGGTAAACTAACCAGGTCAAAATTTATTTATATTATTAAAATTATTAATTATTATTATTATTTTTTAAAGAGTTATAATAATAATAATTAATCACTAAACTTAATCATTCAAATATTAATATAGAATCAACAAGTTATTAATAAAAGTAACTTGATTAAAATACCTATTAAAAAAAGGGGGAAGCAAAAGGGGAAGTAGGAAAGGGAGCCAAGGCATAGTTTATGGTTGAATAAATTGAGAGGAATTCTTGTGAGAAAGATAATCAATGGTGGTATGCCAATATTGCCTAAGTTTAAAACCGTCTTCTTGATTAAAATTATTAGGGTTCTTTTCAATTTCAATGGCTTCCCTGATTAGACAGGAGGTAGAAATGGGAGATGGTTATGGCTCTTGTCAACCTTGTGCTCCTTGAAACAAGCCTTAAATGATCTATCCATTTGGCCTATGTAAGACTTGCCACAGGAGCAAGGAATCTCATACACACTAGAGCCAAGCATGGGATCAAGTTTGTCTTTAGAAGACCTAAAGAGTTTCATAAGGGTCGTTTGGGATTTGAAGGAGGTTTGGATGTTTTTCTTCCACAATATTATGGAAATGTGGTTAGTAACACCTTGGACATAAGGAAGGGTAACTTTCGTTAAGGGCGGGGATGAAGGATTAGTTTTGAGTTTGGGATGGAGGGAAGAGTGGAAATATTTCCTAATTTGGGAGGAGTAATATCCATTGGAATGGAGGGCTTTGGTTAGGAGAAGGCACTCTTTGTTCAAATGTTGGGGATCAAATATATGAATGGCATGAGTCACTAAAGTCTTAAGAACGAAAAATTTCTGAGTAGGGTGATGATGGGATTGGGCATGAAGGTATCTATTGGTATGAGTCTTTTTTCGGTAGGCATGGAAGGAAATGGATCCGTTAGGGCACTTGGAGATGAGGATGTCAAGAAATGGAAGTGAGTTTTCAACTTCCATTTCCATGGTGAACTGAATATGGGGAGAGATGTGGTTAAGGTGGTCCAGAAAGGAATGCAAAGTAGGGATGCCATGGGACCATACAACAAAGGTGTCATCCACGAATCATTTCCAACATTTTGGTTTTAAATGAAAGTTGTTTAAGGCACGGACTTGAAGGATTCCATGAAAATGTTGGCAACCATCGAGGAGAGGGATGAGTCGATAGAAGTTCCCTTAGTTTTTTCATAGCAAACACCTTTATAGGAAAATAAGGTGGAGGAAAGGAAAATTTTGATAAGGTTAAGGGTTTCAGAGTCAACAAGGTTAGAAATGATACTAATGGCTTCATGGGGGGGATTTTGGTAAAGAGGGAGACAACATCAAGACTAAAAAGGATATCATTTTCATCAAACTGAAGGTGTTTGGTCTTATTAATAAAATCAATGGAATCTTTGATAAAAGAGGAGGTATGACCAGTGAAGGGTTAGAGCTTCTGAGCAAGGTACTGAGATAGGGCATGGGTTGGGGAACCTGTGGCACTAACAATGGGTCTCAAGGGAAAATATATATATATATATATATATATATATATATATATATATATATATATATATATATTTTTATGGATTTTGGGTAAACCATAGATTCTAGGGGTTCGGGGGTTGAGGGGAATTAGAACCTTTTGAATGGAAGGATCGAGAGAAGAGGATTTGATAGCTTTAGTCATGAAATTAGAGATGGAGGAAATATGGTTTTTTGAAAGAGGCCTATAGAAGGAGGAGGACAGGAGTTCAAGAATTTTTGAATCATAATAAAAGGAATTCATAATGAAAGTGGAATTGCCTTTATATGCTTTAAGAATGAGCAGATTAGGATTATTATTGAGGTTTTTGAGGGCTAAAAACTCTTCCTTAGAGATGTTAGGGCTGGGAAATTTGGAGTGACGAAGAATGAAACCACATTCTTGTCTAACTTCTTCATGTAGACCTTTTTGGCCACTGTGATGTGTGGCACTTCGGTTTGCAAGCCTACCCTTAGAGGCCTTGTCCTAAAACATATATCAATTGAATTTAGCTATGCACAAATAAAATATAAAATTTGTTTAAGAAATTTGATATAATATTATGAGAAAATTCAAATACCTAGGTACTCTCCTCACTAGACTTCCACCGTTCATCCAACTTCTCATATTCTTTTACAAGTTCTTTCCATACTTTTATACTTACATCAACTGGCCTTCTTTTGAGCCTTGGATTAGGCGGGAGTTTTTTTGATCTTCTTTGTTTGATTGAGCCTAAATCTCTTGTAGTTATAAGACATTTGTAGTTTAACCCTTTTTACAGACCAACCTACGCCAAATTTAGTCTCCATGTCATGAATTACTTCTTTCTACAGGTGAAACAATATCTTTGAGAATGGAAAATGGAGATGGTCTTTGAACCGTTGAAGGCATGATTACTTCAACCTATTGACAAGAAATTTCCTAGCATCTGATCTATGGATTTCACCTAAAACCACTTCATATCCTATCCTTGTATCATAACTAACAATGCAATATTCATAATGTGGCATGGTGGAAAAAGATATTTATGTCCCAGGAGTGAGCATTAGAATTCTCTGTTTCCGGTTCCAAATTCTTAGTGGTTATGCTTAATGATTTCCTCCTTGATCCAAAAGTGGTTGGGGAAAATGATTGATGTGCCTGCAATGTTTTAATAGTTTTAGTTGATCGTTTTTCTACGCATCTAGCAAGCATTTTCAAGTCCACACTGCCAATTTTTTTAATTGCCTCCATCCCTAATATTGAAGCCAAGGTTTCTTTTTCCTAGTTAGTATCATGTCCCTAGATATATAAAATAAATTTTTATTTTAAAAATTTGGAATAAAAAGAAACAACTAAAAATCAAAGAAAAAATTAAACAATGACATATCTATAATTTCACAATGGCTTACCTCATTCTGTCCATTATCTGTTCCCTTCCCTTTGCTCAACATTTTGAGGTTGGGCTAGCAAATCCTGTTTGTGGAGACGAACCAAGGAAAATAACATGTAAGGAAGGAGCTCACACTACGTCAAGGGCAACAATTCGAGTCGAGGTAAGAAATCTGACCATCACAAACACATAATCTGGTTAAATTTTTAGGAAACCTTTATGATAATCAAACCATTCTGCACCAATAAATGAATAAATATCCTGAAATTTAACCCTTAATCCACCATTTTCTCATGAAACTAACAATGCCTTACTCTGTAGCTCCAATTTATGGACCAAAAAGGGAGAAAAATAAAAATCTCGTGTAAGCTCCATCTGAATCCTTAAGATCCTTTAAAATCCACTAAATATCATCATAGTCTGTCAATTTTTCTGTAATAATTGAACCGCCACCATGAATCCAAGCAAAAAAGGTAATATCAAAACTTTCCATCCGCAACAAAATGTGTGGACTTCGAAGCTCTTAGATCGAGACCCAGGTAGGGGTATAGGAGCCTATTTCTTTCTTTTGTTTAATTTCAAACTTTTGGCTCATAGGAATTTTTAAATTTTGACTCGCCCATCACTGACTTCAGTGCCATATCAGGTCATATAATGTGATCCTTTTGGGGCGCAAAAGATGATGCAAACGATGAATAGTCTAGCACCATCAAGTTATTTTTTTTCCATCAAAATTTAGAAATATAAATGTTACAATAATATAACATTATTCTCAAATAAAATCAAAGTTTAATAGAATACATTCAATAGAATAACCATAATTTCAATAATCCACTACATTCACTATAGAGTAATTTACTTAGTTCTAAAATGACTGCATAAACTAAGTTATAAATGAGGAATGAAACAAAATTGATATACACACTAGTGGTAAAGTGCGTTACAAGGGGAAAAATGAACATATGACATAGATGGTGTAGAACTACTAAATTGCAGAGAGGACAGTGGGTTGAAGAAGATATGACAACGAAATCTACAGATACAATAAAGGAAAGAAGACAAAACAACCTCAACCAAAGGAGGAAGGTCTTTACAAATTCACAATTACAACAACATAGAGGAGAGAAAGTCAATTTTTTTCCATGAGGCCTTTCAGGTTTAACTTATTGGTTAAAAATGAACAGGAATGGTGATTAAATGTGATTATATGATTAAGGGACATGTTTGAAAATTAGGGTGGCCATGTGGGATAAAGATGTTGGATACTTTTCTTCTAGAAAATTTGGCTCGATGTATATACCTAGGGTCATACTTTCTTTTTTCAACTCCAAATTAGCATGATATCAATATGTCAAATATATGACTAAAGTGAAGTTTTGTGTTGGATAGCATATTCATTGAAATTATATAATTGGTGTACTAAAAATTATTGACTATGTGTATTACAAGAGCCAGATGATTCCATGGAAACTAATCATGTCATATCAAATGAGGACACAATGGATGATGCGAGACATTAGGTACTCAAATTTTGACTTAGGAAAAACTAATATAATGACATTTTGTGATACATCCACATTTTTTCACGATATTATTAAAATTTATAGTGTATTATCCAATATTGACGGAAATCTTGAGGCACACAAACCTTGCCTTTTACCCTATGAAATCCATGCAATTTGGAGTATTCTTGAACATATATATATATATATATATATATATATACCCTATGAAATCCATGCAATTTGGAGTATTCTTGAACAAATATATATATATATATATATATATATATATATATATATATGTGAAAAATTAAAAATATTTAATTGTATTAATGTTACCTATGAGTAAAACAAATGCTCTCCTAGTTGAATGATTCAATTTGACCTTGAAATGAAGGTTGGGCATGCATTGTTGTGAAGCGGGCCAAAATTGCCTTGCTTCACCAAAATGCACGCCCATTCCTAATTTCGCAGTGAAATTTATTTATTCAAATCATATACTGTTTAATTGATAAATTTACACGCTAATTTATTTCCAGTAAGTTTATGTTGTTCACAATTTGTTGACACTTTTGGGGAGACACCGTGAACTACGATTGCTCCAACACTTTAGTTTAGTACATTAACTTCGACCTTCAGATCACTAAATTAGAAAATTTTGATTGTATTAATGTTACTTATGAGTTAAAAAATACTCTCCAGGTTGAATAATTCAATTTGGCCTTGAAATGAAGGTTGGGTGTGCATTTTTGTGAAGTAGGCCAAAATTGCCTTGCTTCACTAAACTTCACGCGTTGACTTCATTTATTGGCAATATGATTGATTCAAATTGTAGATTGTTTATTTGATTATTTTACACACGTTTACATTGTTATATATTTATTTTGAGCGTAAATATTTATATTTCATATTTCATACAACATTCTAATTTTTTCTTTGACTTGCCTTATGTGAAAGTTGTGTATAAGTGGGAAAAATAGATATGTGGGATATTTGTCAGACATGATGCAAGGTATATCCTAAGGTTAGGTATTGTACAATCATGTCCCATTTCAAATTTCATTACCAAGAGTGTAATTGGTTTGTCCCGGGAGTGCATAATTGTCCCAACTTGAACATTGGCAGATATGATGAATTGCTACATTGGCATACTTGGATTTTAGTGAGTAAAATTTCTTATAGGATAATGAGTATGATATGTTGTAGAATGTTTTTGTATATTTAGGATGGAATGATCATTGTTTCATTGCCAATTAATTATAGGTATTAATGTGCATTTATTTAACACACACAACCAATTTGGAGTATTCATGCACAACATAAGTTTCTATGTGAAAAATTAATGTTAATTATGAGTAAAAAAGTACTCTCCGGTATGAATCATTCAATTTGGCCTTGTAATTAAGGTTAGGCATGCATTTTTGTGAAGTAGGCCAAAATTTCCTTGCTTAACTAAAATGAACGCCAAGGCTTCATTTATTTCCCAATCTGATTGGTGTACTAAAAATTATTGTCATTGTTGTGTATTATAGGATCAAGAGGGGGCCATGGACATAGGATGTGGACGAAGTAGAACTACTAAATCACAGAGTGGAAAGTGGGTCGAAGAAGATAGGACCAAAAAATATGCAGATACAATACAGGTAAGAAGACAAAGCAACCTCAACCAAAGGAGGAAGGTATTTATGAATTCATAAACACTACAACATAGAGGAGAGTAAGTCAATTTTTTTCCATGAGGCCTTTTAGGTCAAACTTATTGGTTGAAAATGCACAGTAATGGCAATTAAATGTGATTCTATGGTCAAGGGAAATTTTTGAAAATTAGGATGGCCATGTGGGATAGGGATGTTGGATACTTTTCTTGTTGAAATTTTGGCTCGATGTATGTATTACCTAGGGTCATAATTTTTTTTTTCAACTCCAAATTAACATGATATCAATATGTAAAATGTATGACTAAAGTGAAGTTTTGTGTTCGATAGCATATTCATTGAAATGAAATAATTGGTGTACTAAAATTATCGACTATGTTGTGTATTACATGAGCCATATGAGGCCATGGAAACAAATCATGTCATATCAAATGAGGACACGATGGATGACATGAGACATCATGTACTCAAATTTTGACTTAACTAAGGAAAAATTGATATAATGAATTTTGTGACATGTCCATCCTTTTTCACGATATTATTAAAATTTATTGTGTATTGTCTAATCTTGATAGAAATTAATGCATGTTGTTGATTATTTTAGATGGAGATTGGTGCAAATGGAGAGCCTGAGCCTTCAACTAGCAAAAGAAAAAGATATGTATGTGGACGTGGAACTAAAACTATCAAATCATGTAGAGGACAATGACTAGAAGAGGATGTGACAATGGATCCTACAAACACAACAAATGATTTCACTGAAAAAGAGGTTGGTAGGACTATAGTACATGGGATGAATACTTTGAGAATTTTTTTGTTTGTGGATGTTCTGTATGTCGTGGAAAGAAATAATCCAAATGAGCGATTGCACAAAGTCATTATATAGATGATGAGCTTCCAATGGGTAGTATGCCTCCTACAATGGATTGAATCCAATAGGAATTGGGGTAAGGAACTTTCCAATTTGATATAAATAATATGTATTCTTCTTTTAAACACTGTTTTATATTATTTAAATAATTGTTTTTTTCTTAATGATTACTTGCAGGATAAATTTATTGGTTTAAATTTTCCTAGAGCACCGACTTCCAACCTAGAGGGCGATGATCGTTTATCTGATGATACATCTAACAAAAATATGTGCACATATACCAGCTCAAAAAACGAGGAATTGATGAAAATAAGTAACAAAACAAGAATTAGTTTACAGATGCATAATTTGCTTAAAGACAAGGGGAAGGTGGGCTACATACCTATGAGAATGGATGTGATGCAGATGATGACTTGCTCTTGAATTTGAGATCAATTTACAAAGAGATATTTGATCATCGACTATATTTCGCTTGGCCCAACAATCAAAAACTACCTAGAGTGTATGAGGTGCTTCAATTTTGGGGATACAACTACATGATACAACCCTCCAATATTCATGGAGCGAATCCTTCAAACACAAAAATTGATTGCACTTAAAAATAGGTTGGTCAGGACTATAGTACATGGGATGAATACATTGAGAAAATTATTATTTTTGGATGTTATGTATGTTGTGGAAAGAAATAATTCAAATGAATGATTGTACAAATATATTACATAGATGATGAGATTCCAGTGGGTAGTATGCCTCCTACAATAAATTTGAATCCAATAGGAATTGTGGTAAGGATTTTTCCAATTTCATATAAATAATATCTATGTTTTTTTTAAACATTATTTTATATAATTTAAATACATTTTTTTCTTCTTAATGATTACATGTAGGATAAATTTTTTTGTTTAAAGTTTCTTGGAGCACTACCTTCCAACCTAGAGGGCAATGATCATTTATATGATGATACATCTAACAAAAATATGTGCACATATACCAGGTCAGAAGATGAGGAATTGATGAAAACAAAGTAACAGAACAAGAACGAGTTTAAAGATGCATAATTTTCTTAAAGACAAGGGGAAGGTGGACTACATAGCCTATGAGAATGAATGTGATGGAGACGATGACTTTGAGATTAATTTACAAAGAGACATTTGATCATTGACTATATCATGCTTGGCCCAACAATCAACAACTACCTAGAGTATATGATGCATTTCAATTTTAGGGATACAACTACATGATACGACCCTCAAATATTGATGGAGTGAATCTAGGCCTATTTATTATCCAAAATGTCCATTTGGGTTTTAAACACAGAAAAAATTCATAACAAACCATTATGAGACTAATTCCATATTATGGTATGTCATATTACAATGGAAAATGGAGAAGGCTAGCATAATATAAGCATAGCATGTATATGGTCTAAATTCGAACATGTATACACATCGTATCCAATTGGAAAGTGGAAAAGAAATGAATAGCGGTCATATTATCTATATATAGATGGACATGCATACACACACAAAAATATTGTAGGATTTATAAATAATAGTAACGGAAGGGACCCTACTGTAAGATAAAATTGTAATTTGTTGAGGTTATAAATGATAAAATTGGATATATGGAAAGAGAGGTTGATAGATTGAAAATGGTTGAAGCTATTATGGACCTTACCATTGGTGATGAGTTATTGATTAATTACCCCTTATTAAAATGCACTCCTGTGCAAAAGAAAAATGAAGAACAAGGTCTCCCTAAAGATGTTCTTAAGGGAAAAAAAACTAAAGAATAATCAATGAGTGTGGATGGACGTTTTATAAACTATGTTGTCAAAATTGTGTTTTATTTTCAATTATTGTATAAAAAATGTAGTCTATAAAATAATGTTCCATATTCAATTATATATATATATATATATATATATATATATATATATATATATATAGATATAGATATATAGATATTTTCTTTTTCTTTGATATTGATACATTTATGATTTATCCGATTGTTTCATATATATATATATATATATATATATATATATATATATATATATTTCTTTGATATTGATACATTTTTGATTTATCCAATTGTTCCTAACATTAAATAATGCTTGTGTTTGTTAATAGCTAGAAGATATTGATGATATACCTACTAATACCCAAAATAAAACTCGGTTATTAAGATTTGGATGGGATGGTCCAAACCATCCTTTAAATCATACTAGGGTGAAAAGTGTTAAATTGTAGCAAAAAAAAGCTTAAATTGACTTGTGCCTTAGTCAAATGGAGAAATTTGAATTTCCACATCAGCAGGATGACTTGAGTTGCAGTTAGCAGGAGTGACATCGCCAAGTCACTTAGTTAAATCAGTCAATTCAAGTTTGTGGGAAAGAAGTAGAGTTGTGCATGAGTTAATTGCTAAGATCTAGCAATCTAGTCGAGTTATAGCTAGTGAAAATCAATTATTTGAGCTCTAGTCATGAATAGAGTTACTATGAGTTCAATTGAGTAGTTGTAATTGTTGTTACCTCACTAATCTCTTAGTTAACTAGTTAATTTAATAAAAATATCCCTAGTCATGCGTGCAATTCAAATTACCTAGTTGAGTGGAGGGAAAATGCATATTTTTATTTATTATTGTATACCAGTGAGTGTATAAAGTTTTCATGTAGCAGGTGAGGATTTTCTCTTGGGAATTACACAAGAAAATAGGATAGTTTCCTATTCTTTAGGAGCTAATTTCATTAGGATTTGTGCAAGGAAATATGAGAAGCAAGAGGCCTAGAATTGACTAAGTATTTTCTAGAGCGGGCTCAGGAAGCACAGATCAGTATCACAATGCAAGTTGAGCTTCAAGGATTGAAGTTGTCATTATAATAGATTGATTTTATCATATGCTATAATAAAAACAAAGGAGGGGTTTCTCCCTGTTGGGTTCCCTAGTAAAAGTATTGTGTTCATTGTGATTGAATGGTTGCATGTGTTTCTACTGTATGTTTGCCTTTCTAAAGATTGAATAGAAGGAATTTGTGTTTATTGATTTCAGTATGTTTCATTAGAAATTGCAAATTTTGAGTTATTTCTACATGGTATAAAAGCTATTAAAAACTACATAGAAACCATATTCCTGATTTTCTCTTAGAGAAATTTTGAATAACATATTTGTGGTGCATGAATTTTATTCAGTGTAGGAACAATGTCTTTCTATGGATTGAGTCTTGAGTATGCATTGGATGGAACTTCAAATTTCATAGTTTGTAAAGACATAATGGAAGTTGTACTAGATGACAATGGAGTATTGGAGTACACACAAACTCATATTCCAAAACTAGCAAAATCAGATGCACAACAACCAACACAATGGAAGAAAGATACTACAAAATTCAGGAGGATTATCCTAAAGGGAGTAAAATACCATGTGGTTTTGAGTTTGCATGGAAATAAGATTGCTTATGCAATGTGGAAAATCCTCACAGAGTTATTAGAAAGCAACAATGATGCCAGGAAATTGGCATTGAAATAAGAACTTGAGAACATTTGAATGTAGAAAAATGAAACCATTATTCAATACCTATCCATATTCACTCAAGTTAGAGATGAATTTGTAGGAGTAGGAGAGACTGTACCACCATATGATCTTGTGAACTTTACACTCCTTGGCCTTCTAATGTTCTAACACAACTATCAGGATTCAGTTAATGGAAGACACAAGCTCCCAAATTGGGATAGACTTTGGTCTGATTTGGTGTAGGAGGAGATTAAAAGAGAAAATATAGATGGAATCCCATTCAGATCTGTTGAGGAAGAAGGTTGTGCTCTAGTTGGAAAAGGAAAGAATTCCAAAGGAAAGAAATCCCAAGACAAGGCAAAATCCAGCCAAAACTATGGAAAGAAGAAAGACCTATGTAAAATTAAATGATTTAACTGCCATGAGTACGGACACTATGAAACCAAGTGCCCACACAAGAAATCTAATAAGGAGCCTCCAATAGGAGTAGGGGGAGATGCTCTCACATCACAATTCATGTTGTATTACACCCTCAATTCTTGCATGGAAATCACAGTAAGAGGGAGTTAGTGGTACCTAGACTTTGGTGCTTCATATCATATGATAGGAAATAAGGAGTTATTCAAAAAATTAGAGGAGAAGGACCTACAATTACACAAAGAGCTTGGATATGATGGAAGGTATAGTACCAAAGGGATTGGTACTATCACCTTTAAGAGGGATTTAGGCTCCCATCTTAACCTAAAAAATGTAATGTATGTGCCTTGTCTAAAGGAAAAAATAGTTTTTATTTTTACTTGAAGATCGAGGATATGTGTAATGTTCAGTAGAGGGAAGGAATATCTGAAGCATATTTCTACTAGACAAGTAAAACAAATTGGTGTTCAAGTTAAAAATCTCTACAATCTAGAGGTAGATTTCACCATGCATGCAGCTATACCTTCTGGAGTGAGGTGGGGCGTTACAGAGCCTTAGTCCCAAAGTTACAAAGATTTGGGTAGGGTCCATAAGAGAACAATAGCAATTGTAGTATAATCTTATCATGGGTCATTACCCTTGCTGTAGGGGCCCACAATATTAATTAGCAGAAGGATCAATTTCAGTTGATGTTGTTAGATCTTGAGCGACAGTTGCAAAGGCTAGTAGTAATCAAAGATTTAGGAGACAATTGCAGCTCAAAGACAATTGATTGAATATTTTGGATGCTTCCTAGTTGCAGTTATTGTAGTAGCAATAACAACAATGAGAGGGAGTGTTAGTTGTGTTACATTACATTCCTTAGGAGGAATAAGATTAGGGTTGTGCAAAACACTTTTCTTTCTAAGAGGGATTGTTAAATTGTAGTAAGAAAAGACTTCATTTGAATTGTGCCTTAGTCAAATGGATAAATTCGAATTTACACATCAACAAGATGACTAGAGTTGCAATTAGTAGGAGTGACACAACCAAGTCAGTCAATTCAATTTTGTGGGACATAAGTAGAGTTGTGGATGAGTTGATTGCTAAGATCTAGAAATCTAGTTGAGTTATAGTTAGTGAAACTCATTTATCTTAGCTCTAGTCATGAATAGATTCAGTATGCATTCAATTGAGTAGTTGTAACTATTGTTAACTCACTAATCTCTCAGTTCACTATTCAATTTACTAAAAATAACCCTAGTCATTCATGCAATTCGAATTTCCTAGTTGACTTGAGGGAAAAGGCATAATTGTAGTTATTATTGTATACTAGTGAGCGTACATAGTTTTCATGTAGCAGGTGAGGATTTTATCTTGTGAATTGCATAAGAAAATATGATATTTTCCGATTATTTAGGAGCAAATTTCCTCAGGATTTACACCAGGAAATAGGAGGAGTAGGAGGCCTAGATTTGGTTAAGTATTTGCTAGAGCAGACTCATGAGGTAGAGATTAGTATTGCAGTTCAGGTTGAGCTTCAAGGATGAAATCTGTCATCGTAATAGATCAATTCTCATTTGTTATAATACAAACAGAGGAGGGGTTTTTCCTAGTTGAGTTCCCTAGTAGAAGTATTTTGTTCATTGTGATTGAATGATTGCATGTGTTTTTATTGTATGTTTTCCTTCCCACAGATTGAGTAGAAGGAATTTGTGTCTATTGATTTCAGTCTAATTTCATTAGTAGCTACAAATTTCAAGCTATTTATACAAAAATAGCAAGATTGAAGAGAACACTACCAACTGAGAAATTTGAAAAGCTTATAAGATTAGCATACATTTCTGATATGCCACCTAGTCTTAATGATGACGATGATAGTGAAAATGCAATGCATGAAGAAGAATTGAATGAAATGCTTACAAGTTTCTTTGGTTATCGAAACAATGATGAAAATAATGATCATATGGTTGACAGTAACAATGATAGTAGGGGAAATTACCACCAATGTAACCTTGATGATAACAACTTGAAGGACTCAATCATGCAAGCAACTAAGACACTTGTGTTCAGATCAGGTGCAAGTAGAAACTCAAAACTTGGATGCAAATTAATATTACTACAAATAAAGCCACTATTTGGTTGGTCAGACAAAGGATTCACCACCCTACTGAAGTGAGTTGAAATCTATTTCTTCTTTGCATTGTCAATTGGTGTATGTAATTCGTGAACATTCATCAACTTCATTTATATTTCTCTAAGGGGATTTTAAAACCATATATTGTATATAAACAATCTTAGTATAGATTGGCATATTAAACATGTTTATAATAAGTCAAACATTCAATTTATTAAATCTCGGGCAATCTCATAGCACACTAAAAACTAAAATATTCCTCGAGGAGAATGTTTTACCATCAAATTATAGAGAAGCACATTAGTTATTGGTTGAGTTGGGGATTGAATATAAGCAAATTCATTATTGTAAAAATGATTGAATTTTATATAGAGATGAATATGAAGACAAGGTAGAATTCCCTGTATGCAAAGATAATAGATATCATACAAATGTACATGATCATACAGTTCTAAAGAATGTTTTACGTCACATGCCAATCATCCCTAGACTTCAACGAATGTTTCATTGCAAGTCACTTGCACAATTGATGGAATGACATGCCAAGAACTACAGTAAAGATGGATTTGTTAGTGTGAAAGTTCTTGAAACGTGTACGAAAAACACTTTACTTAAGTCACTAGGTGACAAGTGACCCTAACAATAAGTTGATGGCCGCTTTCAATTCATATCTGTAATAAAAATGGAAAACCTGCAACAAAAGTATAGACGATCCAGAATAGAAGGTAGTAGTAAAAATATCCAATGCAATAACCCAAATGAAAAGACTTTAATTGAATAAATTCTTACACATGGTGAAGGAGATTTACAAAAGGGTCTGTAAGTTCCCTTCCATGGGATGGGTCCTTTGACGTCCTTGATGCTTCAAAAAATGATCATCTCTCTCAATATGTGAAAACCCAGACAAAATGTGGAGAACTCAAAAGAAAAAAGACGATAGCAGTGATGATGATTGTGATCACGGTGAAGAATGAATGAAAAATCCTCCTATTTATAACAAAGTATTGAGTTAATATCGAAAGTGAAGAATACTAAAATAATATTAACCAAATCAAGGTCTAACCACTTGAATACTTTATTATATTTATTGGAGAGGGAAAATACATTTAAAATGGTTAAATATATTTTTTTGGAAATAATTAACAAATAAAATGATTTATTAGTTATTTCGGGAGAATTAAGAATCATGTGAAATTGAAATAATTATTAAATAGTGATGTAACAATTATTCCAATAATAGAACTAAGGAATATTAAAGAAATAGTGATTTATTTAATTATTCCTAGGGGATTTCGTCAAATGTGACAAGGAATAATTATTTAAATAATGATTTAATAATTATTCCTAGAGAAAATTAAATAAATCACGATTTATCTAATTATCTCATGGGTTTTTGAGTTAAATAAGAAAATAATTTAATAAAAGTGGTTTACTAAATTATTTTCCATAGTGAAAGTGATTTTACTAGGGTAAAATTAATCCTACATGGTGTATTTCGATACACCTAGTTAGAAATGACCAAGTGATCATTTTTTGGGTAATAACGGAATGCTCCCATACGTATGAGTTTTAGGAGAAAATCATATGATCAAAATATATTTCAGGTTACACTTCCACAAGACACCAAAAGGGGAGTCAAAGAAAGAGAGAAAGAACTGAAGCAATACAAGGACGAAAAAAATGGAGGGGACGAGACCTACTAAACTGATAAAAGTCTCCTTTATGTGGGAGTACATGATCTCAAATGAGGCATACCCATACTCGCTGAGATAACTGCGTACAAATAATAATGATGAGCCCAACAATGTGGGACTGAGCTACAAAGTACATGATACATGATACACTGACATCAATGGGCTAGAAAATAATACAATGGATCCCATATACATAATGCACCTGGAAAAACATAGACCAAGGCTGAATATAATAACATATGAGTACATGAGACATGGTGCCCCTCGAATTGACATGGTGAGGGGGGATCACAAGAAAAGACACCTTGCTAGACAGGAAAGGGATCTGAAGATTTGAATGGATCATCTAAAGGAGACATGCATGCTGTGGGAGTTGCAAGCAGCGAGAACCAAATCCATCAAATTTGTGGAACTGCATCTGAAGCTGGATCATCTAGGCATGTGAGGGGCTACCTGAAGGGCCATTCCCCCATGACTGACTCGATTCTAGAGGGGATGGTCAATGACTCAAATGGGGGTTCAAAAAAGACGAAGCAATAGAGCTGGAGGCTAAATATGAGTAAAAATGAGAGGGATGTGACACGGAGATGTATGAAACACTTTAACGAGACACAAGGGGACTCAGAATAGACTCCATAAATACAAGGGTGACTCATCTCTAATGATATGAATGAGGGTGACTTGATGATGCTGCCATGTGGGGGTGGCCCGGAGGGGACCCTAAAAACATGAGTAAATGATGGTCACTCATGAATAAAATTTACATATGAGTCAACTAGTGCAAAGGTAAAGTGGCACCAGAGAACGACTGGCTCAAATGAAGAAATTCGGTTTTAATAGGTAGTAAAGTGAAACTTCATGGAAAAATGGCTTGTCGGTGAAGTGTCAAATTAAAAAAAAGAAAAAGAGATTCCCATTATAGAACTCGGTGAGCTATTTCCAATGGTGCTAACGGTTCATCAAACGAAGCTACGGTTTGGTTGCAACGGGTGACGAAAAACTAGGGTTTTTCCTATAAAAGGGCTTTTTGCCCCCAAATCCAATTCATTTGCATAGTGAGTTGTGGATAATTTGGAGAGGAGGAGAAGGTCCTAAATCTTGTGGAGATCGTAGCGGACAAACTGACTGTCGGAATCAAGATCTAGAAGTTGGAGGTAGGTGGCCTAACCTTACTCATCATTTTTGGTGGATTAGAGTTCCAAATTAGGGCTTCAGTTCCCTATGGGGGACCCCTGATCATCCTCACGGTCGCAATGCAGTTTTGGATGCCTGTTCTACATTATAGAATGCAAAAATTGGGCCCAAAGGTGTGTCTAACATAGTTTTGTGGGCAAAAAATGCATTCTGGGCTGGGAGGATTGGTAAGATTGGTGGTCTGCTGGAGCTGAAGCTAAGTACTAGACATGCATGCCTTTGACTTTGGAATGAAAAAACATAACGATATTTTGCAGATATGGCAAAGCTGAGGGTATCATGGTGAGAATGAGATTTGAAGTCCCTCTGTGCTGAGATTCAGGGGAATCAATCAGTGAGAGGGGTTTTGGCACGATATGGTGTGCTGAAGTTCTTAGAGAACCCTATGATGAGGGCGGGTGAGCCCTTGCTGTCAAGGATAGTGAGTTACTGGGACTCAGATCAGGAAGCCTTTGTAGTACAAGGGCACAAGATTGAGATCACGATCCAAGACAGATATTTTCTGATAGGATTTCCCCCCTTGGGGGTGGTAGGGGAGATGCATCCAGTGCTACGTCATGTGAGGCATATATATGAGTTTGTTGATCGCCACTGTGTATCGGGGAGTCATGCGAAGGGTACAACCATACAAATCAATGAATTTGAGAGGCTTGAGACACAATCTATAGTCACAACGGTGTTGTGGATTTGTGTTAGTCATACCTTCCACCATATCACTAGAGGGCATATGATGTTGGTGGAGACTGTGCTGGGAGGGAAATACTATGGGTGGGCCCAGATGATATTGTCATCCTTGAAACAAAAATTGACATTATGCAGACGCATGACTAATGATAATTGTTCATTTGGGATAGTTTTATGCTCACTCTTCTTTGAGAAGATCCCCATTATTCAACCTCATGTTCAGATCCGTGATGGGGGCCCACAGGAGCCCAAGATGCGCCGTTGGGGGCAACTACTGAGACGAGGTGGAGGAGGGGGAGTCAGACGTGTTCCGACCTGATTCTTTGTTCTCATTGACACCAGATGCCACTGTACATAGATGATTATCCATATAGTGGCATGAACTATCAGGGGAATCCTTACTTACCCCTTCCAACAGGACGAGAGTGGGGCCTAGATGGTAAGTGAAAGTTTCTATACATTTAATGCATTTATAGTTTAAGAAATATATGTATGTGGTATTAATTTCTAAACTTTTTGGTATGCAGATATATCACCGATGAGGCCGTTAGGATACACGATACGAGCCGCAGTGCCTGGGGCTGCAGATCAGGGTGAGGCCACATCACAACAAAGACTAGGTGGCAATGACCTAATGGAGGATATCTAATGCAAATGCGACACATTTATAACTGGGGTGACAGAGAGTGGGTGAAGATCGATATACAAATGAGTGCATGGGTATTCCCTCATAGTGGGAAGGAATCATGCGACACAATGCTATGTTTGGTAAGGAAGTACGAGATCTACAGGCTTGGGTAATGGAGCCATTTTCTTGGGAGCCATTGGCTTAGGAGCCTCAAGATGATAGTGATTAGGCATAGGAACATGTGGTTCCAAGTTTTTGTTTTATGATAACACACGAATGAGCATGTCGGATGTATTTAGTGTAGTGGACTCGAAACACTGTATTACGATACATATTTATGATTATGCATCTTTTGTTGTGACGGTTGTGGTTCACCATTTGTTTATGGTTGTATTCTTACATGTGATAAATTCCAATTTAGAATGTTATTAACAATGGTATATACATAGTGATTCTGGGCTCTAGGAACATGATTGAATGAAATGAATTCAAATTCACACGCCAAAAGCTTAACTCGTAGATATTTTCTAAATTGGACAGGATTATGCACACGGTAAATGCAATTCAATTGTATGACAAGGAGCAAGGAATCAAGACAAACATGAAGGTGAAGGATGTGATGGTCAAGGGAATTAACTAATAAACCTATCACAACATCTTATTCAACCTGATTATTAGTGGCAGATCTAATGAAAACACTGTTGGAGTGAACTAACAAATGCAAGGTGGTGAAAATGGCCCAAGTTGTCGAGGTGAGATTCCTGGTGAAGCGACTCACACCATCGACATAACTGATATAGGGTGTGGATGATGGATCCATCTAAAAGATGAAATAAGATAATGTGCAAGAATGCGGTGGATACAAACTAATTAAATGCAAGAAGAAAGAAAGACATACACTCATTTCAATGGGAAATGCTATGGGTAAATTTTTTTGAGGTAAAGTGCATTTTGAGGATTGAGAAGGATTTATCCTTCTGGATCCTCTAACAGGTATTCCCCCTTTCCCAAACACTTATCGATGATATAAGGTCCTAGCCATAATGGTTCGAACTTCCCATTCCCTAGGACATCATGAGATTGGTCATACACAAGAACAAGGTCACCTTCATGGAAGGTACGAGAGTGGACTTTGTATTCATATTGAACTTTGGTGTGCTTTTTGGCCACTTCAATAATTTGCAATGCAACACAATGGTATTCAGTGGAACTCTCAAGCATGATGAGTCGTTGTTCTAAAGGTTGGGTTTCCGGGAGGAGTTCGATGAAAAGGTGAAGGGAATGTATTTCGCACGCGATTGGTAACAATTCCTCCTCTCCAAAAAAAGGTGGAAAGGAGTGAACCCGATGGTGGTCTTGAAAAAAGTTCTATAGGCCCACAAAGCAAGGAAGAGAATTAAGTTCCGGTTGGTCTTTTGTTTATTCACCATCCGCTGAAGCATAGTCTTAAGGATCTTGTTGACAACTTCAACTTGGCCATTGCCTTGGGGGTAATAAGACGACAGATATTGATGTTCAAAGCCCAGTGGAGAGGATAGCTCATGCCATATCTCATCTTCAAAATGTTGGCCATGGTCAGAGATCAATTGTTTCAAAACCCCAAATCGAGCGATAACATGGTTAAAGAAGAAGAGGGTTGTAATAGTCGTGGTGTTATTGAACATTGGCATAGCTTCTTCCCATTTGGTAAAATACTCAACGATCACGATAATATACTTGTGGTTATTAGCAGATGGGGGTCGACACTCCATGAATTCAATAGCCCATTTACAGAAAGGAACGACTGCGATGATGGGATGGAGGGGAGAAGGTGGAGCTTGGATGTTAGGGGCGTATAACTGGAAATTGGGACAATGTTTGATTGCCTCAATACAATCGCTAAAGAGAGAAGGCCAAAAGTACCCGGTTGCATGATTTACTAGGCAGTGGCCATTCCAGAGAGGTGGCCACCACAAGTGCCTCCATGTTAGGCATTGAGCACTTGCTCAGGTTCAACATGGGTGAGACAACGACAAAGGAAAATGTCGACACCGTGACAATAATGGTCATCATCGATGAGGAGGTTGCGAGGGGCTTGATGTCGAATATGTCGTCGATCATCATGAGTTAGGTGGGGGGTGAATTTTTAGGTTTGCAGATAGGTAAGGATGTCACCATACCAATGATCATCTGAGGTAATGGAGAACAAGTGTTCATATGGAATATCCTCATTTACCGACGGATCAGGCACATATTTCTTACTGACATAGTATATGACATGCTCAATACCTATAGAATCTTCTTGTATGAGGTCCCCAATGATCAAATAGGTGGATGAAAATATGTACAAGATTAAATCCCTTTCAAATTTTTGTGGACTAATCAAGGGAGAAAAAGTGAGAGCACATTTGAGGGCATCAAAATACTGTTGAGCTTGACCCCAAAAAAAATGGAATGGTATATAAAAGGATTCTAAGGAACCCATGAGCCGTTGTGGCATAGTCAGGAAAAAACCGACGAAGAAAGTTAGCTTTGCCTTGGAGTCTTTGTAACTGGCGAAGGGTACGAGGAGGAGGAAGTTTAAGAATGGCTTAAAATTTGATCAGGTCAAGAATGATACCGTCTTTGGACACAATGAAGCCCAAAGTCAATCGACAGGAATGTAAAAGACACACTTAAGGGGATTGAGGTGAATGTTATACTTGCAACATCGCAGAAACACAGTACACAAATCATGAAGGTGTTGTGACCGAAGTGTTAGAAAAAATATATATTATAGAGCAATGGAACACATAGATTATATTGTAGAAATATAAACACATAAAACACATAAAACACATAAAACAAGAGAGACACAAATATATGTGGTTCACCCGATTTGGGCTATGTCCACGGAGAAACAACCAGTCCTTCCTTTTATATTATCCAGCAAAATGAAGAGATACAACCTACAACAGATCCACTGTAATTCCCTCTTTGCTCTCACACAATCTCCTCTCTCTTTCTCGCTCAGAATACAGATCTACATAGACGCAGTACAATTCCCTCATATATAGAGAGGGGTTTCCTTCTAGGGCAAAAAACCCTAAATTAAAGATAACTTCTACCATCAGATCTCCGCCTAATGAATGGCCCAGATTGACTATGAAATTACAACATTTTACAAGGCAATTTTACATCTATTTTTAGGTTTGGGGGTGCTGCCCCCTATCCCCCGCCGGGGGGGCTCCCAAGGATTGCAGCCCCCCCTGGACCCCCCTCGCAGCGTGCATTTTATGGGTGGCATTTCTGCCACATTACAAACTGGGGTCCAATGTGGCGATACCTCTAAATAAAGAAGATAATCAGGCTCCACACCCAACAAGAAGTTTGGAACAAGCGGTGGGTTCGTTGAGATATGAAAGGATAATATGAGCCAAGTCATGGAAATAGTAGGATATGGCACACTGAAAAGTGGCCCCAACATTATTTAACCTGGAAGGTATGACCTTGTAAGCGAAAGTTCCCCACAACTAGTGAAAGAAGTTTTAAGTTGATTGGCATAACATATACATATATGATTATATTAAGAGAATCCATCCATAAAGGATAGAACCTCATGTCCCACACACTCATCAATGACCTGGTCTATGAAGGGTGTGGGAAAGTTGTCTTTGGGACAATCTTTTTTCAGATCACGGAAGTCTGTGCAGACACGGATGGTGTGTTGTTTCTTGAGAATGGAAACATGATTGGACACCCATGTGGTGTATTCAATGGGATATATGAAACCAACTTGCTTGAGATTATCAATTTCGGCTTTAATAACTTCATGTTTGGAAGGATGGATAGGCCTTTGCTTTTGGCAGATGGGTATGGCATCGGGCCAAGTGTCGATGTGATGTTCAACAATGGTAGGATCAATTCCGGGCATTTTAGAATAAGACCAGGTGAAAACATCACGAAATTACTTGAATAACTTGGTGTAAGAATCAATTTCTTCAATGGTGCATTGTTCCCCCAATATCATATTCTCTTCAATCCCTAGTTTATTTGAAATGTTAATTTTATTGGTAGGAAAAATGTTAGCCATATTTCCTTATTCAAAAGAATCTGGAGCAGGAATGGGATTTTTAAACCAATTGAATTCACCATAAATGAAGTACTTGGACTCCAGAGCATATTGGTGATGGGTTTGCTAATGAAGTAAGTATGCACGGTGGTGAATATCATCCCAAGGATAATCAGGGGTGGTCATAGCTTCCATGATGACTTCATCAGAATGGAAGATGGGCAGACTGGAGGAATAGGGGCCACATGATGGAGAAGAGCTACCTAAAGCATCTTCATGAGAGACAAGGTTCATGTACACATCTTCAAAGTTGGGAGACATATGACTAGTAGATGGAATATCTACCGATGTTGATACCAGGGTGTTCATCGAAGAAGGTTCAAAAAAATCACGATAGGAGACATTAAGGGAGTTCCAAGGCATCGATCTCATGGATGAAGATAGGTAGAGAATGGGAGTGGTACTATCTGTCATCTCGACATCAAGGGGAGGGATCACAATGGGTGTTTGAGAGACCTCTTGTTTTGGTGTAGGAGTGAGATCAAAATTTGTAGGTAGAGGAGAGGTGGACTAACTATGAGCGACCTATAATTCACGAAGCACTTGATGTGTATCACAAAAATCTTCAAGATGGGGAAAACAATGAGAATAGTGGCCATAATTATCACATAAAGCACATGGGTGATTTGTGCGTAAGATATTTTTTTCTTAGCTGACTCAAGTAAGGTGACATGGACCTCAAGATTGTTAGAATCAGGGAAGGTATCAACAACCACATCCTTAACATGAGGGAGTTCGGGATAATTGTGGGTGTCATGACTAATGATATCACACAAAGCACAAGGAAGAATAGGATTTTGAGGCTTAGGAAGAGATGGAGTTGTTGGGGGTGCCTTATCTTTAATTCCCCTTTTATGGGATTTTCCCCCCTCACGAAATGCTTTTGAAATAGGAGTAGGCTCATGTTGAGGTTGTTGTGGAACTAAAGCAAAGGCAGAAGTAGGAAAAATAAGTTGGATCGGGGTCAAAACTGTGTAAGGTTTAAGTTGATTGGATCGCGTTCTTGTGGGAAGATCGATGTACCAGACTGGGATCCCCAAGGTAATGTTAGGTAAACTCAACGTAGCCATAACGAGTGTAGAATAAAATCCAGGAGGTGGAAAGAAGAATTGTATATGACCAGAAAGATAATAGTTTGGAGGAACTGCTCCGAGATGGTTAAGGCCTGAATGGTTCCAGGTGGGAACGGATTAGGAGAGACACCAACATAAGGAAATGATCCTTGACGAGTAGTACTAGGAGGCTAGGTTGAGTTAGGAACAACAGGTTATTGAGGCGCAGTCTACTGTGAAGGCATACAGATCATTTTTGGGCGGCCTGAGATGCTTGGAGCATGCAAACACTAGATGACCTAGGTTGAGAAGGGGTAGGTGGTGGACCATAGTAATCAATAATCGAAGTGGAATATTTGTAGACTCTTGGAGAGACATTGGTGAAGGGCAAGACATCGTATTGTCAGCCACGGAAGAAATGTTTGACTGAGGTGAATTCTAGGCTTTGGGGTCATAATACGTCAACTGATCAACAATGACAACCTTTCCATTGTCGGGAAAGCACATCTTACGGTGAAATGAAAATGTGATAGCTGACATGGCATAAGTATAACTATGACCCAAAAGGATGTTATAGTCTAAGGGAGCATCAATGACTTTAATGTCAAAACAGACAATCTTTCCGATAACTGTGGCTAGGTGGTTGCGATATATCCAAGGGGCTGTGAAGGATGACCATCCCATGCCCAAAGAGTGATGGTGGATGGGGATAGGTGAGGGGAACCAAGTTTCTTCCAAACACTGGAAGTGATCACACAGGTGGAGGTACCTTCATCGATGATGTATTGCTAAACAATGGCATTTCTAATGGAGGCTGGTATTTGAAATGAAATGGATGAAGGTAGGGGAGGATTTTTCGACTTATCAACATGAAAGAAAATAATTTGATCAACTTGGGTATCCTCGAAACCAAAAGAAGATAGTAGAGCTTTCCATTGGGATGGGCACATCTCGAGGACTTCTAGCGTTGACATGGAAGCAAGAGACTGCGCCAAGTCATCTACTATGCTATATGTATGGGAAGATTTGGAAAAAGAAACATTTAGACATAATGGACCTTTGGGGATGTTGGGAATAAACTCGAACTTAGGTTGAGGGACCTATAAGGTACCATTGGATGATGATATAGGCTTGGTGGAAACTTTGGGTTTGGACTCAGTCGTTGACTTAGCAGATGGCTTGTCGTATTGGCGCAATTGAGTTTGACGATTGACTTGCTTAGTATTAACCTCATAAGAATTTGGTAATCATGGTGACCAGATGGTGGAGCTAGTTGAGTTACCTGACCTTGTGTAGGTTTGGTAGCTATGTATCCTTGATGAGGGAAAGGATTGGTAAGCACTGCGGGTTGAGATGAAGTAGGAAGGGGAGGAGGAACAGTGGGATGTGATCATTGAGAAGCTGCTTGAGCTTCCCATACCTGACACATATGAGGTAAAAGAGGACACTCATAGGTATAATGACAATATATGCCACAACATGCACAATATTTGTTTGTGCGGAGACCTTTTTTTTTCTTGGGTTGACTGCCCTGTTGCTGGGTTGCAGGATTAGGTTGAGGAGCATTGGGTGGAGGACCCTGGTTGCCTTAATTACCTTGAGACTTATGGTTTTGATTACCCTTGCCCTTATTTTTATTGGGGTTAGTGGGATTGGGTCCGCTCTGTTGAGCATACGCTTGACCTTGTGGAGGAGGTGGTTGTTGTGGTTGAGGAGGAGTAAGCATGGGGGGCTAGGGCACTAGTGATGGAGGGGCTAGAGTGCTAGGAGGTGCATACTTATAATAAGGAGATGGAGCAAAATTAGGATAAATAGGAGGTGGAACAGATAGCCCTCGCATATGTTGATGGGGATGGGGATATGCATATGGCGTGCTGGGACCTGGATAAGTGTTGCCTTGTGGAGGATAGGGGTAGGGATAATTGTAAGTGGAACTAGTCCCTTCCTGAGGTGGACCATAACTCATATGAGGTGGAGCATATGGTTGAGGGTGTGATATGGTTTCAATTATGCCATTCACGACATGAGATTCCCTCGATGCATAAGGAGCACCAGGCCGAGGGATATCGAGGATGACAATGTAAACATAACCTGACTGGGTATAAATCATATCAAATTTTAAGGCTACTTGTAGAGCATCTTCCTTAGACTGGGGGAAGTGTGATGTGGCATATTTAATAATGGAAGCCAACAACAGTCTAAGGAACCAATCCCTATAGACTCAATCTTCAAATTTAGGAGCTCTATAGATGCTCCTCCTTCACCATTCATGAACATGGTTGGAAAGGCGGGTGGCCTTAAGTTTGACGGAAAGAAGTCAAAAATTTGGTAACAGTGTCATAACGAAGAGGTAACTGGAAATATGAAAGAAAATTTGTGGCAAGAGTCTCAAAAGTGGAATGAGTGGCTCTGGGTTGATCTACATAACACTTAGTAGTAGCTTTAGTGAGTGTGTGTTGGAACAAACGAAGACAAATGGAGTCTTCAGTAATGGAATTTGATGAACACCACATGTGGAATGAGAGAACATGATTAGTTGGATCTTCTCCAGTATTAGCTTCAAACTTTGGGATGTATGAAGGGAGTTTAGTAGGCATATCTAGCCATGTGTGATCTTGGAGAAGAGGATCACTGATAAGATGGATGAAATCTGGGAGACTCAAACCAACCATAAAAGGAAGCAAGGGAGTAGGAGTGACCCCACTAATGGGCGTTCTGCTGGTGGGGGTACCCTAGTTGGTACTTGGGTTACCACCGTGGTTTCCCGCACCCGCATTGGTGCATGACATGGGGGCGATACGAGGTTGAGAAGACACAAAATCAAAAGAGGAATTGGATTAATAAGTAGAATCAGAATCATAATGATGACTTGATGGAGGACTAAGAGGATGAACTGTAATTCAACGGGGAGGAGTAGTATGTCCTAATGGGAACTGAGGGTGAAGACCTCGAATTCGATGTGACAAATGCCTAGGGGGTGCAATGATGTCAAGACAATAACGATCTAAGAACTAACAATGATACATCTAACAAAAATATGTACACATATACTAGGTCGGAAGATGAGGAATTGATGAAAACAAAGTAACAAAACAAGAACGAGTTTAAAGATGCATAATTTTCTTAAAGACAAGGGGAAGGTGGACTACATAGCCTATGAGAATGAATGTGATGGAGATGATGACTTTGAGATTAATTTACAAAGATACATTTTATCATCGACTATATTGTGCTTGTCCCAATGATCAACAACTACCTAGAGTATATGAGGTGTTACAATTTTAGGGATACAACTACATGATACGACCCTCAAATAGTGACGGAGTGAATCTAGGCCTATTATTTATCCAAAATGTCCATGTGGGTTTTAAAGGCAGAAAAGATTCACAACAAACCATTATGAGACTAATTCCATATTATGGTATGTCATATTACAATGGAAAATGGAGAAGGCTAGCAGAATATAAGCATAGCATGTCAGCATATGGTCTAAGTTCGAATATGTATACACATTGTCTCCAATTGGAAAGTGGAAAAGAAATGAATAGAGGTCATATTATGTATATAGATGGACATGCATACACACACAAAAATATTGTAGGATTTATAAATAATAGGAAGGGAGGGGACCCTACTGCAAGATAAAATTGTCAATTTGTTGAGGTTATAAATGATCAAGATGGATATATGGAAAGAGAGGTTGATAGATTGAAAATGGTTGAAGCTATTATGGACCTTACCATTGGTGATGAGTTATTGGTTAATTACCCCTTCTTAAAATTCACTCCCGTGTGAAAGAAAAATGAAGAACAAGGTCTCCCTAAAGATGTTCTTAAGGGGAAAAATCCAAAGAATAATCAATGAGTGTGGATTGACGTTTTATAAACTATGTTGTCAAACTTGTGTTTTATTTTCAATTATTGTATAAAAAATGTAGTCTATCAAATAATGTTCCATTATATATATATATATATCTTTGATATTGATGCATTTATGATTTCTCCAATTATTTCCTAACATTAAACAATGCTTGTGTTTGTTTATAGCTAGAAGATATGGATGATATACCTACTAATACCCAAATCAAACTGGGTTATTAAGATTTGGATGGGATGGTCCAAACCATCCTTTAAATCATACTAGTAGGGTGGAAAGTGTTAAATTGTAGCACAAAAAAGCTTCAATTGACTTGTGCCTTAGTCAAATGGAGAAATTCAAATTTCCACATAAATAGGATGACTTGAGTCTCAGTTAGCAGGATTGACATCGCCAAGTCACTTAGTTAAGTCAGTCAATTCAATTTTGTGGGAAAGAAGTAGAGTTGTGCATGAGTTAATTGCTAAGATCTAGCAATCTAGTTGAGTTATAGCTAGTGAAAATAAATTATTTGAGCTCTAGTCATGAATAGAGTTAATATGAGTTAAATTGAGTAGTTGTAATTGTTGTTACCTCACTGATCTCTTAGTTAACTAGTTAATTTACTAAAAATAGCCCTAGTCATGCATGCAATTCAAATTACCTAGTTGAGTGGAGGGAAAATGCATAATTGTATTTATTATTGTATACCAGTGAGTGTATAAAGTTTTCATGTAGTAGGTGAGGCTTTTCTCTTGGGAATTACACAAGAAAATAGGAGATTTTCCTATTCTTTAGGAGCTAATTTCCGTAGGAATTGTGTAAGGAAATATGAGAAGCAGGAGGTCTAGAATTAAATAAGTATTTGCTAGAGTGGGCTCAGGAGGCAGAGATCAATATCATAGTACAGGTTGAGCTTCAAGGATTGAAGTTGTCATTGTAATAGATCGATTTTATCATATGATATAATACAAACAAAGGAGGGGTTTTTCCCTGTTAGGTTCCCTAGTAGTAAAATTGTGTTCATTGTGATTGAATGATTGCATGTGTTTCTACTATATGTTTTCCTTTCCAAAGATTGAATAGAAGGAATTTGTGTTTATTGATTTCAGTTTGTTTCATTAGAAAATGGAAATTTTGAGTTATTTCTACGTGGTATCAAAGCTATTAAAAACTACATAGAAACCATATTCCTCATTTTTTCTTAGAGAAACTTTGAAAAACAAATTTGTGGTGCAGGAATTTTATTCAGTGTAGGAAAAATGTCTTTAAATGGATTGAGTCTTGAGTATGCATTGGATGGAACTTCAATTTCATAGTTTGGAAAGACATAATGGAAGTTGTACTGGATGGAAATGGAGTATTGGAGTACACACAAACTGATATTCCAAAAATAGCAACATCAGATGCACAACAATCAACACAATGGAAGAAAGATACTGCAAAATCTAGGGGGATTATCCTAGATGGAGTAAAATACCATGTGGTTTTGAGTTTGCATGGAAATAATATTGCTTATGCAATGTGTAAAACCCTCATAGAGTTATTAGAAAGCAACAATGATGCCAGGAAATTGGCATTAAAATAAAAACTAGAGAACATTCGAATGTAGAAAAATGAAACGATTGTTCAATACCTATCCAACTTCACTCAAGTTAGAGATGAATTTGTAGGAGTAGGAGAGACTGTGCCACCATATGATCTTGTGAACTTAACACTACTTGGTCTTATAAAGTCCTAACACAACTATCAGGATTCAGTAATGGAAGAGAAAAGCTCCCAAATTGGGATAGACTTTGGTCTGATTTGGTGCAGGAGGAGATTAAAAGAAAAAATATAGATGGAATCCCATTCAGATCTGATGAGGAAGAAGGTTGTTCTCTAGTTGGAAAAGGAAAGAAGGCTAAAGGAAAGAAATCTCAAGACAAGGCAGAATCCAGCCAAAACCATGGAAAGAAGAAATACCTAAGTAAAATTAAATGATTTAATTGCCATGAGTATGGACACTATGCAACCAAGTGCCCACACAAGAAATCCAATAAGGAGCCTTCAATAGGAGCAGGGGGAGATGCTCTCACATCACAATTCAAGTTTTATTACACCATCAATTATTTCATGGAAAGCACAGTAAGAGGGAGTGAGTGGTACCTAGACTTTGGTGCTTCATATCATATGACAGGAAATAAGGAGTTATTCAAAAAATTAGAGGAGAAGGACCTACAATTACATATAGAGCTTGGAGATGATGGAAGGTATAGTACCAAGGGATTGGCACTATCACCTTTAAGAGGGATTCAAGCTCCCATATTCACCTAAAAAATGTAATGTATGTGCCTTGTCTAAATAAAAAATTAGTTTTCTATTTTTACTTGAAGATTGAGGATATGATGTAATGTTCAGTAGAGGGAAGGAATATCTGAAGCATGTTTCTCCTAGACAAGTAAAACAAATTGGTTTTCAAGTTAAAAATATCTCCAATCTAGAGGTAGATTTCACCATGCATGCAGCTATACCTCCAGGAGTTACAAAGATTTGGGTAGGGTCCATAGGAGAGTAGTAGAAATTGTAGTATACTATTATCATGGGTCATTACCCTTGCTGCAGGGGCCCACAATATTAATTAGCAGAAGGATCAATGTCAGTTGATGTAGTCAGATCTTGAGCGATAGTTGCAGAGGCTAGTAGTAGTCAGAGACTTATGAGACAATTGCAGCTCAAAGACAGTTGATTAAGTATTTTGGATGCTTCCTAGTTATAGTTGTTGTAGTAGAAATAACAACAATGAGAGGGAGTGTTAGTTGTGTTACATTACATTCCTTAGGAGGAGCAGGATTAGGGTTGTGAAAAACCCTTTTCTTTCTAAGAGGGAGTGTTAGTTGTGTTACATTACATTCCTTAGGAGGAGCAGGATTAGGGTTGTGAAAAACCCTTTTCTTTCTAAGAGGGAGTGTTAAATTGTAGCAAGAAAAGACTTCATTTGACTTGTGCCTTAGTCAAATGGAGAAATTCAAATTTACACATCAACATGATGACTAGATTTGCAGTTAGTAGGAGTGACATGGCCAAGTCACTTTGTTAAGTCAGTCAATTCAAGTTTATGGGAAATAAGTAGAGTTGTGCATGAGTTGATTGCTAAGCTCTAGTGAAAATCGGTTATCTTAGCTCTAGTCATGAATAGATTCAGTATGCATTCAATTGAGTAGTTGTAACTATTGTTAACTCACTGACGTCTCAGTTAAATATTCAATTTACTAAAAATAACCCTAGTCATTCATGCAATTCGAATTTCCTAGTTGAGTGGAGGGAAAAGGCATAATTGTATTTAATATTGTATATTAGTGAGCGTACATGGTTTTCATGTAGCAGGTGAGGATGTTATCTTGGGAATTGTGTAAGAAATATGATATTTTCCGATTATTTAGGAGCTAATTTCCTTAGGATTTACACCAGGAAATAGGAGTAGGAGACCTAGATTTGGCTAAGTATTTGCCAGAGCAGACTCATGAGGTAGAGATTAGTATTGCAGTTTAGGTTGAGCTTCAAGGTTTAAATTTGTCATTGTAATAGATCAATTCTCATTTGATATAGTACAAATAGAGGAGGGGTTTTTCCTAGTTGAGTTCCCCAGTAAAAGTATTTTGTTCATTGTGATTGAATGATTGCATGTGTTTTCATTATATGTTTTCCTTTCCACAGATTGAGTAGAAGGAATTTGTGTCTATTGATTTCAATCTAATTTCATTAGTAGCTACAAATTTCAATCTATTTATACAAAAATAGCAAGATTGAAGAGAACACTACCAACTGAGAAATTTGAAGAGCTAATAAGATTAACATACATTGATGACATGCCACCTAGCCTTAATGATGACGATGATAGTGAAAATGGAATGCATGAAGAAGGATTGAATGAAATGCTTACAAGTTTATTTGGGTATCGAAACAATGATGAAAATAATGATCATATGGTTGACAGTAACAATGATAGTAGGGGAAATTACCACCAATGTAATCTTAATGATAACAACTTGAAGGACTCAATCATGAAAGAAACTAAGACACTTGTGTTCAGATTAGGTGCAAGTAGAACCTCAAAACTTGGATGCAAATCAATATTATTATAAATAAAGTCACTTTTTGGTTGGTCAAACAAAGAAATCACTACCCTACTGAAGTGAGTTGAAATCTATTTCTTCTTTGCATTGTCAATTTGTGTATGTAATTCGTGAACATTCATCAACTTCATTTATATTTCTCTAAGGGGATTTTAAAACCATATATTGTATATAAACAATCTTAGTATAGATTGGCATATCAAACATGTTCATCATAATCAAACATTCAATTTATTTAATCTCGGTCAGTCTTATAGGGCACTAAAAACTAAAATATTTCCTAAGGAGAATGTTTTGCCATCAAATTATAGAGAAGCGCGTTAGTTATTGGTTGATTTGGGGATTGAATATAAGCAAATTCATTATTGTAAAAATGATTGAATTTTATATAGATATGAATATCAAGACAAGATAGAATTCCCTGTATGAAAAGAGAAGAGATATCATACAGATGTACATGATCATACAGTTCCAAAGAATGTTTTATTTCACATGCCAATTATCCCTAGACTTCAACGAATGTTTCATTGCAAGTCACTTACACAATTGATGGAATGGCATGCAAAGAACTAGAGTAAATATGGATTTCTTAGTGTGAAACTTCTTGGAACGTGTATGAAAAACACTTCACTTAAGTCACTAGGTGACAAGTGACCCTAACAATAAGTTGATGGCTGCTTTTGATTCATATCTGAAATAAAAATGGAAAACCTGCAACAAAAGTATAGACGATCCAGAATAGAAGGTAGTAGTAAAAATATCCAATGCAATAACCCAAATGGAAAGACTTTAATTGAATAAATTATTTATTAAAAACACATGGTGAAGGAAATTTACAAAATGGTATGTAAGTTCTTCTCCGTGGGATGGGTCCTTTGATGTCCTTGATGCTTCAGAAAATGATCATCTCTCTCATTATGTGAAAAACCCAGACAAAATGTGGAGAACTCAAAAGAAAAAAGATGATAGCGGTGATGATGATTATGATCATGGTGAAGAATGAATGAAAAATCCTCCTATTTATAACAAAGTATTGACTTAATCTCGAAAGTGAAGAATAATAAAATAATATTAACCAAATCAAGGTCTAACTGCTTGGAATAATTTATTATATTTATTGGAGAGGGAAAATACATTTAAAATGGTTAAATATCCTTTTTTAGAAATAATTAACAAATAAAATGATTTATTAGTTATTTCAAGAGAATTAAGAATCGTGTGAAATTGAAATAATTATTATATAGTGATATAACAATTATTCCAATAATAGAAGTAAGGAATATTAAAGAAATAGTGATTTATTTAATTATTCCTAGGGGATTTAGTCAAATGTGGCAATGAATAATTATTTAAATAATGATTTAATAATTATTCCTAGAGAAAATTAAATAAATCATGATTTATCTAATTATTCTCATGGGTTTTTGATTTAAATCAGAAAATAATTTAATAAAAGTGGTTTACTACATTATTTTCCACAGTGAAAGTGATTTTACTATGGTAAAATTAATCCTAAATGGTGTATTTCGATACACCTAGTTAGAAATGACCAAGTGATCATTTTTTGGGTGATAACATAATGCTCCCACATGTATGAGTTTTAGGAGAAAATAAAATGACCAAAATATATTGTAGGTTACACTTCCACAAGACACCAAAAGGGGAGTCAAAGATAGAGAGAAAGAACTGAAGCAATACAAGGATGAACAAAAATGGAGGGGACGAGACCTACTAAACTAATAAAAGTCTCCTTTTATGTGGGAGTACATGATCTCAAATTAGGCGGGGAAGGCATACCCATACAAGTTGAGATAACTGCGTACAAAGAATAATGATGAGCCGAACAATGTGGGGCTGAGCTACAAAGTACATGATACATGATACACTGGCATCAATGGGCCAAAAAATAATACAATGGATCCCATATACATAATGCGCTTGGAAAAACATGGGCCAAGACTGGATATAATAAAATATGAGTACATGAGACGTAGTGCCCCTCGACTTGACATGGTGAGGGGGGATCACAAGAAGAGACGCCCTGCTAGACAGAAAAGGGCTCTGAAGATTTGAATGGATCATCTGAAGGAGACGTGCATGCTGTGGGTGTTGCAAGTAGCAAGAACCAAATCCATCAAATATGCGGAATTGCATCTAATGCTAGATCATCCGGGCATGTGGGGGGCTACTTGAAGGGCCATGCCCCCATGAGGTCTGGAAAATCTCACACACACACCAGAGAATCAATGTGACAATCATCTGGATCACCGAACCATCAAGTTTACCAATCCCAATCGAGTGATAAGGAGCTGGTGTCGAGCACATGAGAAACAACCAAGTCAAAAGAAAATGATGATTCCCTTTTCTTGATCTGAGGTACCAAACAAAGATGGAATCTGGAACCAGGGTACACCACCCTCTAGGAATAAATGTGTTGAGATTGACAGAAGAGGGTCTCCCAGAGTTAAGGCAATGAGGAGTCCTCAACAAAGGCATGAGGGACCATAGTAGAGTGACTGATGGACTGACACCAGGGATGCTGATGGAAGGAAACAAGATGGGTGGTGGATTGAAGGCTTCCCTTGTTAGAGCATAATAAGGATGGTTGACTTGGCAGCGACTGACTCGATTATGGATGGGATGGTCAATGACTCAAACGAGGGTTCGGAAAAGACGAAGCAGTAGAGCTGGAGGCCAAATATGAGTAAAAACGAGAGAGATGTGACACGACGATGTATGAAACACTGTAATGGGACAGAAGGGGACTCAAAACAGACTCCATAAATACAAGGGTGACTCATCTCTAATGATCTGAACAAGGGTGACTCGTTGATGCTGTTATGTGGGGGTGGTTCGGAGGGGACCCTGAAAACATGAGTAAATGATGGCCACTCATGACTAAAATCAAAATATGAGTCAAATTTTACAAAGGTAAAGTGGTACCAAAGAACGACCAACTCAAATGAAGAAATTCGGTTTTAATAAGCGGCAAAGGGAAACTCCATGGAAAAATGGCTTCTTAGTGAAGTGCCAAATTAAAAAAGAAAAGAAAAAGAGAGTCCCATTATAGAACTCGGTGATATATTTCCAATGTTGCTGACGGTTCATCAAACGAAGCTACAGTTTGGTCACAATGGGCGACGAAAAAACTAGGGTTTTTCCTATAAAAGGGCTTTTTCCCCCCAAATCCAATTCATTTTCTTAGTGAGTTGTGGAGAATTTGGAGAGGAGGAGAAGGTCCTAAATCTTGTGGACAAACAGACCGTCAGAATCAAGATCTAAAAGTTGGATGTAGGTGGCATAACCTTACTCATCATTTTTGGTGGATTGGACTTTCAGATTAGGGCTTCAGTTCTCTATGGGGGACCCCTGCTTATCCTCACAGTCACAATGCACTTTTGGAGGCCTGATCTGCATAATAAAATGTAGAAATTGGGCCCAAAAGTGTGTCCAACATAGTTTTGTAGGAAAAAAATGCATTCTGGGTTGAGAGGATTGACAGGGCAGGTGGTTTGCTTGGAGCTGAAGCTAAGTACTAGACATGCATGCCTTTGACTCTGGAATGACAAAACATAATGGTATTTTGCAAGTATGGAAAAGCTAAAGATATCATGGTGAGAATGAGATTTGGAGTCCCTCCGTGTTGAGATTCATGGGAATCAAGTAGTGAGAGGAGTGTTGCCATGATATGGCATGCTGAAGGTCTAAGAGAACCCTATGATGAGGGTGGGTGAGCCCTTGTTGTTAAGGATAGTGAGTTACTAGGACCCAGATCAGGATGCCTTTGTAGTACAAGGGCACATGATCGAGATCACGATCCAAGACATATATTTTCTGATAGGATTTTCCCCCTTGGGGGTGGTAGGGGACATACATCCAGTGCTGTGTCATGTGAGGCATATATATGAGTTTGTTGATCACCACTGTGTACCAGGGAGTCGTGCGAAGGGCACAACCATACAAATCAATGACTTTGAGAGGATTGAGACACAAGCTATATCCGCAACGGTGTTGTGGATTTGTGTTAGTAATGCCTTCCACCATATCACTAGAGGGAATATGACGCTAGTGGAGAGTGCGTTGGGAGGGGACTACTATGGGTGGGCCTAGATGATGCTATTGTCCTTGAAACAAAAATTGACATTATGCAGACGGAAGACTAATGATAATTGTTCATTTGGGAAAGTTTTATGCTCACTCTTATTTGAGAAGATCCCCACTATTCAACCTCATGTTCAGATCCATGATGGGGGTCCACAAGAGCCCAAGATGCGCCACTGGGGGCAACTACTGAGACAAGGTGGAGGAGGGGGAGTCAGACGAGTGTTCCGACCAATTTTTTTTTCTCATTGGGACCAAATGCAACTGTACATATATGATTATCCATATAGTGGCATGAGCTATCAGGGGGATCCTTACTTAGCACTTCCAACAGGACGAGAGTGGGGCCTAGATGGTTAGTGAAAGTTTCTATACATTTAATGCATTTATAGTTTAAGAAATATATGTATTTGGTATTGATTTCTAACTCTGTGGTATGCAGATATAGCACCAGTGAGGCCGTCAAGATACACGAGATGAGCCATAATGCCTGGGGCTGCAGATCAGGGTGGGGCCACATCACAACAAAGACCAGGTGGTGATGATCTAATGGAGGATATCTGACGCAGATGCGACACATTTCAAACCGGGGTGACAAAGCATAGGTGGCATGAGATAGAAGATCGATATACAAATGAGTGCACGGGTCTTCCCTCATATTGGCGAGGAATCATGAAACACATTGCTATGGCTAGTAAGGAAGTACGAGACTTACAGGCCGGGGGAATGGAGCCGTTTTCTCGAGAGCCATTGGCTCGGGAGCCTCAAGATGATAGTGACTATGCATAGGGACATGTGGTTCCCCATTTTTGTTTTATGATAACACATGAATGAGCATGTCGGATGTATTGAGTAGTGGACTCAAAACACTATATTACGATACATATTTATGATTATGCATCTTTTGTTGTGACAATTGGGGTTCACTTTTTATTTATGGTTGTCTTCTTACATGTGATAAATGCCAATTTAGAATGTTATTAACAATGGTATATACATAGTGATTCTGGGCTCTAGGAACATGATTGAGTGAAATGGATTCAAATTCACATGCCAAAGGCTTAACTCATAGATATTTTCTAAATAGGACATGATTATGCACACGATAAATTCCATTCAATTGTATGACAAGCAAAAGGGAATCAAGACAAACATGAAGGTGAAGGATGTGATGGTCAAGGGAATTAAATAACAAACCTATCACAACATCTTATTCGACCTGATTATTAGTGGCAAATCCAATGAAAATGCCATTGGAGTGAACTACGAATGCAAGGGGGTGAAAATGGCCCAAGTTGCCGAGGTGAGATTCCTGGTGAAGCAGATCGAACCATCGAAATAATTGATATAAGGTGTGGACAATGGATCCATATAAAAGATGAAATAAGACAATGTGAAAGAATGTGGGGGATACAAACTAATTAAATGCAAGAAGAAAGAAAGACATACACTCATTTCAATGGGAAATGCTATTGGTAAAATTTCTTGAGGTAGAGTGCATTTCGAGGATTGAGAAGTATTTATCCTTCTGGATCCTCTAACAGGTATTCCCCCTTTCCCAAACACTTATGGATGATATAAGGTCCTAGCCATAATGGTTCAAACTTCCCATGCCCCAGGACATCATGAGCTTGGTCATACACAAGAACAAGGTCACCTTCATGGAAGGTACGAGGGTGGACTTTGTAGTCATATTGAGCTTTGGTGCACTTTTTGGCCACTTCAATGGTTTGCAATGCAACACAACTGTATTCAGTGGAACGCTCAAGCATGATGAATTGTTGTTCTAAAGGTTGGGTTTCTGGGAGGAGTTCAATGAAAAGGTCAAGGGAATGGATTTCGCACTTGATTGGTAACACTTCCTCCTCTCCAAAAAAGGTGGAAAGGAGTGAACTTGGTGGAGGTCTTGACAAAATTTCTATAGACCCACAAAGAAATGAAGAGCATTAAATGCCAGTTCGTCTTGTGTTTATTCACCATCTGTTGAAGCATAGTCTTAAGGATCTTGTTGACAACTTCAACTTGGCCATTACCTTGGGGCTAATAAGACGATGAATATTGATGTTCGAAGCCCAACGGAGAGGGTAGCTCATGCCATATCTCATCTTCAAAATATCGGCCATGGCCAGATATCAATTGTTTCAAAACCCCAAATGGAGCGATAAAATGGTTAAAGAATAAGAGGGCTATAGTAGCCGCAATGTTATTAAATGTTGGCACGGCTTCTACCCATTTGGTAAAATACTCGACGACCATGATAATATACTTGTGGTTGTTAGCATATGGGGTGTTAGGTCCCTATAATACTAGTGATTCCCCCATTAATATTGTCATTGTAGCCCTTATTGTTATTATTGTGCCCCTATTGTCCCCATATTGTTATTAGTGTGCCCCATAGACACCCACTATTGTTATTGCTATGCCCTTATGTTATTATTGTTATGTCGGCTTTGATTATATTGTGACCACTTAGACTACTATATATAGAAAGGAGGTTTAGTCATTTGTAGCATCCAAGAATTGTTCATTTGTGTAATGTAAAGGAGGTTGCCCCCTCAAAGAGGCTTATTTTGTAGGCGTTCATCTATATTTTATTCTATTTTGTGAGCTGGTTGCATAACATTTGGTATTAGAGCTTTCGATTCTAGGGTTTTGCTACTCCAAATAGGTCATCGTGTACTTTTTGTTATAACTTTTTCTGCGATGTTTCAGACGCTACAAAAAAAACCCATTTGCTCCAAAATCGCTTTGAACCTTGGGTCCAAATTTCAAATCTTTTCTCGATACGTTTTTGGAGATATTATCCAAGGAATTTAGGGTTTTTGCAGGATCCCGAATTATATCTCAAACAGATGACCTGGGGAAAATCGTCATAACTTGTGTTATGAGCATCAGATTTAAATTTCGTCAGAAGTTTCAGCAAGAGGATAGGATTTTATTTTCTTTATATCAGTTTCAAGTACTAAAGTTGAAACAGTGACACATGGAATGTCATACAAGTTCGCTCTACTGAACTAGTCTATAATCAAGTCACCGTGGGAGATTTGGCATAACTATTCCTTGGAGAATCCAATATTGATTAACCTTGCGAGGTTAGAAAGAGGTCTCATAGTGCTACAGCAGGATGCAATTTCAGATATTGGAGATCCGCAATTGCAGAGATATAATAGATTAAATATCGAGCTCTTATAAAGTGAAAAAAGGTGTGTAGTTTTTTTTTTAAATTTTGCATAAGATTGGTTTGAAAAATTAGTTTGAAGGAATTCAAAGGGAATAGTGAAGCATTATTAGCATCAATTGATGCCCCGAAGAAATAAAATGGAAACACATAGTAAGAAACCTGAAAGCTCTAGCATGACTCATGAAGAAGTGGAAGAAATGCAACATGATATATCAAAATTACGAGACAAAGTGCAACAAAATTCACTCTCACAAAAAGTAACAGAAGCTAATATGGATGGTTTAAAGAAAGGCGTGGAAGATAAATTGGACGGTTTAAAGAAATTCATGGAAGCTAAGATGAATACCGTGGATGCTAAGATGAATACCGTGGAAGCTAAGATGGATGGTTTGGAAGCTAAGATGAATGACGTGGAAGCTAAGATGGAAGGAAAAATGGACGATTTGAAGACAAATTTGACAAAGTTGCTACAAGAAATGTTTAAGAACGGAGCAAAGGTAGTAAAGAAAACTCACGATGAGAACAAAATAAATGTTAATCATGATTTCATATACTCTAACATTGGATTGAAGACCCACCATGTTCCAAAGATCTATATGAGGAATTTTGATGGAAAGGATCCCGGAACATGGATACTACAGATGGAGCAACTTTTCGATCTCCATAATGTGCAAAACACACAAAAGGTACGTATTGAAACTTTATATTTGGAACCAAATCAGTTTGTATGGTATCGATGGCTTTGCTCTCGTAAACAAATTGTCACTTGGGCAATTTTTACGGAAGAAATGATAGCACATTATGAGGATACAAAAAGCAACACCTTTTTTAGCCAATTGATAAATCTCAAACAAAAGGGTTCAATGATGGAGCACATTGAGGACTTTCAAAAATTGAACATAAAGGTAAAAGATATTCCAAAGGAGCATAGGATTGATGTGTTCATAGGGACTTTAAAGGATAACATCCAACACGAGGTTTGCCTTTGGGAACCTGATTCATTGGAGAAGGCATTTAGGTTGGCAAGAAAAATGGAAAGCAAAATTATGGCAACCAGGAAGCCTACCACTCACAACTATAAAGATAGAAGTGTTATTTCCCCTAGCCTTCCACAACCTACAAGGTTGACACCACAACAATTGGAAGAAAAAATAGCAAAAGGGCTTTGTTACAGTTGTGATAGAAAATACACTAAAGGTCATAAGTGTGATGAGAAGAAATTATTCTACATAGATTTTCAAGAGGAGGAAGAAAATTAACAAGAAACGTCAAAAGAAGAGGATATACACCAAGAAAAAACCCTAGAGAAAGAAGAAATGAATCCAACCATATCTTGTAATGCATTGGCTGTAATTACCACTCCTCAAACTATCAAGATAGAAGGACATATCAAGAAGAAAAAGGTAATAGTGTTGATTGATTCAAGCAGTACCCATAATTTTGTTCATTGTAAGATAGCCAAGGAATTGAATTGCTTCCTATATCCAGCACCAGAGTGTCATGTGATGGTTGCAAGTGGAGGAACCATAAATTTCTCTGCAAAGTTCCATAATATCAAGCTATCCATGGGAGAATATGTATTGAATAGCCCAATTCTTTCCATTCCAATGAGTGGTGCTGATGTTGTACTAGGAGTCTAATGGCTACAATCCTTGGGTACAATAGATTTTAATTTTCAAGAACTTTTCGTGAAATTTTGTGCGGAAGGAAAGGAAGTTGAAATAAGGGGTATTGCAGGGAAACCAAGAAAGATAATCAACTCTAAAGGTATGCCAAAGCTTCTAAAGAAGGAACAATGAGGTGTAATTGCACAATTATGTTCCTTAGAGGTTCCCACACCGAAATCATCTATTTCTCCAGATCTCCAAAAAGTCTTGGACAATCATTCCAAGGTATTTGAGAGTCCCAAAGGCCTCCCATCTATATGTGATCATGATCATGCTATTCATTTGATTCCAGGAAGTGTTCCTCCAAACATCAGGCCGTATAGATATCCCTATGCCCAAAATAGTGAAATTGAACGTATGGTTGCAGAAATGCTAGAGGCTAGTATAATTCAACCTAGTCAAAGTTCTTTCTTTGCTCCAATAGTATTGGTGCACAAGAAGGATGAATCATGGTGCATGTGTCCGGAATATAGGGAGCTAAACAATCTCACTATTAAAGATCAATTTCCCATTCCTGTCATTGATGAATTATTGGATGAATTGCATGGATCAATTTACTTCACCAAGTTGGATCTTCATTTAGGATATCATCAAATCAGAATGAAGATTGAGGACATTTCGAAAATAGCATTTAGAACTCATGAGGGTCATTATGAATTTTTGGTCATGCCTTTTGGCCTTACCAATGCACCTTCTACATTTCAAGGTTTGATGAATTCCGTTTTCAAACCCTTCCTTAGAAAATTTGTGTTAGTATTTTTCGATGATATACTAATCTACAACAAGTCTTGGAAGGATCATGTTCAACATGTTGACATGGTGCTCAAACTATTGAGGGAGAAATAATTATATGCAAAAATCTCCAAATGTTTCTCTGGAGTACAAGAGGTGGAATATCTGGGTCATATTGTATCACTTGAAGGTGTTAAGGTAGACCCTAACAAAATTAAAGCCATTAAGGAATGGAAAATCCCCACATCCATAAAGCATCAGCAAGGATTTCTCGGGTTTACCGGGTATTGTCGCAAGTTTGTTAAGCAATATGGGAGAATAGCAGCACCTCTAACAACATTATTGAAGAAAGATGCATTTTCATGGACTGCAGAAGCAACAAAGGCCTTTGAACATCTTAAACAGGCAATGTGCCAAGCACCGGCCTTAGATACGCTGGACTTCACAAAAACATTTATTGTGGAATGTGATGCTTTAGGAAATGGAATTGGTGCTGTTTTAATGTAAGATGAAAGACCCATTGCTTTCGAAAGTCGTCCAATCAAAGGAAAGTATTTACACAAAGCTATTTATGAGAAGGAAATGTTGGCAATGATATATGCACTTAAGAAATGGCGACCCTACCTAATTGGAAGACACTTCAAGGTAAAAATGGATCATGATAGTCTTAAATACTTTGTTGGCATTATGATACAAGTGTTGTCCTTGATGGCAAGATGACAGATTATAGTGCAGCAGGTCAGTAGCAAAGAATTGATGATTAGACTACAAAGAATGAAGAAAGATGAGTATATACGCAGGTTCACTATATACCAAGTCGCATACATAGGCAGGTTATACGCAGGTTCACTATGTACCAAGTCACGTATATACGCAGGTTCGCTATATACCAAGTAGGGTATACATGCAGGTTCTCTATATACAAAGACGCGTATACACACAGGATTGCTGATCAAAAGTCGCGTATGCGTATGCATGCACTTTCATGCATGGAAAAGCGCGTACATGTGGGAAAGCTTATTTTTGGGTCCGTGGTATTTAGACCTATGGTTTTGGTCCTTGGTATTGCATCCGAAGTGTTGAACCCAGGTATTGGGTCCCTAGTATTGGTTCTCAATGGTTTTGGACCATGGTATTGAGTAAGGCCTAAGACTATAAAAGGAGAAGAAGATCATTAGGCAAAGGTATTGAGAAAGTCTTGAATATCTGATGAAGTATGAGATCTAGTATGTAGGTTATGGGTTTATGATGCATTGCTTGATCTGAGCTAAGGAGGAATCTCACCGGTTGATGGAGAACAAGATCTAAGGATAGATCGGGATCAAATGGTTTGAAATGAACTATCTCTATATGGTTGATTATGCTTATTCTAGATCTGTATACTGACGCATGTAATGTTCTGAACTGGGTATAACTTAAGTTTGAAATAGCTGCAAGTCATGATTGAATATTTATAGATCTGTACACGGGTTGGCTTTGGTGAAAGCGCGTATGTACGCGGGTTTGGTTCATCATAGTAGCGTATACATTATGATATATGATATTTGAAGTTGCAGTTGGGTCTGATTGTTATTGCAGAGTTCTGTTGTTTGCTCTGTGTTCAGGTGACTGTGTTGTTGACAGGGTTTCAGTGTTTCAGTGATTCAGAGATTGATGATGCTAGTATTGATTGACTTTGTGCTTCAATGATATTGATGGGTCTAGTATGAAAATTGGATGAAACATGGCCTTCAGATTATTGTGTTGTGCTTCAGGAGTACCCAGTTTGAAAATGTATGAAACGTGGTACCTGGAGGAAGAAAGAGAAGGTTGTAGCTTTCTCTAGGTCGGCACCTACGTACTAGTACATCAGCTAGTACAAGAGCTAAGGGGGTGGTAACTCCCTTCCAGTAGTAGCCGGAACATGGGTAAAGATTGGAGCATTTTAGTAGGCTAGCACCTACGTACTAGTAAATGGATCGGCTAGTACAAGAGCTAAGGGGGTTGTAGCTCCCTTCTAGGAGAGTCTGGAGAACGAGAGAAGGTTGTAGCCTGCGTACTGGTAAAGGACTGCACCAGTACAAAATCATTGTAAGAAGAAGTTTCTAATTGAAACAAGATAGAGACATATTGTAGCAGGTGGTTTTTACCCACATTGGGTTTCCACCTTATATCATGGTGTTCATGTGTGCTTCTTGTGTGTGATGATCTGTTCTGTTTTACTGCACTTGCTTACTGTTCATATGGATAATGAAGTTTTGATGCACTAACTAAAGATCAACATTTAATGGATTAACTGAATCATAAGTATTCTGGATATATGCTAGTTGCATTAGATACAGTTGCATATACACGCGGGTTCCATTAACTGAAGTAGCGTATATGAATCTTAATATGAAAATGGAAAAGTTTTATTGATTTGATAATACTGATTCCCCCCCCCCTCTCAGTATTATTTCCAACATACTTTTTACAACAAAGATTATCCTCTGAAGAGCAGCAAAAGTGGGTCACAAAGATGTTGGGTTGTGACTTTGAAATCATCTACAAAAAAGGGAAGCAAAATGTTGTGGCAGATGCACTCTCAAGAAAGGATGAGGATGTGGAAGCATTGTTGTGCGCCATTTCTATTATCCAACTAGATTGGATAAACGAAGCAAGGGATGAATGGAATAACGACAAAGAAGTGTGGGCACTCATTCAAAAGTTACAACAAGATCCCAGTACATATGATACATTTAGCTGGAAAAATGATTCGTTATGGTACAAAAATCGCTTATACCTATGTAAAAATTCCCAACTCAAACAAAATATTCTTATGGAATTGCACATTTCTCCCTTAGGAGGGCACTCAGGATTTTAAAAAAATTACCACAAGGTTAAGAAGGAATTTTTTGGGATGCCTTAAATCGGATATTCAAAAGTTTGTGGCGGAATGTTTGGTTTGCCAAAAAAATAAAGTTGAAACAATTAAGACCCCAGGTTTATTACAACCTTTATCTATTCCAAGCCAACGCTGGGAGGAGGTTTCAGTGGATTTTATCACAGGTTTACCCAAGTCCGAAGGAAAGAGTGTCATCATGGTTGTAGTTGATAGACTTACCAAGTATGCACACTTTTGTGCATTATCGCATCCATTTAAAGCCAGTACAGTTTCTACTGCATTTATGGAAACAATTCAAAAGCTACATGGAAACCCAAAGATTATTGTAAGCGACAGAGATCCCATTTTCACTGGAAATTTTTGGACAGCATTATTTTCTTGTCTCGGTACTCAGTTAGCTCATAGCTCATCTTATCATCCTCAATCTAACGAGATAGTAAACAAATGTTTGGAAGGATATCTTCGTTGCTTTGTATCTGATAAACAGATACAATGGGTCAAATGGTTGCCTCTGGCTGAATGGTGGTATAACACTTCCTTCCATACTGCAGCAAAAATGACCCCATTTATGGCACTTTATGGATATCATCCACCATCCATCACATCATATTTAAGAGAAAATTCTAAGGTTCAAGTAGTGGAACATCACATCGAGTATCAACAACAAGTTCTCCAACTCTTAAAGGATAACCTCACGTTGGCACAGAATAGAGTGAAACAACAGGCAGATCAACATCGCAGCGAAAGAAGTTTTGATGTAGGTGTCTGGGTATTCCTACAGCTACAACCATATAAACAAATGTCCCTCAAGCAAGCTAAGAAGAATAATAAATTATCACCAAAGTATTATGGTTCGTACAAGGTGTTGCAAAATATTGGTACTATGGCATACATATTGGAGCTTCTTGCAGTTTCCTGAGTGGACCTAGTTTTCCACATTTCATGTTTAAAGAAGTTTATAGGTGACAAGATCCTAGTTCAAACAATATTGGCAGAACTTGATGAGGAAGGAAAAATAATATTGGAACCTGAAGCAGTCACAGAAACAAGAACTCGACAGCTACGAAATCAATCAATTTCGGAGTATCTCATCAAGTGGAAGAACTTATCCACTGAAGATTCCACTTGGGAGGATGAGAATTTTATACAGAAGCATCCAGAACTACTTAAATGTTGAGGACGATGATTTTCTGAAGGAGAGGGGCATGTTAGGTCCCTATAATACTAGTGATTCCCCATTACTATTGTCATTGTAGCCCTTATTGTTATTATTGTGCCCCTATTGTCTCCACATTGTTATTAGTGTGCCCCATAGAAACCCACTATTGTTATTGTTGTGCTGTTATGTTATTATTATTATGTTAGCTTTGACTATATTGTGACCCCTTAGACTCCTATATATAGAAAGGAGGTTTAGTCACTTGTAGCATTCAAAAGTGTTCATTTGTGTAATGTAAAGGAGGTTGACCCCTCGAATAGGCTTATTTTGAAGGCGTTCATCTATATTTTCTTCCATTTACAGAAAGGACCGATTGTGACGACGGGATGGAGGGGAGCAGGTGGAGCTCTCGCACTAGGGGCGTATAACTGGAAATTGGGACAATGTTTGATTGCCTCAATTCAATCGTTAAAGAGAGAAGGCCAAAAGTACCCGGTCGCATGATTTTCTAGGCAGTGGCCATTCTAGAGAGGTGGCCACCACAAGTGCCTCCATGGTAGGGATTGAGCACTTTCTTAGCTTTAGCATGGGTGAGACAATGACAAAGGAAAATGTCGACATTGTGAGAATAAAGGTCGTCGTCGATAAGGAGTTTGTGAGGGGCTTGATGTTGAATATGTCATCAAGCATCATGAGTTAGGTGGGGGGTGAATTTTTGGGTTCACAGATAGGTAAGAATGTCACCATACCAATGATCATGTGAGGTAATGGTGAAAACATGTTCATATGGAGGATCCTCATTTACTGGTGGATCACGCGCAAGGTTCTTACTGACATAGTATAAGACATGCTCGATACCTGCATAATCTTCTTGTATGAGGACCCGAGAGATCAAATAGGTGGATGCAGAGATGTACAAGATTAAATCCCTTTCAAAGTTTGGTGGACTAATTAAGGGAGAAAAAGTGAGAGCATGTTTGAGGGCATCAAAATACTATTGAGCTTGGTCATCCAAAAAAAATGGAATGGTAGATCAAAGGATTCTAAGGAACCCATGAGCCATGGTGGCATAGTCAGGAACAAACCAACGAAGAAAGTTAGCTTTGCCTTGGAGGCTTTGTAACTGGCAAAGGGTATGAGGAGGAGGAAGTTCAAGAATGGCTTAAAATTTGATCAGGTCAAGAGTGATACCGTCTTTGGACACAATGAAGCCCAAAAGTCAACCGACAGGAACAAAAAAGACACACTTAAGGGGATTGAGGTGAATGTTATATTGGCAACATCACAAAAACACGGTACGCAAATAATGAATGTGTTGCAACCGAAGTTTGGAACGAGCAGTGAGATCATCGAGATATGCAAGGATAATATGAACCAAGTCATGGAAACAATAAGACATGGCACAATGAAAAGTGGCCCCAACATTATTTAACTTGAAAGGTATGACCTTGTAAGTGAGAGTTCCCCAGGGACTACTGAAAGCGGTTTTAAGTTGATTGGAATAACATATATGTATATGATTATATTAAGAGAATCCATCCATAAAGGATAGAACCTGATGCCCCGCACACTCATCAATGACCTGGTCTATGAAGGGTGTGGGAATGTTGTATTTGGGACAAGCTTTATTCAGAATGTGGAAGTCTGTGCAGACACAGATGGTGCCCTGTTTCTTGAGAATGGGAATAGGATTGGACACGCATGTGGTGTATTCAATGGGATATATGAAACCAACTTGCTTGAGCTTTTCAATTTAGGCTTTAATAGCTTCATGTTTGGAAGGATGGATAGGCCTTTGCTTTTGGTAGATGGGTATGGCATCAGGACAAGTGTCAATGTGATGTTCAACAATGGCAGGATCAATTCCAGGCATTTTGGAATAAGACTAGGTGAAAACACCATGAAATTCCTTGAATAACTTGGTGTAAGCATCAATTTCTTCAAGGGTACATTATTCCCCCAAGATGATATTCTCTTCAATCCCTAGTTTATTCGAAATGTTAATTTTAATGGTAGGACAAATGTTAGCCATATTTCCTTATTCAAAAGAACCTAGTGTAGGAATGGAATTTTTAAACCAATTGACTTCACCATAAATGAAGTATTTGGACTGCAGAGCATATTGGTCATGGGTTTGCTACGAAAGGAAGTACACACGGTGGTGCATATCATCCCAAGGATAATCAGGGGTGGTCATAAATTCCATGATGTCTTCATCAGAATGGAAGATGGGCGGACTGGAGGAAGAGGGGCCACATGATGGAGAAAAGCTACCTGAAGCATCTTCATGAGAGACAAGGTTCACATGTGCATTGTCAAGGTTGGGAGACATATGACTAGTAGATGGAATATCTACCGATGTTGAGGGTGGGGTGTTCATTGAAGAAGGTTCAAAAAAATCACAATAGGGGACATTGAGGGAGTTCCAAGACATTGACCTCATGGATGAAGATAGGGTGATAATGGGAGCGGTACTATCCGTCATCTCGAAATTAGGGGGAGGGATCACAATGGGTGTTTGAGAGACCTCCTGTTCTGGTGTAGGAGTGGGATCAAAATGTGTAGGTAGAGGAGCGGTGGACTCACTACGAGCGACCTATAATTCGCGAAGCACTTGAAGTGTATCACAAAAATCTTCAAGACAAGGACAACAATGAGAATAGTGGCCATAATTATCACATAAAGCACATGTGTGATTTGTGCGTAAAGATCTATTTTTCTTAGTTGACTCATGTAAGGTTACATGGACCTCAGGATTGTTAGAATCAGGGAAGGTATCAACGACCACATCCTTAACATGAGGGAGTTCAAGACAATTATTGGTGGCATGACCAATGATATCAAACAAAGCACAAAGAGGAATAGGATTTTGAGGCTTAGGAAGAGCTGGAGTTGTTGGGGGTGCCTTATCTTTAATTCCATTTTTATGGGCTTTCCCCCCTCACTAGATGATTTTGCAATAGGAGTAGGCTCATGTTGAGGTTGTTGTGAAACTGAAGCAAAGGCAGGGGTAGGAAAAATAGGTTGGACCGGGGTCAAAATAGTGTAAGGTTTAAGTTGATTGGATGGAGTTTTTGCGGGAGGATCGATGTACCAGACTGGGAGCCCCAAGGTAATGTTGGGTAAACTCAACGTAGCCATAACAAGTGTAGAATAAAATCTAGGAGGTGGAAAGAAGAACTGTATATTACCAGATAGGTAATAGCTTGGAGGAACTGCTTCGAGATGGTTAAGGCCTGGGGGAACGGTTCTAGGTGGGAACAGATTAGGAGAGACACCAACAGAAGGAAATGACCCTTGATGATTAGTACTGGGAGGCTAGGTTGATTTAGGAACAACAGGTTACAGAGGTGCGGTCTACTGTGAAGGCATACCAGATCATTTTTGGGTGGCCTGCAATGCTTGGAGTATGTAAACACTGGATGAGCTAGGTTCAGAAGGGGTAGGTGGTGGACCATAGTAAGAACCAATCAAAGTGGAATAGTTGTAGACTCCTGGAGAGACATTGGTGAAGGGCGAGACATCGTATTTTCAACCACAGAAGAAATATTTTACTGAGGTGAATTGTAGGCTTTGGTGTCATAGTACGTCAACTGATCAACAATGACGATCTTTCCATTATGGGGAAAGCACATCTTATGGTGAAACGAAAATGTGATAGTTGACATGGCATAAGTATAACTATGAACCAAAAGGATGTTATAGCCTATGGGAGCATCAATGACTTCAATGTCAATACAGACAGTCTTGCCGGCAATTGTGACTAGGTAGTTGCGATATAATCCAAGGGGTTGTGAAGGATGACCACCCCATGCCCAAAGAGTGATGGTGGATGGGGATAGGTGAGGGGAACCAAGTTGCTTCCAAACATTGGAATCCATCACACAGGTGGAGGTACCTTCATCGATGATACACCGCTAAACTGTCAAGTTTCTAATGGACGCTGGTATTTGAAATGTAATGGATGAAGGTAGGGGAGGATTTTCCGATTTTTCAACATGAAAGACAATCATTTGATTGGGTATCCATGACACCCAAAGAAGATAGTAGAGATTTCGGTTGGGATGGGCATATCTGGAGGACTTATAGTGTTGACATGGAAGCAAGAGACTATGCCAAGTCATCTACTATGCTATATGTATGGGCGGATTTGGAAAAAGAAACATTTAGACGTAATGGACCTTTGGGGATGTTGGAATAACCTCGAACTTAGGCCGAGGGATCTCTAAGGTATCATTGTATGATTATATAGGCTCGGTGGAAACTTTGGGTTTGGCCTCAGTCATTGACTTAGCAGATGACTTGTCGTATTGTCGCGATTGAGTTTGATGGTTGACTTTCTCAATATTAACCTCATACAAATTCATCATAAGAATCTGATAATCTTGGTGACCAGATGGTGGAGCTGGTTGAGCTACCTGACCTTGTGTAGGTTGGGTAGCTATGTATCCTTGATGAGGGAAAGGACTAGTAAGCACTGCGGGTTGAGATGAAGTAGGATGGGGAGGAGGAGCGGTGAGATGTGATCCTTGAGAAGCTGCTTGAGCTTCCCATACCTGACGCATTTGAGGTAAAAGAGGAAACTCATATGTATAACGACAATATATGCCACAACATGCACATTATTTGTTTGTGTGAAGACCTTTTTTTTTCTTGGGCTGACCGCCCTATTGCTAGGTTGCAGGATTAGGTTTAGGACCTTGAGGGGCATTGGGTGGAGGACCTTGGTTGCCTTGATTACCTTGAGACTTCTAGTTCTGATTACCGCTCCCCTTATTCCTTTTCTTGGGTTTAGTGGGATTGGGTCCGCTCTTTTGAGCATACACTTGACCTTGTGGAGGAGGTGGCTGTTGTGGCTGAGGAGGAGCAAGCATGGGGGGCTAGGGCACTGGTGTTGGAGGGGCTGGAGTGCTAGGTGGTGCATACTGATAATAAGGAGATGGATCAACATTAGTATAAATAGGAGGTGCAATAGATAGCCCTCACATCTGTTGATGGGGATGGGGATATGCATATGGCATGCAGCGACCTGGATAAGTGTTGCCTCGTGGAGGATTGGGGTAGGGATAATTATAAGTGGAACTAGTCCCTTACTGAGGTGGACCATAACTCATCTGAGGTGGAGCATATGGTTGAGGGTGTGATATGGTTTCAACTATTCCATCCACGACATGAGATTCCCTTGGTGCATAAGCAGCACCAGACCGAGGCAAATCGAGGATGACATTGTAAACATAACATGACTCGGCATAAATCATATCAAATTTTAAGGCTACTTGGAGAATATCTTCCTCAAACTGGGGGAAGTGTAACGCGACATATTTAATAATGGGAGCCAACAACAATCTAAGGAACCAATCCATATAGACTCAGTCTTCAAATCCAGGAGCTCTACATATGCTCCTCCTTCGCCATTCATGTACATGGTCAGAAAGGTAGGTGGTAGAAGTTTGATGGAAAGAAGTAAAAAATTTGGTACCGGTGTCATAACGAAGAGGTAACTGGAAATATGAAAGAAAATTTGTGGCAAGAGTCCCAACATTGGAATGAGTGGCTCTGGGTTGATCGACATACCACTTAATAGTAGCTCTAGTGAGCGTGCATTAGAAAAAACGAAGACAAATGGAGTCTTCAATAATGGAATTTGATGAACATCACATGTGGAATGAGAGAACATAATTAGTTGGATCTTCTTTGGGATTGCCTTCAACCTTTGGGATGTCTAAAGGGAGTTTAGTAGGCATAGTTGGCCATGTGGGATCATGGAGAAGAGGATCACTGATAAGATGGCTGAAATCGGGGAGGCTCAAACCAACCATAAAAGGAAGCAAGGGAGTAGGAGTGACCCCACTGGTGGGGGTACCCTAGTTGGTACTTGGGTTACCACCTTGGTTTCCTGCACCCGCATTGGTTCCTGACATGGTGGCGACATGGGGTTGAGAAGACACGAAATGAAAGGAGGAACTGGATGAATCAGAATCATAATGATGACTTGATGGAGGACTAAGAGGATGAATTGTAACTTGACGAGGAGGAGTAGTATGTCCTAATGGGAATTGAGGGTGAAGACCTCGAATTCAACGCGAAAAATGCCTAGGGGGTGCAATGATGTTAAGACAATAATGATCTAAGAACTAAAGGGTGATGATAGGAATAAAAGAGCAACAAACAACAAGAAAACACCTAGTGTAGTGGTGCCAAGTGTAAACTAACTATTTTAATGATGTTACTCTAATACAAGAAAACACATCTTATCAAAGAAAAATAAATCTAGCCTATAGGTGATCTAAATCCTCAAATAATCCTAGATCTACTATTTCATATGGCCTTCCAAAGAACTTCTTACTTGATGGAATCTGATCCCTGTAAGCAGAGTTGTCTAGAGAAAGGTAGGGTAGAGAACCAACTACTTCCCACAACCAGTCCTATAGGGTGTTTTCCTAAGATTGGTCACTACGGTTACCTTCATCCCACGGGGGTTGTCGAGTCTTGAGATTCATGGTAATCAGTCACCACATGAGATTCCCTACCATAGGTTGGGTAGACATGAGGAGAACTACTCGCACAATGACCTAACATAACCCCCTCTGAATCGGATTTTTGATGCACTCTGGCTTTGGACCATGGGATGGTGAAGGGTTTTAATTTCCCTAATATGTCAACTTATATGTCTCAATGAAAGCAATAGATGGGTATTATTGGAAGCCTATCCCATCGATCTTACACCTACACTACAAATATTGTTTGGCCCTGGTGCCCAAGTGGGCTTAATCTATGTGTGTGGATTTATTAAGGTGTAGTGTTTCAACTCTTGGCTTGGTGGTGTTAATTAAGCTCACGTTCACTTAGGGTGTGAGTGTGTGAAAATAATGTGTCAAGTGGATGAGTTAATTAAGCATGTTTCATAATGCCATGTGTCATTGAAAGTAAAGTACTGAAATACTATAAATAAATATGAAAATGACCCAAAATAAACAACCAATCAAGCACACAAAAACCCACCCACAAAAGCTACCAAGGAGCTAAGCAAGAGAGGGCAAGCAAGTTACTCAAAGAAACATAAAAATACCTAAAATATCCAATTTTAAGGGATTGGGATGCAAAGGCACTAATCTATTGTAAATGGTGCAGACAAACAACAAAAATTAGAGGTGAAAAATGTTGCAAAGGATAGGTGTGAAGCTCTAAAACCTAGGATGCTCAAGGGGATCCTAAGGGGGAAAGGAAAATCCAAACTATAAAGGGAGAAAAGGTAAAATAAACCTATCCAAAAGAGTTGAAAAGTAATGGACTAGACTCTGAAAATTAGTGACTGAAAATGATGAAAACCCTAAACTCCTCACTCAACAAATCTCTTCCTAACAAGGTGGAGGTTTACTCTAAACCTTAGGGGGGATTTTTCCTTCCTCAAAGAGACAAATAAGCTAGATCTAGGCCTAAGGGAGACTCAAAAAATGAGGTGTAGTACCCAAACTAGTCTGCAGATAACACTCTTGACAATTTTGAAAAAAATTCATAAAAATTTCTCGAAAAATTCCAAAACGCAGGTACTGACCTGAAACAGTGGAAAACACAATTTTTGGGCCAAATAGTGTGCTCTAGAATTCAGATCTGGGGGTGAAAAGTTCGTTTTTCTCCCGGGACTCTCGGTCGGAAGAACTCATACAAATTTTTGCATCTCCTACTTGGATGGTACTCGTGACCTGTGGAAAGAACAAAAAAACCACCAGAATCCAAAAATTTGACAAAAAAGGAAATAATACTATAAATAGAATTTGAGAGGCTCAAAATATCTATAGAAATCCCTGAAATTTTCTGAAACTTCAGTCACCCAAGAACGTTGTTATTACACGAGTGGAGTCACCATTTGTTAGTGTGAAATTTGTTTGAAGGTGTGCCAAAAACACTTCACTTAAGTCACTAGGTGACAAGTGACCCTAACAACAAGTTGATGGCTGTTTGTGATTCATATCTGCAATAAAAATGGAAAACTTGCAACAAAAGTATAAATGATTAAGAATAGAAAGAAACAGTAAAAATATCCAATGCTATAACCCAAATGGAAAGACTTTAATTGAATAAATTCTTTATTAAAAACACCTGGTGAAGGAGATTTACAAAAGGGTCTATAAGTCCCCCTCCATTTGATGGGTCCTTTGATGTCCTTGATGATTCAGAAAACAATCTTCTATCTCAATATGTGAAAAACCAGACAAAATGTGGAGAACTCAAATGGGAGCTCAAACGAAAAAGACGATAATGGTGATGATGATTATGATCATGGTGAAGAATGAATGAAAAACCCTCCTATTTATAAAAAAGTATTGAGTCAATCTCGAAAATGAAGAATAATAAAATAATATTAACCAAACCAAGATCTAACCGCTTGGAATACTTTATTATATTTATTGGAGAGGGAAAAGACATTTAAAATGGTTAAATATCTTTATTTTGAAATAATTAACAAATAAAATGATTTATTAATTATTTTGCGAGAATTAAGAATGGTGTGAAATTGAAATAATTATTAAATAGCAATTTAACAATTATTCCAATAACATAAATAAGTAATATTAACAAATAGTGATTTATTTAATTATTCCTAGGGGATTTAGTCAAATGTGACAAGGAATAATTATTTAAATAATGATTTAATAATTATTCCTAGAGAAAATTAAATAAATCATGATTTGTCTAGTTATTCTCATCGGTTTTTGATTTAAATCAGAAAATAATTTAATAAAAGTGGTTTACTAAATTATTTTCCACAGTGAAAGTGATTTTATTATGGTAAAATTAATCCTACATGGTGTGTTACGATCGACCTAGTTAGAAATGGTTAGGTGATCATTTTTTGGATGATAACATGATTCATGAGAATTCCATCTGACTCCAAAGCAATGAAACACATAGAGGAAAAATGGCTAAGAAAATTCAAAGATGAACCCCGTAGTATTAGGTTTGGTCTTGTAATTGATGGAGTGTGCCCAATCTCTTTTCTGAGCTCCAACTATAGGGTTTTTCCAATCGGATTGATAGTATATAATATCCCCCCATGAATGAGTGATAGAAAGGAGCACCTTGTGTCGAATCTCATTGTTATGGGAAAACACCATGTAAAAAAGATGAACGTTTATATTGCTCCTTTTATTGATGAGATGCAATTGCTATGGAAAGACATAAGAATGTATGGCATATCACTTCCTCCATTGAATATGTTCTTCATGTTGTATGTTGTGCTATGTTGTGCTATGTTGGACTATTCATGATTTCCTAGGACTTGGTGTTTGTTTTAGTAAGATAAAATATTCAGGTATTTACATTCATAATTTATTTTCATCCCAACTTTCATAATCAAATTTATAATATTATTTTGATGTTATTAACATTACTTATTGAATTGTATGGCTTCAAACAATGGGGATATTTTCATGTCCAATTTATGCATAAAACTTTCAAGGGAATTATTCTAAAGATCTACATAAATTTATTTATGCAAAAAACAAGGTTTTTCAACCACCAGATCATAAGTTTAGAAATTTCCGGAAGAATCAATTTTATGGAAAATTTGAAAATAGAGGTTCTCCCATGATTATGGGTCTAGGTGATTGGCTTAAGAAGTATGAAGATGCTGAATCAAAAGCTTGGGATACTTTTTTTATTAGGGTGATTCAATTGAAGAACCATAATAAGTTGTAGTTAATGTTCCATAAGGAATGAAAAGAAAATCCATATTTTTGAGCTCCCTTACTGGAAGGATCTATTAGTAGCTCACCTATTAGATCCTATGCACATCTTTAAAAATATCCCAAATTCTAAATTTCTGTTGGAGATTGGATAAACCACTGCTCCCCGTGTGTTTCGTGACATGTGTTTAACTGCCTCCCATGGATCCATTAACTTTGGCGATGTGTCTGTTTACTAACACTTGCGGGTTTTGTTGTAATGGAAATCATTATTCCAACAAGTGGTAAGATCCAAAGAGTTAAAGGCCATTTTGTCACATATGATCAGTGAGCCTCCTAAGGGGATCAATCAACATCCTATTCCCTCTTATCACCATCTTGCACAAATCCCTAAGCATGTACCTTTCATTTCCCATAATTTCAGCCCTAAACTACATCATCTGAGCCAGTTTGAGGACCAACACTCCCTGTAAGCCTAATGGGGTGTGTTCACCACTAGAATTCTCCACTATGGCATGCGTTGGTCACCAACATGTTTCTCCCCTTTGCACCTGCATTAGTTCTAGAATTCTAGGAGAATTACCGAGATTTTGAAAGCTTCTCTTCTATGAGTTTCCATAAGTTGTTTCAACTACTTACCTTGGATAAAACATTCAAATCCTTTCCTTCCATACATTGGAGTTTTGACCACTTATCCTTTGATCCTATCCCTCCATCAAAGGTGGATCTCTTACCCTAGATTGGTAATTGGATAAGAACTCCCAAATTACCCTACTTCTCTATATATTACCAACCTTCTATGTGGTTTGAGGTTGGATTTTGGAGAGTGATTTTGCCCTTATGCTGTTGTAGTGAGTGGTCATCATATCATGCATTTAGGGTGATTGGAGGTGCATATTGTGACAAGGAAAGGACAAGTCAACAACTTGGAGGAGCTCTTCTACAAGATCAATTACTACTTATGGTTATAATCTCCTTCCATTTATATTAATGCAAAGAATTCATTGTTTTCTTGTATGTGATGTTGTTATTTCACTTATTTAAATACCATGTTGATTTATTGAATGAAATGCTTATATGATAGTGCATATATCTCGTAGTTTCTTGGCTTGCGTTATCTGACTGTGTAGGTTCTAATTTTGGCATTTGGAGCTGGAATTGGAGCTTCCAAGCTAAAGAAGGAGTGAAGTGTGCAAAGGACTCTAGGTAGGCCTCACTCTATCATCTATTTACTTTATGGAAAATCATTGTGTTCCTTGTCTCTTTGTTTCTGTAGGTTAGCCACCGACATAGGGGAGATAATTTTGTTTGCAATCATAAATCCCATATAACAAATTTGCAACTCCACTGGGGAAAGAAGTATTCCCTTGGTGGTTTCCTTGTCCATTGTGTTTTATTACCTCCTTGATAGACCTTTGTTGTATCATCCAACCAAGAAAAAACCTAGGAAGTGATTTCATTGAGGATTTTTTCCAGTTTTTGTGTCAGAATCCTCTTTCCCAGGCCTAATGATCCCCTAGTGCCTCTAACAAAGCATTGTACCTCACCCTGGCCCACTCTGCATCAACGTTGCAACACACTAGTGCCTCTTCTGCACTAGTGTTGGGCCTTGTTTATGGATGAATTTTGTCTTGGTTCTTGAAGCCTCTCTTTGGTCAGCCTAGTTCTAGCTAAACTTCCCTGAGTCTTGAGTGTCTTGTGGTCTCTCTAAAGCCTCCATTTGGTTTTCTGTTGTGTTGTTTGCCTTTGGTAAGAATTAGTTTTGGTTTTTCTTTGTTCTTATCATTTGGTCGCTTGCAAATTGATTTTGTTTGATTGTTGATCGCTTCGATGAATTGTTGTTCTAGTCCTCTTTCTGAAAATTGTAGTTGAATAAGTGATTATACTTTACATCTTAGTTTTTATCATTTCGAAAATTAAGTGCCTTTAAAAGAAAAATCTATTTTCATTTGCATCTAGGGTTTTGTGTGTGAAATTGGAATTCCCTAGTGTGCAATTGCATATTTTTGCAAAAAAATTTCCCTCTCAATCGTTCGGGGGGGTGTGGGGGGGGGGGGGGGGGGGGGAAGGGGATGAATTGTGTATGAGTGTTAATTGCCTTTGAGTGACATCTATTTTGATTTTTGGAATTTTTGCCCAATTTCAGTTTGAATCCTCTGTTCATGAAATCCTAGTTATGTTTGATTTCATTGGAACCCTCTTGTGTTGTTTTTGAAGAATTATCTTTCATAGATCACATTTTCATAGTTAGAATTCTCATTTTTACATCTAGAGAGGAAATTGTGCATAGATTAAATTTGCATACTTTTCAGGGGAATCGTGCATAGATTACATTGCATGGTTTGGCATCTTTTAATCCCTTGAATTGAATTGGAATAGTGAAATTGAAAGATCTAGTTAGGAAGCTCTTTTTTGTTGCATATTTGATTGTTGCGTCATTGTTTGCACCTCTTCCCTACACTAGATAGATTTCATCGAAAATGAAAAGAGTTATTTTTGTCATATTAGTTGCATCATATGTGTGTTCAAGTGACATCGAATTTTGAGCCTTGAAATTGAAATCTAATTCAAGATCAACTTAAAATTTACTGAATTAACCTAAGGAGCATTTGAAACTTAATGACACACATAGAGGTCTAGACTAGATACGTGTTCCGACATTGTAAGAGCTGTTGTTGTTTGCCAACATTGCATCTTGGGGGTGAAATACCATTTCACGTATGTAAGTGTATAGGATCATTCTCCACGTACCTTCAGGTATATCGGATGGCACTCCATGCATGATAAGTATATGGGAATGATCTCATCGAACGGTTACACATTAGACAACACTACTACGGACTGCACTTCCATGTACCATCGCGTATATTTTGGAAGTCCCCTATAGGTTTCTATCCATCCATAGGTAACCCAGTCTGCTGCCTTGTATACCGTTATACACCGAACACAACATTCAAGGAGATTGGTTGCCATACATTAAGTCCTTGGTTCACCAAGGTGTATATTGCAGTTCACAGTTGCTTGGTAAAAATTTATGCCTAGCTACCCATTTGTTTTGTCTGTGTTTATAATTTCTAAAATAAATTAATTGACAGCGGAACAAAATCCTCCCTGTGGACATCTCCTTAGTGGATCTTAGGTTGAGGCTAATGGCATAAGTTCCAGAGTCTACCAATCAAGGGGACCTCTCTGATGGGAATCCTGGTCCTTTTCCTTCTTTTGGATATATTGGTTCTCCCTATATGGAAATGTTGTCCCTCCCCAGATTTACCATTGGTTTTACAGTTTAGTTATTTTCGACCCCTATGGTTCCGAATGTCCAAACTACTTCTCAAATGAGTTCTCCTGCACCTGAACAAAATCAACCTCATGTTGATCCTAAATTTGACCCTTTACCTTCTTCACATATTGTTTCTTCATCCCTTTATTCCTCTTCACCTGGTGAAAGTATTGATTCTAGTAACTATGAAGGTAAGAAGAAGAAGAAAAGGACAAAGAAGAAGAAGCAAAATAAGCAAGGGGGTAACCAAGAAACCATTGCTAGGGACATAACTAGTATGGAAAAATATTCCAATCAGCCCCGTGAAGTTAAATTACCTTGGATGATTTGTAAGGGTGACCACATTCTTATAGATTGTCCTAATATTCCCAAGATATTAGAAGTGTGGTCCACAGGCTCACATCAGCCTTTGCCGTCAGCTTCTAGAGATCATGCTGGTGACAAACATTCAACTAGTGATAGTAAGGTCCATGGGAAAAAGGGTAAAGTCGAATTTCCCTATAAGTTATGTGAAGGGAATCATCCTATTCACCTTTGTCCTTCTATGGATGAAGCCTCAAAAGTGTTGGAAAACCTTACAGCTTCTCAGCCACGCCTTCGAGCTAGTTTCCAGAAGCTTTCTCCAAATCCTCAACTAGTTGATGAAGTGACTGATCAGAATCCATCTCCAATAAATCCCACTCTCTCTGAACATGAATCTCATGAATCTATTCTCGACCAACCATTGGTTGAGGAAATGGTTGACTCAATTCCACCTTCTGTTGTTCCTACATTTCCCATAGAGAGTGAAATTCATACTGCTCAAATTCTTTTTGTTTCTTCTGATTCTATCGGACAAGGGGGCATTTATCCCATTCCCACAAAATCCCCTCCAAGAAAAAAGGCCATTGGCTTTGATTGGAGTCAATTAACAGAACCTCGTCTCCCTTCTTACATGAATTTTAAGACCATGGTAAATTCTTATAATAAGGACATCCATCATACTGTTATAGATGAGGGAGCTTTTGTTAGTATTCTATCCTCCTCTACTTGGAAAGCTTTGGGTTCCCCACAACTTGTGTCTGGCCTTCTGAATCTGTTAGCTTTTAACAAAAGAACTAGTCAAACTTTAGGGATCCTTCCTTAGTTTCCTATTACTTTGGGGGGAAACACTGTATGTATTGATGTTATGTTTGTCATGGTCCCTTTGGACTTCAATTTTCTCCTAGGGTGAGACTATGTTTATTCTATGAACACTGTTGTGTCCACACTCTTTCGAGTGATGTGCTTCTTGCACGATGGACACATTGTGGCTATTGATCAACTTTCATTTGTTGGTCCTAAATTGACCGCCAATAATCCTACTTACCTAAGTGTTATGAATGTGCAAGTGGTATCTTCCCCACTACAAGTTAATTATGTGGCAACCTATCCCATTCATGTACCTATTGCTGAAGATGAGCCTTTCATTGTATGATCAATTTCTTTTGACCTAGATACGGTAGGTGATATGGTGCATCATTTACTGGGGAAATTTGAGTCTGATCTTTCCAGTGGATCCTTTCATCCCTTCCAGAGAATTTTTCTACCATCTGATGAAAATCTCTTGGAATCCATGGTCTCTCGAAGGCCATGATAAAGATTGGAGTAGAGCTCCTTTTCTTGTGTCAAGCTTCTTAAAAAATGAAACAAGGTTCTTGAAGTGGAGTTCCTTTTCTTGTGTCAAGCTCCTTAAAAATGCAAAAGGTCTCAGGGAGAGTTCCTTTTCTCTCGTCAAGCTCCTTAAAAAATGAAACAAGCTTTCAGAGAAGAGTTATTTTCTTGTGCTAAGATCATTAAAAAATGAAAAAGGCTTTTATGAGGATAGTTGTTTTACTATGTCAACATCATTAAAAAATGAAATAGGTTCCTATGAGCATAGTTATTTTCCTGTGTCAAGCTCGCTAAAAAATGAAACAAATCCTTTTTCAATTCGAGTCTTTGATTAGATCTCGTAAATTCCCAGTTGATTCTTTCACTTGATCTCGTAAATGAACCTTCATTCCATCCACCTGTTAGTACCCAATAGTTTACTTAGGTGAACTAAATGAAGCTTGGGGGCCATGTACCTCAAATTGAGTCTTTATGCTGGGGGCATGCAAACTTATCTCAAGCATAGTTTTTGTCTGTTTCAAGCTTGTGTAAAAATGAAACCAATCTTAAGCATAGTTTCCCATGTTTCAATATTGCATGAAACTGAAACCAATTTCAAGAACAGTTTCCCATGTGTCAAGATTTTGTAAAAATGAAACCATTCCCATTTTATCCCTTGTGATTGCCATTTTTATCAGCTTCTTTTTTCCAGAAGAGCCTTGGTTATCTCATTCCATTCTCACCATCTGTTTGGCCGATCATACACTTTCACTTGGTTTCACCCTTTTCTGAGGAACCACTGCGATGACTGGTCTTGTAATCCCGCCTATAAATGTTTGCATGTTTTGAGTAGTTCCATCATGACTGGAACCAGTTGTTGCCATTTATACCACTCATTCCTCTAGGAGGAGTCCTCTTTCAGCTCTTTTCAGAGTCTTAAAATATGAAAAGATTGTCGAGCACTTGTCTTTTTGAACTCGTTAAAGTAAATGAAAAGACATCTACTCAGTATAAGTTAAACCCTTTTCCAGACAAAGATAGACTAGATACAAAAAAGGAATACCCAAGTCGAACATGGCTAAGAGGTTCTCTTCGGTATTGTTTTCTACCTTTTCAGACCTAAGGGACTACCTATGAAAAGGGAAATTTTAAGTTTTCTTTTTCGTCTCTTTTTAAAACTCTCTAAACATGAAAAAAAATGTCGAGTTTTACCTTTGATGGACTCGTTAAAACATCAAACAACGATGGACTCGTCAATCATGATGAGGCTAAACCACTCCTTCTCAAGGTTCCTTAAATATACTCAGAGGGATTCATATGAAAGGTGAAATTATAGATGAAGCATATGTTATCCTCCTCAAGCTTCTTAAAAAATAAAAAGGTACCGACCAATATGGTTGGGGAAATTGGGAAAACAAGGGATTCCATTTTTCTAATGGCAGCGAGTCGCTCTTGAACACAACACTCTTCCACTTCATCTCTATGGCTATTAGGTTGGGTAATCTGCTTGTCTTTTGGTTATCATACCATTTCAAAGCCTCCATTTCGGTTTTGGGTCAATGCTGCCAACTCCATTCAGTGTCGCTGGTGTGTTCAAGAGAAGTCGTTCAGTTGATCCCTGCTACAATACTCTTAAGCCTTCATTTCATGTCTTCCTTTCCTGATCTTGTTCCATGTCAGCATCATTATGATAATTCTGTGTCAATCATGATACCTGTTTCATGTCATTGATGGGGGATACATCAAGGCCCTCCTGTGACAGGTAGCTTCCCATCAACATTGACACATCATCCAAGATTTTGACTTAGAAACACACCTTTGGTACCTTGTTTCTTGCATACATCAATGGAAAGTTTCCTCGCTCTCAATGACGGTTTACATCAATGACCTTTGATTGAAAGGTTCTGTGTGGTGTTCGACATAAACTCATTTATTCACACCATATAAATTGTAATATAGTACCCTGAGAGCCATTAACATCATCAGTGGTTTCTCTTGTATCTGTTAATGACTTACATCATTGGCCAGTAATTAGATGTTGTCTACCATGTTCGACTCCAGCTGATTGATTCGCACGGTTAAAATCGTACATTGGTTGGTCGTGTGAACGCGATAGAAGACCCCAGATCTAGTTTCATTCATCTGGGCTGCGATTTTAGGAGTTATACAAAAATCACAATGTATGATGGTTGTGATCATATAGACAGTCATCTAGTCCTGGGTCCACCAGTTGCATCTGTGGACGCGTCTTTTGATCATTGTACATGTTATGTTATCTTATGAGCTCAGTATGGGTATGCCTCCCTCAACAAATAAATATGTCATGTTGTAAATGTATTGTAACAGATGAACATGCCATTTTTTCTTGATCTCGACTTGTCACAAGGTAAAGTACTTTAGTCATCAATTATCATCTCTGACTTTGTGCTTTAGGGGGCATTCTGTCATAGGCCATTTTTTCACATTTGATCAGTGAGCATCCTAATGATATCAATCAACATCCTTTTCCCCCTTGTCACGATCTTGCACAAATCCCTAAGCATGTACCTTTCATTCCCCAGAATTTCAGCCCTAAATTACATCATCTGAGCTAGTTTGAGGACCAACGCTCCATGTAAGCCTACTGGGGTGCGTTCACTAGCATGTTGCTCCAATATGCATTAGGGGAATTTTGAGGTCTAAAATGGGCCTCCTAAGAAAAACATACAATCAAAAGAAACTTTATAAGAACCAATAATATTCAAGATGATGATGTAAACCATGGGGGACGATCCACCATTTTTGGAGTAAAAATGTAAAAAGATTAAAAAATAATATAATAATAAAACTACTTTTTCAACTTATCTCCCTAAGTTTTTACTCAAATTTCGAGCGGAAGTACTCGTTGGATGCAAAATTTAATTCCTCATCTAAGGAGTACCCATGTTGCATACTTTCGATGAACCCTTCTACACGAAAAAATGAGAAATACATGAAAAAACATGATTGCAATCATGTTTTCCATGTATTTCTCATTTTTCATGTAGTAGAGTCCATCAAAAGTATGAAACATGGGTAATCCTTGGATGAGGAATCAAATTTTACATCCAACAAATGTTCCTGCTCGAAATTTGAGTAAACCCATAGGGAGATAAGCTGAAAATACGAGTTGAAAAAATACTTTTTTGTTTTTTCCCTCTAAAATTTGATGATGTAATCTAATATTATTTTATTATTTCCACTATTATTTTATAATTTCCTTAGGAGGCCTATTTTAGACCTTAAAATTCCCATAATGACCTATGTTGATCACCAGTAAGTTGCTCCCCTTTGTGCTTGCATTGGTTCTAGAAATCCGAGAGAATGATCGCGATTCCAAAAGCTTCCTCTTCTAGGAGTTTCCAGAAGTTGTTTCAAATAATTTCCTTGGGTTAAAACATTCAGATCCTATCATTCCCTACATTGGAGTTTTCACCACTTATCCTTTGATCCTATCCCTCCATCAAATGTGGATCTCTTACCCTAGATTGGTAATTGGCTAAGAACTACCAACTTACCCTACTTCTCTATATATTCCCAACCTTCTATGTGTTTTGGGGTTGGATTTTGGAGAGTGATTTTTCTCTTATGCTGTTGTAGTGAGTGGTCATCATCTCATGCATTTAGGGTGATTGGAGGTGCATATTATGACAAGGAAAGGACAAGTCAACAGCTTAGAGGATCTCTTCTACAATATCAACTGCTACTTATGGTTGTAATCTCCTTCCATTTATATTAATGCAAATAATTCATTGTTTTCCTATAGTGATGTTGTTATTTCACTTATTTCAGTACCATGTTGATCTATTGAATGAAGTACTTATATGATACTGCATAACTCTCGTAGTTTCTTGGCTTGTGCTATATGTCTGTGCAGGTTCTAATTTTAGCATTCGGAGTTGGAATTGGAGCTTCTAAGCTAAAGAAGGAGCAAAGTGTGCAAAGGATTATAGGTAGGCCTCACTCTATCATCTATTTACTTTAGGGAAAAGCATTGTGTTCCTTGTCTCTCTATTGTTCTAGGTTAGCCATCGACCTAGGGGAGATACTTTTATCCGCAATCGTAAATCTCATATAACACAAAGGTCTCGAGTTTGAATCAGACCCAGCTGATGCGGGAGGAAGATTGTTGGACATTGGATAAACAAGTGCTCCGCATGTGTTTTGTGACATGCGTTTAACCACCTCTCATGGATCCATTAACTCTGGTGATGCGTCCGTTTACTAACACCTGCGGGTTTTGGTGTAATAGAAATCATGATTCCAACAATTTCAACATGTGTCATGAAAACGGAAGGACACCTTCTATTCAAGGAGAGATATTGCTCTTTCGTGTACCAAATTTGCTAGAATAAATTTGTGGCCAAATAGGGAAAATGAGACATATGAAGAAGCTCCATGGATTTTGAGAATAAAAAAGCTAGAACAACTAAAAAAGTCATTCATTCAATGATGGCACCTACTGGCTATGGGTCATCATTGGAAAAAGCTTTTATAGTTGTTGGGCCTTAGTTTTGGTCTTATTTTTTCTCTAAGAAATTTACTAATCCATCTATTTTCCATCCATTTTCCCTTCATTCATCCCATTTTGATGTATATTTGATATCCATTCAGGTATTTAATTTTAATTTCTCAATTTCTAAAGTTTTTATGAAAGTTTGGTTTTTAGTGCAAAATTGGCAGATTCAGAAATTCCCGTAATAGCTCTATGGTTGATATGGTTGCAGGACACTTGGGCACGAATTGAATGCATGGATGGACAGATTGGGAACTAGGACTAAGCCAGCTATGCTTAGTTCGAACAGAACAAGCTTTATTAGGCCCATTTGGTGCTAGTCAATCATGACTAGTCATTCAGAAATCCCATAGAAATAGGGCAGTTTTGAGATTCTATAGGATTGGTCATCTTTCTTGGGATGGGAGTAATGAATTCGACTTAGATAGGTGGATGAGAGTAGATGGGTTTGTTTGAGTGAATATAGATCAGTTTGTTTCATGAGACTTCTTATTTAAAAGCCAAAACTTTGATGGCTTATGTATGGACTTATTATACTTTTACGCTGTGACACCTTTGGATTGAAGAGTTAATTTGAAGACTTGTGTTATTATTATTTTGCTATTCAATGCTATGGATGTGTGACTGAATTTAAGCTTCTGATATCACCTCTCAAGTGTGCAAGGCAAGGGTGGAGGGCCCCCATTCCAAGCTAAGTACACTTCCTTGTTAACTAGTTTTATTTTCTTGTAATCTGGTTATTGTAGAACTGGTTTTTCAAAGCTTTATTTCAGATTGATTTATGGTTCATGCACAGTGATTGATTTCATTAGTTCTTAGCTTATTCATCACTTTATCAAGTTGGAAAAACAAGTGTTTAATTTGAGCATCCCTTCTACTAAAATGATGAATTAAAACTAGTTTCCTTTGTTTGCATGCAAGTAGTTTCTTATTAAGATTTTGGTATTGAGATGAATGAATTATGATGGAATACCTTATGTGTCTCTTAAGTTAAGAGCTTCTTTCATTAATAATTTATCCATCTTAAGTTCTTGGTTTTAATCTCTGATTCATTAAGTGGTAACTGAGGCAAAAGTGGACTTCTTGAGTCAAGAACCATTTCAATGTTTTTCCTCTTTTTAAACTAATTGAATTAGAGTTATAGGATGTATTACTTTAAGCTTTTGAATAACTTATCTTTCAAGGTTTGATTACATCTGATCTTCACATATAGTGAACTTGCCTCAAAGCATAAACAACCCGGATTGATAAGAAATAATTGTGTTAATTTAGGTACACAAATTAGCTCAACATTTTGGTGCCGTTGCCGGGGAGGCAAATATCAGCATAGTCAATAGAAAGATAAATTTCAAAACAACAAAAACATTAGTTACATCCCTTTTTAGTTATGTTTCTTTATGCCTAGATATAGAGATCCTCAAGGTAGATTTATTAAAAACCCCCCACAAATAGAGATAGGATCATCAAACACCCCAGTTACTGGTAATCCAATAATTGAGGAATTGGCAGAAAAACAAAGAACTGGACAAAGATTAACTTTAATTGAGAGGCAAACTTTGTTAGCTTGGGAAGCAAAGCAAAAACAATCTTCAATTTCTGGAAAACAAAAAGAAATTATCAAAGGAAAACAACCTGTCTTTCCATCCATAAATCCTCCTATCTTCCAACAACCTGAAACTCCACTCAAAATTGAAACAAATCAACCAATGGCAGAAGAGGGACATGGATATGTTATTTTCACTCCTGAACAACGAGCTGAATATGAAAGACAACAAAGAGAATGGAGAAGAGAGAGAGAGGAGGAGGCAAAACAAGAAAATGATAGAAAGATAGAAAACGATCGGAAAAGACAAGAAGATGGTAATGATCAAGAGGCTACCTTTGGCTTTCCAATAGTAGACACAAGTGAAATATTAGGAGAAGAAGTGAGAATGAAAAATATTCCACCTTCTGTATTGCCAAATTTTTATGGAATGCCCACAGAAGATCTTGATGCATTTATGTTTGAATTTGATATTCTATGTAGAACATATGGGTACACTGATGACATTCATAAGCTTCGTCTTTTCCCTGCAACATTAAAAGCAGCAGCCTTAAAATGGTTTATGGGTTTAGGAGAACAAACAATAGCTTCTTGGGATGATATGAGATCAGTATTCCTTAAAAAATATCAAGCTTATTGTAGATCTAGATATTCAAAGGAAGATGTTTTCAGAATTACACAACAAGAAGATGAAAGTTTAGAAGAATATTTGGAAAGATTTGCATATAATCTATAGAAATCTAAACAACACTCTCTAAATCAAGAAACCATTCGAACAATCTTTCTCAAGGGTGTAAGGGATGAATACCCTGACATTTTGAATGTGATGGGTAAAGGAGACATTTCAAACCTACCATTCAAAGAAATTGTTGAGTTATGTCAAAAATATTCTAGAGGAAGATCAAAAACAGGAAGAAGAGAAGCAAGTTCAAAAGCAGCAAAGTCAGCTGCAGGAGGGATAACAAGAGCTGAAATAGGAAGCTTATTGGAAAACTTCAAAACAGACCTCTTGAGTACATTAGGGACACAAGTAGATGTGCTAAAGGCAAACAAGAAGAAAGAAGAACAAGAACAAGCTCTAACAATCTTTTGTTCCAAATGTAGAAAGAAACATCCATTGAGAGAATGTCCTTTGGATAGTGTTTAGGTTTGTGGTCTTTGTACAGAAAATCATTCCACAGAAAATTGTCTAAGATTGAAAGAATTACAAATGAACTCAATGGAAGAAGTGCCAGGAATAGAAGGTTTCTATTATGTAGCACCACGAAGACCATGGCAACCTAGGATGCCTCAACAAAATCAACAACAATTCCCTCAACAAAATTACCTCTATCCACCTCAAAATCCTTGGACCCCTCCAATGCCATGGCAAGCTTGGCCTCCACAACAATATTCACAACAACCTGCACAAGGTTGGAGAGGATATGGTTATGGAAACCAGCCACCTCAACAGTATCAACAACAATACCAGCAACAATACCAACAGCCATTTGCATATCCACAATATTCACAATCCATACCATTTCAACAACAACATTCTGCATATCCACAATCCATCCCATTTCCACAGCAGAATCCACCACCGTTGTTGACCCAACCACAACAGTTATAGCTACCCACAAATCAACCCAGACCAACTCAATTACCAACCCAACCAATGGCAAATCCGAATAATAAGGTGGACAAATCTGCATACACTGTAGAGGAAGCAGCATGTTTTCCCACATATTCAATTCTTCCTCTTAATGATGTCCATCTAAGGTCTGGAAAAGTGCTTAAAAAGGATTCTCCTCCAATCATAGAAGAACCAACTTAACAAGGAGAATCACCTGAAACATCACAAACTGAGATACAAATTTAGAAAGGAACAAACATTACAACACAAACACCACCTTATCCTGAAAGGTTAGTGGAACAACAAAACGAAATAACCCTTCCTGAATTTGATATCTTAGATGAGTTAAAAAATGCTTATGTAAAAATTCCTTTGTTGAAGGCAATTAAAGAAATACCAATATATGCTAAAACAATAAAGGAATTGTGCAGTAAGAAATCAAGGAAAAAGAAGAAGGATCCTACTACAATCCAAGTCATTGGTAAACTAGCAAGCCTCATGTCTACACAAACCATAGTAGAGAAATATATTGATCCTGGTATCCCTATGGTTACTATATCAATAAATAATTTCTCAGTACCAAACACATTAATAGACTTGGGAGCAGCTATAAATGTAATGACAATGGAGACAATGAAAACTTTGCATTTAAACAACATTAGATCAACTTCTACAATTTTAGAACTAGCAGACAGATCTAAAGTTGTTCCTGAAGGAATATTAGAAGATATCATAGTCTCTTTGGATTCATGGGAGTATCCTGTTGACTTCCTTATCTTGCAACCAAAAACAAATTTGGGAGGACATCCTCTAATCTTAGGTAGAGCATGGTTAGCTACTGCTGATGCCTTCATAGGATGCAGATCAGGAAGCATGATTATTTCACATGGAGATGAAAGGAAACACATTGCTCTTTATTCACCTGCACAATCAACTTCTTTAGAATCAGTGCTTGAAACTCAAGAAAAACAACAAACTAAATCAGTTTTAAGTATAAATCAATTCTTTGATTTTAGAGAAGAAGAAGAGACTGAAGACTTAATGGATCTTTTCATTTAAGAACCAAGTATTTCAGAGCAACTTAGAGAAGTCCAATATGAAGCTGCAAGTAACCTTTTGAATCAATGCTTTCAGGAAACTTGTACTGTTCAAACTTTGCGGAAATCTTTTATAGACATCTTTCGTGTAAACACAATCTCCAATCCAACAATAAAAACAATTGAGGTATATCCTGGAAAACATTTAAACATTGGAAACGAGTTGCAATCAGCACAAGAGAAAGAGGTAATTGCATTATTACAGAAATATTCAAAAGCTTTTGCCTGGGATTATACTGACATGCAAGGAATCCATCCTAGCACATGTATCCACCACATCTATACAGATGATCAACTCAAACCTGTAAGACAACCTCAAAGACGAATGAATCCCATGATGAAAGAAATAGTGAAAGAGGAACTGCAAAAATTGTTAAATGTTGGATTCATCTATCCTATTTCAGATAGTCAATGGGTTTCTCCACTGGTTATTGTACCAAAGAAAAATGGAAAGTGGAGGGTATGTGTGGACTATCGGGAACTAAATAAAGCTACACTAAAAGATCATTTTCCTCTACCATTCATTGATCAAGTGTTAGACTCATTAGCTGGAAAGAAATTTTTCTCCTTCTTGGATGGGTTTAGCGGATACAACCAGATAAGAATAGCAACAGAAGACCAAGACAAGACAACATTCACTTGCCCATGGGGAACCTATGCATATAATGTTTTTCCATTTGGTTTATGCAATGCACCTGCAACTTTTCAACGAGCAGTGCTTGCAATATTTGCTGATCTAATTCATGAATGTGTAGAGGTTTATATGGATGACTTCACAGTTTATGGAAACACATATAATGATTGCCTAAATAACCTTGAGAAAGTTCTGAAACGATGCATTGAAACAAATTTGTCATTAAGCAATGAGAAATGCTATATGATGTTGACAGAAGGAATAGTTTTGGGACACCATATTTCTGCTTCAGGAATTAAGGTGGATCCAGCAAAAATCCAAGTCCTAGTTAACTTAATGCCTCCTAAAACACAGAAAGAGGTAAGAAGTTTCTTAGGCTATGCAGGCTATTATAGACGATTCATTGAAAACTTTAGTAAAATAGCCCAACCTCTGTTCAAACTATTAGCAAAAGATATTGAATTTCACTGGACAAATGACTGTCAAACTGCATTTCAAATTCTGAAAGAGAAATTATCAGTTGCACCCATTCTCTGTGGGCCAAACTGGTCTTTGTCATTTCATATATCAACTGATGCATCTGATACCGTGATAGGTGCCTCTCTTGGGCAGAAAGAGAACTTGTTCAATTCTGCAATATACTTTATAAGCAAGAATCTAACACCTGCAGAATTGAACTACACAGTCACAGAGAAAGAAATGTTAGCCGTTATACATGCAGTAAACAAATTCAGACACTATATAACAGGATATCAAGTTTTCATTCATACAGATCATTCAGCAATCAAATACTTGAGGAATAAACCCATCACCAATGGAAGAATAACAAGATGGTTACTGTTATTGCAAGAATTTAATATCACAATACAAGACCGGCCAGGCAAGGAAAATCAAGTGGCTGACTTTCTGTCCTGCATACATTCACCCAACGATCCAAATCCGGTTGTAGATAACTTTCCAGATGAACACCTGTTTGCCATCACAGTAAAAACACCATGGTTTGCAGACATTGCAAACTATTTATCTTCTGGAAAGTTTCCAACTCAATTCTCTAAAAAGCAAAAATGAAAAATTGTTAGATAAAGTTCTAGGTATAGTTGGGTAAATGGTGATTTATTTTATACTGGTTCAGATCTGATAATTAGAAAATGTGTGCGAGAAGATGAAATATTAGACATTCTAAGAGCATGTCATGATGAACCATGTGGTGGTCATTTTGCAGACAAACGAACAGCATATAAGGTGCTGCAACTGGGCTATTACTGGCCATCCATCTTCAGAGACTCTAAGGCATATGTCAAGCAATGTGATAGTTGCCAGAGAACAGGGAGACCGATCACATTAGATGAGATGCCGCTGAAGCCACAGGTCCTCATAGAACCATTTGAGCAATGGGCACTTGACTTTGTTGGACCTATCAATCCACCATCAAATGGAAAGAGGTACATCCTAGTATGTACAGATTATGTAACCAAATGGGAAGAGGCTAAAGCAGTGAACAGAGCAACAAAAGATATAGTGGTCACCTTTCTTTTTGAAAAAATCTTTGTCAGATATGGAGTACCTAGACAAATTGTAACAGATCAAGGAACACAGTTTACATCAAAGCTGGTATGAGATCTAACAGAGAAATACAAGATCAAACACAGGAAATCTACACCATATCATCCTCAAGCAAATGGGCAGGTTGAATCAACAAATAAAGTCCTAGAAAATATCATGACAAAAACAGTACAGCTGAACAAAAAAGATTGGTCTGAAAAATTAAAAGATGCACTATGGGCCTACAAAATCACATGGAAGAATACAACTGGTTTTAGTCCATACCAGTTAGTATATGGAAAAGAGGCCTTATTGCCTATAGAGTTTCAGATACAAACATACAGACTAGCAGCTGAACTAGGACTAGACCTGACAGAAGCACAACAGCAGCGGATCATGGAACTGAATCAATTGGATGAGCATCGTCAACAAGCCATAGAGCATACTACATTGGTGCAACAACAAAGAATGAAGTGGCACGACAGATATATCAAAACAAAGACATTTCACAAGGGAGACTGGGCATTACTTTTTGACTCCAAATTCAAAGACTTCAAAGCAAAGTTTACAACACACTGGCTAGGCCCATATGAAATTGACGAAATCTTTGACAATGGAGCACTAAAGATCAGGACAATCAACCAGGACTCCACCTCGTTTATAGTCAATGGACATAGGCTCAAAGTTTATAATAGGCCTATCAGTAAAGAAGCATTTATGAAACAACTGATAGAAGATACAGAACTGGAAATCATGGCACACCAGGCTCAGCCATCTTCCAGTCTTGTAGTTGAATAAAAAAAAAAAAAAAAAAAAACATATAAAAAATATAAAAGAAAAAAAAGAAAAAACATATAAAAAAAAACAAATAATTTGTTTGCTAGTGAAAACCAGGCAACTGGCACTTAGCAAACACGAATTCATAGGGGAAAACCAGGGAAACTTGGACTCTATGAATTCCTTATTCTTGTTCTAGTGTTCTCACATAATTTCAATGCAGGCACTCTCCACCAACAATTGACTTGAGGACAAGTCACATCTTAAACAAGGGGGAGACTTGCATTAGATCTTTAGCTGGAAAGAACTTGTATTGTCAATAGAGGGACCTGAAATAAGAAATCATTGCCGAGGGACCTGAAAGACCTGCCAATGTCAAAACAACATGTACATATTTTGTAAGCGGTGCAGAGGGACCTGAAACAAGGAATCATTACAGAGGGACCTGACCAACAATTCAAGAATCAGAGCATGAAGAACAAGGAGCAGCAATAAAGTTTACTTTTTAATCCATCTACAACATCTGATCAATTGATTTCATCCCACTTGTACAGACATCATCTAGGGGAGTATATGTATAGTCATTTTGTGCTTAAAAATTGAAATTTTTCTTAGAAATTTTTAGTTTTTGTTAAGTTGAAATTAGTACCTGAGGATATTCATTATCATTTCATATCCTATATTCTCTATACATACCCTATAACTCTTATACATCATATTCCATTTCATTTCCATACATATTCCCTATTTATTTCATGATCATTAACCCCATTAACCCCTAATTATTTTTCTCTAAGAGCTTAAAAAGACCAAACTGGGACAACTTTTCAACCTGCACATACAGCTCAAGAATTAGTGATGGTGATAATTTTAAATATGACCCAAGATGGTCATTTTAAAATTATAAAGATGTGCTATATAATCAAAACAAACAAAACTCATGCGCTATATGGAAATCAAAGCAAATATATACCATATGAAACTATATGCCATAGTCCAAATGGTTTGCATGCGCCATAGTCATATATATATCATAACCCAAAGCGCATATGATATAAAGTTAAAAGATATGGTATATGATATAAGTTAAAGCATATGGTATAAACTTAGGAAGGGCGCATATAATATAAGGAATGGTGGACGGCCGCGCGCAAACCATATGGCACGACTGTGCATATAAGTATTGCGGCGGGGTATTGTCAAATGGTAATTGCATACACACTCATTGCAATACAAACGATGACTGAATATCATTGCACGCATGAGGAGCACACGACGGTGGCAATTATGTTGAATGCAGCCAAAGGTTAAGCAATGAATAAAACAACATAACCAAAACGACAAACAGCCAGCACACAGGTACGGGGTCAACACCGTGGCATGGCAACTAGTTGTTATTGGGCAGTGCACAGTACAAGGGTTATGCACATGCCATTCAAAATAAAATGATGATTCGGCCATCCTCATGACACAGTCGGGCGACTGGTCAAACAGGACAGCCATACCAACCACGCACTGTAACACCAATAAACGAGAGGCGCACAGTACATCCATGAAACGGTCATGAACCGACCGAATTCTTGCACTGTTTAACCTCACTCCTCATTGCCGAATAGCTCAGAGCGATGGTGTTTGGAGCTGCAAACTAGTGAAAAGGAGAGTGAAGCGAGTTTAAGTGGATTTAAGAAGGAAAATCATCCCGGTTCTAACGACAAGTGATCACCGATTTTCAGGATTCAATCAGGTAATGGAATAATTTGTTTAAGCTCGGCAAACAGTGGAGTATAAGTTGTGAACTATCTGATATTAATGGTTACATTACTCTGCCCTTGCCACCAGTCAGTTGAACGATTGAACAGGGATTTGGAGCGCCGGATATTCCTCAGCGCTCGTTGACAACAGGTAACGCCGAAACCACAACAATAAATCGGTTGATTCACTGCGTAAATTATGGCATAAACTACTAGTGAATCGCGCAGCATTTAAATGTAAACTCATTGCATGGATAACACGTTAGGGTATGGAATCATATGTGGAGTTTTAACGGCGTGCCGTGTTCACAACGAAGTCTATGAACAGAGGAGGCACCGAAATATGATTGTTATGGCGTGTTTGTGTTGCATGGCAGTATTTGTTGATTGATTGTGCGCGTTGTTGGTTGAAATGCGCACTGCGCCTTGTTTTGATTATACATTTTGTTTTATTGCGCGCTGTCCCATTAACACTTCAACAACAGTCAATCCCTAACATATCATATGCATGAAAACACCGAATGGTAATTTTTTTTAAGGCATATGTCTCTGTTATGAACCCTTGCTACTGCGCGTTTTTGTGTTAACCAAAATAAGGGATTGAAGTTTCTAAGGGCCGAACGAGCCATGTCATGTGCGATTTAGTTGCTGTGTATTAAGACCGAGTTTTGGTTGCCAAAGGGAGTTCATTTTCCGAGCCATTTAAAACTCATTTTAAATGCGCTGTGTTTTTTTATTATTTTTGTTTTGAGGCCGAGAACATGTTTGCAATCTCCAAAATTTTTATGATGAGGTCGAGAGCATTTTTGCAAATTTTTTGTGATGAGGCCGAGAGCCATATGCATGCGCTGTAGTCAAAACACTCCTTATTTTTCATGATTGTACATACACAGTGAAACTATGGCTTGATTTTGGTAACAGTATACACAGTATAGGGCGATGAGCATACATGGAACATTGTTTTCATATGTATTTTGTTTACAAGAACAGAGATTAGCATATTGACAGGGATATACAGGTGTTTGCTTGCTTGAACAGGGAATTAAAACAGTGCTGCTGCAGAGAAAGAGTAAACAGAGGTTAAGGAAATCAGAGTTAAATTGTTGAGAGGAGGAAGGTAAGCTTCTTTGCTTTCAAAATTTCATTTTGAAAACGAACAATAGTTATATTTTTATTGTCAAGATGAAATTAGTAACAACAGAGGCATTCATTCACTGGTTTTCAGAAACAATGTCAGTCAGAGTAGAGCCAAAATTTCAGATAGAGAGTTGGGGGAAGGAAACTATAGAAAAACTTTACCAAGCAGGGATGATAAGCTTTTTACAAAAATTTGATGGCCACTCTGAATAGATAACCAGGGACTTTATAAATAATTTCAGTCAGGACCAGACACGGGTAGGAGATGTTATTATTCCTGTAACCCAGGAATATCTTTCCCAAGCTTTAGATCTACCCATGATAGGTGAGAAATATTGCAAAGGCTTACACTTCAAGGAGAAAGCTTGGACTTTCTTTCTTGAGAAGAACCGGAAAGGGACTTTTGATAGAACAAAAGGGATACCCAGGGAATGGTTCAATGAACCATGGGGTGAGTTGGTTTTGGTCATCCAGAAGTTTTTGACTTGTGATAGAGGATATAGCGTTGCCCACTTGTATCATGTCAGGCTTCTACAACATATTAAGGGAGAGGATAGGATTAACTTGCCTTATTTCCTATATAGGAGCCTCTTGAGAATGATTGAAACAGTAAAACATGAACACAGGCCTAAAGCAGGATAGATTTACCACCAAGGATTGATCAAAATCCTAGTTGAGTATCAGGTGAGGTCACAAGGCATAGTATGGAGAGAGTTCATGTCTAAAAATCAGTTCATTGAACAGATTAATGAAGTACAGGATAAAACAGAGCAGGAAAATAGAGGATTGATGAATTCACCCTTGTATCCTAGAACAAGAGCTAAACAGCAGAATAACATGGCCATGCAGGAAAATGAAACATCTGTTATGTCTATTCCTAGAAGATTTAGGAATAAAAGTCCCATTGACTTAGACAAGGAAGTAGAAACATATTCCCCAAGACAACAAGAAGAAAATGACATTGCACAAGAAGTATTTGAGAGGGATTCTTCATATGATGATGCAACAACAACATCACTAATGAAAACAACACAAGATTTTGAAAAAGAAATCAATTTGGGAAGAATCAGGGACTTAATTAACCAATTGGAAATTAGAAAAATCTTGGAGAAACAATTAAAAGAGGAAAACAAGGCAAATAAGAAAGATAATGCTAAATTGGTTAAGGCAAATGAAAAATTAAATGAAGAATTGGGGAGACTGAAACGGAAAAATGATCTACTTTCTAAGCAAGCATTTAAATGGCTAAAGGAAAAGAATATGTGGCAGGCAAAGTATGAAAAACAGAAGGTCAAAGCAACTTTGTTCAGGGAAAGACATGACACAGGTTTGGATTGTTTGGTCAGGGCAGCACAACAGGAAGCATCTACAGGTACAACATCTACTACAGAGAGAAGAAGGTCAAAGAGGAGTAAGCAAGCATGGGGACATGCTTGATGATAAGCAAGGGAGAGATGTTGGGCCTTAGTTTTGGTCTTATTTTTGCTCTAAGAAACTTACTAATCCATCTATTTTCCATCCATTTTCCCTTCATTCATCCCATTTTGATGTATATTTGATATCCATTCAGGTATTTAATTTTAATTTCTCAATTTCTAAAGTTTTTATGAAAGTTTGGTTTTTAGTGCAAAATTGGCAGATTCAGAAATTCCCGTAATAGATCTATGGTTGATATGGTTGCAGGACACTTGGGCACGAATTGAATGCATGTATGGATAGCTTGGGAACTAGGACTAAGCCAACTATGCTTAGTTCGAACAAAACAAGCTTTATTAGGCCCATTTGGTGCTAGTCAATCATGACTAGTCATTCCGAAATCCCATAGAAATAGGGCAGTTTTGAGATTCTATAGGATTGGTCATCTTTCTTGGGATGGGAGTAATAAATTCGACTTAGATAGGTGGATGAGAGTAGATGGGTTTGTTTGAGTGAATATAGATCAGTTTGTTTCATGAGACTTCTTATTTAAAAGCCAAAACTTTGATGGCTTATGTATGGACTTATTATACTTTTATGCTGTGACACCTTTGGATTGAAGAGTTAATTTGAAGACTTGTGTTATTATTATTTTTCTGTTCAATGCTATGGATGTGTGACTGAATTTAAGCTTCTGATATCACCTCTAAAGTGTGCAAGGCAAGGGTGGAGGGCCCCCATTCCAAGCTAAGTACACTTCCTTGTTAACTAGTTTTATTTTCTTGTAATCTGGTTATTGTAGAACTGGTTTTTCAAAGCTTTATTTCAGATTGCTTTATGGTTCATGCATAGTGATTGATTTCATTAGTTCTTAGCTTATTCATCACTTTATCAAGTTTGAAAAACAAGTGTTCAAGTTGAGCATCCCTTCTACTAAAATGATGAATTAAAACTAGTTTCCTTTGTTTGCATGCAAGTAGTTTCTTATTGAGATTTTGATATTGAGATGAATGAATTATGATGGAATACCTTATGTGTCTCTTAAGTTAAGAGCTTCTTTCATTAATGCATATTAAGTTCTTGGTTTTAATCTCTGATTCATTAAGTGGTAATTGAGGCAAAAGTGGACTTCTTGAGTCAAGAACCATTTCAATGTTTTTCCTCTTTTTAAACTAATTGAATTAGAGTTATAGGATGTATTACTTTAAGCTTTTGAATAACTTATCTTTCAAGGTTTGATTACATCTGATCTTCACATATAGTGAACTTGCCTCAAAGCATAAACAACCCGGATTGATAAGAAATAATTGTGTTAATTTAGGTACACAAATTAGCTCAACAATAGTTGATGGACATGTGACAATATTTAAACACATGATTTTGATAATTACATGAAGGCATTATCATCATTTAAATTTACTGGTAACATTGATTAAGTACAATGTATATTTTGATATTATGTTGTGTGAGAAAAATTACTAATGACCTTTGAGAAATTTGTTTGATATCATATCATGCCATTGACAATTAGGGGGAATTCATGTCTTACTATTGAATTAAGGAATTCCATAAGTCAATTGTCAACATTTGCAAGGTATGTGATATGAAATTTTCGTGTATGAGATCCATAGAGATATTAAATTTCTTTTTAATTTTTAACTAAAGGTTCATACTGATTTTTTATACTTATATTAGGTGGGTGACCTCCAAGGAGATCCATGAATATGAAGTGCTAAAATGGAAGGAGGAAATTGCAGAAATTGTATGTGTATTTGATAAGGAGCTCCCTACAAGTTTCATGGATCTACTAATCCATTTAGTTATACACCTAGTTGATGACATTGAATTGGCAGGTGTCGTATCAATAAGGTGGATGCTTTTCTTTGAGAGGTATATCAAAACTCTAAAAATATATGTTCGCTAAAATGCACATCCAGAGGGTTGCATGACTGAAGGGTATGTATTGAATGAAGCATTTTTCTTCCTATGTGAATTCCTTGGTAAGGATTTTGAATATGGGCCACACTTCTGGGATGAAGAATAAACATCATATATTATTGATGGAGAAAAACCATAATCTAATAGTGTTGAATTAGAAATTAGTAAGTAAATTCATGATCATTGTGGTTGTTTTCCTTGCAATCATTAATTTTATCTTTAATTTATTTGTAAAATATACAACATGACATTTGGAGTTTGAAATAAACATGTTGACATGTAATAGGTGTAGATGAAAATGTTATTCTTGACAAATTCATTCTGTACCACATGGAATTTATGAACAATTGGATTGATTTATATGATAAAAAGAGAGAATAAGTGTTAGAAGAAAGAAGGAAGTTTAAGAGATCGAACCCAAGGAATACTCCACTTCACACTGATCTGATTGTGGAATGGAGCAAAGATTGGACACTACAATGGGTTACTGAACAAATTCAAAATCAAATAGAAGATGCAGGTATAGATTCAAACATAAAAGAAGATGAAATCAACATGTGTAGAGGATGTGAAAGAAAGGTATAGTTGGAATTTTACGAAATTTCATTTCCTTATAGTTTTGACACAATTAACGATTTTAATATTCATCATTATATTTTCTTTCACTGAAATAAATGGTCTTTCACATGCGACGAAATAGCTTGCAATGTGGGCATATGGTCGAAATTATCGTGTAGAAAATGTAGATGTAAAGAGATGATCCTTTGACTATGGCTTTGTGGTTAATTTCAAGCAATCCAATCGATAAAGCTCAAAAGATAAGAATATTAAAATCCAAGTAATTATTGAGTTGGATTACCACTCTTTTAAATGTTGTATTTTTAAGTGTTTATGGTATGAAGCATTTGAGAGGACGGATAGACATGATACCCATAGTGGATTGTTTTCTATAGATTCCTCAAGGTTCCTACTAGAGGATAAGGAGCCTTATGTTCTATTAATTCATTGTGAGCAAGTATTTCTTTAACCCAAATAAGAATTGTTAGTGATCATTAATCTATTAATTCATAGTTTATTGCAAATATGTGTGTGTGTTTATTAAACAATAAAATTGTTATAACATAGGTCTAATATATGTATGTCATTCATGTGTAGGTATTTTTCTATGAAGATATTTTGGACCCGAAATGGATATTTGTCATACATTATGATCCAATATTAAGGAATTAATTTGACGATGCATTAGTGGATACCGAGCATAACAATGATGACCAACAAAATGAGAGAGAGTAACTAGAGAACATCAAATAAATTGACATCCATGATGATGTTGAAGATAAATGTTTAGGCACAAGAAGAAAACAATCCTGAGTTAGATGATGCTATAAAAGACAACAATATGGATGGTATATAAAATGATGATCCAAATACATCTAATAACAATATAGATTGTCTAGAGTCAAATTTAAATGATGATGAAGAAGATGCAGGTCAAGATGAGGATGATCATAATATTAAATCATTGAAAGAACATATGAACATTGACAATGATACACTGGATGAAATTATTGTAGACAATAATGTTAATGAGAAATACTTCTAAATTTTCAGAATTATTTATAATCCATGTTTAAAAAATGATGATTTTTATGGCCCCAACTTTGAAATGCTCTAGTATTATTTGTCGATACAAATTACCTATTGCAATATCCTTAAAGTGTTCAATATTTGGTATGAATTGTTGGCAAAAAAAATTAGGATTACTTGGATAAGAGTTAGCATGGTTAGTGGTCATTTATTGGTTGATAATGGTTTAGAGGTGTTATTAGCTTACTTGTTAGACTCAAACTGAACTAGGATGAAAAGCCTATTGAATAACAATACATTAAATATGCAATTATTAAAAAAATATAATTACATATATCGTATATGTAAAACAATGTAAATCCAAACTATTAGGCTAAACGTATGCAAATTTTATTCATTAATTTATATTATAAAACAAATTAAAATATTTCACTAAGCCTAAGCAAAATTCTTTTCTATGGGAAAAATTAGAAAAATTTAATTGTATTAATTTTCTTTATGAGTAAAAAATACTCTCCAAGTCAAATCATTCAATTTGGCCTTGTAATGAAGGCTATGCATAGAATTTTTGTCAAGGGAAAAAAATAGAAAAAATTAATTGTGTTAATTTTCTTTACGATTAAAAAATACTCTCCAAGTCGAATCATTCAATTTGGCCTTGTAATGAAGGCTAGTTGTAATTTTTTTGTCAAGCAAGCCAAAGTTGCCCTGCTTCACTAAAATGCACTCTCATGATTCATTTTTTTGGCCAATATGGTTGATTCAAATTGTATATTATTTATTTACTAACTAAGTAAAGACATTATGTCTTTTTCTTGATACTTTGGAATGTTGGAGCTGGAGTTGATAATTTCTTGAGACTTGAAGCCTTATTTTTGTACTATTTTGTCAGTCTTAGAAGGATATTTTGTCTGGTGAGATAAGGATATGTGGATTATATTCCTAGTGATGTTGATATATACAATATTATTATGTAGCTATTTTATTTTGATGCTGCTAAATTTGTATCTCATGTAAGATTTATGCAATTTTATTATTAATAGAAGTTGAATTTTCCTTTGGAAAAAACAAATGGAGTCTCCCACTACAACAACAGACTTAAAACCATGCTTGAGAAGAATGGAGAGACCTTTATAGGCATCCCAGATCTTTGCTTGATTAATTGAGGCAATGTTGATTTCCTAGGCATAAGACATGATTTTTTTACCGTTTTGGTTAAAAATTACACCTCCAGCTTCAATACCCCTCAGATTGCCTTTTGAGGCACCCTATGGTAAATTTTTCCATATGTTGCACTAAGTATATTGTAAATTTGCTCTAGTATGGAAAGAAGACACATTTTTTTATTTAAAATAGAAATTTAGGACATTTCATTGATTCTGTAGCACCGATTTCTCGGTTTAGTAAGATATCATCTTATAAAAGTCCATTACATTGTCCAAAAATAAAAGAGTAACTATATATCAATGAGACCAAAAGTAGATAAAAAATCCATGAAGGAGACATAAAAAAAAGTCCTAAAAAAAGACTAGAAATTTATTCAAAAATGCACATTAACAGAAAATATAATGATATAAAATTACATCTTGAAATGTGTCTACATAGATACATCACCTAAAAATTGCTATTCTAAAATCTACGATGCATGGGAGGATTTTGCAAGCCGTCCTATTAAGAAGAAGAGTGTCTCTTTCTTTCTGTGGAGACCTGTGATTGTTTTGGTGCTACAACAGAAGCATCCTTTAATTTTTGTTGAAACTCTCAAATTTTATTTTCATAATTTTCTCTCAAATTGGATTTTTCTTGGCTTTGCCTGTTTAATAACTGCACATTCTTCATATATTTCTCCTTGTTCTTAGTTTCCTTCCTTTCAATATATTTCTTTGTAGATTTTAGTTGATATGTACAATTGGCCAATTCACTAGTGAGTTGTTTTACTTTATCCTCAAGCTATTTTCCCCTCGATTGTTGTTGATTTGCTAATTGATGCTATTTTTCCCTCTATAATTTCCACTACAAATCCGAAATCTTGGATTTCAAATTTTGTATCTCCATATCACATCCAAAATGATATGCTTTTCAATTGCTCATGATTTGGTTGTGTAGCTATGTAATTTATTTTTCACCCTCAGCTACCCTCTTATTCAATGATTGAATAAGTGGTGGTGAGGTATACATATCATCCACATAATTCATGGCTGAGATAGTGTCCTCCAAAGCCTTCACTCGTGCTTTTAGCTAGGATTTCTCCAAGTCCATTGAAGGCATTTGTTTTACTCCTGTATCCTAACTTGTACCTTTACCCTTACCCTTACCTTTATCCCCACTCTCAATACCGGCTTCTTTACTATGTCAATCTTTTTCCTTTTCAAGTTCTTTAATCTTGTGTTCTACCCATATAATTTCAAGGCATCTCTCTTTCAACTTATTAGCTTGCCTATCACAGGTTTTCTCCAACTTAGTCATTTTTTTCTTGTATTCTTCAACCTATGATTCATTCTTTTCTTGGTCCTCTTTAGATTTATTTGAAAATTTAGCCTTTAAATATTTAACAAATTTATCTTTTTCATTCAATATCTTGACTAATTTAGCCTTAGAAGTATCTGAAGTTGCCAATGGAGGTATATTGAGAACCTTTGGTCTTCTTCTCAACTCCTCTTCAAGTTCATTGATTCCTTCATCATATGTAACTTGGACTTCTTTGAAATTTTCTTGTAGTGCATCTATCTCCCTCATACCTTCATCGCTTATTATAGATACCTGATTATGCAATTCATCAATAATTCTATCCTTAGCATTTATGCATTTCATTAATTTTTGTGTTTGTTGTACAATTGTTGATTGCAACACGACAATCTTCTTCATGCATTCAACAATATCCTTCTCCTTTAATTCATAAGTTTCCTTCCAGTTGTATATAGAGGAAGAATCCTCCATTGCAAATTATTTGTAATGGATCATTCTATCATATATTGAGAAAACAACCATGTTATGAAAATTGTATGTCAGATTGTGCACATTTAAACTTGGAGATGTAGATGTTGAATCAACCATAAAAGGACAATTATACTGAATTGCCAATTGTTTACAAGGAATTCTATCTATTATAGAAAAAGCATCATTATATGTTTCCATGTAATGGTCCATACCTTCTTGCTCCTCATCTTCATCCATACATACATGTAAGTCTACTACAACACTAACAATTATATCTTTAGCATGGAAAACTGAATCAACAAATTTTTCCAGACTTTCAACCAAAGTCTGTTTAGGTTATTCCTCAATGGTTTTATTTGGTTTTGATATCATAATATGAGTTTTAAGAGGCCTTGTTTGAGAATTGAGTCGATACAAATCAATAATTTTCTGTATTGTTCCCGGGAATATGAACTTAACGTCCTTAATTTTACTTTCTTGTAGAGCATAATGTAAATTTTTAGCTAACAAATAAGGGACATCAATGGCCCTGCCTTCAACCCAATGAATAACTAGCCTCATGCAATCACCAGAAATATCAATCTTGTGATGATTCATAATTGTCCTAAGGACAACTTGAATCAAGGATTTGTATAATCGTTGGGAAAATCTTGCATTTTTAATTTATTCCTAGAAACAAATACCTTTTTCCTACATATTTGGAGTATAAAATCAATCCAATTTGGAATATTCATGCACAACAAAAAATTAACGAAAATGAGCTATTGTTCACCCAAATTTAATGAGGATGTACTTCATGCTATGTGGGGATTCATGTTCCCCACACATTTCAAAGGTCTCTTAGGTCATGTATAAATAGGAAGAGATTTCTAATTTGTAAATCGTAACATATTGGTGACAAGAGGAAAGAGTTCACTCTCTTTTACCTTTTGCTTTTTATTGTTTGGAATTTTACTACTATTGGGGAAAAGTAGAAATCTTGTGGAATTGATGCTCATGAGGATGAAATTTGCTGGTTTATGAGATACTATGTGTTTCTCTGAGATTTTTTTTAAGTTTTCATCTTTTAATATCTGTCTAACATTGAAATGCTATGTATTTCTTGAGGTATTATCATGGCATGTTAGCACCTGGGTGGATCTTAAATACAGAATGCTAGTAGAAAGGCCCTAGTTAATAGTGAGTCCCATAAGTTCCTTCATTCTCTTAAACCCTATACTTATATTTACCATTTTCATGTGTCTTGGCAATTCCTTTCAGGAATTTTCTAATCAATGAGTGGCATTGAAACCCTAAGATATACTTATACTTCATTGCCAAAAAACAAATAAGAACTATTCCTATTTATATCCATTCTCCTTACCTATTTATCTTCAAACCCTAACTAGGTCACTTGGCCTAATATAAAACTTAAAACCCTAAAAAATATGTATAGTATAGAAAAACCCTAAAATAGACCTTGCGAATCCTAGGTGCTATCTCTTTATCTATCCCTTGGAAACATTTAAACCTAATTAATACTAAAATAAGGTCATCTAGTATTACTTAATTATAGGGTTTTAATCAAGAAACTGCAAGTTTCAACTATTAAAATTTAAATTTGATTTTTCTTAGTCCATCCCCTTGTTCTCCAACATTCATGGTGTGCATTTATTTGAGTCACACAAACCCTGCCTTTTACCCTATGAAAGCCATGCAATTTAGAGTATTATTGAAAACCTAAAACATATATGTGAAAAATAAAAAATATTTAAATGTATTAATGTTACCTATGAGTAAAAAAAATACACTCCAAGTTGAATCATTCAATTTGGCCTTGAAAGGAAGGTTGGGCATGCATTTTTGTGAAGTAGGCCAAAATTGCCTTGCTTCACTAAAATGCTTGACCATGATTCATTTATTGGCCAATCTGATTGATTCAAATTGTATATTGTTTATTTAATGATTTTACACACTTTTACATTGTTATATCTTTACTTTGAACTCAAATATTTATACTTCAAATTTCATACAACATTATAAGTTTTGCTTCGACTTGACTTATGTGAAAGTTGTGTATAAGTGAGAAACATAGTTATGTAGGATACTTGTCAGACATGATGATAGGTTATATCGTATGGTTAGGAATTGTTGAATCATTTCCCATTTAAAATTTCATTACCAAGAGTGTAATTGGTTTGGCCTGAGAGTGCATATTTTTTCGAAATATAATCATTGACAGATATGAACAATTGCTATTATGATAGACTTGGAGTTCAATGTATAACATTTCCTTTATGAAAATGACTATGATATGTTGCATAAAATGGTTTTATATTTAGGTTGGAATTATCATTATCACACAATCAGTTAAGTATAGGTCCCGATGTGCATTTATTTGAGGCACACAAACCTTGACTTTAACCCTATGAAATTGATCCAATTTGGCATATTCTTGTAGAACATAAATTTCTATGTGCAAAATTACTGTTAATAATGAGTAAAAAGGTACTCTTCAATTTGAATCACTCAATTTGGCCTTGTAATGAAGGCTGGGCATGCATTTTTGTGAAGCAAGCCAAAATTTCCTTGCTTCACTAAAATGCATGCCAAGGCTTCATTTATAGGAAAATCTGATTGATTCAAATTGTCGATTGTTTATTTAATTATTTTACACACTTCTTAATTATTATATGTTTACTTTGATCCTTAAATAATTCTACTTCATATTTCTGTTGATGGTAGTGGACCTGCCAACATTCAGGGGAACTCCTCGATATGAAGTCTGAACTAGACCTCACACCATTTTGAGTAGGAGTCCCAATAGTGGGTGGTAATTTTATGCCTTGACTATGGAAACACACAGAGGGAAGTATGATAACTTTGGGTGAGAATAAGTGTGTGACCTTGTGGAGAGTCAAGTGTGATGCATGAAGGTTCCAACGCATGAAGGGAAAAGGAAGTGCACCCATTGGAAGCCTATAATAGTGCGCAACTTGAAAGGAACACACAAGCATAATGACATCACAAGCTAAGATGCAGAATAGTCCACAAGTTAAAATGACAAGTTAATAAAGCAACATGCATCCAGCAAGATTCATACAAATGCAAACGAAATAGTTCATAAGCATAAGCGTAAGTTAAATAACATATATTGCAAATACAACAAGAATAGTCCTACTATATTCAAAACATATGCATGAAAGCATGCTAGATCTGATTTTATTATTATAAGTGAAAGTTCCATTCATACATACACCATTGATGACCACTAGCCCCAATAGTCGAACATTAAATTCAAGAACAATTGCTCCTCCAAAGAAGTATACTTGCTCTACGTCACAGAGAAGCCAAGGCTCTTCACAATACTCCCAAGCTCCTTCTAAGCCTAATCCTAGCCAAAATCTTGGCTCCAAAAATCCCTTTACATGAGTTATGAGGTTCTATTTATAACAAGAGGGGGTGACTCTTCAACTCCACATTGTAGACTTTGTATTATCCTCATGAATCTTCAACTTATTTTAAAAGATGACTCATTTCATTACATCATGAATCTTCAAATTCCAATATTGACACTTGGAATTTCACTTACAACATAATTACAAATAATATTACAATTTACACTTGTACCCATATAGGACGAAATAGGGTAGAGACAACTTGACAACCTAACAAGGCAAAACACTACGATGTTTGAGTTTGGGAAAACTCTAGCTCAATAGATTTCATGTGATGATTCTTGGTCACATATTGGTTCCAAGCTCGGTACTGTGTGATGACCTCCCCAAATAGCATGATGGTGTTTGGATGGAAGCAGACTCTAGCCTCCATAGCATCTGGGTATAATTACTTGGAGCCAGTTTTAACACCCCTCTTAAGTAAGAGCAACATTCTTCTAATCTGGACAAGATCATCGATGTAATTTTGCATGTTTTGTCTATTCATCTCCAAATCCTCCTTGGTGGAAATCTATCTCAACTACTCCAAGTATTATTTGATATCCTACCTGACCCAGTGTCTGGGTTTGGATTTGGTGAGCGAGGCAACTAATGGGATCCTGTGTGTTTTCACCATGAAATCCAAACTGTTGTATAATCGTACATATGAGGACTGAATGTTTCTAATGCTTGAGGCGAGTTGCTTGTTGTTCTGAATCAACATTCAAACTCTTGATTTCTCCAGCTCTACCTGCAACTTCATCAAAGTGAGTGGTGCCCCTTTGTATCACATTGTTCATTCTTACACAATGGTGATGGAAGTTTGCACATTCCTAGGAGTTTTGATAAATTCCTTGCTCTACTGCAGCAAGCTACGCAAGCAGCCAATTGCCTTATGTATAGTCATGAGCTCCTCAAAGTGGTACTGCATGGTCTCAACAAGTGTTGATACTTCACCGAGTATTGCTGCTCTCATCCCCCCCAGTGGACCTATGTAGAGATTGCATTCTGTGCTGCTGCACGAAGATTTTCTATATCTTGCTGGGAAGCTTGTCGATTTTGTACCAATTTCTTACTTTCAGCCATCAAATACCGAGTGTTTGATATCGTCGCACCTGCGAAGGCCAAGCTAGCTTCGACAATGGAATTTGGATTCCTGTTGTGTCTGCCATTATCACCCTTTCTCTAATGAATGCAAGTGATTCATAATCATTTGGAAATTATTTCTCCGCACTTCATTATATGAAAGATTGTACACATCCATTACCGGACCATCATCAAGAGGAACTATGTCCCCTTCCTCACTTGGGGCTAACTCTGCGGCTGGAGGTGGTGGAGACTGAATGATGACCGGTGGTGCATTGCGAATCAGGTCAACATATCCAACCTGTAGTTCTGGTTCCAACTCCATGTCCATAACTTCAATCAAGTATTCAATCTGCTGAGCAAGCTACCAATCCTGCATCTGTTTTCTCTCTCCTTATGCTACTGGCTGGTTCTGTTCTTCCTCTTCAGCTTGAATCGGTGTTACTTCTTCTGCCATTGTGAATTGCCTTTATTCTTCTTCCTGCTTCTGTTTCTCCTCATTTTCTCTCCTTCTCTATTCTCGTTCTTTCCCCAGTTCTTATTCTATTTTCTGCGCCCTTAGTTATGTTTCCTACAAGCTCTATCTTCTCTCTTCCTCTGCTTTACTCTCTATATCCTCTATTTCCTCCTTGCTTCTACTGCCAAAGCTACTTGCATAAGGATTGAATCCACTTTTACTCTACAAATTCATTCTCCCTCTAAACTATCAACAACCTTTCTCTTTCCCTTATCTTGCATGGGATTACTGCTTTCTGCTGGTGCTTCTTTCAGAGTTGTCCTCTAGATCTGCCCCAAGGATCTTTGCTAAAAGAGTTTCATTAACTTTTTTCCATGTTAGTGTTGACTCATTTTCTATAAAATTTTGAGTGTCCGCATACATTGATGTGTCTACTAATGTTCTCTCAACTGCTTCCCCAATACTTCTTTCAGTGGTCCCTTTTGAAGCAACTCTCTTTGGTGTCATGGTAACAATGACTACTGGGAGAAAGTGCTTCACAAGTGTGGTACTTGTGGGACAAAAAGGACACTCATGGAAAATAAACATTAGATTAAAAAAAATATACCTTCAAAGCATGATCAAGTAGCAAACTGGGAATCCGATGGGAAGTATTGTGCACTTTTCATTGGCAAGAGGGATTGGATACCTATGGGAATTGCGCACTGTGTAGTCCCAACATCAAAGGATGAAGCTTGAGGCTTGGGACTGCGCAACGCGTAGTCCTAGCCTGAGCAAATACTACACATTGCACAGTCTTAGTGGCCAAGGTGACAGGCTGACCCCTGGAATTGCACAGTGAGTAATTGGAGCCATCTTGTACTTCACACTGTGTAGTTCCATAGGCCAAGCTTATGGCTTGAACCTTAGGATTGCGTAGTGCCCAACTAGGCAAGGAAAAGTAGGCCAAGGAAAGTGCAAACCTTCCCAAGGGAAATGTAAAAAATGAGTAGATCTAAGCGATGGTGTGAGATTGAGTGAAAATATGACTAAGTGTGAATGAATCATGATAGATCAAGTGATGAAAGTGAATGGATAGGAAGATAATCAAATCGGTGAGGAGAGTCGCTGCAATGACGACCATCGGTGCAAAAACAAAGAAAGCGATGCGACACTTGTGAAAGGAAAATGATAATTTGAAACAACACTTCTACAAGCTAAAATATATTGAAACACCGAAAACCATGAAGAAAAACAAGCAAAAAAGCACTCACACAAGTGAAATGACAAAAAGCGACAGAAAAAGTGACAAAGAATGATAAAAGAAAAACTCACATGGATAAGCAACGGAAACTCCATCGAAGGTTCCTTGATCAACTTGGGAATTCTAGAGCTTCAGGATCAAATGCACAAATGAGCTCTAGAGGCATCAGTTAACTAGATTTGAGAAAATGAGGTTTTATGACGTGCATGCCTAAAATCAAGGGAAAAGCGACACTTGGTGGAAGTTTCTAAAAATAACGAAAGTGTCTCCTTCACGATACTAAAAATAGATCCCTATTTTTTTAGGGATGATTTCTTTCTTTTTCCAGGGAAAACTTGCCATGCACACTACGGGGAAATACTGCGTAGTTCCGGGGAACTGGGTAACTTTCCGAATCAGTGAACTGTGCAGTTTCTGGGCTGCCTTTCATGACTCTACAGTTCCTGATCTTAAGGCTGATTGCTAGTGAGGACTGCATAATTCCTATCATCAAAGCATCTTGCTCTCAAGGATTGCATAATTTCTAGAGGCAAGCCCAAAATTGTTATGAGACCAAGTTGGGAGATTCGCTAAGTGAGAAAACACAAGAAAAAATGAAAATATAAGTCTCATTCGAAGCATGAATACCTGGATTAGTGCAAGATGATCTCCTGTGGAAAAGAAGGGAGGCTCCAAAATCAAAGAATAAGCAAAATTTAAGAGGGTGGTTGTAGCCGCTACAACATCGACGACAGACTGGTAGAAATCCATCTCTCTGTATGGACCTTGTCTCATGCAAAATATATCTGACTCTTCCGGAAGTATCGTTCGGTTCATTAATTATATCAACTTATTCACTTAGCTTGAGTTAAAGATATAGTCCTTACCATTATCTTCAATGACAAAAAACATACTAAGCCAAGTCAGACTGAGTTGTTTCGATTAGGGATGAGGAGTATATAAATGCATAAGTAAAAAGATTGTGAGTGTCTTAATTTTCATATTTGGTGTTGCTCCATTGCCAGCTGGTCTGGACAATACCCCGGTGGAGTCACTTCAGGAACACAAGCATTTCTTCATTTCCAACGAGCCTAGACAGTACCCCGACGGAGTTTCTTTCTTCACTTCCCTACAAAGGAAGCTTTTTCTTCTTTTTCCCTTTATTTCATTTTTCATTTTTTTTGCATTTTTATTTGTTCAAAGAACTGTGCATAGGCACTTATTTATTGCATGAGGCAAAACAGGTATCCCGACTTATTGAGAGAATAAGAGGTTGTCCCTTTAGATAAGGATATTTATATATACCTCTACATACTTGTTAATGTTTTCCCCCTCTCCTTACTCTACTTAACTTAGTTGACAAGGATTAACCGAAAATAGAAGACCGATTAGAGTAGGTGGTACTAGTTAAAAGTGCAAGCATCGTGATTTCACCACAAATCTCTCCAAAAGGAACATATTTTCCATTAGAGTATCATTGACTAAAAGAAATGCAAGATTCACATAAAGAGAGGGAATAGACAAATAACCAAGCATTGATAGTAGTACAACTTCCTCTTGGATTTCACCGAGTTTGTCTGAGAAGCCAAACACAGTCTCATGCGGAAGCTAACCTATGAATGAAAAGAAAACAAACAAAAGGAAAGAAGCAGAGCAGAAAGAAAATTAATTGAAATCAAAGGCAAAATAAAATAAAAGCAAAACTACTCTTACTCCTAACTTAAAAAGAGCATAGGCCAAACTTACATAAAGTGATACTTCCAATGCAGCCATCGACACATTGGCTGGCCTATGTAGGCGAGGGAATGCATGTCAAGAAAGATATACAAGCATACCAACAAACAAGAAATATAAGACAATACAAACCAAAACATTCGAAGTTTGAATGATCCCGCAGAAAAGTAAAAATGAAAAGTGCATGAAAGGCACTCTGCAGATGTACCATGGTATTCAAACAGATTGCGAGTCGAAGACATGAATGCACAAACTTTCAGACTTGAAAAGTGAGAAAACATGAGGAAACGAGAAAATCTCCATTTTTAAACAGTGCTTTCTGCGTATGAATCCTCCAATGACTGAGCGATAGGATCATGTAATACAGATGGAGGATGTGACAACTATAAGACAAACTGATTTTTAGTAGGTGTGATAGAGTGATGAGGAACCTCAAAATATTCAACACTATTCTAATTAGAAGCGGAACTAACCTCAAGACTGCGAGAAACTGACATAACCATCAGCTAGGGTTGAAGTGCCTCAACAACTTGAGGATGCCCAACTCATTAGAAGGTAGATCGTCACAGAATGATGGTTGGGAAATATTAGCAGCAGAAAAATCAGAATCGTGACCAAATGAATCAATGAAGAGGTCACGAAAGCTATGTTCATAAAGTTTAAGATCACAACGAAAGAATCCTAATGATCTGATGAATCGCAAAGAGGGGAAGATGAAAAGCAATAAATTTCACCCTCTAATTTTCTAGAAAGATGAGATGAGAGGTTGGGAAGATCAATAGTGGAAGATTCATCCTTTCCACATCTAGATGAAAAACTAACATCCCATGTGTTCTATGAATTATCGAAAGTAGTAACGTCATCAAAAACTAAATTTTCACAAGATTTAACAGAAATGATAGGATCGTGGGAAATGTCAGGATGATGAAGGAGAGGTGTGGAAGGAAGAGAATCATCGTTCATAATAGATTCTTGTTCAGCTATAGGCACCCCCACATAATAATTGTGAATGATATCACAAGTTTGTTTCTCAACACCAACTTTGTCCAACACTTGATCCTTGTGAACATCACAAGAGAGATTCAAAACAGGTGAACATGAAAACTCACAATCCAGAGGATCTGAGGGACCAAAGGATGGAGGACGAGGAGCTAACACTTCCTCATAAAAATCAGACTCACAGTCCAAACCTGTGCTAAGATTCTGAGTATGTGAGGTGGAAAAAGGTGGTGGAAGATCAGCAAATGAATTTTCAACTTCTCCTACCTCAACCTACGGAACTAGATCTGTTTGATGAGGAGGGGATGACGGGTCACTTGGAACAACAACTTTTTCCATCACATATTTAGAATCTCTAACATCGAGGTATGTCGAGAGTGGTTCAAAAGATTCTAACTCGTGTGGACTTTCTGAAATGTGAACAATATATAGAAATATATCTGCCAAGAAAGACTAATCAACTTAATCTTTAGGAAATTCAAAGCAATAATGGATGAAATGGTCATGAAAATCCTAGATAGATTCATCAGGTGCTTTTCGAAATTTTGAAATTTTCTTATTAAGAGATTTATGATCATAGAAATCGAAAGCATGACATGACTCTATGAAAATCTGTTCGAAAGAGTGAATGGAGTCATTAGGCAATGTGTTACACCATTCTCATATGCACCCTTTGAACGTGAGAATGAAAAACCTACAACAAATATCCTCACAGTGGATGTTGTGCTTTCTACAAAAATCAAGAAAATGTGTGGTATGTTTAAATAAGGCTGTTTCACCCTCACCATTGAATTTCAAATTATACAAGTCATCAATAATTCTCATCGGCACTTTTAGGTTTGCGTGTCTGGAAAAAACATGTCGAGGTTATTATTTGGGGAGAAGTCATTAAGTGAGTGCAAAAATTCAAAATAGACTTCAAGGGCTCAGTTTGTCATCTGTCCCTCCTTCTAGTTCCATAAATGTAGACGGTGATGGACCCACCAACATTTAGGAGATCTCCTTGATATGAAGTCCCAACTAGACCTCACACCATTTGGAGTAAGAGTCTCAATAGTGGGTGGTAATGTTATGCTTTGACTGTGGAAACACATAGAGGGAAGTATGATAACTTTGGGTTAGAGCAAGTGTGTGAACTTGCGGAGAGTCAGGTGCGATGCATGAAGGTTTCAACACACGAAGGGAAAATGGAGTGCGCACCTTGGAAGCTTGTAATAGTACACAACTTGAAAGGAACACACGAGCATAATGACATCACAAGCTAAGATGAGGAATAATCAACAAGTTAAAGTGATGAGTTAATACAACAACACACATCCAACAAGATTCATACAAATGCAAATGAAATAGTTCATAAGCATAAGTGTAAGTTAAATAACATACATTGCAAATACAACAAGAATAGTCCTACTATATTCACAACATATGCATGAAAGCGTGCTGGCTCTAATTTTATTATTATAAGTGAAAGTTCCATTCATGCATACACCATTGACGACCACTAGCCCAAATAGTGGAACATTAAGGTCAATAACACCTTCTCCTCCAAAGAAGTATACTCTCTCTATGCTACAGAGAAGCCAAGGCTCTTCACAATACTCCCAATCTCCTTCTAAGTCTAAGCCTAGCCAAAATCCATTTACATGAGTTATGAGGTTCTATTTATAGCAATAGGGGGTGACTCTTAAAATACCCTTTGTGACCTTTGGACTACCCTCATGACTCTTCAACTTCTTTCCAAAATGACTCATTACATTACATCATGACTCTTTATATTCCAAATTTTAACACTTGGAATTTCACTTACAATATAATAACAAATAATATTACAATTTACACTTGTACCCATATAACACAAAATAGGGTAGAGACAACTTGACAACCTAACAAGACAAACCATTACGATGCTTGAGTTAGGAAAAACTCTAGCTCAAAAAATTTCACTTGATGCTTCTCTGTCACATATTGGTGCCCAGCTCGGTACTGTGCGATGACATCCCCAAATTGCATGATGGTGTCTGGCTAGAAGAAGACTGCAGCCTCCATAGCATCTGGGTACAATGACTTGGAGCTAGTTTTAACACTCCTCTCGAGTAAGAGCAACATTGTTCTAATCTGGACAGCACCGATGTAATTTTGCATTTTCTTTCTTTTCATATCCAAATCTTCCTTGGTGGAAATCTATCTCAGTTGCTCCAAGTACTATTTGATCTCTTGCCTGACTTGGTGTTTGCTTTGGCTTCAGTGAGCAAGCCAATTGATGGGATCCTATGTGTTATCACCATGAAATCCAAACTATTGTGTAACCATACATATGAGGCCTAAATGTTTCCAATGAAGGAGGCGAGCTTCTTGTTGTTTTGAATCAACATTCAGACTCTTGCTTTCTCTAGCTCTACCTGTGGATTCATCAAAGTAAGCAGTGCCCCTTTGTATCACATTTTCCATTCTTGCATGACGGTGATGGCATTTTTCACATTCCTAGGAGTCTTGACAAATTCCTTTCTCTGCTGCTGCAATCTATGCAAGCGGAAAACTAACTTATGTATAGTCATGAGCTCCTTAAAGTGGTACCGCATGGTGTCAACAAGTGTTGATACTTCACCAAGTATCACGACTCTCATTTACCCCTAGTAGATCTGTGCAAAGACTGTGTTCTGTGCTGCTGTGTGGAGATTTTCTATCTCTTGCTGGGGAGCCTGTAGATTTTGCACTAATTGCTTACTTTCAGCCGTCAAATACTGAGTGTTTGATCTCGCCACACCTGTAAAGGAAATGTTGGCTTCAGAAATAACATTTGGATTCCTGTTGGCGTCCACCACTATCACCCTTTCTCTAATGAATGCATGTGATGCATGATCATCCAGAAAATTATTTCTTCGTGCTTGTACAATCCTCTTCTGAAGTTCATTATATGACAGATCAAACACATTCATTACTAGACCATCATCAAGAGGAACTATGTACCCTTCCTTGCTCAGGGCTAACTCTGTGGCTGCAAGTGGTGGAGACTAAACGGTGACCTGTGGTGCACTGGGCATCAGGTCAACATCTTCATCCTGCGATTCCGGTTCCAACTCCATGTCCACAACTTCAATCAAGTTTTCAATCTGCTGAGGAAGCTACCAATCCTACATCTATTCACCCTCTCCTTCTGCTGTTGCTTGGTTCTGTTCTTACTGTTCAACTTGAATCAGCGCTTCTTCTTCGGCCATTGTGCCTTACATTTCTTCTTCTTCCTTCTTATGTTTCTCCTCCTATTCTCTCCTTCTATGTTCCTTTTCTTTTCCTAGTTCTTGTTATGTTTTATATGCCCTTAATTTTGTTTCATGCAAGCTTTATTTTCTCTCTTCCTTCGCTCTGTTCTCTGTATCCTCTACTTCCTCTTTTATTTCGTTGCCAAAGCATCTTGTATAAGGATTGAATTCACTTTCACTCTGCAACTTTGTTCTCCCTTTAGACTATAAAAAACATTTCTCTTTCCTTATATTTCACTGGATTGCTGCTTTCTACTGGTGCTGCTTCTAGAGTCATCCTCTAGATCTGCCTCAAGGCCCTTTGTTGATATAGCTTCATTAACGTGTTGTCATGTTAGTGTTGACTTCTTTTCTATAAATAGTTTAGTGTTCACATATACTGACGAGTCATTTGGTGTTTTCTCAACTGCTTCCCCAGTACTGATTTCAGTGGTCCCTGTTGAAGCAACTTTCTTTGGTGTCATGGTAACAATGACTTCTAGGAGAAAGTGCTTCACAAGTGTAGTACCTGTGGGACAAAAGGGAAACTCATGGAAAACAAACATTAGCTTCAGCAAATATACCTTCAAATCATGATCAAGCAGCAAACTGAGCATCTGATGAGAAGGATTCCACAATTTTCATTGGAAAGAGGGATTGGATGCTTGTGGGAAAAATAGACTGTGCAGTCCCAACAACCAAGGATGAAGCTTGAGGCTTGGGAATGCACAATGCATAGTCCCAGCCTTGGTAGAGACTGGGAAAGGCTGCACATTGCGGAGTCTCAGTAGCCAAGGTGACAGGCTGACCCCTGGAACTGTGCAATGCGGAGTTGGACCCAACCTGTATTGTACACTATGCAGTTCCATAGGCCAAGCTTGTGGCTTGAACCTTAGGATTTCATAGTGTCCAACTGTGCAAGGAAAAACCAGCCAAGGAAAGTGTAGATCTACCCAAGGGAAGTGTGAAAAATGAGCAAATCTAAGTGATTGTGTGAGCTTGAGTGAAAATTTGACTAAGTGTGAATGAATCATGATAGATCAAGTGCATAAATTGAATGAACGAGAATCAAATTAGTGAGGAGAGTCGCTGCATCAATGACAACTCGACCGAAGGTTCCTTGATCTCCTCTGGAATTATAGATATTTAGGATTGAATGCACAAATGAGCTCTAGAGGCATCAATTAACTAGATTTGAGCAAATGAGGTTTTATAATGCACATGCCTAAAATCAAGGGAAAAGTGACATTTGGCGGAAATTTAAAAAAATAATGAAAATGCCTCCTTCGGGATACTAAAAATAGATCCCTATTTTTTAGGGATGTTTTTTTTTTTTTTTTTTTGGGGGAACTTTCCATGTAGACTTCCAGAAAAGATTGCGCAATTTTGGACAACATTCTAGCGTAGTGCACTATGCAGTTTCTGAGCTTAGTGAGGGTTGCACAGTTTCTGGGCTGCCTTTCATGACTGCATATTTCTTGAGCTCAATGATGACTATCAGTCAGGACTCTATAATTCCCATCATCAAGGCTTCTTTCCCTCAAGGATTGCGCAATTTCTGGAGGCAAGCCCAGAACTGCTTTGAGAGCAAGTTGGGAGATCATCTTGTGACTTAGAAAGACTAGCTAAGTGAGAAAACACAAGAAAAAATAAAAAGATAAGTCTCAGTCGAAGCATGAATACCTAGATCAATGCAAGATGAAATCCTGTGGAAAAGAAGGGAGGCTCCAAAATCGAAGCATCGGCAAAATTTTGGAGGGTGGTTGTAGCCACTACAACAATTTCATACAACATTCCAAGTTTTTATTCAACGTGCATTATGTGAAAGTTGTGTACATGTTTTTCTTCAACTTGTTGTTAGGTAGAACAATTATCCTTTTAATTTAGAGAAATAGTTCCAACTCTTCACATTAACTATCAATTCGGGTAGGTTTTTTTATTGCAAGGCTATTACAAAATATATATGCAAGGGAAAATGATGACTAGTGCTAGTGAATGCCGAATTAAATCATTGTAATCACACCCTCAAGAAATAAACACACAATGCATAATAGAACCATTTTGTCACATCGTCACAAAGGGACTGGTGCAGGACCTATGCTGTTACACAATATAGATGATAGAATTCAACAATCATTAAAGCATGGACAAGACTAATAATAATAGTAACAACAATCGAATAAGAATTATAACTCAGAGGAAATAAATCAAACATCTATAATACCTTCCTAACCAATGATCCCTGCTAAGAAGGAGGTCCCTTCCTTCCTAGTAGGGGCTGGTACACTACATAGCACACAAGCTACTCAACAAAAAGGTATTGTACCATGAATTATTGAGATTGCATTAATGAAACATACAAGATTACAATGTTGGTGCTCTCCCCCTCTATAACTATCTATATATTTTTATATGTCTATCTTGCACAGGAAAAGAGTACACCTCTTCATAATTTCAGATTACAATGATAAGAACATCATGAGAATTTCTTGATTCTCATGTGATCTAATTTGAGAATAAATTTTAACAATTTGATAAAAATTTCCGAGGTTAGGACAAAGATGCAACAAAATTTCCAAATTACAATAATATCAATAGAAAATCCTAACTGTTTCAGCTGTGATGTCCATAAACTTCGGGCCTTTGATGGTCGAACTATCTTTTGACCAGATGCTTTCCAAATTGATCTTCTAACTAATTGAAGGAGGTTAGTGCATCTAAAATAGATCTTCATGTGTAACAAAAATGCTTAGCAAGTCCTTGTCATATTCTTAGGGAGGAAAAACTAGAAAGTGACATCTCAACATACCACAAACCCTGTAACAACCCAGTTGTCAGTTTTACGAGAAAAATAGCCTAAAAACGTATTTCTCATGCCAAATTACAAGTAGAATTGGATCATAAGGATGTCATATGAAAAGAGACATACATAGATTGATAATGGATGTTACAATGGCATAGTATGGTCTCGAGAATAAAAAGGGTAAAGAAAAGGTAGGAAAATGAGTGCAAAAAGATGCCAATTTCACATCCCAACATCTCCCCCCAACTTAAGTATCTACATGTCCTGATGCATACCCTTGTAACTGGTTCTTGATGTGTTGATAGGTAAATTCTGAAAATTTTTAGGCTCCTGCAGTATCCTCTGTATCTTTTCTGTAGCCTATGGAAAGTACCAGGTCCATTTCCCATAATATATCAATAAGATGATATGGATGTTGATCTTTATAGGTAAGGATCCAAATAAGATGAAATCTAAACCAAATTCCAAGCCAACCAGTCCCACATCTCTTAATGCACTCCACATACTGAAAAACCCTAGAGAGTTCCTAGATAAAATTTAGAAAATAATAAGGGTCCTCATCTCTTAACTCCTTCCTGCAATCATCCCATCTAAGTTTCATCCCATACAAGTTTCCTCCCATCCAATGCATCCTGTCTCATCCCTCTAATTATTCTAATGCAACGTTCCAAAACCTTGTTTCTAAACTCCATTTGCATATTCTTGGTGTATGGATATTGCCATATCCTGTTATACATCCTCAAGACTCTTTCATCAGACCCTGATTCATTTCGAATTAGAAATTTCACCCTTTATTCATTAGTTGTTACAGTATCATGGGCATCCTTCCAACTAACATGATTTTGCACAAAAGACACAAAGGATTTCAATTGAAAATCACCAACATATGGTGTGAGGTTAAGAGATGTTTCACCAAAACAAACAAAGTCATGCAGATATAATTCACATAGTAGATGTTGTTCTAGAAAAGTGCCCTTCTAGAGATTTTCCAGAAATTATTGAGCCTCCCTTACCTCATATGGTTGTTTCTCCTTAAGGGCTATCAATTGAAAAAGGAAGCACTTTTCTTTGCAAAATTAGGGGATAGGGTGGAGAGGGAGGTCTACAACTTAATATATTGTGAACAAGTTCATACGTAGACTCATTTTCTTGTTGTATCAAATGTACTTCCTTTTTCAATTCTTCCACCTGCAACAATGCCTTCTTCCTTTATTTTTGAATCCTCACCAAGTCCTAAACTTTTAATTTTTTGCCCCATGTCCTCTTCATATTATCAACAAATTGCTAATGCCGTTTCAAAGGAATAGATTCAGCTTTTAGCGAGATTGCTAATTTCCTCCACTTCTCCAATTCCTCAATAAAAAATGCCAAATTGAATAGGTCCTCAAGTTTTAACTGAGCTCTTTCTGTTACTGTTACAACGGCAATTTCAATAGTTTCCTAAAGCATCTCTTCGTTCCATTTCTCCACTGACTGCACTATCTCAGCTGCAGGTTTTTGTGTGACAATAACATCATCGACAGGTTCTTGTGGAGTGACAACCAATTTTATTTCAGTTTTCTCTATTTCATCTACTAGTCCTTGTGTAAAAATAACATCATAAATAGCTTCTTGTGGAATAACACACTTTTTTTTCTCCATCCTGCTCTGCTTCAACTGTTGGTTCTTGAGTAACAATAGCATCTTCAGCAGGTTCTTATGGAACAACGATTTGGAATTATTCATCTTGCTCTCCAACTTCAATTGCAACCAAAATAGTGGTTGGCCTTTCACAATCTTCTTCCTCCGACACTTTCTTGCATCCATAACATAATCTAAGTGACATTACTTCTGCCGATTCTTCCAGTGTTTCTAATCCATTTTATTTTCTAGACTGAAGATGCCCTTCAACCATGGTAAGTTGTTTCCTAAAATTCTCATTTTCCTCTTTAGATCTATTAATTTGATTAATACAGAGTTCAATTTTAGACTTGCCTAGTAAAGATACATCTTCTTGTTCCTTTTTGATCTCCTCCTCTTTCTATTGTTCCTCAGGTTCCTTTGATTTAGGTGGAATAACATGAACTTTAGGCATTGGGGAAGTCTCTTTTACAAATTCTTCTTCTTTCTCTTCATTTTTTTGTCCCTCAGAATCCTTTGGTTATGTTGTATCAGTACATTCCTCAAATATTGGGGTAGCTGATGGTGTAACCATTACCCACACTCTCTTCTTAGGATTGTTTCCACCTAATGGCTTCTTTAATTTCCTCTTTCTCACCAAATATGTACAAGAGTAGATTTTTCAGATACTTCCTTAGATTCCTTGGGAATTTTTGTTCAGGAACCCCTACATCAGCTGATGTTGTTCCAGTTGCCTCTGTTTCAGTAGTCTCTTCCTTAGGCTATTCTTCCTCAATAGGGAATCCATAGTAACTATCCTCAGATTGTCCACTAGATATATCCATAGGTTCTTTAGTGGATTCTCTTTTTCCTTCAGCAGATGTACCAATATACATTCTTATGGAACTCCATCTCTTAGGCTTTCTGTGATGGGGTCTAAGAGGTGTAACAAATATTCTTTTTCTAGGAAGTGCCACTACTCTACTTTGTTTGAGACGTGTAACTACTTTATCTTTTGATGTTGTTTCATCACTTACCTCTTGTTCTTCACTTTAACTTTCCTCTGTTTCAGTGGTCGGTGCATGCGACTTTGCCAATAAATCATTCCATGTGCTTCCCTGCTATTATAGTGAATGAATTATGATTATTTTTATGAAGTTATGGTTGGTTAAGTAGGTCTTTGGATGTTTTTCCATATGCACCACCTCTACCATATGTGTAAAGATTTTAGCAAATAATAGGGAAAATTTACTTGTTGTCCATTACAAAGATATGCCAATAACTGAAAATGATAATTGTATATTGTCCCAAAATGTCCCTCACAAGTAATGAACCTCTGAATAAAAAAATCCACATCATCCTAAGGGTGAGGAAGAGATGTTTTATCAATACCTCTCCTCTTGCTCCTTACTTCCTCTATTGGTTGTAATTTTTTTCCCTAGCTATTGCAACTACTATTTTCCTAGAAAACCAACTAGCCCTTGTCTAAGGTAAACTTGTCACCTTGGAAATTATGTCCTCTATAACAAAAATTCTTAATCCTCTAAGCTCTAAATTATTCTCCTACAGATCCTGTGTGAATTCCATACCAATATGTTTTTTGAAACCTTGTATCTTCTCAAAGTAGACTAACCACACTGCATTCATAAATATTTCTATGGCTCCTGGATGGTGTAGCAATGCATCAATGGATTCTGGTTCATGAAGGACTATCACTCGTCCCATGGTCGTTTAAGAGACTGTTACTACTTAGAACTACTTAGACACTGTTACAAGGCCAAACTTGGTAAATACAAACACTTGATAGGGTAGAGAATATTAGTCGAATGAAATTTGGCAATGGGTAGGGAATAATTAAGGTTACCTTTTCACTGAATTTAGGTTTTTCATCATAAATGATAACTACCAAGAATAATTTCCAAGTACTCACATTGATTTTCAAACATGATAGCAGGAGTAACAACAATAGTGGGTAATTATTTAATTAGGATAAGTGTATTGTGCATCAAGTAGATGGTATTACAGAATTGGGTTACAATCATAGCTTATTGTATGATAGATACAATACGCTCCCCCCCAGCTTTATTACAAAATCCATCCTTGGCATGTGTAACATAAAAGGTCATTTCATTTCTTAAATCCAAATCCTACAAGTAAATGACAATCAAACATAGCTGCCTTGGATTACCATCATGGTGATGTAGGGTTGTACAAGGAAAGTGACTATATCAATGTTGAACAATATTTCATGCGTGGATAAAAAGGAAGCTAAATTGGATGCTAAAAATAATGCCATAACAAGGAGAAAAATACGATGTTACATAGGAAGATAAAGCATATGCTAAAAATAATTCCATAACAAGGAGAAAAATAGGATGTTACATAGGAATCTAAAGAAAAATCTAAAAAGGAAGCTAAAGTGGATGCTAAAAACAATGGCATAACAAGGGATTTGTTGTAGTGATAATTGGCCTTGGGGACTTTCTAGTGTTTCTTAAATCTTGTATTAGGTATTTTAATCACTGAACCCATGCATCAATTTCAAAGTTCACATTTGGTGGTTTTCGATTAGGGTTCAATCTATCTTCATTTGGTGATGTTTAGTTTAGGTTTCATTGCGATGTAGGCTTCATGTGATTTATATGTTGCATTTAAAGAAGGAAAAATATAGTTCTGTTTGTTTTTATAATTTAAAAATAAGAAATAAAAATAAAGAAAGTTTAGCAAACCTACCCACAGCTAATCAAAGAATAAGTCAACATTAGCACTCAAAGACTCTTATAATGCCTCCATGAATTACTAAATATATTGAAAAATGCATTGTGACGTTGTGTTACAATACAACTACAAATGACCTAACCCTTTAATTAAATTGTAGGAACTGCACATGCTAGGTAACATACACATGTTTAGGAATATGCACATGTTTTTGAAAAATTGACTTTCCAAGCATAGGGGTTGAGTCAGAAAGAATGAGTGGTAGATCAGGTAGTGTTGAGGCTATAGGATCAAGAAAACATGCATATTTCTAGGAACATGCGTGTATCTGCATATGTATGCATTCATGTGCACTTTATTTCCACAAATTCATCCATTAACTTATTTTGAGGGATGTTATGTGATATTTCATCTCAACTCTAGTTTTATTTAATTTGATCTTGGCACTAGGATTTATTTTTCACTTTTCCTTCTATAATTTAAAACATACAACTAACTAGAAATTGCATCACATATTGCAAAGGAAATGTCGTAAGTCGGTAGCATAGGGAAGAGTAACATTGATGAAATAAGATGTGATATGTTATGCGATTTAATTGAATATTTAAAGTATAAAGTATTCCACTCCAACCATTCATTCACAACCAACCAACCAACGAATTAGTCTTGATATAACTTGACAGTTCTAACTATGTGACTTCCAGTTTTAGTCTGAGATGAAGTGTGGTGATCATCCCATATAATGTGTGTTGAGCTGCAATCTGTTGCATCAATTTGAAAGAACAGATGAAACCCATCTCAGTGGATGGAAACCATTTGAATGTTATCCAAATAAATGGAAACCCATTTAAATTAAGTTAAAACAAATGACACCAATTTCAATCAAACAAATCAGATTTTTAGTGCAATCCAAAGAAATGAAGGAATATCACTGAAGTTACATCTCTTATTGTGAAACAAATTAGGCATGAATCCTTTAGAGTATTGGGTTTCCTTAGCTCTCTAGCTTGTATCCTCTTTTTGCATAGCCCCAAAATAAGACCATTCTTATTACTTTTCCAAGCAATCACAAAAATAGCCAAACATACCAGAAAATCAACACTTATTATCAACAGGACCCAGTTCAACCTTGTTGTTAGATCTCCATCTATTGCAGGTCGGTGATGACTACCTGAAAAGAGATTTTAAGCTACAACTATCTCAATAAACCAATCACTCTAGTATATACAAATTACAATTACAAATATAAAATAAGTCCCAGACAATGCATAAAAAAAATCTGACCATCCATTGATTGAGATTTTCTTTGCTAAAAGGAATACAGACTTAACTTGCCCAACTAACTCATCATAGAACTATATAAGGAGATATGGTACCATCCTTCAAGCGATTATTCTAGATTTCTTGGGTTCGTTCATGAACTTTATTCTGGCCAACAAACTATATAACAACGTCTTGTCTTCTAGTACTTGCAAAATAACAATAGTTTTCCTTCCAAGAATTCACAAATTTCTCCTTCAGAACTCACCTAAGTCAATTATTTTCCTTGCAAAACAATTCCTTAGTTGCCTCTTCATGCTTTCTATTTTTTTCCAAAGGAAGAAGAAATAATTTTATTGTATATAACAATAAAACAAAATTACAACTGCATATACTTGTGGCAGACCTGTGGCTTATAGCTCAAAATTCCATTTTAAAAAGGAATAATAGCGGAATCAAACTGTTTTGAAAAAAAATGACATCAACAAGTATTAAAAATGTTAAAAAGATAGAAAATACATATATCTGAGACAACGTTGTCTTGGTAGAATGCATATCATCCCAAGGCCTTGCAATGTCAGAGTACCCTTCCATAGTCTTCTCAAAAAAATTTCAATATCCTCTATCCATTCCCACTTTAGATTTTGAGAGTATGTCCTCTTCATGAATCTACTCCTTGTAAACATGGGGGAAAAGGAATGAGCAAATAAGGAAGCAATTTTTTTATTTCTTGAAAAGGTGGCAAAAGAATGTACTTTTCACTGAGAACACCCTCATCATCCAATAGATTGAGAAGAATCGCCATAAATATGCATATTTGTAACTCCTTTTTCTCTTGAAATTTGTAGAGTAAGGTTTAGGGTCATCAACTTTAATACCTAATCCAAGAGGTTGGCTCTTGATGACATGTCATAAAAATGCAAGCAATAACATTTGCCAAAAATATCAATATCGTGCAAGGAATGGAGATGAAATAATAAACACTGAGCCTCTACTCTAGTCTTTGCATTTCTTTATTATTACTATTTTTGGAAAATCCATATTATATTCCATTATTGTAAAATAAAAAGTGTATTATGGTGACAAAATTTTCCATAAAATGATAGTTTGTACTTCCAAATACATTAAACCCTTTCACTTGCATAATTGAAATGTTAAAACATTCTAAGATAAACGCCATATTTCTAGTTATTATCAGATTGAACTTGTTTGTCATGTTCAACAAACCCTTATTTATACTTACACCTAAAATTTGAGTAAATCAATGGCATCAAAAAAATAGTAGCCAAGCAAATGAAGACATTTTTCTAGTTACTCCCTTTTTACTATGATACCAGTCTCATAAATGATATTGTTATCCTAATTAGCATGCCACTAACTGAGATGCGAGTATATTCTCAATTACAATTTTGATATTTCAATAGTAATACTTATTCAATTTAAAGTGTTAGTATCTTGTCCTATAACCTTTTGAATTGGTGGGTGAGGTGAAGAATGTCAAAATAAATGGGAAAGGTAATGACTCATATTTTGTAAGAAAATATATGTAATGTATTATCTATGGTTGAGATGAGGAATATCAAAATAATTGCGAAAGGTAATGACTCATATTTTTCTATGTGATATATTTTCTTCATGTGCAGATGAGCTATTTCAAAAAGGTAACCAAGTTTTTGGCAATACAAAACAAAACGTCTTTATTTCCGAACAAGATATGGTACATGATGTGGCATAACGTTTAGTTTGTGGTGAGGGGTCCCATGTAGAAAAATCTCGAGCATGTATTCTCAGTCAAAAATAATACCCTCAATCTTTGGTATATGGACCATAAGTAGGGAATATGATTGAACACCTGTCTTCTACAACCTTAATCAAGTCAATTTTTGTAGATAATTTTCATCCTGAAGTGATAAAATGCATGATCTCTTCTCAAGAAAATGGCAATGTAGAACATGTGAGATTTGGAGATTCTAAAATTCCTCCTACTAGTGAAGTTTCTAAAATTCATAAAGATGGGGAAGTCAAAAAGGAAAGAAAAGAACCAAATTTACAACCACCAAACCTATGGTGAAAAGGTCCCAACACAACTAAAGAGACCGCTACGAACAAATTGTGTGTGCACCTTAAGATAATTAACTGCTGGTCCTACTGGTGTGAAAGTTTTAGATTCCATGATCTATTTTAAATCCGTAGTTGGTCATATGTATTTAGTTGAATATTTACCTGTGGTGTAATTTTAGTTAAACATATCTCCAAGTATTTTGCTAGTAGAAAATTTGTTGCACAATGCCTTCATTTCGAAAATGATAAGCAATTTTGGCCCTATCAGTGCTTTTGTTAGGTAGAAAAATCTTAACCATTTTGGATGGAGTAGCTACTCTATTTGAAGAGAACTTTTTATAATAATGCTAGTTCCTAATATTATTTTTAAAAATATATAAGATATTATATTTTTTGTGGGCAAGGGGTTAAACTGTAATTGGAGGTAATATCTGGTATCATATATGGGGCTAAAGGTTATAAACTATTTGAAAGCACATGCCCCCATTTTTGTGGTCTTAGGAATGAGAGTACAAGAGATATTTATGTTGGAATTATCTTTTGGTCTTTGACGAAGAACTAAAACTACTTTTGATTAAGTGTTCATCTTCCTTGGATGTAAGGATAATGGAAATAAATTTACAACAACCCAAGACCAAAGGGAATCTCATAGGAGAAAAATAGTCCTCCCTTACTAACCATCTGTGGGTTATTTCAAATGATGGGGTTTATGTTGAATACCAATAATAAGTCAATCCACATTATGATGCTTGTCATCACTACTGGTTGACAACCAAATTATGATGAGTTTTTCCACTTTCAAATATATATGTGTGTGTGTGCGCGCTCGCGCGAGAGAGAGACACCCTCCTCCCACATTTACCCAAGCTAACCGGTCCACCAAGGTAAACATATGATGAAGAGTTACTATGATATGATTCAAATCCCTAAGGGTAGTTAAGGAAGTGGAACTGATGAACCAACACTTTACAGACCTCCCTCAGGTGCTACAAGACCCCCAGGAGCTAATCCACCACTCCAGGTGCCTAACCCCTAAGTTAACCTAACCTTTAAATGAATTAAACCCTTAGTCTCTCCCATGACATGGGCATGCATGGAACTGGGACCCTACAGTCGCTCCCACAATGCCTGCAAGGGAGAGACTACAGTCCTTTTCATCCAATTGTGTGCTAGAGAATGTGATATGTAAGCCACTTTTTTAGGGCTAGTCTCCAACCTTTGCTCGAAACTTGATGAGACTTTCCAAGACAATAAATGTCACCAAGAAAAAAACCTAGTTGCAAAAAACTTGATCAAGAACTTGACCTAAACAAGCCCAACCATGACAGTAATTATGTCAAACATATCACAAATATGAAATATATAGGTTTTAACAAAAAATCTGAGCATAAGGCTCTCATACTTATCTGAGAATCGTCAAGAAGGATTGATGCCTTCTCAAATTAGCTGCATTATCATCTATTAGGTCATCCATTCATTATTATTTCACATACTAATCAAAACATGATGAGATCCATACATCATCACTGCCATAAAACACGCTCTTAACCAACCTATAAAAAAAAGAAATAACAAGGATATAACAACCATAGAAACCAAATATAAACAAGTATATTTACCCATCATATATAAGAGGAAATAAGCTCTTATTAACATATGCAAAATGAAACTAGGTCTGGGACTTCCATGAACCACTCGACCATAGACTAGGCTGAACCAAATCTCTCTTTCAACCAACCACCCCTGTGCCATATTCCAAGCATGAATGTGGGATCTTATAAAACAAATTCGTCAAAACCATCCAGTGCTTCCAGAGGCCAAACCACCTCAACCCTCAACCAGTGATTTCACCTCCCAGTCAGAAATCACTAACCATCACCAGATTGATTTCTACCCAATCTATCCAAGGCTCCAAAGCATTTGTTACAACCAGGGCTTCCAAGACTAATAACTCATCCCATAGCTATCGCGGGGCTTCTAGAGCGTTTTTCCAATCAGGGCTTCCAAGACTAGTAACTCAACCCACCAAGGGCTTACAAAGAATTTTCGAACCAAGGCTTCTAGGAATAGTAACTCAACCTAAGCTTTTACAGGGCTTCTAGAGCATTTTTCCAACCAAGGCTTCTAGGAATTAATAACTCAACCTTCATCCAAAGGCACAAGAAAACCAACCAGAGAACAAAAGTAAAAACCACAACACCATGGTTAACTAGGAAATGGAAAGGCTAGGAAAAACCACTGTCAATCCAGGTAATCCTCCATGCCAATGACATATCATAATCAAATAACCACATGCATATGCCATGCATGCCAAAACTAGCAAGGAAATCATACATGCAACTCAGTTGCAAAATCCATTGTAGCTGCTAATCCCGATGTCCTCTTGCACTTTCCTACTTTTCCTTTGCCTTCTTGCTCCAAATCCCAAGTATGCCACACTCCTCCAAGAGTGCTCTAAGAAAATGTAAGTGTCCAAGAGTATGAGAGAGAGAGAATAGAATGAGAGCTTTAAAACTGAACTGACAAAATTTTGACAAAATCTTGTGAAAAAGCTTGCCAACTGATCCTCAGAAGCCTTTTTATTAATGAGGCATCTAATTTCTTCAATTTTCCATTATTTTTCCTTCATTTTCCTCCTCACATGCAACCTATGACAATTCACCTTCCTTTTTCTCCTAATTTTCATCATTTTCATAAAAAAAATCCCAAATAATGCCTCTTTTCCTTTCCAAAGCCTTTTCCATTGCCTTTGCCAATTTCCATAGACATTAATAACTGAAGTGACACCCCACTAGGATGTTTTTCTCACCATTCAAATTGGAATACATGTCCCATGATCGTGGCCTTATATTTTTTTACATGGATTTTTAACCAGGGTTGTTACAGAACCCTACCCCTTTGGGGAAACCCGTCCTTGGTGTTCAATGACACCTATAACCAGCAAGACCACTGAAAAGAAAAACATACTTCCCATGGAGCCTTATAACACATCTCATTGTAGTATTTACAATAACCACTTGCTGAAAACATGACAAACATACTGGTTACTTGAGCTTTATAACACAACTCATTACAATATTTACAATAACAACCACATATACTCATGTACATTTTCTTCAACCAACAAATAACCATACTTTCTATGGAGCTTTATAATTCCAACTCGATACAATATTTACAATAATATGCACATATACACATATGCACATTTTCTTGACCAACAAATAAAGGATACGATGCATACATAAGAAACAAGGGAATCCAGAGGCTCACACCTCCACCATCAAAAGTAGTACTAGGATTCATCTCCTTCTAGGGAAGTCCAAAATCCACTGCCAAAGTCAAAGTCCGCATCCAATGTCCAATGCCACAATCCTACACTACCGTACCCTCAGTGAACAGTTACTGGCTTCTTGTTCCAGGGAACACTCCCAATGTGCATCAGATTCCATTTGGAAATGCCAATGACCAAAACAAATCCATTCCCAGACCTTCCCTTCTCTGCTACACAGTGCCTCAGGAAATCTGGTTACCCCCTTTCGTGCAATCACACACCTTCCAAGTTCCGCGGGCATCCCCTTCTTTGCTACGTAGTCCCTCAGGCTACCCCTCCATTGGAAAGGTTTCCTCGCATTGGAAGTCCAAAAAAACCAAGGCATATCCCTGCCTCAAAACCATCATACTAGTCATAGCATGCTCATAGAAATCAATGGACACTATTGGGTACCAATGTCCCACAATGGCCCTGCTACCGAAGTGCTTTACCAACATATTGTTTCCTGTTTCAATTCCTTTTATTGTTTCTGCTATTGCTTGTAATCAATTTCAACCACCCAACCGTGCATGTTCATGCATTCCTATAACAAGCACATAATTTACATGAGACTCAAAATGAATTGAAATAAAATAAAAACGCACCTCATCGGTAGCTCGTCAATAAGGTACGCTTGCAATCATATTTACTTCTTGTCACAAAAAGTCAAAATAAATCTTGACTAAATCATCATGTATAAACATGTCACATCCGGTTAGCTCAAAACATAACCATCATAATCAAAATCATAAATCACATGTAATCATCATAAACCATAATCATAAATCACATGTAACCATCATAAGTCAGGATCATAGATCACATGCATAATAAAACCTAAATAAAATACTAATACTTATCCTTTAATCGGTTCTTCACTTCTACCTCTATCCTTCGTAATTTTTGTACACACACTGGATCGGTTGCCACACCCAACAAACACCTAGTGCCTTTTTCTTTTCTTCAATCACATACACATACACAATGTACATCACAACACATACATCCACACACAACATACGACACCACACAATACATGCACCTACACTTGACATACAACAAATACACCGACACCCAATGTACAACACAACAAATACACATGCATCTAGTGTACGACACAACACAATACATACACCTACACCTGGTTTACAACACAATACATATACATGCACATAGTACAACAAAATGAATACACATGCCATGATACCACAACTACATAATGCACATACATAGTACTACATGCTCGCAACACAACATGTACGACATACACACAATACCACATGTACACTAGTACCATATGTACAACATGTACACAGTACCACTTGTACACAACACCACCTACACAACATGTGCACATCATCACATGTACACGACACCACCTACACAATGTGTACACAATACCACATGGACACCACACCACCTATACAATGTGTACACAATACCACATGCACAACATGTACACGACACCGCATGTACACAGAGCCACATGCACGACATGCACACAACACCAAATGCACACAACACCACATGTATAGCTGGTACAAAACACCATATGCACACAACACCACATTTACAATCATGCACACAACACCATATGTACATAACACCACATGTACAACATGCACACAACACCATATGTACATAGAACTACATATACAACATGTACATAACACCATATGTACACAACACTGGATATCCAACATGCACACAACACCACATATCCATCATGTACACTGTACAATATGTACACAAGCTGCATATCCAACATGTACATGGCACCATCTATACCCAACACCGCATATGGAATATACACACAACACCATATGTACAATTACTAAATATACAATATGCACAACATATACACAACAATAACATTGCACATCCAAAACCACATTGTCTCTACCAAGCAACCTTGCTTCTAGTGTCTTATCCATGCTTGTCCTAATATGCCGCAAAGCACACTGCTTTCATTCCGCTGATGTATCCCTCAACATAGCCTGTCCATAACATAAACATAGACATAGTATAAACACATAATATAAACTCATATCCACATGATACTAACCTCATAAATTTGTTAGGGCTACTCTTCCCACTTGATTCCTCATAAGACCAGGAACCTCTTCATGCCATTCACCTGCATAAGAAATCATTCCTCCACAAGAATGATCCCTAACAACCCTATCAGACAGTGACATAGATACATATATACATATACATAAAAATTATCATAAAAAAATCATGATCCTATCAGATAATGACATACATACATATAACATATAAACTTTAGAATTAAACAACCATGATCCATGGCGACCCTGTTAGACACGACATACATACATACATGTATACATATATAAACATCAACATAATCATGATCACAACATAATTACTAGATAACATAAGGTCAAGAGAACTCCCTTTATCCATGCACAACATGCACAACATTGAGAACAATAGTTCCCAACATAGCCAATGCATATGAAGACTCAAATCTATTTACCTTACCTTTCTTGATTACCTTGCTCATGATTGTACTACCACTGTCCGTTTACACCAATGGACCGAACCAATCAAATTGATTGTCATATTCTTACCTTCAACTACCCTTACTCATGCACCGAGCTTCATTCAGGTCTTACATTACCTGCTAGGTTTCATTCAACTCTCCTTGATCTCCATTAACTTTCCTCCTTTCCAACCAATTCCCAAGACCATCAAAACATAAAAGGCAAGAAAAATTGCAAAAAAGAAGAAAACCATGAAAAATAATAACAATACGACACCATAAACAAAGTGGCATGGTCATACACCAGCCATAAACAAAACTACAAGTAAATCACAAGCAAATCAAAAAGCATTGAAAGAAAAAACTAGCAACAGACACCATGACTCAACCCCATGGGTCCCTAATGCTTCCAAGGGAAAGCTCAACCTGAGCCTTCATGATTTCACGGAAACCTCTTTTCCGTGCAATCCCCTCCATCATACTGCCATAAACACATAACTGTCAGTGTCTAAACAAATATAAGAATATACCAATTATCTTACCTTGCTGCTCCAAGGACGTTGCGTTGTAACTAAACACATACATGCCATCTCTCAAGGGACTCCAATTCCCTTGACATATCCAGCTCTAACTAGAAACTAGCTAATATACCTGTCAAGTATAGGCTCATGAACTAGCACATATCCACATAATGTCAGACAAGATTAGGGATACGAAGACTTCCTGTATTCAACAAATTCATTCATTTGGAATTACGGTATCCATACATAGTCAAAGGAATTCTCACCCAATTCCTTTCTTTTACCTTTTTACCTTGTTGCAATCGAGTATTACTATGTACTGTCACATCACCCAACTATTAGTTATATAAACACATTAACTATTACCTTTTCTAACAACCATGTCATAATCAACAAACAACTCACATTCATCAAGAATAATACATAATGCTACAACTATCAAATACTTACACTCAAGTAAATATCGACTATCTCAACACATAATGTGTCAACACAACCATCTTAAAACAAGATCATTACCTCATGCAATCTTATAAACACATAATCATATCATGCAATTAATCAAACATTCAAATAACAGATAGACGACATAATAGACACCAAACACTCAAACACCAATAGACGACATAATCAAACATTCAAGCACCAAGTAGACGACATAAGCAAACTCATACCTTAATGTATCTTAGGGGAGGTTATCTTCTCTTCACAATCAACCTATATTAGCACGATATAACTTCACAACACATCAACTGAAACATAAATAAGGTCATATATGCAAAATTAGTGTAGATTAGTACAACACACTATCATAATTAGGTCAACTCATACCTGAATGTCATAACCCTACCCATCTACATAAGCCAATCCAAATCAACAAAATACATATAACACCAAGATCTTAAATGCAATAACCCTAATCATCAATTTAACTAACATATAACAACAACAAGTTAAAATATAACATACTCATCAAAAACATATAACATAATCATCAAGATCTTAGCTGCAATGACTATAATCATCATGCATATAACAACAAGTTACTATCCTTCATGACAATTTGACACATGTGCATATGACCACACTGATTCATTGGAATCTACCATATATGTAACCACAACAAACATAGCCTAACATACATGTACATAACCCTAATGCTTATAACAACCATTAACCACATACCTGCATTCCAAGCATACAAACCTATATGACGATATGCTCTCACCCCGAAGTCTAGTGCCACAACTTCACTTTGATGATATGCATCTCCTACTTTATCTCAACCAACACATTAGCATCATAACATACCAATAGCATCATGATGAACTAAAATGCATACAATGACCTCATGGAAAACAACCTTAACCATGAGAATGCATGCATAACAACATATAGACACTGACATGCATAACAAATGCATATACAATCAACATGCATGCATGATGACCAAATCCAACAACAACACCATCAACTTCCACATAGGACACAATTGCAGCCATGAACACCACCGTGCATACACAAGAAACACATAAGCCACAAGCATAAGGAACACATATTAAATTGACATGTATGCATGACCAACACACCTCCCATCCAGTCCAAGGGGTGAACCATGCTCTGATACTAATCTGTGGTATCATATAACACCCAAAGAGAAAAAAAACTAAACATTCCCCAAAGAGAACAAAACCTGGCTCTGATACCACTCTGTAACATCCCCCTCCCAAATTTACCCAAGCTAACCATTCCACTGGGGTAAACATGTGACGAAGAGTTACTATGATATGATTCAACTCCCTAAGTGTAAGTAAGGAAGCGGAATCGACGAACCAACACTTTTGTAGACCTCCCTTAGGTGCTACAGGAACCCCAGGAGCTAATACACCACTCCAGGTGCCCAACCCCTAACTTAACCTAGCCTTTCAAAGAATTAACCCCCCAGTCTCTCCCATGACATGGGCATGCATGTGACTGAGACCCTCCATTCACTCCCATAATGCCTGCAAGGGGGATATTGCAGTCTTTTTAAGCCAGTTTTGTGCCAAAGACTTCAAGATTTAAGCCACTTTTTCAGGGCTAGCTGCCAACCACTACCCGGAACTTGATGAGATTTTTTGAAACAATAAATGACACCAAGACAAAGCCTCTAACACAAAAATTGATCAAGGACTTGACCTAAACAAGCCCAACTATGACAATAATTTCGTAAAACATATCACTAATATGAAATCTACAGGTTTCAACAACAGATCTGAGCATAGGGGTCTCATACTTATTTGAGAATTGTGAAGAAGGATTGATGCCTTCTCACATTAGTTGCATTATCATCTATTAGGTCATCCATTCATTATTTTTTCACATACTAATCAAAACATGACCAAATCCATACATCATCACTGTCATAAAACATGCTCATAACCATCTTATAACCAACATAAATAACAAGGATATAACAACCATAAATAACACATATAAAAAAGTATATTTACCCATTAGATATAAGAGGAAATAAGCTCTTATTAACATATGAAAAATGTAACAAGGTATGGAACTTCCACGAACCACCTAACCATAGACTAAGTTGAACCAAATATCTCTTTTAGTTAGTTACCTTCATGCCATATTCCAAGAATGAATGTGGGATCTCATAAAACAAATCAAGCAAAACCATCCAGGGCTTCTAGAGGCCAAACCACCTCAACCCTCAACCAGTGATTCCACCTCGCGGTCGGACATTACTAACCATCACCAGATTGGTCTCTACCCAAGCTATCTAGGGCTCTAGAGCGTTTGTTCCAACCAGGGCTTCTAGGACTAATAACTCAACCCACAACTGTCATCAGGCTTCCAAAGTGTTTGTCCAACTAGGGCTTCCATGACTAGTAACTCAACCCGCCAAGGGATTCTAGAGCGTTTTCCCAACCACGGTTGTTACACAACATTTTTTCACTGTCCCTATACTCCCCATTCCACGATCCTGGAGGACCTCTACATTGACCCTCATGTGTTTTCCCATCATGAAGAAACTCCCATTATGTCCCTCTTCATGAGCAGAACATTTCCCTTTTGCATCATTTCCCAATAATCTTCCTTTTACCCCAGTTTACAAGACTGACACTAATGAACAATTCATCCCCCGTGCCAATTTGCAGAGTTTAACACTGGGACTAGCGCTGATCAACGCTACTGAGCCTTGTCTTAGTCACGCCGGTCCTCTAAATTTGGCAAGTTTTTAAATATGGAGTCAAAGCTTCCAGGTCTAGAAGCTTCGTAACAGAAGTTTGGTAGATGGTTGGGATGGATGGAGCTGAGGAAGTCAGTTTGGGCTCCTTTCCCCTATTAGGATGGAACAAATCCAAGAGATAAGGCCGTATCCCATGATAAGTGGAACCATATCCCCTCCATCCAAGTTATATAAACCCCTCCTTTTACAAGCTAAACTAGTTTCAGTCTTAGTATTTTTGGAGCTTGAACAACCAACAAGATATCATAGCTTGTAGCTTTTTAGTTTATGTTTGTGGAGGGAGAATAGTGTGTTTGGTTTGGTTTGAGACTAAAGGGAAGAAGCCTTAAAACTTCCATTGTTGGGGCTATCCATGAGATGCTTTTGGAGGTGAGGGAACCCGGATATGTCGGAGGAGACCAACAACGTCAAGGCATTGGTTGTAATCTCTTTCTGAACTTATATGAATACAACTATTGATTGACTTCCTACATTAAAGTGTTATCTTACATTTTATGGCTTAATGTTCCTTGACTTGTTAAGTAGGATGAATGCAATTTGTATGCTATCACATTTGTTTTTGTTGTTTGTTTGCTTGTTTAAGGTATTAGAAGGAAAGAAATGAAAAGTAACTGGAGTAATGAAGCAGGATCATCACCAAGCAGAATAACGTTCTAAGTGTAGACCCTCTTATTTGATTCTAGCTTAAGGAAGTTTTCCATAGATTGTTTGTTTGTGGCTAGACCCGCTCTCTCGGGCTAGAGGAATTGTCTTTGTCTGCATCGAGAATTTACCTACTCCACAAATTGGCGACCATACTGGGGAGCCAATCCTTCTGTTTGATTGATTGTCATTTTATGGTTTTGTGTGAATTTTTATAGTATCACCATTTCCCTTTAGTTTTCTCTGCTTTGCCTGGTTTATTGCTCTGAGTTTGAAATTTACAGTGTCAGGTTTGGTTTTGGCATTTGAAAAATTTTATATTTTTCTTGAATCCCTTGATCAACGCTCTTTTTGGCCAAATAGTCACATTGATCAGGCCTATCAGTGCTAGTTGTAGTCTGGTCAATTGTGCCGGTCGTGTCGATCAATGCTTGTTGTTAGATAGGAAGTTGCATGGATTGCTGTAGGTGAAGAACAGGGTTTCTCCTGGATAATAACCAGTGTGTCTTTCCCTCTTAATTTCTGCCTCTTAGCTTGTTTTTCCTGTGTTCTCCCTGACTGGAAAGCTTCATTGGCTTGGTTTGTGTGCTTGTTTGGTTTGCCTTCTTTTACTTGATTTTTTGAGTCTTTGGATGGTTTGTGGCCCTAGGGCATCTAGGTCATCATCCATTCAAATGTTTGTGTGATCAACAAGTCAAGTTTTTGGTTAGCTATTCCATGCATTTTTGTTTTTTAGTCCTTTTATCGCTTTGATTTCAATTAAACAAGTTTGAAAAGTTTCGTTTTTTCTTCTATTGATTAAGCGTCTCTTTTCGGGCATAGATTACATTGCTCGTCTTGTTCTTCATTGAATCGTTGCATCATTGGTTTGGAAGGAATTCTCTTTTCGTGCTTTCCATTTGATTGATGTTGATTGTTTTGAAATTTTTTCATTAAAGTGTTTGTGACAGATTCATGTTATCATTCCATTGAAAAATACATAATTCTAGTTTGCTGGATCAATATGTTACATTAGCTAGCATCATTAAAGACTGGAGTCGCATCATCATTTGTATTCGAAAAGAAATGAATTCTCTTTACTTTTAAAAGGACTAGTTGAAGTGCATTCGATAGGAAGATTCAATGCATTTTTGAGATTTATTAGTGAAAGATTTTATGCTTTGATTGTTGCATTGATTGTGTGTTCTCTATCTCTCAATTAGTCTTAACTTTCATTGAAGACAAAGATTTCTTTTCTCATACAGCTGCTTATAGGAGTTTTCAGATGACATCGATATGGCCTTGGAATTGAAACCTAATTCAAGATAAACCATTAAAATTTATTGAATTAACCTAAGGAAGCATTGAAACTTAATGCTCACATTTAGTGGTCTAGGAAAGAGATGTGTTCCGACGTCTTTAAACCTAGCAATTTTTGTTAACTTTAGACAATGCTAGTACGGACTTGTGCTCCCTATACCATCACGTATATAAAGGGAGACCCCACTAGGTTTGCAATCCCTTATCTGTAGGAAGCCAAGTCTGCCGCCTTGTAAACATGATACACCGATTACAACATTCGGGGAGATTACCTACCCGTACTTCTCAGTTCGCCGGGAGGTATTCTGCAGTTCATGGCTACCTAGTAATCCTTTATGCCTAGAGTACCCTGAGTAGTCATTTTTGATCTTTACTGACTATTTAAATTTGAAAATATCATTGAGCACTTGTCCTTTCGAGCTCGTTAACTCTGAAAGAGACTAGGGTCACCTTTCACCCTTTTCTCGACTCTTAAAATATGAAAAGGCAAAGTTTTGTTTCAGTGTATTAAAATTAACTACCCAAAAAATATTCCTAGTTAAAGTTATCTTCCTTAGTGATTCTTCAGGGTTGATTCCAATGGAAACATTTCCAAAATATACCAGTCAAGGGTTCCCCTCGGATGGGAATCCCAATGTTTTCCTTCTTTTGGAAATGTTGGTGCTCCTTATATGGCAACATTGTGCCTCCCTGCTTTAACCATTGGTTTACACATCTGGTTATTTTCAACCTTGGTGGTCCCAAGTGTCCCAACTTCTATCCAGTCATCTCCTTCATTTGAACCAGATCACGTTGATTCTAAGGTTGACCTCTCACCTTCTTCCCCTATTTCTTCATCTTCCTCTTCTACTTCGCCTAGTGAAAGTTTGAAATCCAGTAGCCAGGAGGCTAAGAAGAAGAAGAATAAGAAGACCAATAAGAAGAATTCGGATAAGAGAGAGACCAACCGTACAACTATTGCTCCAAATGCACTTCCCATCTACAAACCTTCCGATCCTCTGCGGAAGGTAAAATTCCCTTGCAAGCTATGTAAGGGTGATCATCTCCTTCGAGATTGTCCCGACATTCGCAGAGTCTTATAGGTATGGTCTCAAGGCCTGAATCGATCATCACCGTTGACCTCTAGAGATCATGTCGATGCTACACCTTTGGTCAGCAATGGTAAGAAGAAGGGAAAAGTTAAATTCCCCTATATGTTATGTGAAGGAGAGAATCTTCTTCACCTTTGTCCTCTTATGGATAAAGCTTCCAAAATTTTGGAAAACCTTACGACTCCTCAACCCCAACTTCCTGTTGGTTATCAGAGGCTTTCTTCTAACCCTCTCCTAGTTGGTAAGGAGATTAACTTGGATTCATCTCTTGCCCATCCTGCTCTTCTTGAGCATGACTCTCTTGTATCTATTCCCAACCAACCATTGGTTGAAAAGAGTGTTGACTTGGCTCCATCTTCAGTTGTTCATTCTGTTCCCGAAGAGAGTGGTGATCATACTGCTCATGTTCTTCTCGTTTTCTGAGATTCTCATGAATTGAAGAGTGTCCCTCCCGTCCCGGTTGTTCAGGAGATTCCTTCTCCGATTTCTGCAGAGCATGGGGGAAATCATATGATACCCCCACCAAGTAGTTCTATCGTTTCTTTTGATTGGAGTAAATTAACTTCTTTCCGCCTTCCATCTTATGTGCCTTTCTAGATCACAATACAAGCCTATAATATGGTAGTACAAGGCACTATATTAGATGAAGGCACATATATTAGCATCATGTCTTCTACTACTTGGCAAGCTTTGGGTTCCCCACATCTTGTGCCTGTCACCCAAAATCTGTTGGCTTTCAACGGAGGAACCAGTCAACCCTTAGGGATCTATTGACACGACGAATTTTCACTATGCCAACAAGGGGAACTAACTCGATCGTAGGCCCCAACTAGATCTGCTTTCATTTGGAATGGCTAGTTCCGACGGGTTTTAAAGGACCCCGTAAACTGTTATAGGTGTTGAAAGATTGCTCCCCGGAGGAAGACTTCCATTAAATCAACAAAAGAAACAACTAACCTATACGTATCAAATCCTATCTATATTGATTCTAACTACTTATGCTAGTCCTAACTATTCTAAATTATCCCGCAGGAGCATAATAAAAGAGATTGAACATCATACATAGATTCCAAGTCCGAATGAACCAATTACTGAATTCACAGATGAACAAGGCTGTATTAAAGCTTAATTGAAATCTAGTACTTTCTCATACAAGAATACACATTCCTGTTCCTACAAATAAACTTGCAACTGATGTTTAATATAGTTTCGAATTGGGGACCGCTCATGAGTTAACCATGGTAAAGAATTTCATTCAAATAACCAAGACTAGTCATAAGCTGTATCGTTATCAATATGCACAAAACAAAACACATTTATATTTATGCCAACAACAACACCCTAATTCTAAACACATCAACGAAGAGGAAAATAAATTTGAAAAAGGCTTCTTCTTGACCCAAACAATCTTTTTTATTATCACAATAAATCAAAAGTTGTTCTGCCCAAAAAAAAGTCCTCCCTCCATCTCCGGAGGTAATACTTATGCAGGAAGAAATTGACTCTTTGTATTCCCCTGACCCTCCATCTTCCTGGCTTATTCAATATACAAATTAAATATACGGATGTAGAACGGTCTGTCAAACTGCCGACACCTTGAGGTTACATTTGTTGGGGCGTTTTTGTTTGCTGGGGAAAATGAAAGGATGTCGATTAAGAGAGCGTGACTGCATGTCGTCTCTCTACACCTGTATGGAGCGGACGTTATTCCCTATCATTTCCTGAAGGAAATTGAAGACATTGTGCTCATCATCCCACATCTGGCATGCTTTAAGGTGTATCTGGAGGTAATGACATCTTGATGGATCGACGCTGTCATGAGTGCTTCCACTGAACACAGAGCATGCCTCCATCATGCACTACTAAGCTAACAACAAAATAAAATGAATCCTAACCTAATCAGGAGGTAACCACCATGTGGTGGCTACTGGAAGTATCTCTTAAGATGTTGGCCATTAACAGGGAGTTTTTCAGTTTCTCCCTGTAAAGTTTTCAATCTGTAAGTTCCCTGACCGATTTTTTCTTCAACTTGGAACGGGCCTAGCCATAAGTGTTGGAATTTTGTGTGCTTACCTTTTGGCTCACTCAGCTTGTCCCATTTCAAGACTAGCTCTCCTACTTGGTAATCTTTATCTCCTGCCAGATGACGGTCAAACCATCTCTTTACAATCATTTGGTGATTTCTAAATTTATTTCTGGCTTTATCTCTCAATTCCTCCAACCTCACCAGTTGGTTGATCCTTTTTTGAAGTAAGGCTGAAGGGGTCCCTCTCAAAGCTTGGGAGAGCTGTAAAGAGGGACGGGTAATGTTAGGAGGAAATATGGCTTCCTATCCATAGACGAGGAAGTATGGGGAGTTTCCTAATGCTACTTTTGGGGTGACCCTATTGGCCCAAAGGGCATTTGTTAGAGCGTTGTGCCAATTCCTCTGGTTGTTGACGATAGATTTACGGATTATGCAGATGAGGTTTTTTTGTTTGAGGACTCTGCAACTCCATTTCCCTGGGGGTAATAGTTTGATGCATACCTTATGAGAATTGATTTATCAATAGCAAATTTAGTCAATTTTAGTGATGAAAAGTAAGAAGCATTATCAAATATGAGCGCGTCAGGGATGCCAAACCTATTGATAATAAATTTCTCAATAAAAGATATTACCTCGTCTTCGTTAACCTTCTGAAGCGGGATGGCTTCAGTCCATTTGGTGAAGTAGTTGGTTGTTGTGAGTATATACTTATGTTGTTGTGAAGAGTTCGGAGTGATCTCACCTATGACATCTAGGCCCCATTGCTGCAATGGGCGATAGATCATAACGGGCCTGAGGGGAACGACTGGCTTTCATTCTCGTCCCGCGGCAGTTTGATATACATTGCATTTCCGAGCGTAGGCATGCGAGTCTCTGAACACTGTGGGCTGATAATATCCAGCTCTTAATATTTTGTGAGCAGTGGTCTCTCCTCCATAGTGACCACCTGCTGGGCTGTCATGCATTTCTTTCAAGACATAATCGACATCATCCTTTTCCAAGCACCTCAGCCAAACTCCATCATAATTTTTTTTGTATAATGTGTCATTGGCCAAGTGATACTAATTAGATTTCAATTTGAGTGCTCTCCTTCGTGATGCATCCATGTGCTCGGGACATGATCCCCGTGTTAAATAAAAGCGTATGTCGTAATATCACGACTCAGGGTCCAAAGGGACTTTCGATGCACTCACACATCAGCGTTTCATTAATCCATAGGGGCTCCTCCCCGAATTCTACTTGTGCATTCTGTATGCTTTGCGCTTCTGGTTCTTTGGACGCCCCTTCTTTATCTGCCAAGGCTTCTGCTGCAAGCTCACACAATCCCTGCCCTCGAACTATCTTCGCCTGCTTAATCTCGGGGTCGTATTCTTGAAGGGCAGTTATCCAATTCCTTCTTCATTCACCCATTTCTTTCTGTACGAAGAGGGCTCTTACAATAGGGTGGGGAACGATTACTTGAGTCTTGGCCTTTAATAAATAAGGACGGAAATGTTTTATGGCTTTAAAAACCACGAAACCTTGTTTCTCCACATCTAGGTAGTTCAGTTCTGCTCTCTGAAGATTAGAGCTCATATAAGAAATAGGGAATTCGTTGCCAACATCTTTTCTTTGGGTTAGGATTGCGGCATATGAAACATCAGAAGCGAAAGTGTACAAGAAGAATTCCTTGTCGAAATTGGGGTTGACCAACGCAGGAGCTTCTGCGATGGCCTCCTTAATTTGCTGAAACAATTTCTTAGCTTCATCACTCCACCTATACACAACGTATTTCTTCATCATTAGCTACATGGGACGCACTATTTCTGCGAAACCTAAAACGAATTTCCTAACGAAATTAATTTTCCCGAAGAAAGATTGCATTGCCTTTTTATTTGTAGGGGGTTGTATTCTCATGATGGTCTCTATTCTTTCAGGATCAATAACAATCCCTTCTTTAGAGAGGATATGACCTAGTAGTTTCCCTTCTGTAACTGTGAAGAAGCTCTTCTTGGGATTCAACAATATTCCGTATCTTTGGTATCTTTCGAAAATATTTTTCAGGTGACAAATATGATCCCTTTTGCGATACGAATACACAATAATGTCATCCATGTACACTACTACTGATCTATTAATTAATCCTCGGAAAGTTATGTCCATAGCTCTCTGAAATGTGGCGCTCGCATTAATAAGTATGAATGGCATTTTACGGTATGCGTAAGTGCCCCATTTAGTGTTGAAGGTTGTCTTAAGCTAATCTCCATTCGATACCAACACTTGATTATATCTTGAAAAACCATCCAATAGAGACAACATTTCAGACCTAGAAATGCACTGAAGAATGTGTTCCATAGAAGGGATTGGATAGTTATCCTTTTGCGATGCTTTATTTAGGTTTCTGAAATCGATACATAATTTGATGTCTCCATTTTTCTTTCTTACTAGCACGAGATTATCTACCCAATGGGTGTGCCTGACAGGAAAAATGATTTTGGTGTCCAGAATTTTGTTTAATTCTTTATTCACCAACGGTTCTAGCCTTGGATGCATCTTGTGAAGCTTTTGTTGGTATGGCCTAACATCCTTCTCCAACGGAATCACATGTTGCATAACGTTGGTATCGAAGGTTTTTAAGTTGCCATATGTCCATGCAAAGACGTCCTTGTACTCTTTAAACAACTTAACAAATGCAACCTTTTCTTGTGGAGAGCATCCCAAGCCCAAATTAACAATTTTTGGGTCTTCTTTGGTTCCAAGGTTGACCAATTCATACTTCATGGATGAGCTATGCGTTTTGCAGTTAGTCGGCTTCTTGAATTTATCATGCAGGTCATACAAGTGCTCCATCTTGACAACTAACTTGGGAATTATATTGGACTGATCTTTTTCCTCATCTTCACTCTCATTCATAAGCCTGTCATGCTCTTTTTCATCAATGAGTGCATTTTTGAATGTCTTCTCGCAATGCAGGAACTCAAGGATTTGCTTGTCACCTTCGAATACCTGCCAATTTGAGATGTTATCAGGTACAGATGGTCTGAAAATTAATTCAACATAATATTTATTCTTGTTTAATCTAAGGTCAAGCAAAAGTTTTGAAGCCATACTAGCCATCAGATCGACATCTTGGTTTTTCCCTCGAGGTATGTATGTGATATTAAAAGAATCAAAATTGTCAATTAAGCTCCATACCTCATGTTGGTATCTTACCAGGTGTGGCGAATTGCAGCGTATCCTTTTCCTTACCTGGTCCACAATTATCTGTGAGTCACCAAAAACTTTAAGATTTTTTACCTTCATATCAATGGATTTTTCAGACCCTACAGCAAGCCTTCGTATTCAGACGTGTTGTTGGTGCATGCAAACTCCAAATGGTTGGCCATTAGATGTTGGTTCCCTTGTGGGTCAATGAGAATGCTCCCAGCACCTGCACCTTCAAGCAGTTAGAGCCATCAAAGTAGAGTGTCCAGAAAATAGAATCTAATGTTACATTAAATCTACTGCTTCCTACGAAAGTGGTTATATCATCTACTATATTACAGGGTGGCTCATTAGTTGGACTATGGGGGAGAGCTTCCAACTGTGTGTTTGTCACAATTTCTTCAACTGTCTCTGCATGGAATTATCCAAAACAGGTTTCAACGCACAAACGTCGAAACTATAATTTCCAAGGATAGAGTTGGTAAAAATTATAGGTTCATTGGGGCCGTTTAGTTCCATCACCACATCATGTATCTTTCTCGATCAACTCTCAGCATATCACCTTTTCCCTTTTGAGGCAGCAAGAGATGGGACTAATCAGTTGAGAAATATCCATTCAGTTTTGCTGACCAGTCCTTACTAACCAGCATTCCATAAGCCTTGGGTATGTCGACTACCACTATGTCAATGACTTGTGTGTACTGTGGTTTGGTAGCCATCCGAATCAACACATCTTTTAATTCCCCAATTACTTTCACATTCGTTCTGTCCAAATGCATAATTCAAGTTCTAATTTTCTTGGGTATCGCATGAAGTCTTTTAGCAACAGCGTAAGGCATAACAATGGACGAGGCAACATAATCTACCAGGAAATTTTATATGTTCATGTTGAAGATTTCAAATGTGATCAGGAAAGGTGGAGTCATGGATTTTGATTTCCTTCCCATCATGGCTGCACTGACATCTTGGGGCGTTCGATTTATTTTTGATAGAGTGGCTTCCATGGCTGGTGGTGTTTGGGATGTGTTGGGGGTACTAGCGGGTCTGGATACCGAAGTTTTGATTTGACTACTTGGATTAGTGGGAGATTTTCAATTCCGTTCATTCATAGCTTTCAAAAGCAGATCCCTTTGTTGTGTTAACTTTAACAAATCGAAGTATGTGATATTAGCTCGAGATTTCTTAAGATCATCCACAATGTTGTAATCAGTGATATAAATAGGGTAGGGCAGAGTAAACATACCGATTTTTCCATTCTTAGGTGGGAGTTTACCATTTTGAGTCACCTTCGTTGCAGTCGGAGATGTATTATCTTTCTGTGGATAGTTCACAACTAGAGTACTCTTGGAATCATCACTAGGTCTACCCTTCTCAACAGGAACTTTAGGAGTGGATGCCTTCAAAGGGCGAACATCTTTCTTTGTCTAGTCTATAGGCTTCATCACACCCGCAAGTGGCCCTTTACTTCGTGTGTGGATTTCATTAGTGTGGATTTCTGTCGTACTACCTCCTTCGTCATCATCGTTCTCATTTGTATAGAAATCCTGCAGTACATTGATTTGAGATTCTTCGTCCAAGGGCTCTTCTACTTGGTATTCTTCCTCATTTTCTTGTTTTGGCTCCAGATCCACTATAGGTTCTTCTTTGTTAAGGAATGATCCGATAAGAGCCAGCTCTTCCATATTTAAGTTCCCTTCATTGGCTGGAATAGGCAACACAAGTTGACCATGAACACCTTCTGTCTTCTTACAATAGAAAGGTTTGAAGGATTTTCTATTGTTATAATCTCCTCCATTCCCATTTGTACTCTCTCCAGAATTCCTTTTCATATCGATGACTGTGTTTGTCAATTTATTAATGATTCGATGCAAACCTTCCACATCTATGGTGTCCCTTTCTTTGACCTCAGCCACTTTGTTATCACTCCCACTATTCTTCTTGGATGACTGAGAGGCTTTCTTTCCTTCGGTCGTATGATGACATGTCATGAGACTGATCATTTCATTCTCGACTTTTATTGCTTCATCGATAGTACCTTGTAAGGTTTGCGTGTTACTTCTCTTGACCCACATCGCAGTAGGGACATGGAGAGCAGTGATGTAGAATTCCATGAGCACCTCATCAGTAGGTCTAGTGTTCGCCGGGATTTTGTTTGGCTTCCATTTTTAAATGGGATAGTTCTAAAACTAAGGTCGCAGATGTTTTGTCATCGCCAAACTTGTCTAAAAAGGCCCGTTGAAAGGCACCCCATGAGGTGATCGACCCTATTCTCAAGCTAAAGTACCATGTGGAGGCCACACCAATTAGAGTAAAAGGGAATAAGCAACATACTACATCTTCATCGGCTACCCCTAACATGCACACAGCTAGGAAGAAAGAGTGAATATGGTTATCAGTAGTGTCTCCCCGCTGAGGGTCGAATTTAGGCAATACTCTTTCTGCATTCTTGGGTAAGGCATGGTGCTGCCCAGGTACCGCTATGACATCTTAAGCGAGCCAAGGAGGGAGTGCTCCTGGAGGAGGTGGGGGTTGATTCCCACTCGGAGGAGGCGGTAGAAGTGGATTCCCACCTAGAGGGGGAGATAGAGGCGGATTCCCACCTAGAGGGGGAATGTTAGCCATATTATGGATAGGGAGGTTCTAGTTGAATGTTTCTTTGAGGTGTTCTTTATTAGGATTTCCCAAATTGGGCCAGGAATTACCTTTAGAGAGTGGATCCTCAGGAATTTCTTCCGAAGGAGTGTCGATACTTTGCAAGGACTCTAGCACAATATCTTCAAGAGAAGGGGCTGCAGATGTCTCTTCATTTATGGGACATATGCTTGGCTTTCTTTTATTTGTCGGAGGTAAAGAGTGAAATATGGGGAGCTAAGAGAGAGAACGAGCATAAGCCCGAGTAAGTACTCTAATTGGTTGTTCCTGAGTGACTGGATACTCCCACAGTCTTTCTTCTTTGGGTGACCCAAACACGAGACTTAGAGGGATCTCTGCTTCTTCGAAATGAGGCTCTTCCAAATGAGCGGAATGATGTTTTTGATCTTTACGATCCATACATTATTATTTTCGTATCCATGCATGACATTTATAGATGAAATCATAAAAAGCTATGGATGACAGTTCATGCCCTCCTTCTAGCACCAATTTGTTGACACGGCGAATTTTCGCTATGCTAACAAGGGGAACTAACCTGATTGTAGGCCCCAATTAGATCTGCTTTCATTTGGAATGGCTAGTTCTGACAGGTTTTAAAGGACCACATAAACTATTATAGGTGTTGAAAGATTGCTCCCCGGAGGAAGACTTCCATTAAATCAACAAAAGAAACAACTAACCTATATGTATCAGATCCTATCTATACTGATTCTAAATACTTATGCTAGTCCTAACTATTCTAAACTATCCTGCAGGAGCATAATAAAAGAGATTAAACATCATACAAGAATGCACATTCCTGTTCCTACAAATAAACTTGCAACTGATGTTTAATATAGTTTCGAATCGGGGACCGCTCATGAGTTAACCATGGTAAAGAATTTCATTCAAATAACCACTACTACTCATAAGTTGTATTGTTATCAATATGCACAAAACAAAACACATTTATATTTATGCCAACAACAACACCCTGATTCTAACACATCAACAAAGAGGAAAATAAATATGAAAAAGGCTCCTTCTTGACCCAAACAGTCTTCTTTATTAGCACAATAAATCAAAAGCTGTTTTGCCTAAAAAAAGTCCTCCCTCCATCTCTGAAGGTAATACTTATGCAGGAAGAAACTGACTCTCTGTATCCCCCTGACCCTCCATCTTCCCGACTTATTCAATATACAAATTAAATATAAAGATATAGAACGGTCCGTTAAATTGCCGACACCTTGAGGCTATATTTGTTGGGGCGTTTTTATTTTCTGGGGAAAATGAAAGGATGTTGATTAAGAGAGCATGACTACGTGTCATCTCTCTGCACCTGTATGGAGTGGACGTTATTCCATATCATTTCCTGAAGGAAACTAAAGACGCTGCGCTCATCATCCCACATTTGGCATGATTTAAGGTGTATCTGGAGGTAATGACATCTTGATGGATCGACGCTATCATGAGTGCTTCCACTGAACATAGAGCGTGCCTCCATCATGCACTATGGCGGTTTGTATCCATTTCTTGTAGAGTATGTCTTTGCAATATTGACATCGGTGGCATAGAGGTTTCATATTGATATAAATCAAACTTATCCATTATCGGGTCCATTCGAACTCGCCTTTCTTCCCTTGATGCTCACCTACAAAAACAATTCATATTAGCTATGATTATGAGAGAATATGACAGACACACCCACAAGCAAACCTTGTCTTCAGTGAAAGTTTCTATTTAATCTCACAATGCAGAGCAATCGTAATTATTAAGCCACTGAACCTGGACCATTCATTTTATCAGATTTTCCTTTAAAAACTCGGACCACAACACTTTACCGGAATACATGGGAATACACAGGAAAACCCGCAGCCGAACCATAAGGCCGGACTTCAAACACTATACACCCAGACCTAAAATCATCGTTGGGTCCGCTCATCACATCACGCCTTATGTATAAGCCTTGGGCTCCGTCGATTGTGATTTACGATAGGCCAGACCCGAAATATATATGTGTTGCGGTTCATAATCCCGTCGGGTCCGCTCATTGCATCATGCCTTATGTATAAGCCTTGGGCTCCGCTGATTGCGATATGCGATAGATTGGACCAATATATATATATATATATATATATATATATATATATATATATATATATATATATATATATATATATATATATATATGCTACGGTTAATAATCCCCGTGGGTCCGCCATATCGCATCGCTCCTTATGCATAGGCCTGAACTCTGCCGATTGCGATTTGCAATTCGGGAAGCGGACCCAAAAAATATATGTGTTATGTTTGATAATCTCGGCGGGTCCGCCAATGTCGCAGAGCGCCTTATGTACAAGCCTTGGGCTCTGCCGATTGTGATATTCGATAGGCCGAACCCGAAAATATATATGTTGCGGTTAATGATCCCAGCGGGTCCGCCATATCGCGAAATGTTTGAAGTTTGGGCCTATATACTGGTTGAGAGCACTGATTGCGATATGTGATGTGATCGGGGACTTGATCGCATCGCAGTTATTCATGGGAGATGGACCTTTAGCCTTTGCCAATGCGAAAAGCGATGAAGGCATGCATCGAGAGATGTGTAAAGACTGAGGAAGTGCGAAAAGGGTAAGTTATGCATATTTGTATAGTATTTCTATTATCAAAGCGTTGATATAGAAATAAGGACGCGATAGAAGGTTTTGAGGGTTGAGTCTGCAACACCCATAGTAAAGAGTGGGGGTTGGTTATATGTGTGGGCATAGAGTACCATGAATGTTTATGAGGGTTGAGAAAAGTCCCGATGACAAAGCATGAATGAAGGGCTAGACTGGGTTATAAATGAATCATGCCGCATAGATTTATTCAAGGGTTCTTAACCATTAAGAATGGAAGATTTGATTTGGCACAGAGTTAAAATCCATGGGATAAAACAGATCATTCGGAGAAATGAAAGATCAAGCTTCTAGGGGACCCATTCAAATTTGCTACCAGAGCAGGTTTTAATAGGGTGGTGGTTGTGGCCACAACATGATCCTTCCAAAGTTCCCTATTACTTTGGGAGGAAAGACCATCTATATAGACGTGATGGTAGTCCAAGGTCCCTTAGATTTCAATATTCTCCTTGGACGCGACTATGTTTATGTCATGGGAGCTCTTGTTTCTTCACTTTTCCATGTGGTTTGTTTTCCGCATGAAGGGATAATTGTGACTATTGATCAACTGTCGTTCATTGGTCACCAGGCGCCTCCTTTGCAACCATCGTCCCCTATCGACTCTTGTTTGCAAGTAGTACCTTCCTCAGCACAGGTCAATTATTTGGCTACCCGTTCTGTCTCTGCATCTGCTGATAATCACACATATGCTATTGTACATTATGTACTGGGGGCATTGGAACCCAATTTGTCTTTGGTACTAAATGACATGTATTCCTCCCAGAGCATGGTTCTTCTATCTAGTGAAGACCTCTTGGGAGCCATATTCTCTTATGGGTCATGAATAAATGTCGTGAGGATATTTCCTTGTCTTGTGACAACCTCGTTAAAAAATGAAACAAGGAGCCATAAGGATGGTTCCTTGTCTTGTGACAACCTCGTTAAAAAATGAATAAAGGAGTGCGAACATAGTTCCTTGTCTTGTGTCAATATCGTTAAAAAATGAAACAAGGGTCTCGAGGATAGTTCTTTTACTATGTCAACCTCATTAAAAAATGAAACACCTCCCTTTTCCAAATCGAGTCTTTGATTAAGATCTTGTAAAATCCCAGTCGCGTCTTTCCTGGATCTCAAAAGTGAACCTTCATTCCATTCACCTAGTTGAATGAAATGAAGCTTGGAGGGCATGTACCTCGAATTGAGTCATTATGACAGGGGCATGCAAACTTATCTCAAGCATAGTTTTTCGTTTCAAGCTTGTGTAAACATGAAACTAAACCCAAGTAGAATTCTCCATGGTTCAAGCTTGTGTAAAAATGAACCCATGCCTGATTTACATCTCGTGATTGCCATTTTAATCACCTGATTTCTACTAGATGAGCCTTTTTTGTTTTATTCCATTGCCACCATATCTTTGGCCGATCATATGCTTTCACTTGGTTTTTTTTCCCTTTCTTGAGGAACCACAACAATGAGTGGTTTTGTTAGCCATCCTCTTAACCATTACATGTTTTGAGCAGCTCCACCATCACTGGAACCAGTTGCTACCCTTTATACCACTCGTTCCTACAGGATGAGTCACCTTTAAGCTCTTTTCTGACTGATAAAAGATGAAAAGATTACCGAGTATTTTTTCCCTTTTTGACTCGTTAAAGAGAATAAAAATGAGGGGTTTGCTTTCAACTCTTTTTCGACTCTTTAAACACAAAAATATCGCTGATCTCTTGTCATTTTGAACTCGTTAAAGGCTGCGAAACATCATTTACCCTGTATATGCTTACCCCTTTTTCGGGCTGGATAAACTATTTATGAAAAAGGTACTCCTTGACTGAAATGGTCAAGCGGTTCTCTCAAGTGTTATTTTCTACCTTTTCGGGATCGAGAGACACAAATGTGTGAAAAGGGACCATGAAGAGTTTTCTTTTCCATGTCTTTTTTAAACTCTCTAAACATGAAAAAGATACCGAGTTACACCTTTTTTGGACTCGTTAAAACATTAAACAACATTGGATTCGTCACCATGAAAAACATGAGCTTCTCCTTCCTAGGGCTCATTAATCTTAGTAGGTTAGATTCATCTGAAGGATGGACTTATATTACAAGCATATGCTATCCCCATCAAGCTTGTGTAAAAATAACTGGGGTACTCGCCAGAAATGGTGAGGGAAAATTGGAAGTATTTCATCAGTTATGCTCACTTGAGGTAGCCTGTCGCTCTTGAACATTGACACTCATCTGTTGTTCATGTTAGGTTTTGGGACATCCTCACTCTATCACTTTCCTCCCTGTGTTTTGGGTTATCCATTTTAAACCTCTCATATGATCTCTACCATGTCACCATGACCTTTGATCCTATGATTTCAAATGTTTCTGAAATTCGGAGTCGTGTCATCCACATGTATAAGAGAAGTCTTCCTACCTATACGTTGTCTGATCATATGTCACTGTCTTGGATTACTGTCATTCATTGTGTTTCCTATTTTGTGTCGATGATGAAGCATTCATTATGACCTTCCTTCGACAGCTCACTTCCTGTCAACTTCAGCTCATTATCCAGGAAGTTGATCTAGAAACTCCCTTCCAATACCTTAGAGTTTGCATGCCTCAATGGCAAGTTCTTCACACTTGACAACAGGTTCTCATCATTGGCATTAGATCGAGTAATTTCATAGGTGTTCGACTTCAGTTCCTTATTCACATTCCGTGGATAGCGCTTGTTAACGTTTCACATCATTGACCGGTAATCAAGCGAATTTCTAGCATGTTCGACTTCAATACACTTATTCACATGTTAGAATTTGTACTTTGATCGGGTCGTGTTGTAGCGCAAGACCCTGGGCTCAGATTACAAAAGTCCAAGTTGTAAGGCGATGTGACATGATCATGCTTATATACATGTTTCTTTCGGATGGATGGCTGCGACTATACCATGAGTTGTCATATGTGATCCTTCTCATTATTGGATGGTTGCGCCCATGCCTTGGATCCATTTACATGATCATTCCCTGGATGGCTGCATCCATACCACGATACATGTATCATTTTTTAGAGTTTTCAGTGATGTATATGTATCTATGCTTGCTTGTAGGTTTTCCAACGGCGGACTCCGATTCCCCACATCTACTTGTAAATAATTTCACCCCTCACTTGAGTTCAACCTTCACACTTTAGGGGGCATTTGTTACACAACATTTTTTCACTGTCCCTGTACTCCCCATTCCACGATCTCGGGGGACCTCTAGAGTGACCCTCATGCGTTTTCCCATTACGAAGAAACTCCCATTATGCCCCTCTTCATGAGAGAACATTTCCCTTTTGCATCATTTCCCAAGAATCTTCCTATTACCCCAGTTTACAAGACCGACGCTAATGACCAATTCATCCCCTCCACTGTTCTGCAGAGTTTAACACTGGGACTAGCACTGATAAACGCTACTAAGCCTTGTCTCAGTCATGCCAATCCTCTTTTGGAATTTTTTTTTAAATATGGAGTCGAAGATTCCAGGTCTAGAAACTTCGTACTGAAAGTCTGGTAGATGGTTGGGATGGATGGAGCCGAGGAAGTTAGTTTAGGATCCTTTCCCCTATTAGGATGGAACAAACCCAAGAGATAAGGCCTTCTCCCATGATAAGAGGAACCATCTCCCCTCCATCCAAGCTATATAAACCCCTCCTTTTACAAGCTAAACTAGTTTCAGTCTTAGTATTTTTGGAGCTTGAATAACCAACAAGATATCATAGCTTGTAGCCTTCTAGTTTATGTTTGTGGAGGGAGAGTAATGTGTTTGGTTTGGTTTGAGACTAAAGGGAATAAGCCTTAGAAATTCCATTGTTGGGGCTATCCATGAGATTCTAGCAGAAGTGTGGGAATTCGAATACGTCAGAGGAGACCAACAACGTCAAGGCATTGGTTGTAATCTCTTTCTAAACTTATATGAATATAACTATTGATTGATTTCCTACATTAAAGTGTTATCTGATGGCTTAATGTTCCTTGACCTGTTAAGTAGGCTGAATGCAATTTGTATGCTATCACATTTATTATTGTTGTCTGTTTGCTTGTTTCAGGTATTCAAAGGAAGGAAACGAAAAGTAGCTGGAGTAAGGAAGTAGGATCATCACCAAGTGGAATAGCATTCTAAGAGGTAGGCCCTCTTATTTGATTCTAGCTTAAGGAAGTTTTCCATAGATTGTTTGTTTGTGGCTGGACCCGCTCTCTTGGGCTAGAGGAATTGTCTTTGTTCGCATCGAGAATTTACCTACACCACAAAGGCTTCCAAGACTATTAACTCAACCCAAGATGTTAAAGGGCTTCGAGAGTGTTTGTCCAACCAAGGCTTCTAGGAACTATTAACTCAACCCATAGCCAAAGGCAAAAGAAAACCAACCAGAAAACAAAAGTAAAACCCACAACACCATGACTATCTAGGAAATGGAAAGGCTAGGAAAAACCACTGTCAATCTAGGCAATCCTCCATGCCAATGACATATCATAACCAAATAACCACATGCATATGCCATGCATGCCAAAACTAGCAAGGAAATCATACATGCAACTCGATACCTACAAGAAAAATCTAGTGCCACTGCTGATTCCGATGTCCTCTTGTGCTTTCCTACTTTTTCTTCGCCTTCTTTCTCCAAATCCCAAGTATTCCACACTCCTCCAAGAGTGCTGCAAGAAAACTCTAAGTGTCCAAGAATATGAGAGAGAGAGAATAGAATGAGAGCTCCAAAACTGAACTTACAAAAGTCTGAAAAAAGCTTGCGCAAAAATATTGCTAGCTGATCCTCAGAAGCCTTTTTATTAATGAGGCCTCTAATGTATTCAAATTTCAATTATTTTTCCTTCATTTTCCTCCTCACATGCAACCTATGACCTTCACCTTCCTTTTCACCTAATTTCCATCATTTTCATAAATAAAATGCCAAATAGTGCTTCTTTGCCTTTCCAAATCCTTTTCCATTTCCTTTTCCAATTTCCATAGCCATTAATAACCGAAGCGACACCCCACTAGGATGTTTTACTCACCATTCATCTTGGAATACATGTCCCATGACCATGGCCTTATATTTTTTTTACATGTATTTTTAACCAGGGTTGTTACAAAAGAGTGTGAAAAGGCCATTGGGGAAAGATTTGCTCTTGCAATGCAACTTTCTCACCTTCCCATTTATAGCACTAGAACTTGGAAGCACCTTGATTGTGCCAACCAAAGAACCCCTGTTTGAGGGGATGGTTGTAATCTATTCCTTAATGAGATGCATTTATTTTGATTTGACACTAAATTTAAAGAGACTTTGAATAACTTTGATGAAATCCTTACTCTGAATATTCTCTTAAAATTTTATGTTGAAAAAGGTGTTGAGAAATTTGAGGTCTTTGCAGACTCTCAAGTGGTTATTATTCAGATGAATAGCCAAAATAGAATGTCAAGTTTACTTTTAGGGTTCATATTTGAGGAAGCACAAAATTATTTTCCTGTGTGCAATCATATCCCATTTACACATGTTTTTAGAAATCTCGATACATAAGCGGGTAAGCAACGAAAGGAATGACTCATTTTGGATGTTGGCTTATGCTTATGCTCCTCGAAGAAATCAAATAACATAACTATCGTGCAAGAGATCTCCACATATGTATTTGGTTTAGAGGTATCATTTACTGTTCTTCATGATGTTTTAAGATTTTCATATATTTGCTTGGAGTTTGTAGATCTGGCACCTATCTAAACTTATAATACATTTTTATTATGTAGCAATTTGTGGCCCAGTTTGGGGTGAACATCTAGTGATGTTTTAGAAAATTATGGTATATTTTATTTATTTGAGTGGGTAGACCATCACATGATATGTTCCTAAAAATTCTATTTCATATGTGATTGATGAAACTTGTAAGATACTTTTGGATATTATTGCAATGCTATAAGCATTTACAAAATATAATGTATCTCTTCTTTTTTAATAGAACTACAACCAAATAAAATATGAAAAGTATATATACTGTATATTACATGATATAAAAGAATAAAAATCATTTCATAATTATTGATATCAAGATTAATATCTAGATCAAGGATAACATTAAAAGATAAAGATAAAGATGAAGATCGATGTCCAATGTGTTACATTTGTTTTTTCCTAGGGGGATGGGCATTCATGGAACGAATGGAGGAGGTCAACTAAAAGGAATGAAGGATGCAAAGCAAGTAATCATCATGATCATCCAAGTCAAATGTTTCTCAAGCACTCATACTTGATCAAATCTGTAATTCTGAATACAACTCTAACTCTAGGAATGATTCATTGTGTTGTAGAATAATTAATGGAGAAGTTATAAATATGATGGAAACCCTAAACCAAACTTGATTGTTTGAGATTCTAATTGGTGGTGGAATTCTAAATGTGATGAGAAACCTTAAACCAAACTTGACTATTTGAAATTCCTAATAGGGGATTTCCAAATTGTGTCAGCATCAACCTTACAACCATTGCAAGCTGAGAATTTGGCAGGATACTATCACCGTAATGAATTAGGGGGTTCTTGCCAGTAATGTTGGAGTAATTATGGAAAGAAGAAGAATATAGAAATATAACCCTAACCCTGTCTATTACTTGAAGGATGTAGGAAAATTGTTGTGTCCTATCATATAAAACAAAATTACAAAGTAAGTAGCCCTCATTGGCATAGATAGGTTAAGCCAACCAATACAATTTCAATCATAATCACTTAAACCCAAAACACTAGCAAACTACCTTGCAATCTGGAACCTTCACATAGTATGAAGAAACGAAAAGTATATTTTCAAGCTTTAAATATGTGTGAATGAGTTTCAACTCATTCATATTTGCCACACATAATTGACAACATTAGGATAGGGAAACCCTAGATTGACATTATTAATACCCTTAAAAAGGCCCATGACAATCCAATCTCATAAATTGGGAGTTAACATGACCGATCAAGCAGAGTAACAAAAAAGCATTTAATATTAAATCTGTTAGGAAACCAGCTCACAAAAGATAGAAAATATAGATCAACACCTTAGAATTTAGCATCTTCGAGGGGGCAACCTCCTTTACATTACAAAAATCAACAATTCTTGGATGATAAAAATGACTAAACCTCCCTTCTATATATAGGAGTCTAAGGGGTCATAATATAATCAAGCCGACATAACAGTAATAACATAAGGGCACAAAAATAACAATATTGGGTTTCTATGGGGCATACTAATAACAATATGGGGACAATAGGGGCACAATAATAACAATAAGGGATACAATGACAATAGCAATGGGGGAATCACTAGTATTATAGGGGCCTAACATGCCCCTCTCCTTCCAAAAAGCGTTGTCCTCAACGCTTGAGTAGTTCTAGATGCTTCTGTATAAAATTCTCATCTTCCCATGTGGAATATTCAGTGGATAAGTTCTTCCACTTGATGAGATACTCCGAAATTGATCGATTTCGTAGCTATCGAGTTCTTGTTTCTGTGACTGCTTTTAATTCCAATATGATTTTTCCTTCCTTTTCAAGTTCTAGAAATATTGTTTGAACTGGGAGCTTGTCACCTATAACCTTATTTAAACATGAAACATGGAAAACTGGGTGCACTCGGGAAGTTGCAGGAAGCTCCAATTTGTATGCCATAGTACCAATCTTTTGCAACAACTTGTACGAACCATAATACTTTGGTGATAATTTATCATCCTTCTTATCTTTCTTGAGGGAAATTTGTTTATATGGTTGTAGTCGTAGGAATACCCAGTCACCTACATCAAAACTTCTTTCACTGTGATGTTGATCTGCCTGTTGTTTCATTCTATTCTGCACCAACGTGAGGTTATCCTTTAAGAGTTGGAGAACTTGTTGTCGATGCTCGATGTGATGTTCCATTGCTTGAAACTTAGAATTTTCTCTTAAATATGATGTGATGGATGGTAGATGATATCCATAAAGTGCCATAAATGGGGTCATTTTTGCTGCAGTATGGAAGGAAGTGTTATACCACCATTCAGCCAGAGGCAACTATTTGACCCATTGTGTCTGTTTATCAGATACAAAGCAATGAAGATATCCTTCCAAACATTTGTTTAGTATCTCAGTTTTCCCATCAGATTGAGGATGATAAGATGAGATATGAGCTAACTGAGTACCAAGGTAAGAAAATAATTTTGTCCAAAAATTTCCAGTGAAAATGGGATCTCTGTCGCTTACAATAATCTTTGGGTTTCCATGTAGCTTTTGAATTTTTTCCATAAATACAGTAGAAACTGTACTGGATTTAAATGGATGTGATAATGAACAAAAGTGTGCATACTTGGTAACTCTGTCAACTACCACCATGATGACACTCTTTCCCTCGGATTTGGGTAAACCTGTGATAAAATCCATTGAAACCTCCTCCCAACATTGACTTGGAATGGATAAAGGTTGTAATAGACCTGGGGTCTTAATTGTTTCAACTTTATTTTGTTGGAAAACCAAACATTCTGCCACAAAATTTTGAATATCTGATTTAAGGCCATCCCAAAACAATTCCTTCTTAACCCTGTTGTAAGTTTTTAAAAATCTCGAGTGCCCTCCTAAGGGAGAAGTGTGCAATTCCATAAGAATATTTTGTTTGAGTTGGGAATTCTTACATAGGTATAAGCGATCTTTGTACCATAACGAATCATTTTTCCAGCTAAATGTATCAGATGTACTGGGATCTTGTTGTAACTTTCGAATGAGTTCCCACACTTATTTGTCATTCTTCCATTCCTCCCTTGCTTCATTTATCCAATCTAGTTGGATAATAGAAATGGCGAACAACAATGCTTCCACATCCTTATCCTTTCTTGAGAGTGCATTTTCCACAACATTTTGCTTCCATTTTTTGTAGATGATTTCAAAGTCATAACCCAACATCTTTGTGACCCATTTTTGTTTCTCTTCAGAGGATAATCTTTTTTCTAAAAAGTATTTAAGACTATCATGATCCGTTTTTACCTTGAAGTGTCTTCCCATTAGGTAGGGTCACCATTTCTTAAGTGCATGTAGTATTGCCAACATTTCCTTCTCATAAATAGCTTTGTGTAAATACTTTCCCTTGATTGGATGACTTTCGAAAGCAATGGGTCTTTCATCTTGCATTAAAACAACATCAATTCCATTTCCTGAAGCATCACATTCCACAATAAAGGTTTTTGTGAAGTCCAGCGTAGCTAAGACCGGTGCTTGGCACATTGCCTCTTTAAGATGTTCGAAGGCCTTTGTTGCTTCTGGAGTCCATGAAAATGCATCTTTCTTCAATAATGTTGTTAGAGGTGCTGCTATTCTTCCATAATTCTTAACAAACTTGCGATAATACCCTATCAACCCGAGAAATCCTCGTAGATGCTTTATGGATGTGGGGATTTTCCATTCCTTAATGACTTTAATTTTGCTAGGGTCTACCTTAACACCTTCATGAGATACAATATGACCCAGATATTCCAGCTCTTGTACTCCAAAGGAACATTTGGAGCTTTTTGCATATAATTGTTTCTCCTCCAATAGTTTGAGCACCCTATCAACACGTTCAACATGATCCTTCCAAGACTTGCTAGTAGATTAGTATATCATCAAAAAATAATAACACAAATTTTCTAAGGAAGGGTTTGAAAATGGAATTCATCAAACCTTGAAATGTAGAAGGTGCATTGGTGAGGCCAAAAGGCATGACCAAAAATTCATAATGACCCTCATGAGTTCTAAATGCTGTTTTCATAATGTCTTCAGTCTTCATTATGATTTGATGATATCCTAAATGAAGATTCAACTTGGTGAAGTAAATTGATCCATGCAATTGATCCAATAATTCATCAATGACAGGGATGGGAAATTTATCTTTAATAGTGAGCTTGTTGAGCTCCCTATAATCCGGACACATGCGCCATGATCCATCCTTCTTGTGCACCAATACTACTAGAGCAGAGAAAGAACTTTGACTAGGTTGAATTATACCAGCATCTAACATTTCTGCAACCATACATTCAATTTCACTCTTTTGGGCATAGGGATATCTGTATGGCCTGATGTTTGGAGGAACACTTCTTGGAATCAAATGAATAGAATGATCATGGTCATGAATAGGTGGTAGACCTTTGGGAGTCTCAAATACCTTGGAATGATTGTCCAAGACTTTTTGGAGATCTGGAGAAATAAATGATTTCAATGTGGGAACCTCTAGCGGACATAATTGTGCAATTAAACCTCATTGTTCCTTCTTTAGAAGCTTTGTCATACCGTTAGAGCTGATTATCTTTCCTGGTTTCCCTGCAATACCCCTTAATTCAACTTCCTTTCCTTCCGCACAAACTTTCATGAAAAGTTCTTGAAAATTAAAAGCTATTGTACCCAAGGATTGTAGCCATTGGACTCCTAGTACAACATCAGCACCACCCATTGGAATGGAAAGCATTGGGATATTCAATACATATTCTCCCATGGATAGCTTGATATTATGGCACTTTCCAGAGAAATTTATGGTTCCTCCAATTGAAACCATCAATTGACACTCTGGTGCTGGGTATAGGAAGCAATTCAATTCCTTGGCTATCTTACAATGAATAAAATTATGGGTACTGCTTGAATCAATCAACACTATTACATTTTTCTTCTTGATATGTCCTTCTATCTTGATAGTTTAAGGAGTGGTAATTCCAGCCAATGCATTACAAGATATGGTTGGATTCATTTCTTCTTTCTCTAGGGTTTGTTCCTGGTGTATATCCTCTTCTTTTGACATTTCTTGTTCATTTTCTTCCTCCTCTTCACAATCTATGTAGAATAATTTCTTCTCAGCACACTTATGACCTTTAGTGTATTTGCTATCACAATTGTAACAAAGCCCTTTTGCTATTTTTTCTTCCAATTGTTGTGGTGTCAACCTTTTTGGTTGTGGAAGGCTAGGGGAAACAACACTTCTATGTTTATAGTTGTGAGTGGTAGGCTTCCTGGTTTCCATAATTTTTCTTTCCATTTTTCTTGCCAACCTGAATGCCTTCTCCAATGAATCAGGTTCCCAGAGGAGAACCTCATGTTGGATGTTACCCTTTAAAGTCCCTATGAACACATCAATCTTATGCTCCTCTGGAATATCTTTTACCCTTATATTCAATTTTTGAAAGTCCTCAATGTGCTCCATCATTGAACCCTTTTGTTTGAGATTTATCAATTGGTTAAAAAAGGCGTTGCTTTTTGTATCCACATAATGTGCTATCATTTCTTCTGTAAAAATTACCCAAGTGACAATTTGTTTATGAGAGCAAAGCCATCGATACCATACAAACTGATTTGGTTCCAAATATAAAGTTGCAATATGTACCTTTTGTATGTTTTGCACATTATGGAGATCAAAAAATTGCTCCATTTGTAGTATCCATGTTCTGGGATCCTTGCCATCAAACTTCCTCATATTGATTTTTGGAACATGGTGGGTCTTCAATCCAACATTAGAGTCTATGAAATCATGATTAAAATTTCTTTTGTTCTCATCATGAGTTTCCTTTACTACCCTTTCACCACTAGTGACCATTTCTTGTAGCAACTTATTCAAATTTATGTTCAATTCTTCCATCTTATTGTCCATGCCATTCATCTTAGCGTCCATGCCATTCATCTTGGCTTCCATGCCATCCATCTTAGCTTCCATCTTAACTTGCATTACATTCATATTAGCTTCCACACCATTCATCTTGGCTTCATTTACCTTTAGCGAGAGTGAAATTTGTTGTACTTGGTCTTGTAATTTTGATAAATCATGTTGCATTTCTTCCTCTGCTTCACGAGTCATGCTAGAGCTTTCAGGTTGCTTACTAGGTGTTTCCATTTTCTTTCTTCGGGGAATTAATTAATGCTAATAATTCTTCACTATTCCCTTTGAATTCCTTCAAACTAATCTTTCAAACCAATCTTTCAAACCAATCTTATGCAAAATTAAAAAAAAACTACACACCTTTTTTTTCACTTTGTAAGAGCTCGATATTGAATCTGTTGTATCTCTGTAACTGCGGAACTCGAATATCTGAAATCTCGTTCTGTGGTATCCTTTTGAGTCCTCTTTCTAACCCCAAAAGTCTGACAAATATTGGATTCTCCAAGGAAGAGTTATGCCAAATCTCCCACGGTGACCTGATTATAAAATAGTTCAGTAGAGAAAACTTGTACGATGTGCCACGTGTCACTGTTTCAAATTTAGTACCTAAAACTGATATACAGAAAACTACAGGCCATCCTCTTTCTGAAACTTCTTACGAAATTTCAATCTGATGCTCAAAACAAAAGTTATGATGATTTTCCCTAGGTCACCTGTTTGGAATGTAATTCAGGAGTCTGCAAAAACCCTAACTTCCTCAGATCATATCTCCACAAATATAGTGAGACAAGCTTTGAAATTTGGACCGAAAGTTTAGAACGATTTCGGCTCAAATGGGTTTTTTTGTAGCTTCTGAAACGTTGCAGAAAAAAAGTTATAGCGAAAATGCCACGATGACCTGTTTGGAGCAGCGAAACCCTAGAATCCAAAGCTCTGATACCAAATGTTAGGAAACCAGCTCACAAAAAGATAGAAAAGATAGATCAATGCCTTAGAATTTAGTGTCTTCGAGGGGGCAACCTCCTTTACATTCCACAAATGAACAATTCTTGGATGATAAAAATTACTTAACCTCCCTTCTATATATAGGAGTTTCAGGGGTCATAATATAATCAAGCCGACATAACAGTAATAACATACGGGGACAAAAATAACAATAGTGGGTTTCTATGGGGCATACTAATAAAAATATGCAGACAATAGGGCACAATAATAACAATAAGGAATACAATGATAATAGTAATGGGGGAATCACTAGTATTATAGGGGCCTAAAGAAAATCAAAATATATGTTTCAACCCTCCCAATGCATATGTCAATATTCAAGTGAGTATTTTCTACACACATGCCATAGACTCTAATAGTTTCCTTCTAACATCTGGTACAAGTTCAATGGGAAATGGGTGGTAATTATTTTCTGTAGGAAATCATATAAGCTTGACCCAAGCTTCTCAAAAACTTGTTTTTACATCCATCCACAACCTTAAAAATAGACACTAACAACCAAATACGAAATGCAGAGTACTCAACATTTGTGAAACAAAAAAAGAATGAAGATATAAGTTGCTACAAAATATTGATGATGCAAGTGTGATTCTGATAATAAAACCATTCCCACATCTACACAAAACTGTTTGGGGAGATGGGGAGATGGAATACATCTCAAACAACCATTTACAAGTACTACATGTATATTTTGAATCAAAAAATTATCCAGGAACGTTGGGTCACATGCCCAACATTCCCATCTATTAAATTCCACATGTAAAAATAACACATGCATAGTAAATAATCATAACAGATACTTCCTCACACTATGTGCTATTTCTGTCATATTTAGAAACTTCATGAAGGACATCAACTTCAATCATTACTACCTCTTGGTACATTTTTAAGCCACAAATGATTTTGATAGCTACAAGATCCTTTGATTTTCGGTCCCAATGCTCCAAAACTTTCCCAAACGTACCTACAAATATTGGCCATACTCCCATCAAAACAAAATTCATCGGATACATGATCTATAACAAGAAAAATCCAACACGTAATGTTTCCTAGATCCTTATCTTGCCCCATTTTACTGATGATTTTATCTGCAGAGCATAGAGCAGAAGACATATGAGCATAATATTGCAATGCTATAAGCATTTACAAAATATAATGTCTCTCTTCCTTTTGAATAGAACTACTACCCAAAAAAATATGAAAACTGTATATAATGTATATTACACGATATAAAAGAATAAAAATTATTTCAAACTTATTGATATCAATATTAATACATAGATGAAGGCTAACATTAAAATATAAAGATAAAGATGAAGATCAATGTTTAGTGTGTTGCATTTGCTTTTTCCTATAGGGATGGGAATTCATGGAATGAATGGAGGAGGTCAACTGAAAGGAATGAAGGACACAAAGCAAGTAATCATCATTATCATCCAAGTCAAATGTTGCTCAAACACTCATACATACGTGACCAAATTTACAATTATGACTGCAACTCTAACTCTAGGAATGATCCATCGTCTTGCAGAATAATTAGTTGAGAAGTTGTAAATATGATCGAAACCCTAAACCAAACTTGATTGTTTGAGATTCTAATTGGTGGAGAAATTCTAAATATGGCGAGAAAAATTAAACCAAACTTGACTATTTTAAATTCCTAATAGGGGATTTCCAAATTGTGTCAGAATCAACCTTTCGACCATTGCATGCTGAGAATTTGGCAGGATACTATCACCCTAACGAATTAGGGGGTTCTTGCTAGTAATGTTGGAGTAATTATGGAAAGAAGAAGAATATAGAAATATAACCCTAACTCTGTATATTGTGTGAAGGATGTAGGAAAATTGTTGTTGCCTATCATATAAACCAATATTATAAATTAAGTATCCCTCATTGACATAGATAGGTTAAGCCAACCAATACAATTCCAATCATAATCACTTAAACACAAAACACAAAACACAAAACACTAGAAAACTGTCTTGCAATCTGGAACCTTCACACAGTCTGAAGAAACGAAAAGTATATTTTCAGGCTTTAAGTCTATTTGAACAGTTTCAACTCATGCATATCTACCACACACAATTGACAACATTAGGATAAGGAAACCCTAGATTGAAATTATTAATACCCTTAAAAACGCCCATGACAATCCAATCTCATAAATTGGGAGTTAACATAACCGATGAAGCAGAGTTGCAGACAAACATTTAATATAAAATCAAAATATTTCAACCCCCCAATGCATATGTCAAGATTCAAGTGAGTATTTTCTACATACATGCCATAAACTTTGATATTTTCCTTCCACCAGCTCGTACAAGTTCAATGGGAAATGGGTGGTAATTTTTATTTTATTTTTTCATAGGAAATCATGTAAGCTTGGCCCAAGATTCTCTAAAACTTCTTTTCACCTCCATCCACAACCTTGAAAATATGCAATAACAACCAAATACGAAATGCGGAGAACTCAATCTTTATGAAAATAAAAATAAAAAATGAAGATATAAGTTGCTACAAAATTCTGATGATGCAAGTGTGATTCTGATATTCAGACCATTCCCTCATCCCCACACAACTGTATGGAGAGATGTCATACATCTCATACAACCATTTACAAGTACTACATGTATATTTTGAATAAAAAAATTATCCATGGGTGTTAGGCCACATGCCCAACATGCCCATCTATTAAATTCTACATGTAAAAATAACGCATGCAAAGTAAAACATCAAAACAAATACTTCTTCACATTATGTGTTATTTCTGTCATATTTAGAAACTTCACGAAGGAAATCAACTTGAAGCATTGTTACCTCTTGGTACTTTTTTAAGCCATGAATTATTTTGATAGCTATGAGATCCTTTGATTTTCATTCCCAACGCTCCAAAACTTGCCCAAATGTACCTACAAATATTGGCCATACTCTCATTAAAATAAAATTGATCGAAACATCATATATAACAAGAAAAATACAACATACAATGTCTCGTAGATCCTTACCTTGCCCCATTTTACTGATTATTTTATCTATAGAGCATAGAGCAGAAGACATATGAGCAAAACACATCAAGGAAATGGATTATTTGTAAACTAGGTTGTGGTATCAAACAATAAACCTAAAAACGCTCGCTGAGATCCCATACTAACATTCAGGAAAAAACCATTAGAGATCAAATAAATAACTGTGAGGCGAAATATTTGTTATGACATTGAGGTATCAAATTCTCTCCAAGTACACACATGTAATGACCATCCTTGTCATCACTACACCATGGTGGGGAGGCATTGTGGGAGATCCCTACCTTAAATTTCATAGTTGAAGATGAAGGCCAACTATGATCTGAGGATGAAATGGAAGGTTCCGCCCTTGCTGATAAAGTGAATTTGACTTCCCCTTCTCTGTTTTTATTCCCGTTACCAACATATTGCATAGTAAATACTTGCAACTATTGGGCCTACACATAAACATTCATTTATACAAAAACCTCTAACTATGTTTATTATTATGAAACCATAAATCTATATGTACAAGAAAATTAAAAAAATGTCACTACAATCTGAAGGTCGGGAGGAATCTCTGTGCTCTGAGTGTTATAGCATAGATCTATGAGGAAAATGGATAGACGAATTTCAAAAACTAAAACCAACTTGAATATGAGAAGGGGGTACATCCCATGATGACATTATCTTCCGACTATTCCTCATAACTATGTTTATTATTATGAAATGCTAAATTTGAATGTACAAGGAAAATTGACAAAATCTCACAACAATCTAAAGGGAAAGAGGAATCCCCATGCTCTGAGTGTTATAACATAGATCTATGGAGAAAATGGTTGTGATGGATTCCTAAAACTAAAACCAACCTGAATATGACAAGGGGTTATGTCCCACTACGACATTAGCTTCCTGCGCTTTCTCATATTTTCGTCAAACAAACATATGTTGGGTGTGGAGCTTAATTATCTTCCTTATTCATAGGTATCGCTGCGTTGGACCCTAGTTCCTAATGGGGCAGAAACGCCGCTCGTTTAGCCGCTGTCAGGGGGATCTAGGAGGGGCTTCCAACGATTTTATGAGCCCTCCCCTGGCAGGGGTTCGTGGGTAACACCCCTGAAGCTAAAAATAGATGTAAAATTGCCTTGTAAAATATTGTAATTTCATAGTCAATTTGGGTCGTTCATTAGGAAGATGATATGATGGTAGAAGTTATGTTTAATTTAGGGTTTTTTTCCCTAGAGAGAAACCCCTCGATTTTTATGAGGGAATTGTATTGCGGCTGTATATATGCATATTCTGAGCGAGAAAGATAGAGGAGACTGTGTGAGAGTGAAGGGAAAATTACATCGGATCTCCTTTAGGTTGTATCTCTTCATTTTGCTGGATAATATAAAAGGAAGGAATGTTTGTTTCTCTATGGACGTAGCCAAAATTGGGTGAACCACATATATCTGTGTCTCTCTTGTTTTATGTGTTTTCTTTGTTTGTGTTTTTGCAATATTTTATGTGTTTCATTGCTTTGTAATATATAATTTTCTAACAACTGGTATCAGAACCAGAGGTCTATTTGCTTGATAAAATTACAGGAGAGAAGGATAACTTCCTGGCTCAAGTGGGAGCAATGGCAAAAGATGGTAGGTTTAGGGTCAAGAAATTTAACGGCCAAAAATACCATCTATGGAGATGCAGATGGAAGATTATTTGTATAAGAAAGGTATGTACCTACCATTGAGCAAACAAACATAGAATTCGACGAATATGACAAACACAGAATGGGAGATTCTCAACATAAAGGTACTTGGAACAATACGGTTGTGCCTAGCAACATTGGTGACCTTTAATATTTCAAAGGAAACGACAACAGAGGGTTTAATGATAAAATTGGCTAAAATATATGAAAAACCATCGTCCTTAAACAAGGTATTTCTTATGAAGCATTTATTTAATATGAAGATGTCAGCAGATGAATCTGTTGCTGATCATTTAAATGAATTTAATACGGTTACCAGTTAGTTAAGTTCTATAGGGGTAAATTTTGATTATGAAGTTAGGGCTCTATTATTTTTGTGCTCATTACCGGAAAGTTGGAATGTCTTAGTTATGGCCATTAGTAACTTTGTCTTTGGATCTAGTACTTTAAAGTTTGATAATGTTGTCGGTGCCATCCTTAGCGAGGAAATGCGACAAAAATTCTTTGGTGAGACATTAGGTAATGCATTGACTACAAAGACTAGGGAAGAAAAATGGAAAAAGGAAAGAGCCCAGGATATCACAGTAAGTCAAGGAAAGGCATATCCATGTCCAGATTGGGGATAGTATGTTGGAAATGCGGGAAGAAAGGACACCTGAAGAAAGACTGTAAGTCTTGGAAGGGAAAAGAAGGAGACACACACCAATAAAACAATCATGAAGCTAATGTGATAGGTGATGCGTTGCAATATGCTTTGATTCTTTCATTAGAAAATATTATTTATCACTGAGTGGTAAATTCAGAGGCCTCATTCCATGCCAACCCTGATAGGAAACATTTTCATGATTATGTTCAAGGTGATTTTGGACAAGTTAATTTGGGTGATGATAAATCCTATAAAATCATTGGAATGGGTAATTTTTTCACAAAATAGTAGAAAGGAAACCAATGGCTATTGAAGGAGGTAAGGCATGTTCCAGATCTGAAAAGAAATCTAATTTTTTGGAGGTGAAGGCTGTGTAACTAATTTTACAGATAAAACCTGGAAGGTCATTAAAGGAGCCCTGGTAATATCCAAAACGAAAAAATGTTGGTACATTGTATTTATGTAGTGGTATTTCTAATTTTGTTAATTCTTTAACCTCCACAGGAGTAGATACAACATTGTGGCATCATAGGACTGGGCACATGAGTAAGAAGGGGACGCAAATACTCCACTCAAGAAATTTGTTGCCAGGTTTGAAGCATGTTGATTTGGATTTCTGTGATAATTGTGTTTATGGAAAACAGAAAAGAGTTAGATTTATTAGAGTTGGGAAAGAAAAGAAGAGTGAAAAATTAGAGCTTGTGCATACATATGTATGGGGACTTGCTCAAGTATCATCTCTTAGTGGCTCTTATTATTATGTTACTTTTATTGATGATGCAACCAGAAAACCTTGGATTTATTGTATTTGAAATAAATCTGATGTATTTTATACTTTCAAGAATGGAAAGCTTTGGTTGAGAATGAGATAAGAAAGAAGTTGAAGTGTCTCAGATCAGATAATGGAGGTGAATACTGCAACAAAGAGTTTGATAAGTATTATTCAGAGCATGGAATCTGCAGAGAGAAGAAAGTTCTAGGAACACCACAACAAAATGGTCTGTTAGAAAGGATGAACAAGACAATCAATGGAGCGTGCAAGGTGCATGAGATTGCATGCAGGATTTCCTTTATAATTTTGGGCAAATGCTGTAGATACTAATGTTTATCTAATAAATAAAGGGTCTTCAAGTTCCTTGGATGGTGGTATTCTAGAGGAGGCATGGATAAGTAAAAAGGTAAACTACTCATTTTTAAAGACTTTCAGTTGTGAAGCCTTTGTCCACATTTATAAAGAAAATAAAACAAAGCTTGAGGAAAAATCAAAGAAATGTACCTTTATTAGATATGGTGTTAATGATTTTGGTTATCATTTATATGATTATGAAAATCACTGTTGAGGCACTTTACTTACCTATCATTTAATTGTCAACCTGTGGGTTTCGTAAAACTTGTGAAGTGTGCGTGCATTGTATATGCTAGAAATTAACTTTAAACTTAGATCAATCTAACTACAAAACCAAATAACGACAAACCAAATTCACCTATTCTAATTCAACACTCAATTCAAAAGAAATTATAGTACAATTATAGTACATCATGCGGAATTGAAATTACATGAAATGAAATCTACTCTAAGGGATCATGTGTGCATTATCAAATCAGGATCCTATGAAATGAATAATCAAAACCACATGACATGAAATGAAAGTAAAAACAATCATTCTTAACCTCTCACACAGGAAAAGATATGAAAGCAAATAAAAACAATTGCTCTTAAATTCAAGATAGGAAAGCAAATAAAAATAATTGCTCTTAACCTTTAGGTAGGAAAGAAAATAAAAACAATCACTCTTAACCTCTCACACAGGAAAAGGTATGAAAGAAAATGAACGATCACTCTTAACCTCTCACATAGGAAAAGATATGAAAGCAATAAATCTTAATCTATGAAAGCAATAAATCTTAATCTATGAAAAACAATAAATCTCACACATTATAGGTGGCTAATCCAAAAGCATGAGAGATGGCAAGCTAAGAGGCTCCGAGTGAAAGCATTACCAATCAAGGTGAACATCACTCATGAGCATGGTGCTAAATCTAAATTCCATTCAAAACAAAAGTAATCTTAACTTTCCACTTGAGTATCTCCAACTTTACACAGGATAAGGCTCTCCTATTTATACAAAAACATAAGAAGCTACCTCATTAATGGAGGTCCATTATTCTCTCCCTAGATCCCTAGAAAATCTCATAGAGTTACAACTCAAATAGATAATGATGAGACACATATCGTCTTTGACCTTTATCCTAATATTCTTCCATATCTTGAAGGGAATTCGAATTTGAGCATTGGAGGCCACATAAGGGTGCCTTGGAAGCTTCCAAATGACCTACACATGTCATGAAACTCAAGCCATTTTTAAGTATTAGCAAGTATATGTCATTTTTCTAAGTTTTAACCGTAAAGTCAATTAAAATACTAGAAATCATTATCTTTTGGAAAACACAAAGGTAACCCATATAATTATAAAAATGGAGGCTAATGAAGGGTTATATGGCCATGGAGTTATGGCATGTGAGTGAAATGGTGGCGATAAAGGTGAAAGTGGATTATATTTTGAATACATTTTGGAGGCTCTACATACCCCCCAACTGACATTATTGCATGTCCTCATGCAATCTACTGCATTTTTTAATCATGGTTTGCTTTTGAATGAGATTGGCTTATATCATATGTCCTTAAACTTTGAATTTGACAATTTCATTTCTTTTTGCAAAGTATTCCTTGTCATACATTGAATTGCAACATGTTTGGTTGGTTCTTGTGTAAAGACCAAATTTTAATTGGTATTGGTTCTTGTGTTTCAACACCTTGTTTCTTTTTGTTGCAGCAAGATTCATTGAACATATTTAAGAATGCATATTTAAATCAAACATATAATATGCTCATCATTTAGGCTTTATTTGCAAATCACATAACTTTTGAACCATAATGCAATCATAATTGATTAGGACAAGTATGTTAGGATGAAATGAAGTGATATGGATGTGATAATAAATGGATGTCCCTTCCCCCCCCTCAACTAAAGGTGTTTACGGTTTTTTTTTCAAATGAGAAAGGAAATATGGTGAAGTATTTTCCAAAAATTATAATTTCAGTATTCAAGGAATTCTATGATTAAAATCTAGAAAAGAACATACCTTTACTTACCTAGGAAGTGGACAAACTGTGCATATGTAGAGAAGTTGTAGTTGCTATTGGATCATGGAATAGAATGTGTAATTTTATTTTCTTCTTGTTTGCATAAATGGTGGATGAGGTGGTGAAAGTGGATTCTTTATTTCTGCTGTTAAATCTGTCGTATCTGTTGCAAAATGCTGAAATGATATAGTCTTCACCTGCTACAAACCCGATGGTACAATTCTAACCATGCGAATGAATGTGTTGTTGTTGAGCATGAAGAGAAGTCATTGGATTACCAACCATTGATGAATGTCGTTAACCAATGTGAGGAAAACTCGCCATTAATGTCAACGAGTACCAAGGTACCTAAGTACATCTTGCAACGTGCAAATAGATGAGTTGATGTCAAGCCACTTGCAAGATATAACGATCAAGGGACATTGATGTATTCCCATGATTGTCAGCGAGAGAACTTGCCACTGATGCATACAAGCCTCAAGGTACTAATAAGGAATCTAGCCCTTAACCTAGATAATGTGCTGATGTCGATAGACCAAGACTTGTTAGAAGGGAGGCCTTAATGAATCCTCCATCATCTAATGCGGGTATGAAATGATGATTTTGGAAGGACTATGAATGAAAATTTTTGTAGTGGATCAAGGTTTATTTAATGGAAAGGAAAATGACAAGAGGGTAAACAAGTGAATGGAAAGAAAAAGGAAAAATTAGCATGTAAGCAAGCTAAATGTCTCTATTAATGGGTTAATGAATGGAAATTATGGAAAATGTGAAGGAAACATGCGACTCTTTGCAAGGAAAATGGTGATGGTGATGCTTAGAGAAAATGCTTGGGTAGCTTGTGAGTTTGGAGAGGAAAAATGATGGCATTTATGGATGATAGAAATGGATTCAATTGGTTTATATTTCTTGAAATTGGTCGTATAAAACCAACCATGCATAATTGGCTTCCTTCAATTCTCTGATTGTCCTGGAACCTGAAAATAAACATGGCACAAACATTGCAACAATGTAAGTGTGTTCAAAGAGAAGTGATCAATTTCTCTAGGTACATACGAAAAAATTGCATAATTGATAGGTTCATGACGTGTTTTCGTTTCAAATGGTTAGTCCAATTTCACAATCACGATAATAAATCCAATTTCTAAAAGAAAACAATTTCCTCAATTTATGTTTGAATCATAGCATTTCATAAAGATAAACAAATACTATTTGCGAATGCTTGATGATTCTTGCAAAACAATCCTTAATAAAAAATTCATGAATTGATCCTGCAGATAAAGCATCCTTACAGTTCTTCTTGTTTCCTCCATCATACTTGAAAACATAATCATTAGACAAATCCAATAAATTTTGATCATGATTTTTTGATTAGAATGCATTGTTGACAAGTAGATCATTGAGTTAAATACATAGCTGCAGAATTGTTTTTTAGCTGTAGAATTGTTGGTTAGCTGCAGAGTTGCGCAGTTTCTGTAGCTAAAATCTTGAACAGACAGTTAAGTACACATAGATATGCAATTTTGTTATGAAAAAATAACCAGTCCAATCTTCAAATTGATCAATACCTCTTCCAGAAAGTTTAGGAAATAGAACATTTTTTTTGTGGCTTATTTATTATTGTTTTATTTTATATGTTTTTTTTTTATTGTTTTGATTTTGTTATTATTTTTTTAATGTTTTGCTTTGTATTTTTATTTATTTAGTTTATTTGTTTTTATTTGATTTTTTTTAATTTTTTAATATTTATATTATATTATATATATATATATATATATATATATATATATATATATATATATATATATATATATATATATATATATATATATATATATATATATATATATATATCTATATCTATATCTATATATATATATATATATATATATATATATATATATATATATATATATATATATATATATATATATATATATCTATATATATACACTCATATTCCTATACCCTTGAGTGATTGTGGTCTTTGATAATTTCTTACAACCCTCTGCTTGTTCTTTTTACTTTCAAATACATGTGGAGATTTGGAATTCAATCATGCCGGGGATTTCAAAAATAACACATTTTTCATGTAATTTGTTTTGAGCGATTCACAAAATCAAGGAAAATTGGATTTGGGGCACTTAGAACAATATAGAAAACAAATAAAAATATCAAAACTTAACAAGTTGTCATAAAAAAATTATTGATACGGGTATCCCTGAAATGCTAGAGGAAGTGCTCGAGGTCAAAGCGAGGGAGGTCACACTCCCAGGGCTGCCAACGCCTTTTCAGAATATCTCTGGTATTTGATTTGTTGTTCGATATGCAATTCCATCCTTTGAAGATCTCCTTGCACCTGCGATCATAATGTGGTTTCAACCCTAGATCATGAACCCATCATTGAAGCTTCTTTTGTCGATCCTTCTATTAAACCATCACACAGATTCTTTGGAACTGTATTTCAAATGGCATGTTGGTGGACATCTCCAATATTTTCTTGTTTTTTTTGTTTTTCCATGTCTTCCTTTTGATTTTGCGTCTTCACCACTATGACTGGGCAGGGATTATGGTGGGATAGAAAATCGCTGACGCTTCCAAGGAATGTTCTTGCAAGCATGCCACGTCCATAGCTTCCAATGACAACTGTGTCATATTGTAAATCTGCAACCCCTCACAAACCCTTTGTTCTGTTGGCCCTGTCACAACCATACCTTCACATGGAATCTTTGTCTCTTTTGAAGAATATTGCATATATTTCTCAACTAAATGCTCACTATCATTTAGTGCTTGAACGTCATCATTTTATGTAAGATCAGCTGGCACATAAACTTCTTTCATGCCAAATTCTCCTGTTCCCATAGTAGTAATTGGAAGCATAGTTGGATGATGCACATGATAAACAATTACTTTATTTGGTTCTCTGTAGAAATTATGAAGGGCTCATATGAAATCATGAAATGCCTATGCAGATCAAGTTATTGCAATGACTATCTTGTTGGATACTCATTCTGATTTCAAGGGATCATGCATTCGAGGCAACTCAAGTTGTCGAATAATTGCCACTGGGAAAATGGTGTTATGTAATATGTAATCGCTGAAATCTGATCTGCCTCGTCAACAATCCAACTTCTTGGATCACCTTTTTACACGTTTTTCTTCTGTGGCAGTGAATCCATGGATTTAGGTGTCAATAAATCACAACTCTGATTTTTCAAACCACCATAGCATCCAAAACCGGATCTGAATTTAATTAAAAACCATTTTTCCCACACAACCTGACAAATAAGGATGCAAAGAAACCTAAAAAATATCTCAAACGGTTATGAATTTGAGAAAATTGCTCCTGGGTAATATAATTAACCCCGTTATGAATAAAACTCATGTTTTAGTTTTTTGAAATGTGTTTTCATTTGGCTATAAATCGTGTTTTAAAATGATGTGTCGAAAACTGCTACACATATTTGGCAAATGCTCAGGTAACTGCTAGGTCTTGGAATTAAAAAATGGTTGTTGCTTCTGTCAGAAAATTGCCAATCTCAAGCTGCTCTGAAACACAAAGCTTGACTGCCTCTGTTGGGAATAAATACATTGAGGAGTTGGAAGATGTTAAGTTGAAACTGTCCAAAGTTCAAGCTTCACCAGATGCAAGTGAAACATCAATTCATTTAGCAGAATCTCAATTTTCATAGTTTTTGAGAGAGATAGATAAAAAGAGCAAGATACTAGAAGAACATGAGAGACATGTTACAACGTTAGGAAAACGGGTTGTTGAGTTGAATGAATATGTTAAAACAAGGGAGAATTCTCAGAGGCATCAAAGGGAAGAGGTCCTAAAGCTGGAGCAAGAAATCAAGTTTGCAATTAGCAAAGCTGATTTTCACAAAGAATGTGAACTTGGGAGGATTTTCATGAAGTCTAGATGAAACCTCATATAACGCTTTCTTCACAACAACAACAATGGTTCATTGAATTTGCCTCATACGATCCATCAATTGAACCACAATCCAGAAAACTATAACAAGAGCATTGTTTATCGTTTTATGTAAAAGATTAGGATCGGGTTTTAAAACAAATATTTGGTGCAAATGCATATTGAATTGTAGGTAGAAGTTGAGCTACAGATGATTAGCCAAATATGCAGCAATTTAAAGCAAGATCTAATTTTATTTCTTTTTTTAAATGATGAATTTTGGATTTTGATTTTTAAGCTAATGCAATTGAATTTTTTTTTTTTTTGCAGGTCGCATGAGAGTCAGTTATTAATTTGTCAATTCTCTTGGAAAATGAAGATAGTAAAGAAATGAAGATAGTAAAAAGAGAATTGTTTTTTTTTTATTAATTTCAAACTTACATTTTCCTTATTAAAAAAAAAAAAATTTAACATGATTTTGTTTTTTTTTTTGAAAAAAAATTATTTTTTTGTTGAAAGTATTTTTGTGAGGTTAGTGAAAATGTAAGAAAAATAAATAAAATCTAAAAATTTTAAAGCCTAAAAGCTTTAAAAATGAAATCAAGAACCTTTAAAAAAATGCAATCAAGCTTGATTTTATTTTTCCTAACTTATCTACTTGAAATAATTTATTTATTTATTTATTTTTAATTTTTAAGTATATGAATGTTTCCAATGGAACCATTTACGGATTAAACTTTCTAAAATGTTCCTATCCAAATTTGTGAAATGTACTTGATTGTGCATGAGGACATGAAAAATCATTTTAACCTTTAGATTTGCCGCAAATATCTCTTGAAGAACGGATGAATGTCGTGGCGCAATCACGTTTCGATACCATTCCTCAATGTAGTCCTTGTGCTCCAAAGAATGTTTGATCTGCATTCTAGATCCTTTGTCCATAAATGGTTAGTATTGATTTTTTTTTTTTTTAAATATTTTTTATAAAAATGATATGCAGCTAAATGATTTATGCATCTACATGCTTTAATCATGCATCTAATTTTTTCTTGAAAAATGAACTCTAGACTGAAAGCTAGTTCCTATGCACACTTCCTCGGCATCGGTGCCAAAATGTTGAGGCAAATTAATTACCTATCGTTTAATTGTCAACCCGGGGATTTCGTAAAACTTGCGAAGTGTGCGTGCACTGTATATGCTAGAAATTAACTTTTAATTTAGATCAATCTAACTACAGAACCAAATGACGACAAACCAAATTCACCTATTCTAATTCAACACTCAATTCAAAAGAAATTATAGTACAATTACATGAAATGAAATCTACTCTAAGGGATCATGTGTGCATTATCAAATCAGGATCCTATGAAATGAATAATCAAAACCACATGACATGAAATGAAAGAAAAAACAATCATTCTTAACCTCTCACACAGGAAAAGATATGAAAGCAAATAAAAACAATTTCTTTTAACTTCTAGATAGGAAAGAAAATAAAAATAATCGCTCTTAACCTCTAGGTAGGAAAGCAAATAAAAACAATCACTCTTAACCTCTCACACAGGAAAATATATGAAAGCAATAAATCTTAATCTATGAAAGCAATAAATCTCAATCTATGAAAAACAATAAATCTCACACATTATAGGTGGCCAATCCAAAAGCATGAGAGATGGCAAGTTGAGAGGCTCCCAGTGCAAGTATTACCAATCAAGGTGAACATCACTCATGAGCATGGTGCTAAATCTAAATTCCATTCAAAACATATGTAATCTTAACTTTCCACTTGAGTATCTCCAACTTTACACATGCCTTTGAAAGGAGAAGGCTCTCCTATTTATACAATAACATAAGAAGCTACCTCATTAATGGAGGTCCATTATTCTCTCCCTAGATCCCTAGAAAAGCTCATAGAGTTACAACTCAAATAGATAATGATGAGACACATATCCTCTTTGACCTTTATCCAAACCTTCTTCCATATCTTGAAGGGAATTCGAATGTGAGCATTGGAGGCCACATAAGGGTGCCTTGGAAGCTTTCAAATGACCTACACATGTCATGAAACACAAGCCACTTTTAAGTATTAGCAAGTATATGTCATTTTTCTAAGTTTTAACCATAAATTCACTAAAAATACTAGAAATCATTAGCTTTTGGAAAACACAAAGGTAACCCATATAATTATAAAAATGGAGGCTAATGAAAGGTTATATGGTCATGGAGTTGCGACATGTGAGTAAAATGGTGGCGATAAAGGTGAAAGTGGATGATATTTTGAATACATTTTGGGGGCTCTACAATCACAAAATCATTAAGAGTGGAGATTCCATATTCAATGAAAGGGTCTTGTATAAGGATCAGATGTAAGAAAAGGGGCAGGAAAAAGAAAGCAAAGAATACAAAGTGCTTGATGAGATCACATAAAAAGTAAAGGTGTTTGAAAATCACAATGATCAACACACACAACAACAACAACATGCACCTCAAACACCTGAAAGTGGTGTTAGAAGATCTACCAGGATAAGTAGACTCCCTGAATGATACTCTCCTTCATTATATTATGTATTGTTGAATGATTCTGGTGAACTAGAATGTTATGAAGAAGCAATGCAGGTAGAAACCAGGAAGAAGTGGGAGCTAGCCATGAAAGAAGAGATGGAATCCTTGGTACATAACCAGACTTGGGACTTAGTTAGGTTGCCTACAGGTAAAATAACATTGCAGAATAAATGGGTTTACAAGTTGAAGGAAGAAGATGGAGGTAGAAAAAGGTATAAATCTAGACTTATGGTGAAGGGGTTTGAACAAAATAAAGGTATAGAATTTGATGAAATATTTTCTCTTGTTGTTAAAATGACTTCAATCAGAACTATTTTAAGTCTAGTAGCAGCAAAATATTTGCATCTTGAGAAGTTATATGTAAAGACAACCTTTCTCCATGGGGATTTGGAGGAAGAGATATATATGTAGAAGCCACAAGGGTATGAGGTAAAAGGGAAGCAAAAACTAGTGTGCAGGTTGAAGAAGGTTTTGTATGGCCTAAAACAGGTTCCAAGGCAGTGGTATCTAAAATTTGACAGGTTTATTTCTGAACTAGGTTATACTAGATGTCACTCTGATAATTGTGTTTATCTCAAAAGGCACAATGATGGAAACTATATTATATTGTTATTGTATGTAGATGACATGCTTATTGCATGGTCTAACATGCAGGAAATAAATGTGCTCAAAGAAAACTTGGCAAATTCATTTGCAATAAAGGATTTGGGTGCTGCAAAACAAATACTTGGTATCAGAATAAATAGAGACAGGAAAATTCACAAATTAACATTGTATCAAAGTGAGTACATACAAAAGGTGTTGAAAATATTTAATATGCATAATGAAAAACCAGTTACTACACCTTTGGCTAGCCATTTCAAACTAAGTAAGGAGACGTGTCCCAAGACTCAGGAAGAGATGGATTATATGTCTAAATTTCCATATGCATCAACAATTGGAAACTTGATGTATGCAATGGTCTTCACAAGGCCTGATATTGCACATGAAATGGAAGTTGTAAGTAGGTACAAGAACAATCCAGGAAAAGGACATTGGATGGCAGTGAAATGGATTCTCGTGTATTTGGTGGTTCAAACATTGCCCTACAGGGATATGTTGATGCAAATATGGTAGGTGATAGAGATAACAAGAGGATCACCACAGGGTATGTGTTTATTGTAGGTAAAACAACTATCAATTAGGTTTAAAAAATTTAAAGTGTTGTTGCACTTTCAACAATGGAAACAAAGTATGTTGCTAATATAGAGGCTAGTAAAGAAATGATTTAGTTGCAAAGGTTTATGAATGAATTGGGTAAGGCGCAGGAGATGGGAAGGTTATACAGTGACTGCCAGAGGGCCATTCATATTTCAAAGAACTCAACATTTCATTCCAAGACTAAATATATACATCTCAAGTACCATTTCATACGGTTAGTGTTGGAAGATGGACAGTTGAAGCTGGAAAAGATACACACTATCCAAAATCCTATAGACATGTTAACAAAAGTTGTAACCAGGGAGAAACTGAGATTCTACTAAGTTTCGATTGGTCTTCAAGTATGATGATGAAGATGAGAAACAACCAGGTCCAAAGTGGAAGCATTGTCTAACAAATGAAGCAATGGCAGAGTCGCAATAATCAATATCCAAGTGGGAGATTGTTTGGTGTGGAGCCTGATTATCTTGTTTATTCAAAGGTATCACTGCGTTGGACCCAAGTTCCTAATGGGGCAGAAATTCCACCTATTTAATCACCACAGGGGGGGCGATGATAATTTTATGAGCCCCCCTTGGTGGGGGTTCGCGGGTAGCGCTCCCGAAGCTAAAAATATATGTAAAATTTCCTTGTAAAATATTGTAATTTCGTAGTCAATCTAGGTTGTTCATTAGGCAGATTATTTGACGGTAGAAGTTATGTTAATTAAGGGGTTTTTCCCCTAGAAAGAAACCCCTCAATTTATATGAGGGAGTTGTATTCCAACTATATATATGCGTATTTTGAGCAAGAAATATAGATGAGATTGTGTGAGAGTGAAGGGGAAATTACAACGGATCTGCTGTAGGTTGTATCTCTTCATTTTGTTGGATAATATAAAAGGACTGGTTGTTTCTCCGTGGACGTAGCCCAAATTGGGTGAACCACATATATTTGTGTCTCTCTTTTTTTTTATGCATTTTTTGTGTTTGTGTTTCTGCAATATTTTGTGCGTTCCATTGCTCTGTAATATATAAAATTCCAACAACATGGAGGATGATGATATTTTGCAACGCAAGCCATGGCAACCATGAGTATCTAGACAAATTTCAGTCGCACAAGGAGAAGGTGGCTCACTCGGGTTTTGAGGGTTTGTAGATATGAGAGGAAGAAGATAGGGTTGAAAGAGGCACAAACACGTGTAAGGCAAAATATAATCCAACACAACATCTGTAACTACCTTCTAGCGCAATATTCTCTATCGATGATCTAATGGTTGAACATTATTCCATTGTCTAACAATTAATTCAACGGTGCACATTGGCACAGAGTGGCATGGGAGGGGATTTCTTCACAAAGGGAACACCTTACGCATGATAAGAATCCTAAACTATATAAAATGAATTTGACATTGAGTGTTTCAAACTAGTAAGTGTGCTAATAAAGAGTAAGAATCACATCTTGAGGTTTTTATCCTAACAGACTTATGTGCATTGATGAGGACCAAAATGTTACATCAACACACTCATGAGACTATTTTTGCCCATATTATTATTGTTCATCAATAATGATACTTGTCATTTTTTTAAATAAAAAATATAATGATAAACAATACAAAATCAAACAATAATACTCTTACATTTCTCTACATTTATGGATATTAGTCTTTTGGCTTTTAAATCTACACATATTCCACACATGCTCACCCTTACTTTCATGAGTATTCTAATCTATGGAAAATCACCCATCTAAAGTCTAATGAAATATGCGTAGTTTTATATGTTAAACATATACTTTTTACAAGTAATCCACACTTTTGTTTTAACATAGATATCTTGAAAATGTATAACTTCCTTATTTAGAATATGCTCTCTGTTCAATTTCCTGAGATGCTCTACTTCTGTATTAGGAATTCATCCTTTTCCATATAAGGATGAAACAATATTTTAGGTTGATTGTACTATTCACACTTCAGTTATTTAGATTTTTTTGGAAAATGTTTCTCTACAAATTTTCCTTTTTATTAATAAAATTTAAAAAATATTTAGCCTTTTATCACTTCATACTAATTAAAAGTACACATTTTGCAATTTTATAAAATTACACATTTTACAATTTTATAAAAATATTATTATAGTTAGTAAACATTTTTGGGTGAGTGCCAATGTTGAAATTATGTATACTTTTATTTATGTAACAATCTGCAAACTTCTTTCTATCTATCTATGTAGCAAATTTAGAGTGAGATCATTCATTATGATGGTCTAATTTTGAATTGTCTTATTCTTATGCAATCAACCACCTCTATATTATTTTAGTATGTCTATATTGAAGAAATTATTTCATTAGATATGACATTTTCAAATAGTACATCATTATCCATAAAATAGGTTTTTCATGATATTTTATTTATTGGATTCTTTGAGAAAGAGAAGCTATATAAATATTAAAATTATATTTCATTGAATATTCAATGTGTTCAAATTTGGAAATTGTTATCTTATCAGATTTAGAGGCTCATAACAATCAATTGAGGTTGACATATTATTTCTCTTACAAAAATAAAATAAAACAATAGATATTTTATAATAGTAATATTTTGCAACAAATAAATTAAGAGAATAAAGGATTAAAATTTAAAGATGAATAATTTCAACATACTAAAAGATAGTTGTTTGTGGGAAAAAAGAATTAACAATTTGCTCTTTTCAAAATAGCCTTTTTTTTTTTTTTAAATTCCGAGTATTTTTGAAATATAAAATTAATAATTTATAGAATTTATTTTTAAAACAAAATTTTTAATAATTAATAAAAGCAAATTTGCTTTTATTTTTATTTTATAATTTATAAACTAATTCAATAATGCATTATTAACACTACAAAGTTATTATTAGGGGTGACATACATAGTAGGTGGATGCGGATATATGACCCAAATGGAAAAAAGGACATAGTTTACTTGGGGTTTGGGAGATATTACAAAAACTTGTAATCTTACAAGACTTGGTTTCTTTCAAAGACAAAGACATTCAAAAGGCCATAGTAATTAATGACTTAATGATCATTTTATAATTTCTCTCCTGTTAAATTATTCTATAAAACTAAAGTTATTACTAATTTTTTAAAGAACCATCTTGGTCATAAGTGAATTTGAGCATATTGAATTCTTCCACATATCTAAAGTCTCATTGTGGAATCCAATAAGAAGGCAAGTATGGGGTTTATTTGCCAAAAGGGATTGTTAAGACAAAGGAGGGGATGCGTGGTAAGTAAGGAAATTTCTTGACTTGGACTATGCTAATGAATAACAATAAGTAGTTGTAAACCAACCATAGTATCATCCTTTGTTTCTGATGACATGTAAAGAATTTAAGAAGACTAGGCCACCTCACAACACTCATGCCATCAAGAGGGTGTAAGGGGAAAGAGAGCACAAGCACTAGTTACATCCTCAAAGAAACATGCAAGCTACTTCAAAGGGTATTATATGGAATAGTATGATGATTACAACTTCTCTTGCATGTGATATTTCTTTCCCTTCCTCTATTTTATTGATAGTCCTCCTTGAATTCATTACTAAGGTTGGTGAGAAATTAAAGGTATGGAATGCCTTTTCTAATTCTATACCTTTTTCTTTCAAACATAGTTATGGATTTTGGTAGTGATTGGTCCTTTTCACCAAGGTTAGGGGTAGGCATGGCACATTGCCACTATTGTAATAAGTATTATGTTCTTTGAGAGCTAAGGGGATTGCATAGGGGTCTCAAGCAATGTGAAAAAGTTGTTGCAAAAGGAAAAATACAATGTGATCTGTTTAGCATAGTAATAGAAATGGTGGAAATAGGGTTCAAGAAGTAGATTTTTGAAACAAATAGAGTTTGAGATCAATGTCTGGTTGAGAAATAAAGTACATTAAGGGCTTGAGGGAATGGGAGGAAGAAACAAACACTTTCATGTCAATTCACACAAGAAAGTAATTGAAAATTTCCTTCCAATTAATATCTCTACAATTTTTGGTAGGGTACATCATGGCCCATCCCAAACTTTGTTTACTTTCATCCCTCCCTGCCAAATCTATGGAAATATTGCAGGACTTATCCTTTGGTATTTTTGGGGCTAGAACAAAGCACTCGATTATTCATTGTTCTTGTCACTCTATGTAATGGAAGCTTATGTAGGGATTGGCTATACAACCTTGGACATTAACCCTAGCATGATGCATATGGAAAATGAAGGACCATAGTTCCAAGTGGAGTGTGATAGTAAAATTCAAGATGTATATGGAATTTGTTATTTTCCTTAAATATTAAATGTTTTGTTAGATTTTACTCATATTACTATAGTTTGTAAGATAATAAACATCATGAACTATTTTACATGATGTTGAATAGACATGCATAACACATTTTTTGTTTGTTATGACCCTACTTTTAAATTTCTATCCATTATCGAAGAAGAAAGAAAGAATACATAAATTATTTTAACATCCTCGAGGCTAAAGATAGCCTATGGGACAGATTGCTTCTTCATTTGCTTGATGTATTTAGCCCTTTTCTGTGATGCTTCACAATAAATTCTCCCAGCTTCTCGACAAACCCCTCACTAAATAGATTATCCCAAGAGCTAATTGCAAGCATATCTTCATAACTTTCCCTGTTGTCTTTGAAGGCCTCACATTCTAAAATGAAATGTTTTTCTGTTTCCACTTTTTCGGAAGAACAAAAAATGCATACTCTTTCCTCCCACACTTCTTTTGGCCTTTTCCAGCGCCCTGTTTCACAACGGAGTTGATGAGAATTAGTCCTTAATTGAGCAATAAGAATTTTGGCTCTCTAAGAGATATTGGCCTCTATGTATGATTTTGGTTGATGGCTAGGAGTGGGATTAAACACTTCAATATGGTAATTTTTTTTTCTTCCTAGCTCCTTATCTCAAGTATGCTTGTGGAACTTATCCATAACAAAAGCTTTTATCTCTTTGCTGTTTATGGGACACACGTTCAAGCAAATACCCCATTTACTAAACCATTTGTTATTTTGCTGCATCCAAGTTTTTTTTTTTTTTTTTTTTTTTTTTTTCTGTTGCACAATCTGTCATTAAAGACAACCTTATGCCATCTACCCTCTTCCATTTGCTCAACTTTTTTTAAATATCTTATGACTCGCACCATAACAATTGCTTCAATAGGAGCAACCCCTGTTTCACTTAACAAGATAGCATAAGGAACTGCACTTTTAATCTTGAATTTGTTTGTAATCAAACACTTCTTAATTTTCTCAATTTGTCTCCATTGCATGTCGGATGTACTGTTGGCCCAATTTGAGTTGTTTTCCAGTCCCATAACTCTCCCACTCTATACCTATTTTGAAAAGCATAAAATGCTTTCCAACCCCCCAAAGTTCTTTTCTTTCTACTACATCCCAAGTTAGATTTTTATTGAAGTCAATTCCGAGGTATTTGTAATCACAACTTCTTCCAGAATGTTGCCATCAAAGTAGAGCTTATGCTAGTTATGTTTTATTTTCTTAGAGAAACCACTACTTTTGTTTTGCTAATATTGACTTGCATCCCCACACTTCTACAAAAATGCTCAAGGGATAGTAAGTGCTCTTGCAAACCAAGAGTCGATTTAGCAATTAGAATAGGGTCATCTACATACAAAAGAAGCCTTACAACAAACTTTCCCAAATAAATACCATAACCCCCTTGCGAATTTAACCACTCCTCAAGCTTTTCGATATATAAACCAAAAAGGGTAGGAGATAGTGGGAAAACTTGCTTGACCCCAATATCGCTTCTAAAACTTTCAGAAATGCCTACTGAAGTTCTAATTTTGACTTTCACCTCTTCATACAGCCTATGCACAACTACTCTCAAATGTTTAGGAACCCCAAGTTCCTCCATTTTGTGCCAAAGCTTATCCCTAGGAACTGAGTCAAACGCTTTTCTGAAATCAAGAAAGCAACATAAGACTTCTTCCTTTTTCTCCCAAACTTTTTCAATGATGTGCCTTAAAGTTATACAATGATCAACTGTGGAATGTTTAGGTGTAAAACCCGCTTGCCCTTTAGCATGCTTATCTCTTTCTTTTGCCCACTTGTTAATTTTATTTTCTAGCATGCTTCTAAATAGCTTTGAAAACAAAGGGTTTATCATGATGGTCCTATAATTGGAGGGATTATTGATGTCACCGCTCTTGAAAAGAGGTATTTCCAGACTAGTTGTCCAATATGTGGGGAGCCCCTATTGTATGATGTTGTTGAAAATTTTTGTAATGTGAGGTGCAAGGATCTTTGAGCCTCACTTTAGATATTTTGCTTGGAGTTAAGATAAGTCTTTTGCTTTTCCAACACCCAACATCTTGATACTCATCTCTACCTCTTGCACTGTGAAGAGTTGAGTATCAATGTTGACCAAGGGGGGAGGGTCAACCTTGGGATCCTTCTCATAGAGTTGTCTTGCATATTCAAACCATTTAGAAGCAGTAATACTATTCCCAGTTTATATCTTTTTCAGTTGGAGCTCATTCCAAAATAATTTGGGATTATTTTTCCCAAGGGTGATTAGTTCTTACCTCCTTGAAACCATGAAACCAACATTTTTCTTGCTTAATAACTGCTTGTAAGCTTTGAGCTTTATGGTATCCTTGTTTGACTCTTTCCACATTCTCCTTGCCTTTTTGCATTCCTCTTCAAACCAAGCATTAACCAGAAAGCAATTTGTTTCAGACTTATTATTTTTTTCTCTTTTGCACTTTGCAAGTGTGCATTGAATTAAATGTATTAATTCATGACTATGAACGCCGTGAATTGTGATTTCTCCTTCTCGAAGAGCCTCTCTAGTGTAATTTTGAAGGTATTACAATTTTCTGGAGTCAAAAGAATTCTACCCTGTGGGAGATTTTGTTGGACATGCTGAATTTTTGACTCTAATTGTTTCTTTCCAGTCAAAGAGAAACATAAATGAATTGGCTTGTGATCTGATTTTAAGTCCCACAGCTAATCTCCAATCAAAACTTCCTCCATTTTCTCACACAAACCATGCGAGAAAATTACATAATCTACTACACTTGCTCCATTGAAAGTATTGCAAGTGAAATTACAAGACTTTGCCCATCTAGTCAAGCCATTACAAATGACTAAATCAAAGTCCCCACATAAAGTAATCAGTTGTTTACCAAAGAGATTGCAACCCTTGTCCTCTGAAATTCTTTCCCACTGATGATTACTCTCTTTTGTAAGCCAAATAGGGTCACAATCATATTTACATCAAAGAATGCTAGCTTGCTCACTTGCAGTCCTAGCATTGAAATCACCCACTATAAGGACTTCACCTAGCTACGAATACGTTGCAATATCCGCTTTTAAGGCTGCAAATGAATCTTTGTGGTCAAGCCCTATAATTTTGTATATTTTTGAAACTTGCGGTGTAAAGTAACATGCTGCAATTCTGATGTGGTTTCCATTTCTGTTATTTTAAACCAAATGAATTGCTTATTGGAGTCTTCTTTTTCTAACTGAATGAAACGACCTTCTTTCTCCCTTACTAAAACCATGATACCCCCGTGCCCTTTGGCATTCCCTACTACCTTGTTCCACACTGCCATCTTCCAGTATCCTTTAAACAAAGGTGTCTTTCACCCTTCATGCTTATGTGTTTCTATGAGGAAAATTATGTTTCTATCTTCCGCAATAGGACCTAACCCAAGTCCTCGACTCCATGGGTAACCTCTATAGTTCCAACAAACTAATCTTAAGGAAACTTGGGTATGGCTTGACTGATATTTATTTTGACATGCAAGACTCACATTTGAGTCTTTGTCCCTACTTTCCCATACTGACCTTGTTTCCCAATTTCCTGTTGAAGAGTTTGTTGCCTCTTCTTTGTTACCATCTTGCTGCTCTACTTTGGAAGGAGGTCCAAATTGCGCTATTACAACTTTGCGTTTATAAATCCATGCTCTCTAGCCTTCATCTCTTGCTTCCCTAACCTTTAACATTTCCTCCCTCCTTTCCTAATGTTGTTTTACAGTTAAATCTTCTTCTAGGAAAAAGCGATAACCCCTCAAGAGATGCTTCTTGCTTAGAATGATATATTTATCATGCAAGCTAGGAATGATGACTTTTGTGGGCCTAGTTCTCTTACCGTTAAACTTACCGATCCCCCTTTTTCCTTGCCATAACAACTTGCCTTTCAAGAAGTCTCTTGCAAGGTCAAGAGTGCATTCATTTTTCCCATAGTCTTTCACCCCTTTAATAATTATGTTTGCTGCCCTATTTTGTCTTTCCTTGCCTTCTCTATCTTGCATGTTGTCAACTTGAATGTTTGTTTCTCCTTCCTTATTAGTAGAATTGTTAATAACTTGAGCCCAAGTTTTGGAAAATTTGGTGGAATCTCCTTTCCTTTCTTCTCTTGCTTTCTCTTCATGGTTGTCTATTTGGGCAATCATTTTCCCTTTATCCTGGGATGATTTCACATTCACCACCTCAGTACTTTCTACAATAGATTTCTTTATGTTTTGCACATCCGCCTTCATGCATTTCCATTCTATCTTGCCTATCAGGAGAGCTTCTTGTAGCAATGCCAATTGTTCTTTTAAAACTTTATTGCTTTATGCTAAAGCCTTGTTCTCAACTGTTATTATATGAATTTTATGATCTCTTTCCTACTCTTTAGCTTCTAAAACCTCCAACCTTTGTTTTGCATTTAACAATTCTTTCACATAAAGATCAGATGACCAGGTGAGAGGTGTGGATGTGGGACTATATAAGGCAGAATCATCAATGAATTTTCCTCTGGACTTCTTGTTGCCACGTGCTTGTAGAGGGTACTTGTTTGAGTGCTTCTTGCAAAGGGCTCGAGCACTTTCCTTTTTAGACCACTTTTTCCTTGTCTGCTCCCATTGTAGACGGGTTAGTCTTCGTTTTAAAATGCCTTGATATTGTTTGGCATTGACGCAAACACACTTCCTAGCTTTGGCAGATGAGGCAATTTTCACTTGTCCTAAATCATTTGTCTCCATAAGTTCTAAAATTTCTTGTCCCGTTGTCATGTTTGAATGCATTTACCGTCTAACTTGTTTCAAGAAAGATGCAGGTCTATAAAATGGAAAGATTACTTCGCACTACTCCCCGCTATTTAGGTTATCACTGCTCCTTGCTCGCTACTCGAGACTTCTGCTACATAAAAGCTCCCCGCTCTCACATTGCTCACTGTTCACTGCTCGATGCTCTCACTACTGACCACACTATTCACAGTGATGTCCATGCTGCTCGCTGCTCGTCAACAGAAAACTCCAAAGATAAAAGAAGTAGCCAATTGGGTGGCCCAGAGCTCGACACCCATCCTTCTTAACCCTCGCTCCTCAATGATCCCAGCTTTGTTAAGGCACAACACTATTCAATTTCTATGAATGACTTGTTTCCAATTTTCGAAACTAGGACCCCTCTCCAAATATGAGACCTCGCTCCAAATCTGAGATGCAGTGGGAAACATCCACAGAGATGAGAAGCAAACCATAAACCGTTGTTAAAAACCAACCGCTGTCAAAAACTGGTCTGAGACGGATTTAGAATTACTAGCTTGCTAAATTGAATCCGTGCTAAATCGCATTGGAAAGGAAGAAAGCATGGCCATTGCAATTGTCTTTGCCATTTCAATCTCAGCCCCACGTATATCCCAAATCTTCGTAAACCCTGCTTTGCTCTCGTAAACCAAGATTGGGAATGTCCATAACCTCAGAAATGTCCATGTAAATTAAGATGGTTGATATGTCAGGTTCTAGATTTGCATTGACAGACACACGAACAAAATTGAATTTTATTAAAACACCTCACATCATCCGGCCATGAGGATTCTGAGGGGGATGACTACGCTGAATGAGGTTCTAGATAGATGAGACATGCAACTTATCTCAACGAGGCTTACATGGGCTTAATGGTTAAGAACATGTGTTTCCTCCTAATAGATCACAAGTTCAAATCCATAGTCGAGTAGAGTCTAGACACATTTCTAAACTTTAGTAGTCAAATCCCATACACCAATTTAATGTCTTACACATTTATAGACTTTAGTAATCAAATCTTATACACCAATTTAATTTCTTACTTCAGAGTAACTTCAAATTAAGTTATTATTATTATAATAATATATTTTTAAAAATAAAATCTAATAATTATTATAAAAAATACTATAATATTACTAATAATAAAATATCATTAATATCATTAATAATATTTTTTATTTAAATATTTTTTCCTAATAACCAAATTATTTAATAAGTAATATCAAAATTAATGTGAACATCAACTTCAAAGCTATTACAATAACGCTTGAAAACACCCCCACATAACAATCATTCTTCATAAGCTATTACCATAACGTTGGAAAGCAACAAAGTTAATCCTAAGCTATTACAATAACGCTAGAAAGCACCCATGATCACTGCAACATAACAATCATTCTTCCTAAGATAATTTTTTAACCACTAATCAAGGAAAAAAAGATTAATTTATTATTATAATTTTAATTCAGAGTTCTTTCACGTCGGTGGAAGGTCCCCGCTTACGAGCACCACCATCTTTTGAACACGCATTCATGTATAAATAGAGATGATCACAATAGAGATTAAAAACAAACACATGCGGTGAACAGATCCTCGCGGGGATTCGGTAATTCTCCAGAGACTGCTTCGATACAAATATTCATACTGCAGAACACTCCTTCCATCTTCCTTTATCGATCGAGATTTATAATCAAAATTGCTCTGCTTTTTACTTTATAATTATCCGCCGAACTGTACGATTTTTGGTTTGGTTGTATTATTCGGATTTGATATTTGGTGTTTGTATGAAGCAGATTTGGTGTAGTATGGAATCAAAGCAAGGGAGGGTTTTTCTTGGTGGGATACCATGGGAGACAACAGAGGAGCGACTGAAGGATTATTTTATGACATTTGGTGATTTAGTGGAAGTGGTGATCATGAAGGATAAGTTCACAGGCAGGTCACGAGGGTTTGGCTTTCTTGTTTTTGCAGATCCAACTGTGGCAGAAAGACTTCTCTTGGATTCCAAGCACAACATCGATGGCCGAATAGTAAGTTTCTTTTCTTAACCTCTTCTTCTTTTCTCATGACTTGAAGATTTATGAGCAGCATGTTATAACTAGTTCATGTTTCTGTCTTCTTCTGCAAATATTTAGGTGGAAGTTAGAAAAGCAATTTCCAGAGATGAGCAGAATCACATAAATAGGAGTAGGGATATTACACATGGTTATAGTGGCCAAAATCAAAGTAGGACAAAGAAGATATTTGTGGGTGGCCTACCACCCACTGTTACTGAGAATGACTTGAGGGAATATTTTAACCAGTTTGGTACAATCACCCATGCAGTTGTGATGTATGATCCCGTAACTCAATCATCTCGAGGGTTTGGCTTCATCACATTTGACTCAGAAGATACTGTAGATATTGTTGTGCAAACACCCTTTTATGAGCTCAATGGGAAGATGGTTGAAGTCAAACGATCAGTGCCCAAGGAACTTTCTACTGGCCATGGTCGTTTTCCTGTAGGTAGAGGAGGGAATTTTAGTTTCAGCAATGCGCGTGGCTTCAATTCTACTCCAATTCCTTCGGCGGGCCATTTTCCTCCAATGAACACTGGTTATAGTGCTGCAGTGGGAGAAACAGGTAGCTATTCTTCATATGGACCTGCTGGGTATAATGTTTCCAGTTATGGAACTGCTGCAGGATATGGACCCGCCGTTACTGGTGATGGCTATGGTAACACTAGTTTTGTAAACAATATTTCTAGCACTGGGAGAATCTATGGAGGAGCACCCATTAGCTACGGAGGTCCTGTTGCCTACGGAGTAGACACTGCAGGGAATGGAGGATTATATGGCAATGGTGCTACACCGACTCCAGGTTCAAGTATGTGGGGTGCTCCAGCCATGCCTTATGGAAACACAGATAGCTTTGTTGGATATGAAGACACTGGGAGTAGGGGCATTAATCCCTATGGAGCAGCTCAAGTTGACAATTGGCAGTCAAATGGCAACAATGCTGGTTATGCAGCACAGAACAATGTGTTTGAAATGGGAGTCGCACCATATGGCTCAGCAAGTGTGGGATATGGAGATGCATAGAGGGACACATGTCGCAGCTCTAGTAATGGAGACTCCTCTAAGAGAACGAGATCAACAACTAGAAAGATTGTGGGAGTTGAGTCAGGCTTATAGCATATCAAGGAGCCGTGTACTAGATTATCTGGTTAACCAACAGTAATCACTGAGAATTTGATCATGAGAATACAAAAATATATTTATCTATTTTTTCTGTTAAAACTATTTTAAACATAGTTTTAAGGAGGAGTTTTTATTATTTTTACTTGAGCTATTTTACTACATGAATTGTATTTCAATTATAATTTTAATGAACATTTATGTTTATAAAAAGTTGATTACTGTTAAAAATTGTAAATATTTACATTGTAATAAGTGTTTTTTAATGGCAAATATAATTCCTTATATCTCTGATGTTAAGGATCAAAAAGTATATTGGAACAAACCACTCATTGTAATTTTAAATCTCTTCTATTATAACATGAGGCTATAACATCACACATATTGGGGTTTCACTCAACGAACCTTTGACATAGCATGTGGGTTAATGACATACTAAACAATACCTTTAATTTGACCACATTGGAAAATACATCTAATTTAACTCCTGAGCCTTGGGTGTTGCTGGCCCACGCTTTGCCTTGCCGCCACGGGTACTGCTACCTTTGTGAGTCTACCCATGGCCGTGCGACCATTCACCTTTGCTCACCCCTTGCTTGCCACCTCTACGGCCTCCTCTCACACCTACATTGCCTTTCTCCACACGCCTAGATGTTTTGACACCTTGATGGGGCGTCACTGTGGCCAGAGCTTGGTTTGTCACCCCTTCAAAAGCAAGGGCAACAGGGGAGGAAGAGCACCCCCTTCGCGTCGACGGTTTCATAGCTTGCCCCGGTGGAGGCATGCTTTGAACATTCACCAAACACCAGACTTTACACCCAAAAGAACACTCCCCACAGAGAGAAGACTCGAGCATAACCACCCAAAATAACACGAATTCACCAAGATGGCTCCTTCTACCCACGAAGGATCACCCCCACCAGATAATCCTAACACCTCCACCTTCTAGAATACCACCAAATATGGAGGGCCACTCAGGGATAGGGGAGCTGTTTCAGTCTCATGCAATCTGGAGCATTACCTTGGGTCCCCTATTTTGCAGGATGTGTTGACCCTCAGATATTCAACCCTTCTTTTCTTCTTGGCATAAGCAATATATGGGCTCCCTTCAGACCAAATACTCTTTTAAAGAGTATTGGATAACCCTTCCCAAATATTTTTGCTAGCAGATTTGGTTATCTCATAATCAAGCTATCTTTAAATCCTCCTTAGTCACTATCAGAAGAGATTTTCTTAAAGCCCTCTCTTTCTGATTTAAACAGAACCCTGCCTCAGTCGATTCTTATTTGGACCCCTCAAAACATCAATGGCTCAAACCCTGTATTTGACCCCTCCCAACTTCTCCTTCAAATAAGTTGAGGTCCTGTCCTCCCTGGCTTCTTCAAAACTCTCTTGAAGTTTTGTTGACTGGAAGTTGAATGCCTAGTCTTGGATTCTTCAATTTGATGGAGCTTTAAAGCGAAATCTAGCAGTGGCAAGAGGGGGAGGGATTCTCTCTAATCCCAAAGGAATAATAGTAAATATGTATGCTTGGGGATTAGGAAGAAAAGCCAATAATCAAGCATAGGCTTACAAACTCTAGATGGGTCTCCTTTTAGTCAGAAAAAAGGGAAATTAAGGACATTATTATTATGGGGGACTCCCTCTTAAAATTGGCAACTAGGGCCAAACTCCATGCGGGTCATATTATTCATGGTTGATAATATTTTTATTAGATTCCTCTCGTCGAGAGGTGTAGGATTGATCTAAAGATCATCTGATTCCGATAATTATTTATGGAGATATGTATTTATTTTGATTATGGAATAATTATCAAGATGACCTGCACTCATGTAGGCTCAGAAGCCCAATAGTCGCATCTATTCAATTATCATAAGATGTGTATAAAGACAGGAGGTCTTTTCCCCATTTGGACTCACTCAACTCATCACATCTCTCTCTCTCTCCAGCGCAGAAAAGAGTCTCTTCTCTCCTGCGCAGTAGGTGACTCTCTCTCAACTGCAGAATCTAGTTCTACAACTGCAAAAACAAAGTTTGACCAAACTATAGAATCTAGTTCTACAACTACAGAAACAAAGTTTGACCAGTGTTGACCTGAAGAATCCCTCGTCAGAATTGCATTGTAGGTCCATCTGGACCTCCTCTGAAGGTCACATTTTTTGGTGGTGGAATCAAGCCGATTTGACGGTCGGTTTGCGAGATATCGACTGCCCTAGTTTTGATGATGAAACCGCTAATGTTGATGATGCTAATCTAGGGTTTGCTACTGTTGATATAAATCAGATTCTCTTTGTACTATTTCTCTCTGCTGAATTATTGAAGATAAAAGAAGATTTGATCAAAGGGTTTCCCCACATTGTGGGGTTTGTCCTTGGCTAGCCGCCACATCTTGTGTCTCTTGTCTTGGCTTGTTTTCTGTCAATTGTTTAATGTTCTATTTGCACTTTACTATATACATGTGATTGCTAATCTGTGGATAATAATAAGAAAAATAAGTAAACTGCTATAAGCATAGAACATACCATAAATTAGCATGGTATTAGAGCTGAGGTGAAGACATTAATTATTGAATTGTATGGCTTCAAACAATGGGGATATTTTCATGTCCAATTTATGCATAAAACTTTCAAGGGAATTATTCTAAAGATCTACATAAATTTATTTATGCAAAAAACAAGGTTTTTCAACCACCATATCATAAGTTTAGAAATTTCTGGAAGAATCAATTTTATGGAAAATTTGAAAATAGAGGCTCTCCCATGATTATGGGTCTAGGTGATTGGCTTAAGAAGTATGAAGATGCTGAATCAAAAGCTTGGGATACTTTTTTTATTAGGGTGATTCAATTGAAGAACCATAATAAGTTGTAGTTAATATTCCAAAAGGAATGAAAAGGAAATCCATATTTTTGAGCTCCCTTACTGGAAGGATCTATTAATAGCTCACCTATTAGATCCTATGCACATCTTTAAAAATATCCCAAATTCTAAATTTATGTTGGACATTGGATAAACCAGTGCTCCCCGTGTGTTTCGTGACATGTGTTTAACTGCCTCCCATGGATCCATTAACTTTGGCGATGTGTCTATTTACTAACACTTGCGGGTTTTGTTGTAATGGAAATCATTATTCCAACAAGTGGTAAGATCCAAAGAGTTAAAGGCCATTTTGTCACATATTATCAGTGAGCCTCTTAAGGGGATCAATCAACATCCTATTCCCTCTTATCACCATCTTGCACAAATCCCTAAGCATGTACCTTTCATTTCCCATAATTTCAGCCCTAAACTACATCATCTGAGCCAGTTTGAGGACCAGCACTCCCTGTAAGCCTAATGGGTTGTGTTCACCACTAGAATTCTCCACTATGGCATGCGTTGGTCACCAACATGTTTCTCCCCTTTGCACCTGCATTATTTCTAGAATTCTAGGAGAATTACCGGGATTTTGAAAGATTCTCTTCTATGAGTTTCCATAAGTTCAACTACTTACCTTGGATAAAACATTCAAATCCTTTCCTTCCATACATTGGAGTTTTGACCACTTATCCTTTGATCCTATCCCTCCATCAAAGGTGGATCTCTTACCCTAGATTGGTAATTGGATAAGAACTCCCAAATTACCCTACTTCTCTATATATTACCAACCTTCTATGTGGTTTGAGGTTGGATTTTGGAGAGTGATTATGCCCTTATGCTGTTTCAGTGAGTGGTCATCATATCATGCATTTAGGGTGATTGCAGGTGCATATTGTGACAAGGAAAGGACAAGTCAACAACTTGGAGGAGCTCTTCTACAAGATCAATTACTACTTATGGTTGTAATCTCCTTCCATTTATATTAATGCAAAGAATTCATTGTTTTCCTATATGTGATGTTGTTATTTCACTTATTTAAATACCATGTTGATTTATTGAATGAAATGCTTATATGATAGTGCATAGATCTCGTAGTTTCTTGGCTTGCGTTATCTGACTGTGTAGGTTCTAATTTTGGCATTTGGAGCTGGAATTGGAGCTTCCAAGCTAAAGAAAGAGTGAAGTGTGCAAAGGACTCTAGGTAGGCCTCACTCTATCATCTATTTACTTTATGGAAAATCATTGTGTTCCTTGTCTCTTTGTTTTTGTAGGTTAGCCACCGACATAGGGGAGATAATTCTGTTTGCAATTGTAAATCCCATATAACAAATTGGCAACTCCACTGGGGAAAGAAGTATTCCCTTGGTGGTTTCCTTGTCCATTGTGTTTTATTACCTCCTTGATAGACCTTTGTTGTATCATCCAACCAAGAAAAAACCTAGGAAGTGATTTCATTGAGGCTTTTTTCCAATTTTTGTGTCAGAATCCTCTTTCCCAGGCCCAATGATCCCCTAGTGCCTATGACAGAGCATTGTACCTCACCCTGGCCCACTCTGCATCAACGTTTCAACACACTAGTGCCTCTTCTGCACCAGTGTTGGGCCTTGTTTATGGATGAATTTTGTCTTGGTTCTTGAAGCCTCTCTTTGGTCAGCCTAGTTCTAGCTAAACTTCCCTGAATCTTGAGTGTCTCGTGGTCTCTCTAAAGCCTCCATTTGGTTTGTTGTTGTGTTGTTTGCTTTGGTAAGAATTAGTTTTGATTTTTCTTTGTTCTTATCATTTGGTCGCTTGCAAATTGATTTTGTTTGATTGTTGATCGCTTCGATGAATTGTTGTTCTAGTCCTCTTTCTGAAAATTGTAGTTGAATCAGTGATTATACTTTACATATTAGTTTTTCTCATTTCAAAAATTAAGTGCCTTGAAAAGAAAAATCTATTTTCATTTGCATCTAGGGTTTTGTGTGTGAAATTGGAATTCCCTAGTGTGCAATTGCATATTTTTGCAAAAAAAATTCCCTCTCAATCGTTCAGGGGGGTGTTGAGGGGGGGGAGGGGGATGAATTGTGTATGAGTGTTAATTGCCTTTGAGTGACATCTATTTTGATTTTTGGAATTTTTGCCCAATTTCAGTTTGAATCCTCTGTTCATGAAATCCCAGATTATGTTTGATTTCATTGGAACCCTCTTGTGTTATTTTTGAAGAATTATCTTTCATAGATCACATTTGCATAGTTAGAATTCTCATTTTCACATCTAGAGAGGAAATTGTGCATAGATTAAATTTGCATACTTTTCAGGGGAATCGTGCATAGATTACATTGCATGGTTTGGCATCTTTTAATCCTTTGAATTGAATTGGAATAGTGAAATTGAAAGATATAGTTAGGAAGCTCTTTTTTGTTGCATATTTGATTGTTGCATCATTGTTTGCACCTCTTCCCTACACTAGATAGATTTCATCGAAAATGAAAAGAGTTATTTTTGTCATATTAGTTGCATCATAGGTGTGTTCAAGTGACATCGAATTTTGAGCCTTGAAATCGAAATCTAATTCAAGATCAACTTAAAATTTACTGAATTAACCTAAGGAGCATTTGAAACTTAATGACACACATGGAGGTCTAGGCTAGATACGTGTTCCGGCATTGTAAGAGCTGTTGTTGTTTGCCAACATTGCATCCTGGGGGTGAAATATCATTCATGTATGTAAGTGTATAGGACCATTCTCCACGTACCTTCAGGTATATCAGATGGCACTCCATGCATGATGAGTATATGGGAATGATCTCATCGAACGGTTACACATTAGACAACACTACTACGGACTGCACTTCCATGTACCATCGCGTATATTTTGGAAGTCCCCTATAGGTTGCTATCCATCCATAGGTAACCCATTCTACTACCTTGTATACCGTTATACACCAAACACAACATTCAGGGAGATTGGTTGCCATACATTAAGTCCTTGGTTCACCAAGGTGTATATTGCAGTTCACAGTTGCTTGGTAAAACTTTATGCCTAGCTACCCATTTGTTTTGTCTGTGTTTATAATTTCTAAAATAAATTAATTGACAGCGGAACAAAATCCTCCCTATGGAACATCTCCTTAGTGGATCTTAGGTTGAGGCTAATGGCATAAGTTCTAGAGTCTACCAATCAAGGGGACCTCTCTGATGGGAATCCTGGTCCTTTTCCTTCTTTTGGATATATTGGTTCTCCCTATATGGAAATGTTGTCCCTCCCCAGATTTACCATTGGTTTGCCAGTTTGGTTATTTTCGACCCCTATGGTTCCGAATGTCCAAACTACTTCTCAAATGAGTTCTCCTGCACCTGAACAAAATCAACCTCATGTTGATCCTAAAGTTGATCCTTTACCTTCTTCACATATTGTTTCTTCATCCCTTTATTCCTCTTCACCTGGTGAAAGTATTGATTCTAGTAACTATGAAGGTAAGAAGAAGAATAAAAGGACAAAGAAGAAGGAGCAAAATAAGCAAGGGGGTAACCAAGAAACCATTGCTAGGGACATAATTAGTATGGAAAAAAATTCCAATCAGCCTCGTGAAGTTAAATTACCTTGGATGATTTGTAAGGGTGACCACATTCTTATAGATTGTCCTAGTATTCCCAAGATATTAGAAGTGTGGTCCATAGGCTCACATAAGCCTTTGCCGTCAGCTTCTAGAGATCATGCTGGTGACAAACATTCAACTAGTGATAGTAAGGTCCATGGGAAAAAGGGTAAAGTCAAATTTCCCTATAAGTTATGTGAAGTGAATCATCCTATTCACCTTTGTCCTTCTATGGATGAAGCCTCAAAAGTGTTGGAAAACCTTACAGCTTCTCAGCCACACCTTCGAGCTAGTTTCCAGAAGCTTTCTCCAAATCCTCAACTAGTTGATGAAGTGACTGATCAGAATCCATCTCCAATAAATCCAACTCTCTCTGAACATGAATCTCATGAATCTATTCTCGACCAACCATTGGTTGAGAAAATGGTTGAATCAATTCCACCTTCTGTTGTTCCTACATTTCCCATAGAGAGTGAAATTCATATTGCTCAATTTTTTTTTGTTTCTTCTGATTCTATCGGACAAGGGGGCATTTATCCCATTCCCACGAAATCCCCTCCAAGAAAAAAAGGCCATTGGCTTTGATTGGAGTCAATTAACAGAACCTCGTCTCCCTTCTTACATGCATTTTAAGACCATGGTAAATTCTTATAATAAGGACATCCATCATACTGTTATAGATGAGGGAGCTTTTGTTAGTATTCTATACTCCTCTACTTGGAAAGCTTTGGGTTCCCCACAACTTGTGTCTGGCCTTCCGAATCTGTTAGCTTTTAACAAAAGAAATAGTCAAACTTTAGGGATCCTTCCTTAGTTTCCTATTACTTTGGGGGGAAACAATGTATGTATTGATGTTATGTTTGTCATGGTCCCTTTGGACTTCAATTTTCTCCTAGAGTGAGACTATGTTTATGCTATGAACAATGTTGTGTCCACACTCTTTCGAGTGATGTGCTTCTTGCACGATGGACACATTGTGGCTATTGATCAACTTTCATTTGTTGGTCCTAAATTGACCGCCAATAATCCTACTTACCTAAGTGTTATGAATGTGCAAGTGGTATCTTACCCACTACAAGTTAATTATGTGACAACCTATCCCATTCATATACCTATTTCTGAAGATGAGCCTTTCACTGTATGCTCAATTTCTTTTGACCTAGATCCGGTAGGTGATATGGTGCATCATTTACTAGGGGCATTTGAGTCTGATCTTTCCAGTGGATCCTTTGATCCCTTCCAGAGAATTGTTCTACCATCTGATGAAAACCTCTTGGAATCCATGGTCTCTCGAAGGCCATGATAAAGATTGGAGCAGAGCTCCTTTTCTTGTGTCAAGCTTCTTAAAAAATGAAACAAGGTTCTTGAAGTGGAGTTCCTTTTCTTGTGTCAATCTCCTTAAAAATGAAACAAGGTCTCAGGGAGAGTTCCTTTTCTCTCGTCAAGCTCCTTAAAAAATGAAACAAGCTTTCAGAGAAGAGTTCTTTTCTTGTGCTAAGATCATTAAAAAATGAAAAAGGCTTTTATGAGGATAGTTGTTTTACTATGTCAACATCATTAAAAAATGAAATAGGTTCCTATGAGCATAGTTATTTTCCTGTGTCAAGCTCGCTAAAAAATGAAACAAATCCTTTTTCAATTCAAGTATTTGATTAGATCTCGTAAATTCCCAGTTGATTCTTTCACTTGATCTCGTAAATGAACCTTCATTCCATCCACCTGTTAGTACCCAATAGTTTACTTAGGTGAACTAAATGAAGCTTGGGGGCCATGTACCTCAAATTGAGTCATTATGCTGGGGGCATGCAAACTTATCTCAAGCATAGTTTTTGTTCGTTTCAAGCTTGTGTAAAAATGAAACCAATCTTAAGCATAGTTTCCCATGTTTCAATATTGCATGAAATTGAAACCAATTTCAAGTACAGTTTCCCATGTGTCAGGATTTTGTAAAAATGAAACCATTCCCATTTTATCCCTTGTGATTGCCATTTTTATCAGCTTGTTTTTCCAGAAGAGCCTTGGTTATCTCATTCCATTCTCACCATCTGTTTGGCCGATCATACACTTTCACTTGGTTTTACGCTTTTATGAGGAACCACTGCGATGACTGGTCTTGTAATCCTGCCTATAAATGTTTGCATGTTTTGAGCAATTCCATCATGACTGGAACCCGTTGCTGCCATTTATACCACTCATTCCTCTAGGAGGAGTCCTCTTTCAGCTCTTTTCAGAGTCTTAAAATATGAAAAGATTGTCAAGCACTTGTCTTTTTGAACTCGTTAAAGTAAATGAAAAGACATCTACTCAGTATAAGTTAAACCCTTTTCTAGACAAAGATAGACTAGATAAAAAAAAAGAATACCCAAGTCGAACATGGCTAAGAGGTTCTCTTGGGTATTGTTTTCTACCTTTTCAGACCTAAGGGACTACCTATGAAAAGGGAAATTTTAAGTTTTCTTTTTCGTCTCTTTTTAAAACTCTCTAAACATGAAAAAAATGTCGAGTTTTACCTTCGATGGACTCGTTAAAACATCAAACAACGATGGACTAGTCAATCATGATGAGGCTAAACCACTCCTTCTCAAGGTTCCTTAAATATACTCGGAGGGATTCATCTGAAAGGTGAAATTATAGATGAAGCATATTTTATCCTCCTCAAGCCTCTTAAAAAATAAAAAGGTACCGACCAATATGGTTGGGGAAATTGGGAAAACAAGGGATTCTATTTTTCTAATGGCAGCGAGTCGCTCTTGAACACAACACTCTTCCACTTCATCTCTATGGCTATTAGGTTGGGTAATCTGCTTGTCTTTTGGTTATCATACCATTTCAAAGCCTCCATTTCGGTTTTGGGTCAATGCTACCAACTCCATTCAGTGTCGCTGGTGTGTTCAAGAGAAGTTGTTCAGTTAATCCCTACTACAATACTCTTAAGCCTTCATTTCATGTCTTCCTTTCCTGATCTTGTTCCATGTTAGCATCATTCTAATAATTCTATGTCAATCATGATACCTATTTCATGTCATTGATGGGGGATACATCAAGGCCCTCCTATGACGAGTAGCTTCTCGTCAACATCGACACATCATCCAAGATTTTGACTTAGAAACACACCTTTGGTACCTTGTTTCTTGCATACATCAATGGAAAGTTTCCTCGCTCTCAACGACGGTTTACAACAATGACCTTTGATTGAAAGGTTCTGTGTGGTGTTCGACATAAACTCATTTATTCACACCATACAAATTGTAATATAGTACCCTCAGAGCCATTAACATCATCAGTGGTTTCTCTTGTATCTGTTAATGACTTACATCATTGGCCAGTAATTAGATGTTGTCTACCATGTTTGACTCCAGCTCATTGATTCGCACAGTTAAAATTATACATTGGTTGGTCGTGTGAACGAGATAGAAGACCCCGGATCTAGTTTCATTCATCTGGGCTGCGATTTTAGGAGTTATACAAAAATCACAATGTATGATGGTTGTGATCATATAGACAGTCATCTAGTCCTGGGTCCATTAGTTGCATCTGTGGACGTGTCTTTTGATCATTGTACATGTTATGTTATCTTATGAGCTCAGTATGGGTATGCCTCCCTCAACAAATAAAGATGTCATGTTGTAAATGTATTGTAACAGATGAACATGCCAGTTTTCCTTGATCTCGACTTCTCACAAGGTAAAGTACTTTAGTCATCAATCATCATCTCTGACTTTGCGCTTTAGGGGTCATTCTGTCACAGGCCATTTTGTCACATTTGATTAGTGAGCATCCTAATGGTATCAATCAACATCCTTTTCCCCCTTGTCACGATCTTGCACAAATCCCTAAGCATGTACCTTTCATTTCCCAGAATTTCAGCCCTAAATTGCATCATCTGAGCTAGTTTGAGGACCAACGCTCCATGTAAGCCTACTGGGGTGTGTTCACTAGCATGTTGCTCCAATATGCATTAGGGGAATTTTGAGGTCTAAAATGGGCCTCCTAAGAAAAACATACAATCAAAAGAAACTTTATAAGAACCAATAATATTCAAGATGATGATGTAAACCATGGGGGATGATCCACCATTTTTGGAGTAAAAATGTAAAAAGATTAAAAATAATAAAATAATAAAACTACTTTTTCAACTCGTATTTTCAACTTATCTCCCTAATTTTTTACTCAAATTTCGAGCGGAGTACTCGTTGGATGCAAAATTTAATTCCTCATCCAAGGAGTACCCATGTTGCATACTTTCGATGAACCCTTCTACACGAAAAAATGAGAAATACATGAAAAAACATGATTGCAATCATGTTTTCCATGTATTTCTCATTTTTCATGTAGTAGAGTCCATCGAAAGTATGAAACATGGGTAATCCTTGGATGAGGAATCAAATTTTACATCCAACAAATGTTTCTTCTCGAAATTTGAGTAAACCCATAGGGAGATAAGCTGAAAATACGAGTTGAAAAAATACTTTTTTGTTTTTTCCCTCTAAAATTTGATGATGTAATCTAATATTATTTTATTATTTCCACTATTATTTTATAATTTCCTTAGGAGGCCCATTTTAGACCTCAAAATTCCCATAATGGCCTGTGTTGATCACCAATAAGTTGCTCCCCTTTGTGCTTGCAGTGGTTCTAGAAATCAGAGAGAATGATCGAGATTCCAAAAGCTTCCTCCTCTAGGAGTTTCCAGAAGTTGTTTCAAATAATTTCCTTGGGTTAAAACATTCAGATCCTATCATTCCCTACATTGGAGTTTTCGCCACTTATCCTTTGATCCTATCCCTCCATTAAACGTGGATCTCTTACCCTAGATTGGTAATTGGATAAGAACTACCAACTTACCCTACTTATCTATATATTCCCAACCTTCTATGTGTTTTGGGGTTGGGTTTTGGAGAGTGATTTTGCTCTTATGTTTTTGTAGTGAGTGGTCATCATCTCATGCATTTAGGGTGATTGGAGGTGCATATTGTGACAAGGAAAGGACAAGTCAACAACTTAGAGGATCTCTTCTACAATATCAACTGCTACTTATGGTTGTAATCTCCTTCCATTTATATTAATGCAAATAATTCATTGTTTTCCTATATGTGATGTTGTTATTTCACTTATTTCAATACCATGTTGATCTATTGAATGAAGTACTTATATGATACTGCATAGATCTCGTAGTTTCTTGGCTTGTGCTATCTGACTGTGCAGGTTCTAATTTTAGCATTCAAAGTTGGAATTGGAGCTTCTAAGCTAAAGAAGGAGCAAAGTGTGCAAAGGATTCTAGGTAGGCCTCACTCTGTCATCTATTTACTTTAAGGAAAAGCATTGTGTTCCTTGTCTCTCTATTGTTCTAGGTTAGCCATCGACCTAGGGGAGATACTTTTATCCGCAATCGTAAATCTCATATAACACAAAGGTCTTGAGTTTGAATCAGACCCAGCTGATGTGGGAGGAAGATTGTTGGACATTGGATAAACAAGTGCTCCCCATGTGTTTTGTGACATGCGTTTAACCACCTCTCGTGGATCCATTAACTCTGGTGATGCGTCAGTTTACTAACACCTGCAGGTTTTGGCGTAATGGAAATCATGATTCCAACAATTTCAACATATGTCATGAAAATGGAATGACACCTTGTATTCAAGGAGAGATATTGCTCTTTCATGTACCAAATTTGATAGAATAAATTTGTGGCCAAATAGGGAAAATGAGACATATGAATAAGCTCCATGGGTTTTGAAAATAAAAAAGCTAGAACAACTAAAAAAGTCATTCATTCAATGATGGCACCCACTGGCTATGGGTCATCATTGGAAAAAGCTTTTATAGTTGATGGACATGTGACAAGACTTAAAGACATGATTTTGATAATTTCATGAAGGTATTATCGTCATTTAAATTTACTGGTAACATTGATTAAGTACAATATATATTTTGATATTATGTTGTGTGAGAAAAATTACTAATGACCTTTGAGAAATTTGTTTGATAAAATATCATGCCATTGACAATTGGGGGGATTCATGTCTTACTATTGAATTAAGGAATTCCATAAGTCAATTGTCAACATTTGCAAGGTATGTGATATGAAATTTTCATGTATGAGATACATAGAGATATTAAATTTCTTTTTAATTTTTAACTAAAGGTTCATACTAATTTTTTATACTTATATTAGGTGGGTGACCTCCAAGGAGATCCATGAATATGAAGTGCTAAAATGGAAGGAGGAAATTGTAGAAATTGTATGTGTATTTGATAAGGAGCTCCCTACAAGTTTCATGGATCTACTAATCCATTTAGCTATACACCTAGTTGATGACATCGAATTGGCAGGTGTTGTATCAATAAGGTGGATGTTTTTCTTTGAGAGGTATATCAAAATTCTAAAAATATATGTTCGATAAAATGCACATCCAGAGGGTTGCATGACTGAAGGGTATGTGTTGAATGAAGCATTTTTCTTCCTATGTGAATTCCTTGGTAAGGATTTTGAATATGGGCCACACTTCTGGGATGAAGAATAAACATCATATATTATTGATGGAGAAAAACCATAATCTAATAGTGTTGAATTAGAAATTAGTAAGTAAATTCATGATCATTGTGGTTGTTTTCCTTGCAATCATTAATTTTATCTTTAATTTATTTGTAAAATATACAACATGACATTTGGAGTCTGAAATAAACATGTTGACATGTAATAGGTGTAGATGAAAATGTTATTCTTGACAAATTCATTCTTTACCACATGGAATTTATGAACAATTGGATTGATTTATATGATAAAAAGAGAGAATAAGTGTTAGAAGAAAGAAGGAAGTTTAAGAGATCGAACCCAAGGAATACTCCACTTCACACTGATCTGCTTGTGGAATGGAGCAAAGATTGGACACTACAATGGGTTACTGAACAAATTCAAAATCAAATAGAAGATGCAGGTATAGATTCAAACATAAAAGAAGATGAAATCAACATGTGTAGAGGATGTGAAAGAAAGGTATAGTTGGAATTTTACGAAATTTTGTTTCCTTAGAGTTTTGACACAATTAACGATTTTAATATTCATCATTATATTTGCTTTCACTGAAATAAATGGTCTTTCACATGCGACGAAATAGCTTGCAATGTGGGCATATGGTCGAAATTATCGTGTAGAAAATGTAGATGTAAAGAGATGATCCTTTGACTATGGCTTTGTGGTTAATTTCAAGCAATCCAATCGATAAAGCTCAAAAGATAAGAATATTAAAATCCAAGTAATTATTGAGTTGGATTACCACTCTTTTAAATGTTGTATTTTTAAGTGTTTATGGTATGAAGCATTTGAGAGGACGGATAGACATGATACCCATAGTGGATTGTTTTCTATAGATTCCTCAAGGTTCCTACTAGAGGATAAGGAGCCTTATGTTCTATTAATTCATTGTGAGCAAGCATTTCTTTAACTCAAATAAGAAGTGTTAGTGATCATTAATCTATTAATTCATAGTTTATTGCAAATATGTGTGTGTGTTTATTAAACAATAAAATTGTTATAACATAGGTCTAACATATGTATGTCATTCATGTGTAGGTATTTTTCTATGAAGATATTTTGGACCCGAAATGGATATTTGTCATACATTATGATCCAAGATTAAGGAATTAATTTGATGATGCATTAGTGGATACCGAGCATAACAATGATGACCAACAAAATGAGAGAGAGTAACTAGAGAACATCAAATAAATTGACATCCATGATGATGTTGAAGATAAATGTTTAGGCACAAGAAGAAAACAATCCTGAGTTATATGATGCTATAAAAGACAACAATATGGATGGTATATAAAATGATGATCCAAATACATCTAATAACAATATAGATTATCTAGAGTCAAATTTAAATGATGATGAAGAAGATGCAGGTCAAGATGAGGATGATCATAATATTAAATCATTGAAAGAACATATGAACATTTACAATGATACACTGGATAAAATTATTGTAGACAATAATGTTAATGAGAAAGACTTCTAAATTTTCAGAATTATTTGTAATCCATGTTTAAAAAATGATGATTTTTATGGCCCAAACTTTGAAATGCTCTAGTATTATTTGTCGATACAAATTACCTATTGCAATATCCTTAAAGTGTTCAATATTTGGTATGAATTGTTGGCAAAAAAATAATTAGCATTACTTGGATAAGAGTTAGCATGGTTAGTGGTCATTTATTGGTTGATAATGGTTTAGAGGTGTTATCAGCTTATTTGTTAGACTCAAACTGAACTAGGATGAAAAGCCTATTGAATAACAATACATTAATATGCAATTATTAAAAAATATAATTACATATATCGTATATGTAAAACAATGTAAATCCAAACCATTAGGCTAAATGTATGCAAATTTTATTCATTAATTTATATTATAAAACAAATTAAAATATTTCACTAAGCCTAAGCAAAATTCTTTTCTATGGGAAAAATTAGAAAAATTTAATTGTATTAATGTTCTTTATGAGTAAAAAATACTCTCCAAGTCGAATCATTCAATTTGGCCTTCTAATGAAGGCTATGCATAAAATTTTTGTCAAGGGAAAAAAATAGAAAAAATTAATTGTGTTAATTTTCTTTACGACTAAAAAATACTCTTCAAGTCGAATCATTCAATTTGGCCTTGTAATGAAGGCTAGTTGTAATTTTTTTTTCAAGCAAGCCAAAGTTGCCTTGCTTCACTAAAATGCACTCTCATGGTTCATTTTTTTGGCCAACATGGTTGATTTAAATTGTATATTATTTATTTACTAACTAAGTAAAGACATTATGTCTTTTTCTTGATACTTTGGAATATTGGAGTTGGAGTTGATAATTTCTTGAGACTTGAAGCCTTATTTTTGTACTATTTTGTCAGTATTAAAAGGATATTTTGTCTGGTAAGATAAGGATGTGTGGATTATATTCCTGGTGATTTTGATATATACAATATTATTATGTAGCTATTTCATTTTGACGCTGCTAAATTTGTATCTCATGTAAGATTTATGCAATTTTATTATTAATAGAAGTTGAATTTTGCTTCGGAAAAAACAAATGGAGTCTCCCATTACAACAACAGACTTAAAACCATGCTTGAGAAGAATGGAGAGACCTTTATAGGCATCCCACATCTTTGCTTGATTAATTGAGGCAGTGTTGTTCTCCTAGGCATAAGACATGATTTTTTTACCGTTTTGGTTAAAAATTACACCTCCAGCTTCAATAACCCTCGGATTGCCTTTTGAGGTACCCTATGGTAAATTTTTCCATATGTTGCACTAAGTATATTGTAAATTCGCTCTAGTATGGAAAGAAGACACATTTTTTTATTTAAAATAGAAATTTAGGACATTTCATTGATTCTGTAGCACCGATTTCTCGGTTTAGTAAGATATCATCTTATAAAAGTCCATTACATTGTCCAAAAATAAAAGAGTAACTATATATCAATGAGACCACAAGTAGATAAAAAATCCATGAAGGAGACATAAAAAAAAGTCCTAAAAAAAGACTAGCAATTTATTTAAAAATGCACATTAATAGAAAATATAATGATATAAAATTACATCTTGAAATGTGTCTACATAGGTACATCACCTAAAAATTGCTATTCTAAAATCTAGGATGCATGGGAGGATTTTGCAAGCCCTCCTCTTAAGAAGAAGAGTGTCTCTTTCTTTCTGTGGAGACCTGTGATTGTTCTGGTGCTACAACAGAAGCATCCTTTAATTTTTGTTGAAACTCTCAAATTTTATTTTCATCTTTGCCTGTTTAATAATTGCACATTCTTCATATATTTCTCCTTGTTCTCAGTTTCCTTCCTTTCAATATATTTCTTTGTAGATTTTAGTTGATATGTACAATTGGCCAATTCACTAGTGAGTTGTTTTACTTTATCCTCAAGCTATTTTCCCCTCAATTGTTGTTGATTTGCTAATTGATGCTATTTTTCCCTCTATAATTTCCACTACAAATCCGAAATCTTGGATTTCAAATTTTGTATCTCCATATCACATCCAAAATGATATGCTTTTCAATTGCTCATGATTTGGTTGTGTAGCTATTTAATTCATTTTTCACCCTTAGGTACCTTCTTATTCAATAATTGAATAAGTGGTGGTGAGGTATACATATCATCCACATAATTCATGGCTCAGATAGTGTCCTCTGAAGCCTTCACTCGTGCTTTTATCTAGGATTTCTCCAAGTCCATTGAAGGCATTTGTTTTACTCCTGTATCCTGACTTGTAACTTTACCCTTACCCTTACCTTTATCCCCACTCTCAGTACTGGCTTCTTTACTATGTCAATCTTTTTCCTTTTCAAGTTCTTTAATCTTGTGTTCTACCCATATAATTTCAAGGCATCTCTCTTTCAACTTATTAGCTTGCCTATCACAGGTTTTCTCCAACTTAGTCATTTTTTTCTTGTATTCTTCAACCTGTGATTCATGCTTTTCTTGGTCCTCTTTAGATTTATTTGCAAATTTAGCCTTTAAATATTTAACATATTTATTTTTTCATTCAATATCTTGACTAATTTAGCCTTAGAAGTATCCGAAGTTGCCAATGGAGGTATATTGAGAACCTTTGGTCTTCTTCTCAACTCCTCTTCAAGTTCATTGATTCCTTCATCATATGTAACTTGGACTTCTTTGAAATTTTCTTGTAGTGCATCTATCTCCCTCATACCTTTGTCGCTTATTATAGATACCTGATTATGCAATTCATCAATAATTCTATCCTTAGCATTTATGCATTTCATTAATTTTTGTGTTTGTTGTACAATTGTTGATTGCAACACGACAATCTTCTTCATGCATTCAACAATATCCTTCTCCTTTAATTCATAATTTTCCTTCTAGTTGTATATAGAGGAAGAATCCTCCATTGAAAATTATTTGTAATGGATCATTCTATCATATATTGAGAAAACAACCATGTTATGAAAATTGTATGTCAGATTGTGCACATTTAAACTTTAAAAGGACAATTATACTGAATTGCCAATTGTTTACAAGGAATTCTATCTATTATAGAAAAAGAATCATTATATGTTTCCATGTAATGGTACATACCTTCTTGCTCCTCATCTTCATCCATACATACATGTAAGTCTACTACAACACTAACAATTACATCTTTAGCATGGAAAACTGAATCAACAAATTTTTCCCGACTTTCAACCAAAGTCTGTTTAGGTTATTCCTCAATGGTTTTCTTTGGTTTTGATATCATAATGTAAGTTTTAAGAGGCCTTGTTTGAGAATTGAGTCGATACAAATCAATAATTTTCTGTATTGTTCCTGGGAATATTGGTGACAAGAGGAAAGAGTTCACTCTCTTTTACCTTTTGCTTTTTATTGTTTGGAATTTTACTACTATTGGGGAAAAGTAGAAATCTTGTGGAATTGATGCTCATGAGGATGAAATTTGCTGGTTTATGAGGTACTATGTGTTTTGCTGAGATTGTTTTTAAGTTTTCATCTTTTAATATCTATCTAAAATTGAAATGCTATGTATTTCTTGAGGTATTATCATGGTATGTTAGCACCTGGGTGGATCTTAAATACTGAATGCTAGTAGAAAGGCCCTAGTTAATAGTGAGTCCCATAATTTCCTTCATTCTCTTAAACCCTATACTTATAGTCACCATTTTCATGTGTCTTGGCAATTCCTTTCAGGAATTTTCTAATCAATGAGTGGCATTGAAACCCTAAGATATACTTAGACTTCATTGCCAAAAAACAAATAAGAACTATTCCTATTTATATCCATTCTCCTTACCTATTTATCTTCAAACCCTAACTAGGTCACTTGGCCTAATATAAAACTTAAAACCCTAAAAAATATGTATAGTATAGAAAAACCCTAAAATAGACCTTGCGAATCCTAGGTGCTATCTCTTTATCTATCCCTTGGAAACATTTAAACCTAATTAATACTAAAATAAGGTCATCTAGTATTACTTAATTATAGGGTTTTAATCAAGAAACTGCAAGATTCAACTATTAAAATTTAAATTTGATTTTTTTTAGTCCATCCCCTTGTTCTCCAACATTCATGGTGTGCATTTATTTGAGGCACACAAACCTTGCCTTTTACGCTATGAAAGCCATGCAATTTGGAGTATTATTGAAAACCTAAAACATATGTGTGAAAAATAAAAAATATTTAAATGTATTAATGTTACCTATGAGTAAAAAAATACACTCCAAGTTGAATCATTCAATTTGGCCTTGAAATGAAGGTTGGGCATGCATTTTTGTGAAGTAGGCCAAAATTGCCTTGCTTCACTAAAATGCTTGACCATGATTCATTTATTGGCCAATATGATTGATTCAAATTTTATATTGTTTATTTAATGATTTTACACACTTTTACATTGTTATATCTTTACTTTGAACTCAAATATTTATACTTCAAATTTCATACAACATTATAAGTTTTGCTTTGAATTGACTTATGTGAAAGTTGTGTATAAGTGAGAAACATAGTTATGTAGGATACTTGTCAGACATGATGATAGGTTATATCGTATGGTTAGGAATTGTCGAATCATTTCCCATTTAAAATTTCATTACCAAGAGTGTAATTGGTTTGGCCTGAGAGTGCATATTTTTTCGAAATATAATCATTGACAGATATGATCAATTGCTATTATGATAGACTTGGAGTTCAGTGTATAACATTTCCTTTATGAAAATGACTATGATATGTTGCATAAAATGGTTTTATATTTAGGTTGGAATTATCATTATCACACAATCAGTTAATTATAGGTCCCGATGTGCATTTATTTGAGGCACACAAACCTTGACTTTAACCCTATGAAATTGATCCAATTTGGCATATTCTTGTAGAACATAAATTTCTATGTGAAAAATTACTGTTAATAATGAGTAAAAAGGTACTCTTCAATTTGAATCACTCAATTTGGCATTGTAATGAAGGCTGGGCATGCATTTTTGTGAAGCAAGCCAAAATTTCCTTGCTTCACTAAAATGCATGCCAAGGCTTCATTTATAGGAAAATCTGATTGATTCAAATTGTCGATTGTTTATGTAATTATTTTACACACTTTTGAATTATTATATGTTTACTTTGATCCTTAAATAATTCTACTTCATATTTCTGTCGACGGTAGTGGACCCGCCAAAATTCAGGGGAACTCCTCGATATGAAGTCCGAACTAGACCTCACACCATTTTGAGTAGGAGTCCCAATAGTGGGTGGTAATTTTATGCCTTGACTATGGAAATACACAGAGGGAAGTATGATAACTTTGGGTGAGAATAAGTGTGTGACCTTGTGGAGAGTCAAGTGTGATGCATGAAGGTTCCAACACATGAAGGGAAAAGGAAGTGCACCCCTTGGAAGCCTATAATAGTGCGCAACTTGAAAAGAACACAAAAGAACAATGACATCACAAGCTAAGATGCAGAATAGTCCAAAAGTTAAAATGACGAGTTAATACATCAACATGCATCCAAAAAGATTCATACAAATGAAAACGAAATAGTTCATAAGCATAAGCGTAAGTTAAATAACATATATTGCAAATACAACAAGAATAGTCCTACTATATTCAAAACATATGCATGAAAGCATGCTAGATCTGATTTTATTATTATAAGTGAGAGTTCCATTCATACATACACCATTGATGACCACTAGCCCCAATAGTCGAACATTAAAGTCAAGAACAACTGCTCCTCCAAAGAAGTATACTTGCTCTACGTCACAGAGAAGCCAAGGCTCTTCACAATACTCCCAAGCTCCTTCTAAGCCTAATCCTAGCCAAAAGCTTGGCTCCAAAAATCCCTTTACATGAGTTATGAGGTTCTATTTATAACAAGAGGGGGTGACTCTTCAACTCCACATTGTAGACTTTGTATTACCCTCATGAATCTTCAACTTATTTTAAAAGATGACTCATTTCATTACATCATGAATCTTCAAATTCCAATATTGACACTTGGAATTTCACTTACAACATAATTACAAATAATATTACAATTTACACTTGTACCCATATAGGATGAAATAGGGTAGAGACAACTTGACAACCTAACAAGGCAAAACACTATGATGTTTGAGTTTGGGAAAACTCTGGCTCAATAGGTTTCATGTGATGATTCTTGGTCACATATTGGTTCCAAGCTCGATACTGTGTGATGACCTCCCCAAATTGCATGATGGTGTTTGGATGGAAGTAGACTCTAGCCTCCATAGCATCTGGATACAATTACTTGGAGCCAGTTTTAACACCCCTCTTAAGCAAGAGCAACATTCTTCTAATCTGGACAAGATCACCAATATAATTTTGCATGTTTTGTCTATTCATCTCCAAATCCTCCTTGGTGGAAATCTATCTCAACTACTCCAAGTACTATTGGTATCCTACCTGACCTAGTGTCTAGGTTTGGATTTGGTGAGTGAGGCAACTAATGGGATCCTATGTGTTTTCACCATGAAATCCAAATTGTTGTATAATCGTACATATGAGGACTGAATGTTTCCAATGCTTGAGGTGAGTTTCTTGTTGTTCTGAATCAACATTCAAACCCTTGATTTCTCCAGCTCTGCCTGCAACTTCATCAAAGTGAGTGGTGCCCCTTTGTATCACAATGTTCATTCTTACACAATGGTGATGGAAGTTTGCACATTCCTAAGAGTTTTGATAAATTCCTTGCTCTACTGCAGCAAGCTACACAAGCAGCCAATTTCCTTATGTATAGTCATGAGCTCCTCAAAGTGGTACTGCATGGTCTCAACAAGTGTTGATACTTCACCAAGTATTGCTGCTCTCATTCCCCCTAGTAGACCTGTGCGGAGATTGCATTTTGTGCTGCTACATGAAGATTTTCTATATCTTGTTGGGAAGCTTGTCGATTTTGTACCAATTTCTTACTATCAACCATCAAATACCGAGTGTTTGATATCATCGCACCTGCGAAGGCCAAGCTAGCTTCAACAATGGAATTTGGATTCCTGTTGTGTCTGCCATTATCACCCTTTCTCTAATGAATGCAGGTGATTCATAATCATTTGGAAATTATTTCTCCGCACTTCATTATATGAAAGATTGTACACATCCATTACTAGACCATCATCAAGAGGAACTATGTCCCCTTCCTCGCTCGGGGCTAACTCTACAGCTGGAGGTGGTGGAGACTGAATGATGACCAGTGGTGCATTTCGAATCAGGTCAACATATCCAACCTGCAGTTCTGGTTCCAACTCCATGTCCATAACTTCAATCAAGTATTCAATCTGCTGAGCAAGCTCCCAATCCTGCATCTGTTTTCTCTCTCCTTATGCTACTGGCTAGTTCTGTTCTTCCTCTTCAGCTTGAATCAGTGTTACTTCTGCTGCCATTGTGAATTTCCTTTATTCTTCTTCCTACTTCTGTTTCTCCTCATGTTCTCTCCTTCTCTATTCCTGTTCTTTCCCCAGTTCTTATTCTATTTTCTGCGCCCTTAGTTATGTTTCCTACAAGCTTTATCTTCTCTCTTCCTCTGCTCTACTCTCTATATCCTCTACTTCCTCCTTGCTTCTACTGCCAAAGCTACTTGCATAAGGATTGAATCCACTTTTACTCTACAAATTTATTCTCCCTCTAAACTATCAACAACCTTTCCCTTTCCCTTATCTTGCATGGGATTACTGCTTTCTGCTAGTGCTTCTTCCAGAGTTGTCCTCTAGATCTGCCCCAAGGATCTTTGCTGAAAGAGTTTCATTAACTTTTTTCCATGTTAGTGTTGACTCATTTTCTATAAAATTTTGAGTGTCCGCATACATTGATGTGTCTACTAATGTTCTCTCAACTGCTTTCACAATACTTCTTTCAGTGGTCCCTTTTGAAGCAACTCTCTTTGGTGTCATGGTAACAATGACTGCTGGGATAAAGTGCTTCACAAGTGTGGTACTTGTGGGACAAAAAGGACACTCATGGAAAATAAACATTAGATTAAAAAAATATACCTTCAAAGCATGATCAAGTAGCAAAATGGGAATTCGATGGGAAGTATTGTGCACTTTTCATTAGCAAGAGGGATTGGATACCTATGGGAATTGTGCACTGTGTAGTCCCAACATCAAAGGATGAAGCTTGAGGCTTGGGACTGCGCAACGCATAGTCCTAGCCTGAGCAAATACTACACATTGCACAGTGTTAGTGGCCAAGGTGACAGGCTGACCCCTGGAATTGCACAGTGAGTAATTGGAGCCATCTTGTACTTCACACTGTGTAGTTCCATAGGCCAAGCTTATGGCTTGAACCTTAGGATTGCGTAGTGCCCAACTAGGCAAGGAAAAGTATGCCAAGGAAAGTGCAAACCTTCCCAAGGGAAATGTGAAAAATGAGTAGATCTAAGCGATGGTGTGAGATTGAGTGAAAATATGACTAAGTGTGAATGAATCATGATAGATCAAGTGATGAAAGTGAATGGATAGGAAGATAATCAAATCGGTGAGGAGAGTTGCTGCAATGATGACCATCGGTGCAAAAACAAAGAAAGCGATGCGACACTTGTGAAAGGAAAATGATAACTTGAAACAACACTTCTACAAGCTAAAATATATTGAAACACCAAAAACCATGAAGAAAAACAAGCAAAAAAGCACTCACACAATTGAAATGACAAAAAGCGACAGAAAAAGTGACAAAAGATGATAAAAGAAAAACTCACATGGATAAGCAATGGAAACTCCGTCGAAGGTTCCTTGATCACCTTGGGAATTCTAGAGCTTCAGGATCAAATGCACAAATGAGCTCTAGAGGCATCGGTTAACTAGATTTGAGAAAATGATGTTTTATGATGTGCATGCCTAAAATCAAGGGTAAAGCGACACTTGGTGGAAGTTTCTAGAAATAACGAATGTGTCTCCTTCACGATACTAAAAAGAGATCCCTATTTTTTTAGGGATGATTTCTTTCTTTTTCTAGGGAAAACTTGCCATGCACACTACGGGGAAATACTGCGTAGTTCTGGGGAATTGGGTAACTTTCTGAATCAGTGAACTGTGTAGTTTCTGGGTTGCCTTTCATGACTCTACAGTGCCTTATCTTAAGGCTGATTGCTAGTGAGGACTGCATAATTCCTATCATCAAAGCATCTTGCTCTCAAGGATTGCATAATTTCTAGAGGCAAGCCAAAAATTGCTATGAGACCAAGTTGGGAGATTCGCTAAGTGAGAAAACACAAGAAAAAATGAAAATATAAGTCTCATTCGAAGCATGAATACCTGGATTAGTGCAAGATGATCTCATGTGGAAAAGAAGGGAGGCTCCAAAATCAAATCATAAGCAAAATTTAAGAGGGTGGTTGTAGCCGCTACAACACCAACGACAGATTGGTAGAAATCCATCTCTCTGTATGGACCTTGTCTCATGCAAAATAGATCTAACTCTTCCGGAAGTATCGTTCAGTTCATTAATTATATCAATTTCTTCGCTTAGCTTGAGTTAAAGATATAGTCCTTACCATTATCTTCAATGACAAAAAACATACTAAGCCAAGTCAGACTGAGTTGTTTCGATTAGGGATGAGGAGTATATAAATGCATAAGTAAAAATATTGTGAGTGTCTTAATTTTCAGATTTGGTGTTGCTCCATTGCCAGCTGGTCTGGACAATACCCCGGTGGAGTCACTTCAGGAACACAAGCATTTCTTCATTTCCAACGAGCCTAGACAGTACCCCGACGGAGTTTCTTTCTTCACTTCTCTACAAAGGAAGCTTTTTCTTCTTTTTCCCTTTATTTCATTTTTCATTTTTTTTGCATTTTTATTTGTTCAAAGAACTGTGCATAGGCACTTATTTATTGCATGAGGAAAAAGAGGGATCCCGACTTATTGAGAGAATAAGAGGTTGTCCCTTTAGATAAGGATATTTATATATACCTCTACATACTTGTTAATGTTTTCCCCTCTCCTTACTCTACTTAACTTAGTTGACAAGGATTAACCGAAAATAGAAGACTGATTAGAGTAGGTGGTACTAGTTAAAAGTGCAAGCATCGTGTTTTCACCACGAATCTCTCCAAAAGGAACATATTTTCCATTAGAGTATCATTGAATAAAAGAAATGCAAGATTCAAATAAAGAGAGGGAATAGACAGATAACCAAGCATTGTTAGTAGTACAACTTCCTCTTGGATTTCACCGAGTTTGTCTGAGAAGCCAAACACAGTCTCATGCGGAAGCTAACCTATGAATGAAAAGAAAACAAACAAAAGGAAAGAAGCAGAGTAGAAAGAAAATTAATTGAAATCAAAGGCAAAATAAAATAAATGCAAAACTACTCCTACTCCTAACTTAAAAAGAGCATAGGCCAAACTTACATAAGGTGATACTTCCAATGCAGCCATCGACACATTGGCTAGCCTATGTAGGCGAGCGAATGCATGCCAATAAATATATACAAGCATACAAACAAACAAGAATATAAGATAGTACAAACCAAAAAATTCGAAGTTTGAATGATCTCGCAGAAAAGTAAAAATGAAAAGTGCATGAAAGGCACTCTGCAGATGTACCATGGTATTCAAAGAAATTGCGAGTCGAAGACATGAATGCACAAACTTTCAGACTGGAAAAGTGAGAAAACATGAGGAAACGAGAAAATATCCATTTTTAAATAGTGCTTGCTACGTATGAATCCTCCAATGACTGAGCGATAGGATCATGTAATACAGATGGAGGATGTGACAACTATAAGACAAACTGATTTTTAGTAGGTGTGATAGAGTGATGAGGAACCTCAAAATATTCAACACTATTCTAATTAGAAGTGGAACTAACCTCAAGACTGCGAGAAACTGACATAACCATCAGCTAGGGTTGAAGTGCCTCAACAACTTGAGGATGCCCAACTCATTAGAAGGTAGATCGTCACAGAATGATGCTTGGGAAATATTAGCAATAGAAAAATCAGAGTCGCGACCAAATAAATCAATGAAGAGGTCACGAAAGCTATGTTCATAAAGTTTAAGATCACAACGAAAGAATCCTAATGATCTGATGAATCGCAAAGAGGGGAAGATGAAAAGCGATAAATTTCACCCTCTAATTTTCTAGAAAGATGAGATGAGAGGTTGGGAAGATCAATAGTGGAAGATTCATCCTTTCCACATCTAGATGAAAAACTAACATCCCATGTGTTCTATGAATTATTGAAAGTAGTAACATCATCAAAAACTAAATTTTCACAAGATTTAACAGAAATGATAGGATCGTGGGAAATGTCAGGATGATGAAGGAGAGGTGTGGAAGGAAGAGAATCATCCTTCATAACAGATTCTTGTTCAGCTATAGGCACCCCCACATAATAATTGTGAATGATATCACAAGTTTGTTTCTCAACACCAACTTTGTCCAACACTTGATCCTTGTGAACATCACAAGAGAGATTCAAAACAGGTGAACATGAAAACTCACAATCCAGAGGATCTGAGGGAGCAAAGGATGGAGGACGAGGAGCTAACACTTCCTCATAAAAATCAGACTCACTGTCCAAACCTGCGCTAAAATTCTGAGTATGTGAGGTGGAAAAATATGGTGGAAGATCAACAAACGAATTTTCAACTTCTCCTACCTCAACCTACGGAACTAGATCTGTTTGATGAGGAGGGGATGATGGGTCACTTGGAACAACAACCTTTTCCATCACAGATTTAGAATCTCTAACATCGAGGTATGTCGAGAGTGGTTCAAAAGATTCTAACTCGTGTGAATTTTTTGAAATGTGAACAATATATAGAAATATATCTGCCAAGAAAGACCAATCAACTTAATCTTCAGGAAATTCAAAGCAATAATGGATGAAACGATCGTGAAAAACCTAGATAGATTCATCAGGTGCTTTTTGAAATTTTGAAATTTTCTTATTAAGAGATTTACGATCATAGAAATCGAAAGCATGACATGACTCTATGAAAATCTATTCGAAAGAGTGAATGGAGTAATTAGGCAATGTGTTACACACCATTCTCATATGCACCCTTTGAACGTGAGAATGAAAAACCTACAACAAATATCCTCACAGTGGATGCTGTGCTTTGTACAAAAATCAAGAAAATGTGTGTTATGTTTAAATAAGGCTATTTCACCCTCACCATTGAATCTCAAATTATACAATTCATCAATAATTCTCATCGGCACTTTTAGGTTTGCGTGTCTGGAAAAAACATGTTGAGGTTATTATTTGGGGAGAAGTCATTAAATGAGTGCAGAAATTCAAAATAGACTTCAAGGGCTCAGTTTCTCATCTGTCCCTCCTTCTAGTTCCATAAATGTAGACGGTGATGGACCCACCAACATTAAGGGGATCTCTTTGATATGAAGTCCCAACTAGACCTCACACCATTTGGAGTAAGAGTCTCAACAGTGGGTGGTAATGTTATGCTTTGACTGTGGAAACATGTAGAGGGAAGTATGATAACTTTGGGTTAGAGCAAGTGTGTGAACTTGCAGAGAGTCAGGTGTGATGCATGAAGGTTTCAACACATGAAGGGAAAATGGAGTGCACACCTTGAAAGCTTGTAATAGTACACAACTTGAAAGGAACACACGAGCATAATGACATCACAAGCTAAGATGAGGAATAATCAACAAGTTAAAGTGATGAGTTAATACAACAACACGCATCCAACAAGATTCATACAAATGCAAATGAAATAGTTCATAAGCATAACTGTAAGTTAAATAACATACATTGCAAATACAACAAGAATAGTCCTACTATATTCACAACATATGCATGAAAGCGTGCTGGCTCTAATTTTATTATTAGAAGTGAAAGTTCCATTCATGCATACACCATTGACGACCACTAGCCCAAATAGTGGAACATTAAGGTCAATAACACCTTCTCCTCCAAAGAAGTATACTCTCTCTATGCTACAGAGAAGCCAAGGCTCTTCACAATACTCCCAATCTCCTTCTAAGTCTAAGCCTAGTCAAAATCCCTTTACATGAGTTATGAGGTTCTATTTATAGCAATAGGGGGTGACTCTTAAAATACGCTTTGTGACCTTTGGACTACCCTCATGACTCTTCAACTTCTTTCCAAAATGACTCATTACATTACATCATGACTCTTTATATTCCAAATTTTAACACTTGGAATTTCACTTACAATATAAGAACAAATAATATTACAATTTACACTTGTACCCATATAACACAAAATAGGGTAGAGACAACTTGACAACCTAACAAGACAAACCATTACGATGCTTGAGTTAGGAAAAACTCTAGCTCAAAAAATTTCGCTTGATGCTTCTCTGTCACATATTGGTGCCAAGCTCGGTACTGTGCGATGACATCCCCAAATTGCATGATGGTGTCTGGCTGGAAGAAGATTGTAGCCTCCATAGCATCTGGGTACAATGACTTGGAGCTAGTTTTAACACTCCTCTCGAGTAAGAGCAACATTGTTCTAATCTGGATAGTACCACCGATGTAATTATGCATTTTCTTTCTTTTCATATCCAAATCTTCCTTGGTGGAAATCTATCTCAGTTGCTCCAAGTACTATTTGATCTCTTGTCTGACATGGTGTTTGCTTTGGCTTCAGTGAGCAAGCCAATTGATGGGATCCTATGTGTTATCACCATGAAATCCAAACTATTGTGTAACCATACATATGAGGCCTAAATGTTTCCAATGAAGGAGGCGAGCTTCTTGTTGTTTTGAATCAACATTTAGACTCTTGCTTTCTCTAGCTCTACCTGTGGATTCATCAAAGTAAGCAGTGCCCATTTGTATCACATTTTCCATTCTTGCATGACGGTGATGGCATTTTTCACATTCCTAGGAGTCTTGACAAATTCCTTTCTCTACTGCTGCAATCTATGCAAGCGGAAAACTACCTTATGTATAGTCATGAGCTCCTCAAAGTGGTACCGCATGGTGTCAACAAGTGTTGATACTTCACCAAGTATCACGGCTCTCATTTCCCCCTAGTAGATCTGTGCGAAGACTGTGTTCTGTGCTGCTGCGTGGAGATTTTCTATCTCTTGCTGGGGAGCCTGTAGATTTTGCACTAATTGCTTACTTTCAGCCGTCAAATACTGAGTGTTTGATCTCGCCACACCTATAAAGGAAATGATGGCTTCAGAAATGACATTTGGATTCCTGTTGGCGTCCACCACTATCACCCTTTCTCTAATGAATGCATGTGATGCATGATCATCCAGAAAATTATTTCTTCGCGCTTGTACAATCCTCTTCTAAAGTTCATTATATGACAGATCAAATACATTCATTACTAGACCATCATCAAGAGGAGCTATGTACCCTTCCTTGCTCAGGGCTAACTCTGTGGGTGGAAGTGATGGAGACTAAACGGTGACCTGTGGTGCACTGGGCATCAGGTCAACATCTTCATCCTGCGATTCCGGTTCCAACTCCATGTCCACAACTTTAATCAAGTTTTCAATCTGCTGAGGAAGCTACCAATCCTACATCTATTCACCCTCTCCTTCTGCTATTGCTTGGTTCTGTTCTTACTGTTCAACTTGAATCAGCGCTGCTTCTTTCGCCATTGTGCCTTTCATTTCTTCTTCTTCCTTCTTATGTTTCTCCTCCTATTCTCTCCTTCTATGTTCCTTTTCTTTTCGTAGTTCTTGTTATGTTTTATATGCCCTTAATTTTGTTTCATGCAAGCTTTATTTTCTGTCTTCCTTCGCTCTATTCTCTGTATCCTCTGCTTCCTCTTTTATTTCGCTGCCAGAGCATCTTGTATAAGGATTGAATTCGCTTTCACTCTGCAACTTTGTTCTCCCTTTAGACAATAAAAAACCTTTCTCTTTCCTTATATTTCACTAGATTGCTGCTTTCTACTGGTGCTGCTTCTGGAGTCATCCTCTAGATCTGCCTCAACGCCCTTTGATGATATAGCTTCGATAACGTGTTGCCATGTTAGTGTTGACTTCTTTTCTATAAATAGTTTAGTGTTCGCATATACTGACGAGTCATTTGGTGTTTTCTCAACTGCTTCCCCAGTACTGCTTTCAGTGGTCCCTGTTGAAGCAACTCTCTTTGGTGTCATGGTAATAATGACTTCTAGGAGAAAGTGCTTCACAAGTGTAGTACCTGTGGGACAAAAGGGAAACTCATGGAAAGAAAACATTAGCTTCAGCAAATATACCTTCAAATCGTGAGCAGCAAACTGAGCATCTGATGAGAAGGATTCCACAATTTTCATTGGAAAGAGGGATTGGATGCTTGTGGGAAAAATATACTGTGCAGTCCCAACAACCAAGGATGAAGCTTGAGGCTTGGGAATGCACAATGCATAGTCCCAGCCTTGGTAGAGACCGGGAAAGGCTGCACATTGCGGAGTCTCAGTAGCCAAGGTGATAGGCTGACCCCTGGAACTGTGCAATGCGGAGTTGGACCCAACCTGCATTGTACACTATGCAGTTCCATAGGCCAAGCTTGTGGCTTGAACCTTAGGATTTAACAGTGTCCAACTGTGCAAGGAAAAACCAGCCAAGGAAAGTGTAGATCTACCCAAGGGAAGTGTGAAAAATGAGAAAATCTAAGTGATTGTGTGAGCTTGAGTGAAAATTTTACTAAGTGTGAATGAATCATGATAGATCAAGTGCATAAACTGAATGAACGAGAATCAAATTAGTGAGGAGAGTCGCTGCAACAATGACCATCGGTGCAAAAACAAAGAAACCAATGTGACACTTGTGAAAGGAAAAATATAACTTGAAACAAAACTTCCACAAGCTAAAATATGTTGAAATTCTAGCAACCATGAAGAGAAACAAGCAAAAAACACTCACACAAGTGAAACGACAAAAAGTGATAAAAGTCGATAAAAGAAAAACTCACCTAGATAAGCAATGACAACTCGACCGAAGGTTCCTTGATCTCCTCTGGAATTCTAGATATTTAGGATTGAATGCACAAATGAGCTCTAGAGGCATCAATTAACTAGATTTGAGCAAATGAGGTTTTATAATGCACATGCCTAAAATCAAGGGAAAAGTGACATTTGGCGGAAATTTTAAAAAATAATGAAAATGCCTCCTTCAGGATACTAAAAATAGATCCCTATTTTTTAGGGATGTTTTTTTTCTTTTTCTTTTTTGGGGGGGAAACTTTCCATGTAGACTTTCAGAAAAGACTGCGCAATTTTGGACAACATTCTAGCACAGTGCACTATGCAGTTTCTGAGCTTAGTGAGGGTTGCACAGTTTCTGGGCTGCCTTTCATGACTGCATATTTCTTGAGCTCAATGATGACTATCAGTCAGGACTCTGCAATTCCCATCATCAAGGCTTCTTTCCCTCAAGGATTGCACAATTTCTAGAGGCAAGCCCAGAACTGCTGTGAGAGCAAGTTGGGAGATCATCTTGTGACTTAGAAAGACTAGCCAAGTGAGAAAACACAAGAAAAAATAAAAAGATAAGTCTCAGTCGAAGCATGAATACCTAGATCAATGCAAGATGAACTTCTGTGGAAAAGAAGGGAGGCTCCAAAATCGATGCATAGGCAAAATTTTGGAGGGTGGTTGTAGCCGCTACAACAATTTCATACAACATTCCAAGTTTTTATTCAACGTGCATTATGTGAAAGTTGTGTACATGTTTTTCTTCAACTTGTTGTTAGGTAGAACAATTGTCCTTTTAATTTAGAGAAATAGTTCCAACTCTTCACATTAACTATCAATTCGGGTAGGTTTTTTTTTTGCAAGGCTATTACAAAATATATATGCAAGGGAAAATGATGACTAGTGCTAGTGAATGTCGAACTAAATCATTGTAATCACACCCTCAAGAAATAAACACACAATGCATAATAGAACCATTTTGTCACATCGTCACAAAGGGACTGGTGCAGGACCTATGCTGTTACACAATATAGATGCTAGAATTCAACAATCATTAAAGCATGGACACGACTAATAATAATAGTAACAACAATCGAACAAGAATTATAACTCAGAGGAAATAAATCAAACATCTACAATACCTTCCTAACCAATGATCCCTGCTAAGAAGGAGGTCCCTTCCTTCCTAGTAGGGGTTGGTACACTACATAGCACACAAGCTACTCAACAAAAAGGTATTGTACCATGAATTATTGAGATTGCATTAATGAAACATACAAGATTACAATGTTGGTGCTCTCCCCCTCTATAACTGTCTATATCTTTTTATATGTCTATCTCACACAGGAAAAGAGTACACCTCTTCATAATTTCAGATTACAATGATAAGACCATCATGAGAATTTCTTGATTCTCATGTGATCTAATTTGAGAACAAATTTTAACAACTTGATAAAAATTTCCGAGGTTAGGACAAAGATGCAACAAATTTTCCAAATTACAATAATATCAATAGAAAATCCTAACTGTTTCAGCTGCGATGTCCATAAACTTCGGGCCTTTGATGGTCGAACTATCTTTTGACCAGATGCTTTCCAAATTGATCTTCTAACTAATTGAAGGAGGTAAGTGCATCTAAAATAGATCTTCATGTGTAACAAAAATGCTTAGCAAATCCTTGTCATATCCTTAGGGAGGAAAAACTAGAAAGTGACATCCTACCACAAACCCTGTAACAACCCAGTTGTCAGTTTTACGAGAAAAATAGCCTAAAAACGTATTTCTCATGCCAAATTACAAGTAGAATTGGATCATAATGATGTCATATGAAAAGAGACATACATAGATTGATAATGGATGTTACAATGGCATAGTATGGTCTCGAGAATAAAAAGGGTAAAGAAAAGGTAGGAAAATGAGTGCAAAAAGATGCCAATTTCACATCCCAACATCTCCCCCCAACTTAAGTATCTGCATGCCCTCATGCATACCCTTGTAACTAGTTCTTGATGTGTTGATAGGTAAATTCTAAAAATTTTAGGCTCTTGCAATATCCTCTGTATCTTTTCTATAGCCTATGGAGAGTACCAGGTCCATTTCCCATAATATATCAATAAGATGATATGGATGTTGATATTTATAGGTAAGGATCCAAATAAGATGAAATCTAAACCAAATTCCAAGCCAACCAATCCCACATCTCTTAATGCACTCCACATACTGAAAAACCCTAGAGAGTTCCTAGATAAAATTCAGAAAATAATAAGGGTCCTCATCTCTTAACTCTTTCCTGCAATCATCCCATCTAAGTTTCCTCCCATCCAATGCATCCTGTCTCATCCCTCTAATTATTCTAATACAACGTTCCAAAACCTTGTTTCTAAACTCCATTTGCATATTCTTGGTGTATGGATATTGCCATATCCTGTTATACATCCTCAAGACTCTTTCATCAGACCCTGATTCATTTCGAATAAGAAATTTCACCCTTTATTCATTAGTTGTTACAGTATCATGGGCATCCTTCGAACTAACATGATTTTACACAAAAGACACAAAGGATTTCAATTGAAAATCACCAATGTATGGTGTGAGGTTAAGAGATGTTTCACCAAAACAAACATAGTCATGCAGATATAGTTCACATAGTAGATGTTGTTCTAGAAAAGTGCCCTTCTAGAGATTTTCCAAAAATTATTGAGCCTCCCTTACCTCATATGGTTGTTTCTCCTTAAGGGCTATCAATTGAAAAAGGAAGCACTTTTCTTTGCAAAATTAGCGGATAGGGTGGAGAGGGAGGTCTACAACTTAATATATTGTGAACAAGTTCATACGTAGACTCATTTTCCTGTTGTAACAAATGTACTTCCTTTTTCAATTATTCCACCTGCAACAATGCCTTCTTCCTTTATTTTTGAATCCTCACCAAGTCCTAAACGTTCAATTTTTTGCCCCATGTCCTCTTCATATTATCAAAAAATTCCTAATGCTGTTTCAAAGGAATAGATTCAGCTTTTAGCGAGATTGCTAATTTCCTCCACTTCTCCAATTCCTCAATAAAAAATGCCAAATTGAATAGGTCCTCAAGTTTTAACTGAGCTCTTTCTGTTACTGTTACAACGAAAATTTCAATAGTTTCCTAAAGCATCTATCCATTCCATTTCTCCACTGACTGCACTATCTGAGCTGCAGGTTCTTGTGTGACAATAACATCATCGACAGGTTCTTGTGGAGTGACAACCGATTTTATTTCAGTTTGCTCTATTTCATCTACTAGTCCTTATGTAAAAATAACATCATAAATAGCTTCTTGTGGAATAACACACTTTTTTTTCTCCATCCTGCTTTGCTTCAACTGTTGGTTCTTGAGTAAAAATAGCATCTTGAGCAGGTTCTTATGGAACAATGATTTGGAATTATTCATCTTGCTCTCCAACTTCAATTGCAACCAAAATAGTGGTTGGCCTTTCACAATCTTCTTCCTCCGACACTTTCTTGCATCCATAACATAATCTAAGTGACATTACTGCTACCAATTCTTCCAATGTTTCTAATCCATTTTATTTTCTAGACTGAAGCTACCCTTCAACCATGGTAAGTTGTTTCCTAAAATTCTCATTTTCCTCTTTATATTTATTATTTTGATTAATACAGAGTTCAATTTTAGACTTGCCTAGTAAAGATACATCTTCTTGTTCCTTTTTTATCTCCTCCTCTTTCTATTGTTCCTCAGGTTCCTTTGATTTAGGTGGAATAACATGAACTTTAGGCATTGGGGAAGTCTCTTTTACAAATTCTTCTTCTTTCTCTTCATTTTTTTGTCCCTCAGAATCCTTTGGTTATGTTGTATCAGTACATTCCTCAAATATTGGGGTAGCTGATGGTGTAACTGTTACCCACACTCTCTTCTTAGGATTGTTTCCACCTAATGGCTTCTTCAATTTCCTCTTTCTCACCAAATATGTACAAGAGTAGATTTTTTAGATACTTTCTTAGATTCCTTGGGAATTTTTGTTCAGGAACCCCTACATCAGCTGATGTTGTTCCAGTTGCCTCTGTTTCAGTAGTCTCTTCCTTAGGCTATTCTTCCTCAATAGGGAATCCATAGTAACTATCCTCAGATTGTCCACTAGATATATCCATAGGTTCTTTAGTGGATTCTCTTTTTCCTTTAGTAGATGTACCAATATACATTCTTATGGAACTCCATCTCTTAGACTTTCTGTGATGGGGTCTAAGAGGTGTAACACATATTCTTTTTCTAGGAAGTGCCACTACTCTACTTTGTTTGAGACGTGTAACTACTTTATCTTTTGATGTTGTTTCATCACTTACCTCTTGTTCTTCACTTTAACTTTCCTTTGTTTCAATGGTCGGTGCATGCGACTTTGCCAATAAATCATTCCATGTGCTGCCCTGCTATTATAGTGAATGAATTATGATTAATTTTATGAAATTATGGTTGGTTAAGTAGGTCTTTGGATTTTTTTTCCATATGCACCACCTCTACCATATGTGTAAAGATTTTAGCAAATAATAGGGAAAATTTACTTGTTGTCCATTACAAAGATGTGCCAATAACTGAAAATGATAATTGTATATTGTCCCAAAATGTCCCTCACAAGTAATGAACCTCTGAATAAAAAAATCCACATCATCCTAAGGGTGAGGAAGAGATGTTTTATCAATACCTCTCCTCTTGCTTCTTACTTCCTCTATTGGTTGTAATTTTTTTCCCTAGCTATTGCAACTACTATTTTCCTAGAAAACCAACTAGCCCTTGTCTAAGGTAAACTTGTCACCCTGGAAATTATGTCCTCTATAACAAAAATTCTTAATCCTCTAAGCTCTAAATTATTCTCCTACAGATCCTGTGGGAATTCCATACCAATATGTTTTTTGAAACCTTGTATCTTCTCAAAGTAGACTAACCACACTGCATTCATAAATATTTCTATGGCTCCTGGATGGTGTAGCAATGCATCAATGAATTCTGGTTCATGAAGGACTGTCACTCATCCCATGGTCGTTTAAGAGATTGTTACTACTTAGAACTACTTAGACACTGTTACAAGGCCAAACTTGGTAAATACAAACACTTGATAGGGTAGAGAATATTAGTCGAATGAAATTTGGCAATGGGCAGGGAATAATTAAGGTTACCTTTTCACTGAATTTAGGTTTTTCATCATCGATGATAACTACCAAGAATAATTTCCAAGTACTCACATTGATTTTCAAACATGATAGCAGGAGTAACAACAATAGTGGGTAATTATTTAATTAGGATAAGTGTATTGTGCATCAAGTAGATGGTATTACAGAATTGGGTTACAATCATAGTTTATTGTATGATAGATACAATACGCTCCCCCTCCCCAGCTTCATTACAAAATCCATCCTTGGCATGTGTAACATAAAAAGTCATTTCATCTCTTAAATCCAAATCCTAAAAGTAAATGACAATCAAACATAGCTGCCTTGGATTACCATCATGGTGATGTAGGGTTGTACAAGGAAAGTGACTATATCAATGTTGAACAATATTTCATGCATGGATAAAAGGAAAGCTAAATTGGATGCTAAAAACAATGCCATAACAAGGAGAAAAATAGGATGTTACATAAGAAGATAAAGCATATGCTAAAAATAATTCCATAACAAGGAGAAAAATAGGATGTTACATAGGAATCTAAAGAAAAATCTAAAAAGGAAGCTAAAGTGGATGCTAAAAACAATGGCATAACAAGGGATTTGTTGTAGTGATAATTGGCCTTGGGGACTTTCTAGTGTTTCTTAAATCTTGTATTAGGTATTTTAATGACTGAACCCATGCATCAATTTCAAAGTTCACATTTGGTGGTTTTTGATTAGGGTTCAATCTATCTTCATTTGGTGATGTTTAGTTTAGGTTTCATTGAGATGTAGGCTTCATGTGATTTATATGTTGCATTTAAAGAAGGAAAAATATAGTTCTGTTTGTTTTTATAATTTAAAAATAAGAAATGGTTAAATTCTTAAAGTATCTTTTAGAGACAGGGGTGGAATACACGGGAGGCTAAACGGATGAGGGTTTCGCAAGCGAGGGTTTTGTCAAAGGAAGGGAAGAAGGGCTGTTGATTATGGAAGCAGTGCAACAGGACAGATCTCGGGTGCGAGATTCAGAGGTATAGGATCTAGAGCAAGAAAAGGATGAAAACCTAAAGACTGGGGGATAAACAGAAGTGCAGGATCTGACGGAACGAAATGGAAATAGAGCAGGAGAGGGGAGAGATCCCCTCCTTCAAAGCAATGATAATGGGGGAAGCAAGGAAGGAACGACAGAAGGAAGGAGACAGAACAAATGAAGGAGAGACCTCAGCAACGGGAACGCAAAGGAGAACGGGAGCAACAAGTAAATGTCTGCCGAGGGCGACGAACAAACCCAGGTTTGTAATACCGCATAATAGATTAGAGAAATATAGAAGCTACATGAAGGATTATGCTTTGATCTGTAAGTTTGTAGGATACTGGCCAGCAGAGAAAGACCTTCTCAGATGGATCCAGCAAAGGTGGAAACCAAAAGGACATGTGGAAATAAAGTTGGGGGCGAAGGGATTTTTTACAGTTATATTTTCCAATCTAGAAGACAGGGAAATGATATTTGAGGAAGGACCCTACTTCATGAACAATGCTGGATTATTTATGAGACAGTGGGTAGACTGTTACAACCCAGATAAGGAAAGAATGTTAGCAGCCCCGGTATGGATTAGACCCTTTGGCCTACCAATAGAATTATGGGACCCAGAGATCCTTGAGGGTATAGGTAACACAATAGGATCATTTGTGAAAGTGGCAGAATTGACAAAGAGGGGAAGATATACAACATATGCAAGAATATGCGCGTACATGAACATAACAGAGCCACTTCTAGACACAATAGAGTTGGAATATCATGATGAGATCTGGCATCAACCAATTGATTACGAACACATTCCCTTTCGTTGCAGAAGATGCCATGAGTATGGCCATCTGTATCGAGAATGCCCTATCACGTTAGCAGAAAAGGAAAAGGAATCAGGAAAGGAGGATGAGGACTTCAGAGAAGTGCAGAGGAAGAAAAAAAGAGGGAACAACAAGACACAGATGGACAAACAAAAAGGAATCCATATTATAGAATCCCAAAACAAGTTCCAAATACTGCAGGATGAAGAAGTAGAAACAAAGGAGAACGAAGATGAGGAAATAGAAGGAATGGAATTCATAAAGGAAAACGCAGATAAAGAGGCAGATCAAATAGATAAAGGTCAAGAGAGGACAGAGAGTCCAATAGAAAACCAAGAAGATCAATGAGGAATGGAAATAGACCCACAGAAAACAAAAGGAGAGGAAGAAGAACAAGTAATGACGAAGCTCTTGTAGGAATAGAAGAGGCTCGATGAAAGATTTATTCCAGAGGATCAGAAACAGATGTACAAAGAAGCCTTTCAAAGATATAAAGAGAAAAAAAGAATAACGGAAGATCAAAGAGGTGGGAAAATGGAGATGCAGGAAACACAAAATCTAAGAATGAGTAGTATTGGCAAGGGAGGCAAAAAAAGAGGTAGAAGAACAATGAGTGAAACAATTCAAGAAGTCGGAGAGATGTTAGTAAATTCAGGAAGAGTTATACCTCTCTCAAAGGTATTTCAAACCCCCCCGAAACTTTTATGATGATCATCATAAGTTGGAACATAAGAGGCCTCAACAGTAGAGGCAAACAGAGGTATTTAAATGACAGACTGAAAAAAGATAAACCCAACATAATGATAGTACAAGAAACAAAAATAAGTATTGAGAAAATGAGAGACATTTTGAATAGAAACAAGAATAGATATGAAATGATGGGACATGATGCGATTGGGAGTGCGGGGGGTCTGGTAATAATTTGGAACCCTGAAGAAATACAATTAAGCAATTGGATAAGTTTTCCAAGAATTCTAATAGGGACTGCAAAGATAATAGGAACAACGGAGGAGGTTATTATAATAGGGGTTTACGGACCCCATACCCAAGGAGAAAGGGAACACTTTCTGCAAAATCTAAAAGCATTGAGGAGTCTAATCCCTAGAAGGCAGTGGATCTTAGGAGGGGATTTCAATCTGATTAAAAGCTTAGTGGAAAAAAGAGGAGGGCTAAGGAGAATGGATAAAGCAATGGAACAGTTTGGAGATATGATAAGGGAGCAGAGACTGATCGATATTCAAACTATAAATGGAAACCATACTTGGAACAACCGAAGAGGGGGAGTTAATCAAATTGCTTCACGACTTGATAGGTTCTTAATTTCTGAACAAATAATGATGAAAGATGTTTTCATAGAAGCCACAATTCTTCTGGTAGCAGGATCGGATCATTGGCCGATTAAAATGGAAATAGATCTCAAGCAAAGACCAAACAACAAACCTTTTATATTTGAAGCATTTTGGCTAAGAAATGAGGGGCTAATAGAGAAACTTGAAGAATGGTGGAGGAAGAGTGAACAAAAAGGAAAAAATAAAATGCACACCTTCCAACTCAAATTAAAGGAGTTGAAAGACAAAATAAAAAAGTGGAATAAAGAAGAATTTGGAAATATACTGGAAGAGAAAAAGCGCCTAGAGAAAAGAATGGAAGAGCTGCAGCAGATGGATATTCTAGAAGGTATACAGGAAGATAGAATAAAGGAAGAAGGACTTATAATAAACCAGCTAGAAGAGAGAAGGAAACAAGAAGAGATCTTATGGAGACAAAAGTCAAGGGTTCAGTGGCTTAGAGAAGGGGAAAGGAATACTAAGTTCTTCCATAAAGCAATGATACAACATAGACAAAGAAACATAATTTTCTCCATAAAAAACAAAGAAGGCCAGCGATTCCTCCAACATGAAGAAATTGAAAAAGTTTTGGTTAATCATTTCAAAAACTTATTAAATGAAACTCAGGACAATATAATAGAAGCTATAACGAAGATAAGCAGGGAGATCCCTAAACTGGTAACCATAGAACAGAATCTGGCTCTGATGAGGAATGTTACAATGGAAGAAGTGGAGGAAACAGTCAGGAATATGAAAAGGAACAAAGCTCCTGGGCCCGATGGGTACACGGTAGAATTCTACCAAGCAGGATGGCACTTCCTTGCTGAAGAGGTTCTAGAAGTGGTAGAGGAAGCTAGAATCAATCAAAGAATATGGCCAGGTATAAACTCAACCTTGTTGACTCTTATTCCTAAAACTACCCAAGCAGATCAAGCTGAACGCTTTCGCCCTATAGCTTTATGTAACGTTATCTATAAGATAGTGGCATTAGTGGTGGCCCAGAGGTTGAAATCTATTCTCTCGAACATAATATCCCCAGAACAAACTGGGTTTGTAGAAGGAAGACAGATTCTGGATGGATTAGTGGTGGCCCAGGAAGTAATCCACACTTTGAAAATGAAGAAGGAAAAAGGAATGCTGATAAAATTAGATCTGTCAAAAGCCTATGACAAGTTAAATTGGAGATATCTAGAAGCCATCCTTCAAGCCTTTGGATTCTGCGACAGATGGGTGAAGTGGGTCTTAAACATGATTTCCACACCGAATTTCTCCATCCTGCTAAATGGAGCCCCATCTATTACTTTTAATGCTTCAAGAGGACTTCGACAAGGGGATCCCCTATCCCCCTTTCTCTTCATAATAGTAGCAGAAGGATTAGGTAGATATTTCAAAAAAGAATTAAGAGAAAGGAAAATCCAGGGTCTGAGACTATGGGGCAATCATACTACTGTCACCTACCAACAGTTCGTGGACGACATCATGATATACTGCAAAGTATCTTTGAATGAGGTGAGAAGGATAAAGAGAATTCTAGAGGTGTTTATGAAAGGTTCAGGTATGGAGGTAAATAATGAAAAATCGAGAACATTCTTTTTTAATACAGTGGAACCCATCAAAAATCATTTAACCAGGACCTTGGGCTATAGAAAAGGGGAACTTCCAACAAAGTATTTAGGAACTATGCTAGACTCATCATCCCTTAAAATAGGAAACTGGAAGTCCATCTTGGAAAAGATCATGAAAAGACTGGAAAATTGGTCTTTCCGTACTCTGAATCTTGCTGCAAGGGTCGTTCTACTTAAATCAACCATCCAGGTGATTCTGATATATCCTTTATCAGTAATGGTAGCACCAAAAGGGATATGCAATAAGCTGATAGAGATATACAGAAAATTCCTATGGGGAGGGCCTAAGCAACAAAAGAAATGGGCACTCTGCTCATGGGATAGCCTAACCAAACGAAAAGAAAAAGGTGGACTAGGCCTAAGGGACCCATTGGTCCTAAATCAAGTTCTAGCAGCCAAATTAAGATGGAGATGGATGCAAGGAGGGAAGGACCTATGGAAAGAAATATGGATAGCAAAATATAATATGCCATCAACTCCTGAAGAAATATTAAGGAAACAAGAAGCACCACGAGGATCAGATATGTGGAACCTGACTAATCAAAGCAGAGAATTAGTTGATGGACATATATTTTGGGAAATCAGAGGGGGTCAGAATGCGAGATTTTGGGGGGAAGCGTGGCAACAAAGGGAGAAAATGTTGAATCTACAGGGAATGCAGGATATCTACAGAACAGGTATGGACATAGAACTCATTAGGGTCAAAGATTATTGGATAGAAGGAAGAGGAAATGAAGAATGGAGGGAATGGAAATCAATGGAAGACTGGAATAGGAATGCAACAGAGGAACAAAAAAAAATGTTCAGTAAGGAATTAGAGTCCAGGAAAATAAAAAATAGAGGAGGCAATGATATTCTACGATGGGGTAAAGAAACTAAAGGAACTTTCACTATTAGAGAAGCATATAATGTAAAAATCCAACAAGAGCAGGGGGAAGATGAGCAGAAATGGAGGAAGCTTTGGAAAAATAAATGGTGGCCGAAGATAAAGATGTTCGTATGGCTGGTAGGGAGAAAACGCATTCTAACCTGGGATCAAATCCAAAAAAGAGGATTCTCAGGTCCATCAAGATGTTGCCTCTGTTACCAAGACGAAGAAGACCAGGAACACCTCCTTAATGGCTACAGAATGGCCCAGTTCCAATGGGATAAGACTAAAGATCTATTTTCGACAACTGAACGAAATCCACAGGATATCATACAAACTCTATGTAATTGGGGAGAAGGAAAGTTTAAAAGCTCGGTGGTAAGAAGAGCCTGGAACATGGTGGCAGGTTTCAATGTGTGGAATATTTGGAAAGAGAGAAATGGACGAATTTTCCAGGGGAAAATATCAAATCCGGAAGAAGTTTGGCAAAGGACCCTAAGACAAATCAAAGAATCAATCCTCGCAGAAATTTGGACAGAGGAAGATTGGAAGACCTCTGAGGAAGAAGCAGAAATCCTAAAAAGGTTGAACCTGGAACAAGGGATGGTCTTTCAACAAAAAACAAAGCAACACCAACCTATCGCTGGCCAAAGTCTTGCAGTCTTTCGTAAGCCACAGGAAGGGTTTATCAAGCTTAACTTTGATGGAGCGGCTAAGGGGAATCCAGGTCCAGCAGGATATGGAGGAATCTTTAGAAACAGACAAGGAGAGGTAGAATGGATCTATGCAGAACATGGAGGAACAATGAGTAATAACGAAGCGGAATTTATGGCAGCTTACCAGGGACTCAAAATTGCTACAAGAAATGGATATAGGAAGATAGAGATCGAAGGCGATTCAGCCTTGGTCATAACCACCATTAGAAAATTAATACAAGGGAAACAATGGGAGCAGGTTGTCAAAAGCTGGAGAACAACGAGTATAGTCCAAGAAATTGAGGAAACATTGGAAGGTATTGAATACAAAATCATCTCGCATGTCAGGAGAGAAGGAAATAAGCCTGCGGATTGCTTGGCCAATTGGGGAAGTAAGGAATTATTGGGGAAAGTGGATGACAGCTGGACAAATCAAATAGTGATGACAAGATGGGATAGCTTAAAACAAATCATAGACAACGATAACCATGAAACAACATAATGGTAATTAAAAAACCATGAAGACCTGGAGCAGGAAGATAAGGCAGGTTTATTCGGCAGCAAAGACAGGATAGAAGGACGGCGGCCACACCTCCCTGACATCAGCAATTAATGATAATTCAGAGCAGCAGGTATGTAGTCCAAAACAAAACACGGAAAACACCGAAGAGAGCATCATTCAAGTTGCAAGGGAGAAAGGAAGTGGAGGGAAAACTCATCATAAACGGAAAGGTGGCGAGAATTCTATAAGGCGGAACAAGAGAAGGATGAAAGACAGCAAGAAGTTGAAGAAGGTGGCGAGGAAAGGTGAGACCTGGTAGAGGAACCAAAATCAACGTCTCAAACAAACCAAAATGGCAGCGAGCAGGGATAAAGGAGTCCAGGCAGATCGGGAGGAATTCAGAGACAGGCAATTTGAACGGAGCAGAGTAAAAATTGAAATTGAAAGCTCAGACGAAATGGAGAATAACCAGGATGAGGGTTTTCGGAGTAAGACTTTTGAAACAGGTCAGAGCAGCAAAGGTACTAAGCGAGGTAGAAAAGATGGAAGAAGGAAAGCTCGCGAACAGAGAGGCAGAGGTAGACCCCGGCAAGCTAACATCGGTGAGGAGGGGAATCAGCCTCAAGGAAGGCGAAAAGGGGGAAGAAATCTATCCGCAGGGCAGTGCATGAAGCAGAACAGGCATACAATCTAGAGACAAATGAGGACATACGGAAAATAATTGATGTTATGGAAGACAGAGTCTTGGAGGAACTGTCTGACCCGGAGATGGAAGAATGAACAACCCAGCTGCCTGACCCAGGCAACACCAGAGGCAGACTAACTCTATACCGCCGAGCTCTTCACACGTACTGGGTTCTGAAGCATCTCTTGGCCAAGGCCATGGAGCAAGTAGCGGCAGAGATGGTGGAAATGGCTTAGGAAGCGTCGACAGCGAAGAAGGAGGTGGCGGATGTTGAAGGGATGCTGCGTCAACAGAACAAACAAATTAAGGAGATTCGGGAGATGCTGAAGGCGCTGGTGAAGACCAAAGACAGCAATGAAACCAAAAGGGGAAGTGCGGAGAATTGAGAGGCTTGTTAACCGTCCGTTTTGAATTTAGATGCTACTGCTCAGTTTTTTGGAAATTAGTTTGCATGTCACAACAGTAGTAGTAAAGATAGGTCTTTTAGCAGATCTTTGAAAGAATAATTTTTGGAAACTTTTGGAGTAAAAAGGTTTAATGCCATGCAAGTTTTTAATGACAGTATGTAGAACGAAAAATAGTATTGAATGTTTGATGAAGAGGAACCAACAGATCCGGTTTCCCATTTGGGTGGATTGAGGTTTCTTAGTTTGTATTTTTAAATTTGATGTAGATAATAGAAATGCAGTAGTTTACAAAAAAAAATAATTTAAAAATAAGAAATAAAAATAAAGAAAGTTTAGCAAACCTACCCACAACTAATCAAATAATAAGTCAACATTAGCACTCAAAGACTCTTATAATGCCTCCATGAATTGCTAAATATATTGCAAAATGCATTGTGACGTTGTGTAACAATACAACTACAAATGACCTAACCCTTTAATTAAATTGTAGGAACTGCACATGCTAGGTAACATACACATGTTTAGGAATATGCACATGTTTTTGAAAAATTGACTTTCCAAGCATAGGGGTTGAGTCAGAAAGAATGAGTGGTAGATCAGGTAGTGTTGAGGCTATAGGATCAAGAAAACATGCATATTTCTAGGAACGTGCGTGTATCTGCATATGTATGCATTCATGTGCACTTTATTTCCACAAATTCATCCATTAACTTATTGTGAGGGATGTTATGTGATATTTCATCTCAACTCTAGTTTTATTTAATTTGATATTGGCACTAGGATTTATTTTTCACTTTTCCTTCTATAATTTAAAACATACAACTAACTAGAAATTGCATCACATGTTGCAAAGGAAATGTCGTAAGTCGGTAGCATAGGGAAGGGTAACATTGATGAAATAAGATGTGATATGTTATGCGATTTAATTGAATATTTAAAGTATAAAGTATTCCACTCCAACCATTCATTCACAACCAACCAACCAACGAATTAGTCTTGATATAACTTGACAGTTCTAACTATGTGACTTCTGGTTTTAGTCTGAGATGAAGTGTGGTGATCATCCCATATAATGTGTGTTGAGTTGCAATCTGTTGCATCAATTTGAAAGAAAAGATGAAACCCATCTCAGTGGATGGAAACCATTTGAATGTTATCCAAATAAATGGAAACCCATTTAAATTAAGTTAAAACAAATGACACCAATTTCAATCAAACAAATCAGATTTTTAGTGCAATCCAAAGAAATGAAGGAATATCACTAAAGTTACATCTCTTATTGTGAAACAAATTAGGCATGAATCCTTTAGAGTATTGGGTTTCCTTAGCTCTCTAGCTTGTATCCTCTTTTTGCATAGCCCCAAAATAAGACCATTCTTCTTACTTTTCCAAGCAATCACAAAAATAGCCAAACATACCAGAAAATCAACACTTATTATCAACATGACCCAGTTCAACCTTGTTGTTAGATCTCCATCTATTGCAGGTCGGTGATGAGTACCTGAAAAGAGATTTTAAGCTACAAATATCTCAATAAACCAATCAATTCTGTAGTATATACAAATTAAAATTACAAATATAAAATAAGTCCCAGTCAATGCATAAAAAAATCTGACCATCCATTGATTGAGATTTTCTTTGCTAAAAGGAATAAAGACTTAACTTGCCCAACTAACTCATCATAGAACTATATAAGGAGACATGGTACCATCCTTCAAGCGATTATTCTAGATTTCTTGGGTTTGTTCATGTACTTTATTTTGGCCAACAAACTATATAACAACGTCTTGTCTTTTAGTACTTGCAAAATAACAATAGTTTTCCTTCCAAGAATTCACAAATTTCTCCTTCAGAACTCACCTAAGTCAATTATTTTCCTTGCAAAACAATTCCTTAGTTGCCTCTTCATGCTTTCTATTTTTTTCCAAAGGAAGAAGAAATAATTTTATTGTATATAACAATAAAACAAAATTACAACTGCATATACTTGTGGCAGACCTGTGGCTTATAGCTCAAAATTCCATTTTAAAAAGGAATAATAGCGGAATCAAACTGTTTTGCAAAAAAATGACATCAACAAGTATAAAAAATGTTAAAAATATAGAAAACACATATATCTGAGACAATGTTGTCTTGGTAGAATGCATATCATCCCAAGGCCTTGCAATGTCAGAGTAACCTTCCATAGTCTTTTCAAAAAAATTTCAATATCCTCTATCCATTCCCACTTTAGATTTTGAGAGTATGTCCTCTTCATGAATCTACTCCTTGTAAACATGGGGGAAAATAAATGAGCAAATAAGGAAGCAATTTTTTATTTCTTGAAAAGGTGGCAAAAGAATGTACTTTTCACTGAGAACACCCTCATCATCCAATAGATTGAGAAGAATCGCCATAAATATGCATATTTGTAATTCCTTTTTCTCTTGAAATTTGTAGAGTAAGGTTTAGGGTCATCAACTTTAATACCTAATCCAAGAGGTTGGCTCTTGATGACATGTCATAAAAATGCAAGCAATAACAGTTGCCAAAAATATCAATATCGTGCAAGGAATGGAGATGAAATAATAAACACTGAGCCTCTACTCTAGTCTTTGCATTTCTTTATTATTACTATTTTTGGAAAATCCATATTATATTCCATTATTGTAAAATAAAAAGTGTATTATGGTGACAAAATTTTCCATAAAATGGTAGTTTGTACTTCCAAATACATTAAACCCTTTCACTTGCATAATTGAAATGTTAAAACATTCTAAGATAAACTCCATATTTATAGTTATTATCAGATTGAATTTGTCTATCATGTTCAACAAACCCTTATTTATAGTTACACCTAAAATTTGAGTAAATCAATGGCATCAAAAAATAGTAGCCAAGCAAATGAAGACATTTTTCTAGTTACTCCCTTTTTATTATGATACCAGTCTCATAAATGAAATTGTTATCCTAATTAGCATGCCACTAACTGAGATGCGAGTATATTCTCAATTACAATTTTGATATTTCAATAGTAATACTTATTCAATTTAAAGTGTTAGTATCTTGTCCTATAACCTTTTGAATTGGTGGGTGAGGTGAAGAATGTCAAAATAAATGGGAAAGGTAATGACTCATATTTTGTAAGAAAATATATGTAATTTATTATCTGTGGTTGAGATGAGGAATATCAGAATAAATGGGAAAGGTAATGACTCATATTTTTCTATGTGATATATTTTCTTCATGTGCAGATGAGCTATTTCAAAAAGGTAACCAAGTTTTTGGCAATACAAAACAAAACGTCTCTATTTCCAAACAAGATATGGTACATGATGTGGCATATCCTTTAGTTTGTGGTGAGGGGTCCCATGTAGAAAAATATGGACCATAATTAGGGAATATGATTGAACACCTGTATTCTACAACCTTAATCGAGTCAATTTTTGTAGATAATTTTCATCCTGAAGTGATAAAATGCATGATCTCTTCTCAAGAAAAATGCAATGTAGAACATGTGAGATTTGGAGATTCTAAAATTCCTCCTACTAGTGAAGTTTCTAAAATTAATAAAGATGGGGAAGTCAAAAAGGAAAGAAAAGAACCAAATTTACAACCACCAAACCTATGGTGAAAAGGTCCCAACACAACTAAAGAGACCACTACGAACAAATTGTGTGTGCACCTTAAGATAATTAACTGCTGGTCCTATTGGTGTGAAAGTTTTAGATTCCATGATCTATTTTAAATCCGTAGTTGGTCATATGTATTTAGTTGAATATTTACCTGTGGTGTAATTTTAGTTAAACATATCTCCAAGTATTTTGCTAGTAGAAAATTTGTTGCACAATGCCTTCATTTCGAAAATGATAAGTAATTTTGGCCCTATCAGTGCTTTTGTTAGGTAGAAAAACCTTAACCATTTTGGATGGAGTAGCTACTCTATTCGAAGAGAACTTTTTATAATAATGCTAGTTCCTAATATTGTTTTTAAAAATATATAAGATATTATATTTTTTGTGGGCAAGGGGTTAAACTGTAATTGGAGGTAATATCTGGTATCATATATGGGGCTAAAGGTTATAAACTATTTGAAAGCACATGCCCCCATTTTTGTGGTCTTAGGAATGAGAGTACAAGAGATATTTACGTTGGAATTATCTTTTGGTCTTTGACGAAGAACTAAAACTACTTTTGATTAAGTGTTCATCTTCCTTGGATGTAAGGATAATGGAAATAAATTTCCAACAACCCAAGACCAAAGGGAATCTCATAGGAGAAAAATAGTCCTCCCTTACTAACCATCTGTGGGTTATTTCAAATGATGAGGTTTATGTTGAATACCAATAATAAGTCAATCCACATTATGATGCTTGTCATCACTGCTGGTTGACAACCAAATTCTGATGAGTTTTTCCACTTTCAAATATATGTGTGTGTGTGTGTGTGTGTGCGTGCGCGCGCTCGCTCGCGCAAGAGAGAGACACCCTCCTCCCACATTTACCCAAGCTAACCGGTCCACCAAGGTAAACATATGATGAAGAGTTACTATGATATGATTCAAATCCCTAAGGGTAGTTAAGGAAGTGGAACCAATGAACCAACACTTTACAGACCTCCCTCAGGTGCTACAAGACCCCCAGGAGCTAATCCACCACTCCAGGTGCCCAACCCATAAGTTAACCTAACCTTTAAATGAATTAAACCCTTAGTCTCTCCCATGACATGGGCATGCATGGAACTGAGACCCTACAGTCGCTCCCACAATGCCTGCAAGGGAGAGACTACAGTCCTTTTCATCCAATTGTGTGCTAGAGAATGTGATATTTAAGCCACTTTTTCAGGGCTAGTCTCCAACCATTGCCCGAAACTTGATGAGACTTTCCAAGACAATAAATGACACCAAGAAAAAAACCCTGTTGCAAAAAACTCGATCAAGGACTTGACCTAAACAAGCCGAACCATGACAGTAATTATGTCAAACATATCACAAATATGAAATATATAGGTTTTAACAAAAAATCTGAGCATAAGGCTCTCATACTTATCTGAGAATCGTCAAGAAGGATTGATGCCTTCTCAAATTAGCTGCATTATCATCTATTAGGTCATCCATTCATTATTATTTCACATACTAATCAAAACATGATGAGATCCATACATCATCACTGCCATAAAACATGCTCTTAACCAACCTAAAAAAAAGAAATAACAAGGATATAACAACCATAAAAACCAAATATAAAAAAGTATGTTTACCCATCATATACAAGAGGAAATAAGCTCTTATTAACATATGCAAAATGAAACTAGGTCTGGGACTTCCATGAACCACTCGACCATAGACTAGGCTGAACCCAATCTCTCTTTCAACCAATCACCCATATGCCATATTCCAAGCATGAGTGGGATCTTATAAAAAAAATTCGTCAAAACCATCAAGTGCTTCCAGAGGCCAAACCACCTCAACCCTCAACCAGTGATTTCACCTCCCAGTCAGAAATCACTAACCATCACCAAATTGATTTCTACCCAAGCTATCCAAGGCTCCAAAGCATTTGTTACAACCAGGGCTTCCAAGACTAATAACTCATCCGACAGCTGTCACGGGGCTTCTAGAGCATTTTTCCAACTAGGGCTTCCAAGACTAGTAACTCAACCCACCAAGGGCTTATAGAGCATTTTCCAACCAAGGCTTCTAGGAATAGTAACTCAAACTAAGCTTTTACAGGGCTTCTAGAGCATTTTTCCAACCAAGGCTTCCAGGAATTAATAACTCAACCTTCATCCAAAGGCATAAGAAAACCAACCAGAGAACAAAAGTAAAAACCACAACACCATGGTTAACTAGGAAATGGAAAGGATAGGAAAAACCACTGTCAATCCAGGTAATCCTCCATGCCAATGACATATCATAATCAAATAACCACATGCATATGCCATGCATGCCAAAACTATCAAGGAAATCATACATGAAACTCAGTATCTACATGCAAAATCCATTGTAGCTGCTAATCCCGATGTCCTCTTGCACTTTCCTACTTTTCCTTTGCCTTCTTGCTCCAAATCCCAAGTATGCCACACTCCTCCAAGAGTGCTCTAAGAAAATGTAAGTGTCCAAGAGTATGAGAGAGAGAGAATAGAATGAGAGCTTTAAAAATGAACTGACAAAATTTTGACAAAATCTTGTGAAAAAGCTTGCCAACTGATCCTCAGAAGCCTTTTTATTAATGAGGCATCTAATTTCTTCAATTTTCCATTATTTTTCCTTCATTTTCCTCCTCACATGCAACCTATGACAATTCACCTTCCTTTTTCTCCTAATTTTCATCATTTTCATAAAAAAAAATGCCAAATAATGCCTCTTTTCCTTTCCAAAGCCTTTTCCATTGCCTTTGCCAATTTCCATAGACATTAATAACTGAAGTGACACCCCACTAGGATGTTTTTCTCACCATTCAAATTGGAATACATGTCCCATGATCATGGCCTTATATTTTTTTACATGGATTTTTAACCAGGGTTGTTACAGAACCCTACCCCTTTGGGGAAACCCGTCCTTGATGTTCAATGACACCTATAACCAGCAAGACCACTGAAAAGAAAAACATACTTCCCATGGAGCCTTATAACACATCTCATTGTAGTATTTACAATAACCACTTGCTGAAAACATGAAAAACATACCGGTCACTTGAGCTTTATAACACAACTCATTACAATATTTACAATAACAACCACATATACTCATGTACATTTTCTTCAACCAACAAATAACCATACTTTCTATGGAGCTTTATAATTCCAGCTCGATACAATATTTACAATAATATGCACATATACACATATGCACATTTTCTTGACCAACAAATAAAGGATACGATGCATACATAAGAAACAAGGGAATCCAGAGGCTCACACCTCCACCATCAAAAGTAGTACTAGGATTCATCTCCTTCTAGGGAAGTCCAAAATCCACTGCCAAAGTGAAAGTCCGCATCCAATGTCCAATGCCACAATCCTATGCTACCGTACCCTCAGTGAACAGTTACTGGCTCCTTGTTCCAGGGAACACTCCCAATGTGCATCAGATTCCATTTGGAAATGCCAATGACCAAAACAAATCCATTCCCAGACCTTCCCTTCTCTACTACACAGTGACTTGGGAAATCTGGTTACCCCCTTTCATGCAATCACACACCTTCCAAGTTCCGCGGGCATCCCCTTCTTTGCTACGTAGTCCCTCAGGCTACCCCTCCATTGGAAAGGTTTCCTCGCATTGGAAGTCCAAAAAAACCAAGCCATATCCCTGCCTCAAAACCATCATACTAGTCATAGCATGCTCATAGAAATCAATGGAAACTATTGGGTACCAATGTCCCACAATGGCCCTGCTACCGAAGTGCTTTACCAACATATTGTTTCCTATTTCAATTCCTTTTGTTGTTTCTGCTATTGCTTGTAATCAATTTCAACCACCCAACCGTGCATGTTCATGCATTCCTGTACCAAGCACATAATTTACATGAGACTCAAAATGAATTGAAATAAAATAAAAACGTACCTCATCGGTAGCTCATCAATAAGGTACGCTTGCAATCATGTTTACTTCTTGTCACAACAAGTCAAAATAAATCTTGACTAAATCATCATGTATAAACATGTCACATCCGGTTAGCTCAAAACATAACCATCATAATCAAAATCATAAATCACATGTAATCATCATAAACCATAATCATAAATCACATGTAACCATCATAAGTCAAGATCATAGATCACATGCATAATAAAACCTAAATAAAATACTAATACTTATCCTTTAATCGGTTCTTCACTTCTACCTCTATCCTTCGTCATTTTTGTACACACACCGGATCGGTTGCCACACCCAACAAACACCCAGTGCCTTTTTCTTTTCTTCAATCACATACACATACACAATGTACATCACAACACATGCATCCACACACAACATACGACACCACACAATACATGCACCTACACTTGACATACAACAAATACACCGACACCCTATGTAAAACACAACAAATGCACATGCATCTAGTGTACGACACAACACAATACATACACCTACACCTGGTTTACAACACAATACATATACATGCACATAGTACAACAAAACGAATACACATGCCATGATACCACAACTACATAATGCACATACATAGTACTGCATGCCCGCAACACAACATGTACGACATACACATAATACCACATGTACACCAGTACCATATGTACAACATGTACACAGTACCACCTACACAATATGTGCACATCATCACATGTACATGACACCACCTACACAAGTGTACACAATACCACATGTACACCACACCACCTATACAATGTGTACACAATACCACATGTACACAACACCACATGCACAACGTGTACATGACACCGCATGTACACAGAGCCACATGCACACAACACCACATGTATAGCTGGTACAAAACACCATATGCACACAACACCACATTTACAATCATGCACACAACACCATATGTACATAACACCACATGTACAACATGCACACAACACCATACGTACATAGAACTACATATACAACATGTACATAACACCATATGTACACAACACCGGATATCCAACATGCACACAACACCACATATCCATCATGCGCACTGTACAATATGTACACAAGCTGCATATCCAACACGTACATGGCACCATCTATACCCAACACCGCATATGGAATATACACACAACACCATATGTACAAGTACTGAATATACAATATGCACAACTTATACACAACAATAACATTGCACATCCAAAACCACATTGTCTCTAGCAAGCAACCTTGCTTCTAGTGTCTTATCCATGCTTGTCCTAATATTCCGCAAAGCATATTGCTTTCATTCCGCTGATGTATCCCTCAACATAGCCTGTCCATAACATAAAAATAGACATAGTATCAACACATAATATGAACTCATATCCACATGATACTAACCTCATAAATTTGTCAGGGCTACTCTTCCCACTTGATTCCTCATAAGACCAGGAACCTGTTCATACCATTCACCTGCATAAGAAATCATTCCCTCACAAGAATGATCCCTAACAACCCTATCAGATAGTGACATAGATACATATATACATATACATAAAAATTATCATAAAAAAATCATGATCCTATTAGATAATGACATACATACACATATATACATATAAACTTTAGAATTAAACAACCATGATCCATGGCGACCCTGTTAGACACGACATACATACATACATGTATACATATATAAACATCAACATAATCATGATCACAACATAATTACTAGATAACATAAGGTCAAGAGTACTCCCTTTATCCATGCACAACATGCACAACATTGAGAACAATAGTTCCCAACATAGCCAATGCATATGAAGACTCAAACCTATTTACCTTACCTTTTTGGATTACCTTGCTCATGATTGTACTATCACTGTCCATTTACACCAATGGATCGAACCAATCAAACTGATTGTCATATTCTTACCTTCAACTACCCTTACTCATGCACCGAGCTTCATTCAGGTCTTACATTGCCTGCTAGGTTTCATTCACCTCTCCTTGAGCTCCATTAACTTTCCTCCTTCCCAACCAATTCCCAAGACCATCAAAACATAAAAGGCAAGAAAAATTGCAAAAAAGAAGAAAAACATGAAAAACAATAACAATACGACACCATAAACAAAGTGGCATGGTCATACACCAGTCATAAACAAAACTACAAGTAAATCACAAGCAAATCACAAAGCATTGAAAGAAAAAACTAGCAACAGACACCATGACTCAACCCCATGGGTTCCTAATGCTTCCAAGGGAAAGCTCAACCTGAGCCTTCTTCATGATTTCATGGAAACCTCTTTTCCGTGCAATCCCCTGCATCATACTGCCATAAACACATAACTGTCAGTGTATAAACAAATATAAGAATATACCAATTATCTTACCTTGCTGCTCCAAGGACGTTGCCTTGTAACTAAACACATACATGCCATCTCTCAAGTGACTCCAATTCCCTTGACATATCCAGCTCTAACTAGAAACTAGCTAATATACCTGTCAAGTATAGGCTCATGAACTAGCACATATCCACATAATGTCAGACAAGATCAGGGATAGGAAGACTTCCTGTATTCAAAAAATTCATTCATTTGGAATTACGGTATCCATACATAGTCAAAGGAATTCTCACCCAATTCCTTTCTTTTACCTTTTTACCTTGTTGCAATCGAGTATTACTATGTATTGTCACATCACCCAACTATTAGTTATATAAACACATTACTATTACCTTTTCTAACGAGCATGTCATAATTAACAAACAACTCACATTCATCAAGAATAATACATAATGCTACAACTATCAAATACTTACACTCAAGTACATATCGACTATCTTAACACACAATGTGTCAACACAACCATCTTAAAACAAGAACATTACCTCATGCAATCTTATAAACACATAATCATATCATGCAATTAATCAAACATTCAAATAACAGATAGACGACATAATAGACACCAAACACTCAAACACCAATAGACGACATAATCAAACATTCAAGCACCAAGTAGACGACATAAGCAAACTCATACCTTAATGTATCTTAGGGGAGGTTATCTTCTGTTCACAATCAACCTATATTAGCACGATATAACTTCACAACACATCAATTGAAACATAAATAAGGTCATATATGCAAAATTAGTCTAGATTAGTACAACACACTATCATAATTAGGTCGACTCATACCTGAATGTCATAACCTACCCATCTGCATAAGCCAATCCAAATCAACAAAATACATATAACACCAAGATCTTAAATGCAATAACCCTAATCATCAATTTAACTAACATATAAAAACAATAAGTTAAAATATAACATACTCATCAAAAACATATAACATAATCATCAAGACCTTAGCTGCAATGACTATAATCATCATGCATATAACAACAAGTTACTATCCTTCATGACTATTTGACACATGTGCATATGACCACACTGATTCATTAGAATCTACCATATATGTAACCACAACAAACATAGCCTAACATACATGTACATAACCCTAATGCTTATAACAACCATTAACCACATACCTACATTCCAAGCATACAAACCTATATGGCGATATGCTCTCACCCCGAAGTCTAGTGCCACAACTTCACTTTGATGATATGCATCTCCTGCTTTATCTCAACCAACACATTAGCATCATAACATACCAATAGCATCATGATGAACTAAAATGCATACAATGACCTCATGGAAAACATCCTTAGCCATGAGAATGCATGCATAATAACATATAGACACTGACATGCATAACAAATGCATATACAATCAACATGCATGCATGATGACCAAATCCAACAACAACACCATCAACTTCCACATAGGACACAATTGCAGCCATGAACACCACTGTGCGTACACAAGAAACACATAAGCCACAAGCATAAGGAACACATATTAAATTGACATGTATGCATGACCAACACACCTCCCATCCAGTCCAAGGGGTGAACCATGCTCTGATACTAATCTGTGGTATCATATAACACCCAAGGAGAAAAAAAACTAAACATTCCCCAAAGAGAACGAAACCTGGCTCTGATACCACTCTGTAACATCCCCCTCCCAAATTTACCTAAGTTAACCATTCCACTGGGGTAAACATGTGACGAAGAGTTACTATGATATGATTCAACTCCATAAGTGTAATTAAGGAAGTGGAATCGATGAACCAACACTTTTGTACACCTCCCTTAGGTGCGACAGGGACCCCAGGAGCTAATACACCACTCCAGGTACCCAACCTCTAACTTAACCTAGCCTTTCAAAGAAGTAACCCCCCAGTCTCTCACATGACATGGGCATGCATGTGACTGAGACCCTCCATTCACTCCCATAATGCCTGCAAGGGGGATATTTCAGTCTTTTTAAGCCAGTTTTGTGCCAAAGACTTCGAGATTTAAGCCACTTTTTCAGGGCTAGCTGCCAATCACTACCTGGAACTTGATGAGATTTTTTGAAACAATAAATGACACCAAGACAAAGCCTCTAACACAAAAATTGATCAAGGACTTGACCTAAACAAGCCCAACCATGACAATAATTTCATAAAACATATCACTAATATGAAATCTACAGGTTTCAACAACAGATCTGAGCATAGGGGTCTCATACTTATTTGAGAATTGTGAAGAAGGATTGATGCCTTCTCAAATTAGTTGCATTATCATCTATTAGGTCATCCATTCATTATTTTTTCACATACTAATCAAAACATGACCAAATCCATACATCATCATTGTCATAAAACATGCTCATAACCATCCTATAACCAACATAAATAACAAGGATATAACAACCATAAATAACACATATAAAAAAGTATATTTACCCATTAGATATAAGAGGAAATAAGCTCTTATTAACATATGAAAAATGTAACAAGGTATGGAACTTCCACGAACCACCTAACCATAGACTAAGTTGAACCAAATCTCTCTTTTAGTTAGTCACCTTCATGCCATATTCCAAGAATGAATGTGGGATCTCATAAAACAAATCAAGAAAAACCATCCACGGCTTCGAGAGGCCAAACCACCTCAACCCTAAACCCGTGATTCCACCTCGTGGTCGGACATTACTAACCATCACCAGATTGGTCTCTACCCAAGCTATCTAGGGCTCTAGAGCGTTTGTTCTAACCAGGGCTTCTAGGACTAATAACTCAACCCACAACTGTCGTCGGGCTTCCAAAGTGTTTGTCCAACTAGGGCTTCCAGGACTAGTAACTCAACCCGCCAAGGGATTCTAGAGCGTTTTCCCAACCAAGGCTGTTACACAACATTTTTTCACTGTCCCTATACTCCCCATTCCACGATCCCGGAGGACCTCTACATTGACCCTCATGTGTTTTCCCATCATGAAGAAACTCCCATTATGTCCCTCTTCATGAGCAGAACATTTCCCTTTTGCATCATTTCCCAAGAATCTTCCTTTTACCCTAGTTTACAAGACTGACACTAATGAACAATTCATCCCCCGCACCAATTTGCAGAGTTTAACACTGGGACTAGCACTACTGAGCCTTGTCTTAGTCACGCCGGTCCTCTAAATTTGGCAAGTTTTTTAAATATGGAGTCAAAGCTTCCAAGTCTAGAAGCTTCGTAACAGAAGTTTGGTAGATGGTGGGGATGGATGGAGCTGAGGAAGTGAGTTTGGGCTCCTTTCCCCTATTAGGATGGAACAAACCCAAGAGATAAGGCCGTATCCCATGATAAGTGGAACCATCTCCCCTCCATCCAAGTTATATAAACCCCTCCTTTTACAAGCTAAACTAGTTTCAGTCTTAGTATTTTTGGAGCTTGAACAACCAGCAAGATATCATAGCTTGTAGCTTTTTAGTTTATGTTTGTGGAGGGAGAATAGTGTGTTTGGTTTGGTTTGAGACTAAAGGGAAGAAGCCTTAAAACTTCCATTGTTGGGGCTATCCATGAGATGCTTTTGGAGGTGTGGGAACCCGGATATGTCGGAGGAGACCAAAAACGTCAAGGCATTGGTTGTAATCTCTTTCTGAACTTATATGAATACAACTATTGATTGATTTCCTACATTAAAGTGTTATATTACATTTTATGGCTTAATGTTCCTTGACTTGTTAAGTAGGATGAATGCAATTTGTATGCTATCACATTTGTTTTTGTTGTTTGTTTGCTTGTTTAAGGTATTCGAAGGAAAGAAATGAAAAGTAACTGGAGTAAGGAAGCAAGATCATCACCAAGCAGAATAACGTTCTAAGATGTAGACTTTGATTCTAGCTTAAGGAAGTTTTCCATAGATTGTTTGTTTGTGGCTAGACCCGCTCTCTCGGGCTAGAGGAATTTTCTTTGTCTGCATCGAGAATTTACCTACTCCAGAAATTGGCGACCATACTGGGGAGCCAATCCTTCTGTTTGATTGATTGTCATTTTATGGTTTTGTGTGAATTTTTCTAGTATCACCATTTCCCTTTAGTTTTCTCTGCTTTGCCTGGTTTATTGCTCTGAGTTTGAAATTTACAGTGTCAGGTTTGGTTTTGGCATTTGATTTTTTTTTTTTCTTTGAATCCCTCGATCAACGCTCTTTTTGGCCAAACAGTCGCATTGATCAGGCCTATCAGTGCTAGTTGTAGTCTGGTCAATTGTGTCGGTCGTGCCGATCAATGCTTGTTGTCAGTTAGGAAGTTGCACGGATTCCTGTAGGTGAAGATCAGGGTTTCTCCTAGATAATAACCAGTGTGTCTTTCCATCTTAATTTTTTCCTCGTAGCTTGTTTTGCTTGTGTTCTCCCTGACTGGAAAGCTTCATTGGCTTGGTTTGTGTGCTTGTTTGGTTTGCCTTCTTTTACTTGATTTTTTGAGTCTTTGAATGGTTTGTGGCCCTAGGGCATCTAGGTCATCATCCATTCAGATGTTTGTGTGATCAACAAGTCAAGTTTTTGGTTAGCTATTCCGTGCATTTTTGTTTTTTAGTCCTTTTATCGCTTTGATTTCAATTAAACAAGTTTGAAAAGTTTTGTTTTTTCTTCTATTGATTAAGCGTCTCTTTTCGGGCATAGATTAGATTGCTCGTCTTGTTCTTCATTGAATCGTTGCATCATTAGTTTGGAAGGAATTCTCTTTTCGTGCTTTCCATTTGATTGATGTTGATTGTTTTGAAATTTTTTCATTAAAGTGTTTGTGACAGATTCATGTTATCATTCCATTGAAAAATACATAATTCTAGTTTGCTGGATCAATATGTTACATTAGCTAGCATCATTGAAGACTAGAGTCACATCATCATTTGTATTCGAAAAGAAATGAATTCTCTTTACTTTTAAAAGGACTAGTTGAAGTGCATTCGATAGGAAGATTCAATGCATTTTTGAGATTTATTAGTGAAAGATTTTATGCTTTGATTGTTGCATTGATTGTGTGTTCTCTATCTCTCAATTAGTCTTAACTTTCATTGAAGACAAAGATTTCTTTTCTCATACAGCTGCTTATAGGAGTTTTCAGATGACATCGATATGGCCTTGGAATTGAAAACTAATTCAAGATAAACCATTAAAATTTATTGAATTAACCTAAGGAAGCATTGAAACTTAATGCTCACATTTAGTGGTATAGGAAAGAGATGTGTTCCGACGTCTTTAAACCTAGTAATTTTCGTTAACTTTAGACAATGCTAGTATGGACTTGTGCTCCCTATACCATCACATATATAAAGGGAGACCCCACTAGGTTTGCAATCCCTTATCTTTAGGAAGCCGAGTCTGCCGCCTTGTAAACATGATACACCGATTACAACATTCGGGGAGATTACCTGCCCGTGCTTCTCAGTTCGCCGGGAGGTATTCTGCAGTTCATGGCTACTTGGTAATCCTTTATACCTAGAGTACCCTGAGTAGTCATTTTTGATCTTTATTGACTCTTTAAATTTGAAAATATCATTGAGCACTTGTCCTTTTGAGATCGTTAACTCTGAAAGAGACTAGGGTCACCTTTCACCCTTTTCTCGACTCTTAAAATATGAAAAGGCAAAGTTTTGTTTCAGTGTATTAAAATTAACTACCCAAAAAATATTCCTAGTTAAAGTTATCTTCCTTAGTGATTCTTCACGGTTGATTCCAATGGAAACATTTCCAAAATATACCAGTCAAGGGTTCCCCTCGGATGGGAATCCCAGTGTTTTCCTTCTTTTGGAAATGTTGGTGCTCCTTATATGGCAAGGTTGTACCTCCCTGCTTTAACCATTGGTTTACATATCTGGTTATTTTCGACCTTGGTGGTCCCAAGTGTCCCAACTTCTATCCAGTCATCTCCTTCATTTGAACCAGATCACGTTGATTCTAAGGTTGACCTCTCACCTTCTTCCACTATTTCTTCATCTTCCTCTTCTACTTCGCCTAGTGAAAGTTTGAAATACAGTAGCCAGGAGGCTAAGAAGAAGAAGAATAAGAAGACCAATAAGAAGAATTCGGATAAGAGAGAGACCAACTGTACAACTATTGCTCCAAATGCACTTCCCATATACAAACCTTCCGATCCTTTGCGGAAGGTAAAATGCCCTTGCAAGCTATGTAAGGGTGATCATCTCCTTTGAGATTGTCCCGGCATTCCCAGACTCTTAGAGGTATGGTCTCAAGGCCTGAATCGATCATCCCCGTTGACCTCTAGAGTTCATGTCGATGCTACACCTTTGGTCAGCGATGATAAGAAGAAGGGAAAAGTTAAATTCCCCTATATGTTATGTGAAGGAGAGAATCTTCTTCACCTTTGTCCTCTTATGGATAAAGCTTCCAAAATTTTGGAAAACCTTACAACTCCTCAACCCCAACTTCCTGTTGGTTATCAGAGGCTTTCTTCTAACCCTCTCCTAGTTGGTAAAGAGATTAACTTGGATTCATCTCTTGCCCATCCTGCTCTTCTTGAGCATGACTCTCTTGTGTCTATTCCCAACCAACCATTGGTTGAAAAGAGTGTTGACTTGGCTCCACCTTCAGTTGTTCACTCTGTTCCCGAAGAGAGTGGTGATCATACTACTCATGTTCTTCTCGTCTCCTCAGATTCTCATGAATCGAAGAGTGTCCCTCTTATCCCGGTTGTTCAGGAGATTCCTTCTCCGATTTCTGCAGAGCATGGGGGAAATCATATGATACCCCCACCAAGTAGTTCTATCGTTTCTTTTGATTGGAGTAAATTAACTGCTTTCCGCCTTCCATCTTATGTGCCTTTCCAGATCACAGTACAAGCCTATAATATGGTAGTACATGGCACTATATTAGATGAAGGCACATATATTAGCATCATGTCTTCTACTACTTGGCAAGCTTTGGGTTCCCCACATCTTGTGCCTGTCACCCAGAATCTGTTGGCTTTCAATGGAGGAACCAGTCAACCCTTAGGGATCTGTTGACACGACGAATTTTCACTATGCCAACAAGGGGAACTAACCCGATCGCAGGCCCCAACTAGATCTGCTTTCATTTGGAATGGCTAGTTCCGATGGGTTTTAAAGGACCCCGTTAACTATTATAGGTGTTGAAATATTGCTCCCTGGAGGAAGACTTCCATTAAATCAACAAAAGAAACAACTAACCTATATGTATGAAATCCTATCTATATTGATTCTAACTACTTATGCTAGTCCTAACTATTCTAAACTATCCTGCAGGAACATAATAAAAGAGATTGAACATCATACATAGATTCCAAGTCCGAATGAACCAATTACTGAATTCACAGATGAACAAGGCTATATTAAAGCTTAATTGCAATCTACTTTCTCATACAAGAATACACATTCCTGTTCCTACAAATAAACTTGCAATTGATGTTTAATATAGTTTCGAATTGGGGACCGCTCATGAGTTAACCATGGTAAAGAATTTCATTCAAATAACCAAGACTAGTCATAAGCTGTATAGTTATCAATATGCACAAAACAAAACACATTTATATTTATGCCAACAACAACACCCTAATTCTAAACACATCAATGAAGAGGAAAATAAATATGAAAAATGCTTCTTCTTGACCCAAACAATCTTCTTTATTAGCACAATAAATCAAAAGCTATTCTGCCCAAAAAAAAGTCCTCCCTCCATCTCCGGAGGTAATACTTATGCAGGAATAAATTGACTCTCTGTATCCCCCTGACCCTCCATCTTCCTGGCTTATTCAATATACAAATTAAATATACGGATGTAGAACGGTCTGTCAAACTGCCGACACCTTGAGGCTACATTTGTTGGGGCGTTTTTATTTTCTGGGGAAAATGAAAGGATGTCGATTAAGAGAGCGTGACTGCATGTCATCTCTCTACACCTGTATGGAGCGGACGTTATTCCCTATCATTTCCTGAAGGAAATTGAAGACATTGTGCTCATCATCCCACATCTGGCATGCTTTAAGGTGTATCTGGAGGTAATGACATCTTGATGGATCGACGCTGTCATGAGTGCTTCCACTGAACACGGAGCATGCCTCCATCATGCACTACTAAGCTAACAGCAAAATAAAATGAATCCTAACCTACTCAGGAGGTAACCACCATGTGGTGGCTACTAGAAGTATCTCTTAAGATGTTGGCCATTAATCGAGAGTTTTTCAGTTTCTCCCTGTAAAGTTTTCAATCTGTAAGTTCCCTGATCGATTTTTTCTTCAAATTGGAACGGGCCTAGCCATAAGTGTTGGAATTTTGTGTGCTTACCTTTTGGCTCACTCAGCTTGTCCCATTTCAAGACTAGCTCTCCTACTTGGTAATCTTTATCTCCTACCAAATGACGGTCAAACCATCTCTTTACAATCATTTGGTGATTTCTAAATTGATTTCTGGCTTTATCTCTCAATTCCTCCAACCTCACCAGTTGTTTGATCCTTTTTTGAAGTAAGGCTGAAGGGGTCCCTCTCAAAGCTTGGGAGAGCTGTAAACAGGGAAGGGTAATGTTAGGAGGAAATATGGCTTCCTATCCACAGACGAGGAAGTATGGGGAGTTTCCTAATGCTACTTTTGGGGTGATCCTATCGGCCCAAAGGACATTTGTTAGAGCGTTGTGCCAATTCCTCTGGTTGTCGACGATAGATTTACGGATTATGCAGATGAGGTTTTTTTGTTTGAGGACTCTGCAACTCCATTTCCCTGGGGGTAATAGTTTGATGCATACCTTATGAGAATTGATTTATCAATAGCAAATTTAGTCAATTTTAGTGATGAAAAGTAAGAAGCATTATCAAATATGAGCACGTCAGGGATGCCAAACCTATTGATAATAAATTTCTCAATAAAAGATATTACCTCGTCTTCTTACACCTTCTGAAGCGGGATGGCTTCAGTCCATTTGGTGAAGTAGTTGGTTATTGTGAGTATATACTTATGTTGTTGTGAAGAGTTCAGAGTGATCTCACCTATGACATCTAGGCCCCATTGCTGCAATGGGCGATAGATCATAACGGGCCTGAGGGGAACGATTGGCTTTCTTTCTCGTCGTGCGGTAGTTTGATATACCTTGCATTTCCGAGCGTAGGCATGCGAGTCTCTGAACACTGTGGGCCGATAATATCCAGCTCTTAATATTTTGTGAGCAGTGGTCTCTCCTCCATGGTGACCACCTGCTGGGCCGTCATGCATTTCTTTCAAGGCATAATCGACATCATCCTTTTCCAAGCACCTCAGCCAAACTCCATCATAATTTTTTCTGTATAATGTGTCATTGGCCAAGTGATACTAATTAGATTTCAATTTGAGTGCTCTCCTTCGTGATGCATCCATGTGATCGGGACATGATCCCTGTGTTAAATAAAAGCGTATGTCGTAATATCACGAGTCAGGGTCCAAAGGGACTTCCGATGCACTCACACATCAGCGTTTCATTAATCCATAGGGGCTCCTCCCCGAATTCTACTTGTGCATTCTGTATTCTTTGCACTTCTGGTTCTTTGGACGCCGCTTCTTTATCTGCCAAGGCTTCTGCCACAAGCTCACACAATCCCTGCCCTCGAACTATCTTCGCCTGCTTACTCTCGAGGTCGTATTCTTGAAGGGCAGTTATCCAATTCCTTCTTCGTTCACCCATTTCTTTCTGTAAGAAGAGGGCTCTTACAACAGGGTGGGGAACGATTACTTGAGTCTTGGCCTTTAATAAATAAGGGCGGAAATGTTTTACGGCTTTAAAAACCATGAAACCTTGTTTCTCCACATCTAGGTAGTTCAGTTTTGCTCCCTGAAGATTAGAGCTCATATAAGAAATAGGGACTTCGTTGCCAACATCTTTTCTTTGGGTGAGGATTGCGGCATATGAAACATCAGAAGAGAAAGTGTACAAGAAGAATTCCTTGTCGAAATTGGGGTTGACCAACGCAGGAGCTTCTGTGATGGCCTCCTTAATTTGCTGAAACGATTTCTTAGCTTCATCACTCCACCTATACACAACGTATTTCTTCATCATTAGCTACATGGGACGCACTATTTCTGTGAAACCTAGTAGTTTCCCTTCTGTAACTACGAAGGAGCTCTTCTTGGGATTCAACAATATTCCGTATCTTTGGTATCTTTTGAAAATCTCTTTCAGGTGACAAATATGATCCCTTTTGCGATACGAATACAGAATAATGTCATCCATGTACACTACTACTGATATGTTAATTAATCCTCCGAAAGCTATGTCCATAGCTCTCTGAAATGTGGCGCTCGCATTAATAAGTCTGAACGGCATTTTACGGTATGCGTAAGTGCCCCATTTAGTGTTGAAGGTTGTCTTAAGCTAATCTCCATTCGATACCAACACTTGATTATATCCTGAAAAACCATCCAATAGAGACAACATTTCAGACCCAGAAACACACTGAAGAATGTGTTCCATAGAAGGGATTGGATAGTTATCCTTTTGCGATGCTTTATTCAGGTTTCTGAAATCGATACATAATCTGATGTCTCCATTTTTCTTTCTTACTGGCACGAGATTAGCTACCCAATGGGTGTACCTGACAGGAAAAATGATTTTGGTGTCCAGAATTTTGTTTAATTCTTTCTTCACCAATGATTCTAGGCTTGGATGCATCTTGTGAAGCTTTTGTTGGTATGGCCTAACATCCTTCTCCAATGGAATCACATGTTGCATAACGTTGGTATCGAAGGTTTTTAAGTTGCCATATGTCCATGCAAAGACGTCCTTGTACTCTTTAAACAACTTAACAAATGCAACCTTTTCTTGTGGAGAGCATCCCAAGCCCAAATTAACAATTTTTGGGTCTTCTTTGGTTCCAAGGTTGACCAATTCATACTTCATGGATGAGCTATGCGTTTTGCAGTTAGTTGGCTTCTTGAATTTATCATGCAAGTCATACAAGTGCTCCATCTTAACAACTAACTTGGGAATTATATTGGACTGATCTTTTTCCTCATCTTCACTCTCATTCATAAGCCTGTCATGCTCTTTTTCATCAATTAGTGCATTTTTGAATGTCTTCTCGCAATGACGGAACTCAAGGATTTGCTCGTCACCTTCGAATACCTGCCAATTTGAGATATTATCAGGTACGAATGGTCTGAAAATTAATTCAACATAATATTTATTCTTGTTTAATCTAAGGTCAGGCAACAGTTTTGAAGCCATACTAGCCATCAGATTGGCATCTTGGTTTTGCCCTCGAGGTATGTGTGTGATATTAAAAGAATAAAAATTTTCAATTAAGCTCCATACCTCATGTTGGTATCTTACCAGGTGTAGCGAATTGCAGTGTATCCTTTTCCTTACCTGGTCCACAATTATCTGTGAATCACCAAAAACTTTAAGATTTTTTACCTTCATATCAATGGATTTTTTCAGACCCTACAACAAGCCTTCATATTCGGACATGTTGTTGGTGCATGCAAACTCCAACTGGTTGGCCATCAGATGTTGGTTCCCTTGTGGGTCAATGAGAATGCTCCCAGCACCTGCACCTTCAAGCAGTTAGAGCCATCAAAGTAGAGTGTCCAGAAAATAGAATCTAATGTTACATTAAATCAACTACTTCCTACGAAAGTGGTTATATCATCTACTATATTACAGGGTGGCTCATTAGTTGGACTACGGGGGAAAGCTTCCAATTGTGTGTTTGTCACAATTTCTTCAACTGTCTCTGCATGGAATTATCCGAAACAGGTTTCAACGCACAAACGTCGAAACTATAATTTCCAAGGATAGAGTTGGTAAAAATTATAGGTTCATTGGGGCCGTTTAGTTCCATCACCGCATACTTCATGTATCTTTCTCGATCAACTCTCAGCATATCACCTTTTCCCTTTTGAGGCAGCAAGAGATGGGACCAATCAGTTGAGAAATATCCATTCAGTTTTGTTGACCAGTCCTTACTAACCAGCATTCCATAAGCCTCGGGTATGTCGACTACCAATATGTCAATGACTTGTGTGTACTGTGGTTTGGTAGCCATTCGAATCAACACATCTTTTAATTCCTCAATTACTTTCACATTCGTTCTGTCCAAATGCATAATTCAAGTTCTAAGTTTCTCGGGTATCGCATGAAGTCTTTTAGCAACAACGTAAGGCATAACAATGGACGAGGCACCAGAATCTACTAGGCAATTTTATACGTTCATGTTGAAGATTTCAAATGTGATAAGGAAAGGTAGAGTCATGGATTTTGATTTCCTTCCCATCATGGCTTCACTGACATCTTGGGGCATTCGATTTATTTTTGATAGAGTGGCTTCCATGGCTAGTGGTGTTTGGGATGTGTTGGGGGTACTAGCGGGTCTGGACACCGAAGTTTTGATTTGACTACTTGGATTAGTGGGAGATTTTCAATTCCGTTCATTCATAGCTTTCAAAAGCAGATCCCTTTGCTGTGTTAACTTTAACAAATCGAAGTATGTGATATTAGCTTGAGATTTCTTAAGATCATCCACAATGTTGTAATCAATGTTATAAATAGGGTAGGGCAGAGTAAACATACCGATTTTTCCATTCTTAGGTGGGAGTTTACCATTTTGAGTCACCTTTGTTGCAGTCGGAGATGTATTATCTTTCTGTGGATAGTTCACAACTAGAGTACTCTTGGAATCACCACTAGGTCTACCCTTCTCAACAGGAACTTTAGGAGTGGATGCCTTCAAAGGGCGAACATCTTTCTTTGTCTAGTCTATAGGCTTCATCACGCCCGCAAGTGGCCCTTTACTTCGTGTGTGGATTTCATTAGTGTGGATTTCTGTCGTACTATCTCCTTCGTCATCATCGTTCTCATTTGTATAGAAATCCCATAGTACATTGATTTGAGATTCTTCGTCCAAGGGCTCTTCTACTTGGTATTCTTCCTCATTTTCTTGTTCTGGCTCCAGCTCCACTATAGGTTCTTCTTTGTTAAGGAATGATCCGATAAGAGCTAGCTCTTCGATATTTAAGTTCCCTTCATTGGGTGGAGTAGGCAACGCAAGTTGACCATGACCACCTTCTGTATTTTTACGATAGAAAGGTTTGAAGGATTTTCTATTGTTATAATCTCCTCCATTCCCATTTGTACTCTCTCCAGAATTCCTTTTCATATCGATGACTGTGATTGTCAATTTATTAATGATTCGATGCAAACCTTCCACATCTATGGTGTCCCTTTCTTTGACCTCAGCCACTTTGTTATCACTCCCATTATTCTTCTTGGATGACTGAGAGGCTTTCTTTCCTTCGGTCGTATGATGACATGTCATGAGACTGTTCATTTCATTCTCGACTTTTATTGCTTCATCGATAGTACCTTGTAAGGTTTGCGTGTTACTTCTCTTGACCCACATCGCAGTAGGGACAAGGAGAGCAGTGATGTAGAATTCCATGAGCACCTCATCAGTAGGTCTAGCGTTCGCCTGAACAAAGTGTTGAACCAGATGTTAAAATCCTTGACCTTTTCTTTGGCTTCCATTTTTAAATGGGATAGTTCTAAAACTAAGGTTGCAGGTGTTTTGTCATCGCCAAACTTGTCTAAAAAGGCCTGTTGAAAGGCACCCCATGAGGTGATCGACCCTATTCTCAAGCTCAAGTACCATGTGGAGGCCACACCAATCAAAGTAAAAGGGAATAAGCAACATACTACATCTTCATCGGCTATCCCTAACATGCACATGACTAGGAAGAAAGAGTGAATATGGTTATCAGTAGTGTCTCCCCGCTCAGGGTCGAATTTAGGCAATACTCTTTCTGCATTCTTGGGTAAGGCATGGTGTTGCCCAGGTACCACTATGACATCCTAAGCGGGCCAAGGAGGGAGTGCTCCTGGAGGAGGTGGGGGTTGATTCCCACCCGGAGGAGGTGGTAGAAGCGGATTCCCACCTGGAGGGGGCGATAAAGGCGGATTCCCACCTAGAGGGGGAACGTTAGCCATATTATGGATAGGGAGGTTCTGGTTGAATGTTTCTTTGAGGTGTTCTTTATTAGGATTTCCCAAATCGGGCCAGGGATTACCTTCAAAGAGTGGATCCTCAGGAATTTCTTCCCAAGGAGTGTCGATACTTTGCAAGGACTCTAGCACAATATATTCAAGAGAAGGGGCTGCAGATGTCTCTTCATTTATGGGACATATCCTTGGCTTTCTTTTAGTTGTCGGAGGTAAAGAGTGAAATATGGGGAGCTAAGAGAGAGAACGAGCATAAGCCCGAGTAAGTACTCTGACTGGTTGTTCCTGAGTGACTGGATACTCCCACAGTGTTTCTTTTTTGGGTGACCCAAACACAAGACTTAGAGGGATCCCTGCTTCTTCGAAATGAGGCTCTTCCAAATGAGCGGAATGATCTTTTCGATCTTTATGATCCATACATTAATTTTTTCGAATCCATGCATGACATTTATAGATGAAATCATAAAAAGCTATGGACGACAGTTCATGCCCTCCTTCTAGCACCAATTTGTTGACACGACAAATTTTCGCTATGCCAACAAGGGGAACTAACCTAATTGTAGGCCCCAATTAGATTTGCTTTCGTTTGGAATGGCTAGTTCTGACGAGTTTTAAAGGACCACATAAACTGTTATAGGTGTTGAAAGATTGCTCCTCGGAGGAAGACTTCCATTAAATCAACAAAAGAAACAACTAACCTATATGTATCAGATCCTATCTATACTGATTCTAACTACTTATGCTAGTCCTAACTATTCTAAACTATCCTGCAGGAGCATAATAAAAGAAATTAAACATCATACAAGAATGCACATTCTTGTTCCTACAAATAAACTTGCAACTAATGTTTAATATAGTTTCGAATTGGGGACCGCTCATGAGTTAACCATGGTAAATAATTTCATTCAAATAACCACTACTAGTCATAAGTTGTATTGTTATCAATATGCACAAAACAAAACACATTTATATTTATGCCAACAACAACACCCTGATTCTAACACATCAACGAAGAGGAAAATAAATCTGAAAAAGTCTCCTTCTTGACCCAAACAGTCTTCTTTCTTAGCACAATAAATCAAAAGCTGTTCTGCCCAGAAAAAAGTCCTCCCTCCATCTCTGAAGGTAATACTTATACAGGAAGCTGACTCTCTGTATCCCCCTAAACCTCCATCTTCCTGGCTTATTCAATATACAAATTAAATATACAGATATAGAACGGTTAGTTAAATTGCCGACACCTTGAGGCTACATTTGTTGGGGCATTTTTATTTTCTAGGGAAAATGAAAGGATGTCGATTAAGAGAGCGTGACTATGTGTCATCTCTCTGCACTTATATGGAGTGGACGTTATTCCCTATCATTTCCTGAAGGAAACTGAAGACGCTGCACTCATCATCCCACATTTGGCATGCTTTAAGGTGTATCTGGAGGTAATGACATCTTGATGGATCGACGCTATCATGAGTGCTTCCACTGAACATAGAGCGTGCCTCCATCATGCACTATGGCGGTTCGTATCCATTTCTTGTAGAGTATGTCTTTGCAATATTGACATCAGTGGCATAGAGGTTTCATCTTGATATAAATCACACTTATCCGTTATCGGGTCCATTCGAACTCGCCTTTCTTCCCTTGATGCTCACCTACAAAAACAATTCATATTAGCTATGATTATGAGAGAATATGACAGACACGCCCACAAGCAAACCTTGTCTTCAGTCAAAGTTTCTATTTAATCTCACAATGCAGAGCAATCGTAATTATTAAGCCACTGAACCTGGACCATTCATTTTATCAGATTTTCCTTTAAAAACTCGGACCACAACACTTTACCGAAATACATAGGAAAACCCACAGCTGAACCATAAGGCCGGAGTTCAAACACTATACACCCAGACCTAAAATCATCGTTGGGTCCGCTCATCGCATCACGCCTTATGTATAAGCCTTGGGCTCCGTCGATTGTGATTTGCGATAGGCCAGGCCCGAAATATATATTTGTTACGGTTCATAATCCCGTCGGGTCCGCTCATTGCATCATGCCTTATGTATAAGCCTTGGGCTCCGCTGATTGTGATATGCGATAGAGCAGACCCAATATATATATATATATATATATATATATATATATATATATATATATATATATATATATATATATATATATATATATATATATATATATATATATATATATATGCTACGGTTAATAATCCCCGTGGGTTCGCCATATCGCATCGCTTCTTATGTATAGGCCTGAACTCTACCGATTGCGATTTGCAATTCCAGAAGCGGACCCAAAAAATATATGTTTTATGTTTGATAATCTTGGCGGGTCCGCCAATGTTGCAGAGCGCCTTATGTACAAGCCTTGGGCTCTGCCGATTGTGATATTCGATAGGCCGAACCCGAAAATATATATGTTGCGGTTAATGATCCTAGCGGGTCCACCATATCGCGAAATGTTTGAAGGTTGGGCCTATATACTGGTTGAGAGCACTGATTGCGATATGTGATGTGATCGGGGACTTGATCACATCGCAGTTATTCATGGGAGATGGACCTTTAGCCTTTGCCAATGTGAAAAGTGATGAAGGCATGCATCGAGAGATGTGTAAAGACTGAGGAAGTGCGAAAAGGGTAAGTTATGCATATTTGTATAGTATTTCTATTATCAAAGTGTTGATATAGAAATAAGGACGCGATAGAAGGTTTTGAGGGTTGAGTCTGCAACACCCATAGTAAAGAGTGGGGGTTGGTTATATGTGTGGGCATAAAGTACCATGAATGTTTATGAGGGTTTAGAAAAGTCCCGATGACAAAGCATGAATGAAGGGCTAGACTGGGTTATAAATGAATCATGCCGCAAATATTTATTCAGGGGTTCTTAACCATTAAGAATGTAAGATTTGATTTGGTGCAGAGTTAAAATCCATGGGATAAAATAGATCATTCGGAGAAATGAAAGATAAAACTTCTAGGGTACCCATTCAAATTTGCTATCAGAGCAGGTTTTAATAGGGTGATGGTTTTGGCCACAACAGGATCCTTCCAAAGTTCCCTATTACTTTGGGAGGAAAGACCATCTATATAGACTTGATGGTAGTCCAAGGTCCCTTAGATTTCAACATTCTCCTTGGACGCGACTATGTTTATGTCATGGGAGCTCTTGTTTCTTCACTTTTCCATGTGGTTTGTTTTTCACACGAAGGGAGAATTGTGACTTTTGATCAACTGTCATTCATTGGTCACCAGGCGTCTCCTTTGCAACCATCGTCCCCTATCAGTTCTTGTTTGGAAGTAGTACCTTCCTCAGCACAGGTCAATTATGTGGCTACCCGTTCTGTCTCTACATCTGCTAATAATCACACATATGCTATTGTACATTATGTACTGGGGGCATTGGAACCCAATCTGTCTTTGGTACTAAATGACATGTATTCCTCCCAGAGCATGGTTCTTCCGTCTAGTGAAGACCTCTTGGGAGCCATATTCTCTTATGGGTCATGAATAAATGTCGTGAGGATATTTCCTTGTCTTGCGACAACCTCGTTAAAAAATGAAACAAGGAGCAATAAGGATGGTTCCTTGTCTTGTGAAAACCTCGTTAAAAAATGAATCAAGGAGTGCAAACATAGTTCCTTGTCTTGTGTCAAGCTTGTTAAAAAATGAAACAAGGGTCTCAAGGATAGTTCTTTTACTTTTTCAACCTCATTAAAAAATGAAGCACCTCCCTTTTCCAAATCGAGTCTTTGATTAAGATCTTGTAAAATCCCAGTCGTGTCTTTCCTGGATCTCAAAAGTGAACCTTCATTCCATTCACCTAGTTGAATGAAATGAAGCTTGGAGGGCATGTACGTCGAATTGAGTCATTATGACAGGGGCATGAAAACTTATCTCAAGCATAGTTTTTCTTTTCAAGCTTGTGTAAACATGAAACTAAACCCAAGTAGAATTCTCCATGGTTCAAGCTTGTGTAAAAATGAACCCATGCTCGATTTACATCTCGTGATTGCCATTTTAATCCGCTGATTTCTACTAGATGAGCCTTGTTTGTTTTATTACATCACCACCATATCTTTGGCCGATCATATGCTTTCACTTGGTTGTTTTTCCCTTTCTTGAGGAACCACAAAAATGAGTGGTTTTGTTAGCCATCCTCTTGACCATTACATGTTTTGAGCAGCTCCACCATCACTGGAACCAGTTGCTACCCTTTATACCACTCGTTCCTACAGGATGAGTCACCTTTAAGCTCTTTTCTGGCTGATAAAAGATGAAAAGATTACTGAGTATTTTTTCCCTTTTTTGACTCGTTAAAGAGAATAAAAATGAGGGGTCTGCTTTCAACTCTTTTTCGACTCTTTAAACACAAAAGTATTGCTGATCTCTTGTCATTTTGAACTCGTTAAAGGTTGCGAAACATCATTTACCCTGTATATGCTTACCCCTTTTTCGGGCTGGATAAACTATTTACGAAAAAGGTACTCCTTGACTGAAATGGTCAAGCGGTTCTCTCAAGTGTTGTTTTCTACCTTTTCGGGCTCGAGAGACACAAATGTGTGAAAAGGGACCATGAAGAGTTTTCTTTTCCGTGTCTTTTTTAAACTCTCTAAACATGAAAAAGATACCGAGTTACACCTTTGTTGGACTTGTTAAAACATTAAACAACATTGGATTCGTCACCATGACAAACATGAGCTTCTCCTTCCTAAGGCTCATTAATCTTAGTAGGTCAGATTCATCTGAAGGATGGACTTATATTACAAGAATATGCTATCCCCATCAAGATTGTGTAAAAATAACTAGGGTACTTGCCATAAATGGTGAGGGAAAATTGGAAGTATTTCATCAGTTATGCTCACTTGAGGCAGCCTGTCGCTCTTGAACATTGACACTCATCTGTTGTTCATGTTAGGTTTTGGGACATCCTCACTATGTCACTTTCCTCCCTGGGTTTTGGGTTATCCATTTTAAACCTCTCATATGATCTCTACCATTTCACCATGACCTTTGATCCTATGATTTCAAATGTTTCTGAAATCTGGAGTCGTGTCATCCACATGTATAAGAGAAGTCTTCCTACCTGTACGTTGTCTGATCATATTTCACTGTCTTGGATTACTGTCATTCATTGTGTTTCCTATTTTGTGTCGATGATGAAGCATTCATTATGACCTTCCTTCGACATCTCACTTCCTGTCGACTTTAGCTCATTATCCAGGAAGTTGATCTAGAAAATCCCTTCCAGTACCTTAGAGTTTGTATGCCTCAATGGCAAGTTCTTCACACTCGACGACAGGTTCTCATCATTGGCCTTAGATCGAGTGATTTCATAGGTGTTTGACTTCAGTTCCTTATTCACATTTTGTGGATTGTGCTGCTGGTACCTTGAGCTCCAACATCATTATTGGTGGTTTCTCTTGCGCTTGTTAACGGTTCACATCATTGACCGGTAATCAAGCGAATTTCTAGCATGTTCGACTTCAATACACTTATTCACATGTTAGAATTTGTACTTTGATCGGGTCGTGTTGTATCGCAAGACCCTGGGCTCAGATTACAAAAGTCCAAGTTGCAAGGTGATGTGACATGATCATGCTTATATACATGTTTCTTTCAGATGGATGGCTGCGACTATAACATGAGTTGTCATATGTGATCCTTCTCATTATTGGATGGTTGCGCCCATGCCTTAGATCCATTTACATGATCATTCCATGGATGGCTGCATCCATACCATGATACATGTATCATTTTTCAGAGTTTTCAGTGATGTATATGTATCTATGCTTGCTTGTAGGTTTTCCAACGGCGGACTCAGATTCCCCACTTCTACTTGTAAATAATTTCACCCCTCACTCTAGTTCAACCTTCACACTTTAGGGGGCATATTTTACACAACATTTTTTCATTGTCCCTGTACTCCCCATTCCACGATCTCAGGGGACCTCTAGAGTGACCCTCATGCATTTTCCCATTACAAAGAAACTCCCATTATGCCCCTCTTCATGAGAGAACATTTCCCTTTTGCATCATTTCCCAGGAATCTTCCTATTACCCCAGTTTACAAGACCGACGCTAATGATCAATTCATACCCTGTGCCGATCTACAGAGTTTAACACTGGGACTAGCACTGATCAATGCTACTAAGCCTTGTCTCAGTCATGCCAATCCTCTTTTGGAATTTTTTTTTTAATATGGAGTCGAAGATTCCAGGTCTAGAAACTTTGTAACAAAAGTTTGGTAGATGGTTGGGATGGATGGAGCCGAGGAAGTTAGTTTAGGATCCTTTCCCCTATTAGGATGGAACAAACCCAAGAGATAAGGCCTTCTCCCACGATAAGAGGAACCATCTCCCCTCCATCCAAGCTATATAAACCCCTCCTTTTACAAGCTAAACTAGTTTCAGTCTTAGTATTTTTGGAGCTTGAATAACCAACAGGATATCATAGCTTTTAGCCTTCTAGTTTATGTTTGTGGAGGGAGAATAATGTGTTTGGTTTGGTTTGAGACTAAAGGGAATAAGCCTTAGAAATTCCATTGTTGGGGCTATCCATGAGATTCTAGCAGAGGTGTGGGAACTCAAATACGTCAGAGGAGACCAACAACGTCAAGGCATTGGTTGTAATCTCTTTCTAAAATTATATGAATATAACTATTGATTGATTTCCTACATTAAAGTGTTATCTGATGGCTTAATGTTCCTTGACCTGTTAAGTAGGCTGAATGCACTTTGTATGCTATCACATTTATTATTGTTGTTTGTTTTCTTGTTTCAGGTATTCGAAGGAAGGAAACAAAAAGTAGATGGAGTAAGGAAGCAAGATCTTCACCAAGCGGAATATCATTCTAAGAGGTACGCCCTCTTATTTGATTCTAGCTTAAGGAAGTTTTCCATAGATTGTTTGTTTGTGGCTGGACCCGCTGTCTTGGGCTAGAGGAATTGTCTTTGTTCACATCAAGAATTTACCGACACCACAAAGGCTTCCAGGACTATTAACTCAACCCAAGGTGTTAAAGGGCTTCCAGAGTGTTTGTCCAACTAAGGCTTCTAGGAACTATTAACTCGACCCATAGCTAAAGGCATAAGAAAACCAACTAGAAAACAAAAGTAAAATGCACAACACCATGACTATATAGGAAATGGAAAGGCTAGGAAAAACCACTGTCAATCTAGGCAATCCTCCATGCCAATGACATATCATAACCAAATAACCACATGCATATGCCATGCATGCCAAAACTAGCAAGGAAATCATACATGCAACTCGGTACCTACAAGAAAAATCTAGTGCCACTGCTGATTCCAATGTCCTCTTGTGCTTTCCTACTTTTTCTTCACCTTCTTTCTCCAAATCCCAAGTATTCCACACTCCTCCAAGAGTGCTGCAAGAAAACTCTAAGTGTCCAAGAATATGAGAGAGAGAGAATAGAATGAGAGCTCCAAAACTGAACTTACAAAAGTCTGAAAAAAGCTTGCGTAAAAATATTGCCAACTGATCCTCAGAAGCCTTTTTATTAATGAGGCTTCTAATGTATTCAAATTTCAATTATTTTTCCTTCATTTTCCTCCTCACATGCAACTTATGACCTTCACCTTCCTTTTTCACCTAATTTCCGTCATTTTCATAAATAAAATTCCAAATAGTGCTTCTTTTCCTTTCCAAATCCTTTTCCATTTCCTTTTCCAATTTCCATAGCCATTAATAACCGAAGCGACACCCCACTAGGATGTTTTACTCACCATTCATCTTGCAATACATGTCCCATGACCGTGGCCTTATATTTTTTTTACATGTATTTTTAACCAGGGTTGTTACAAAAGAGTGTGAAAAGGCCATTGGGGAAAGATCTGCTCTTGCAATGCAACTTTCTCACCTTCCCATTTATAGCACTAGAACTTGGAAGCACCTTGATTGTGCCAACCAAAGAACCCCTGTTTGAGGGGATGGTTGTAATCTATTCCTTAATGAGATGCATTTATTTTGATTCGACACTGAATTTAAAGAGACTTTGAACAACTTTGATGAAATCCTTGAAATCCTTACTCTGAATATTCTCTTAAAATTTTCTGTTGAAAAAAGTGTTGAGAAATTTGAGGTCTTTGCAGACTCTCAAGTGGTTATTATTCAGATGAATAGCCAAAATAGAATGTCAAGTTTACTTTTAGGGTTCATATTTGAGGAAGCACAAAATTATTTTCCTGTGTGCAATCATATCCCATTTACACATGTTTTTAGAAATCTCGATACATAAGCACGTAAGCAACGAAAGGAATGACTCATTTTGGATGTTGGCTTATGCTTATGCTCCTCGATGAAATCAAATAACATAACTATCGTGCAAGAGATCTCCACATATGTATTTGGTTTAGAGGTATCATTTACTGTTCTTCATGATGTTTTAAGATTTTCATATATTTGCTTGGAGTTTGTAGAACTGGCACCTATCTAAACTTATAATACATTTTTATTATGTAGCAATTTGTGGCCCAGTTTGGGGTGAACATCTAGTGATGTTTTAGAAAATTATGGTATATTTTATTTATTTGAGTGGGTAGACCATCACATGATATGTTCCTAAAAATTCTATTTCGTATGTGATTGATGAAGCTTGTAAGATACTTTTGGATATTATTGCAATGCTATAAGAATTTACAAAATATAACGTATCTCTTCTTTTTTAATAGAAATACTACCAAAAAAAATATGAAAAGTATATATACTGTATATTACATGATATAAAAGAATAAAAATCATTTCATAATTATTGATATCAAGATTAATATCTAGATCAAGGATAACATTAAAAGATAAAGATAAAGATGAAGATCGATGTCCAATGTGTTACATTTGTTTTTTCCTAGGGGGATGGGCATTCATGGAACGAATGGAGGAGGTCAACTAAAAGGAATGAAGGATGCAAAGCAAGTAATCATCATGATCTTCCAAGTCGAATGTTTCTCAAGCACTCATACTTGATCAAATATGTAATTCTGAATACAACTCTAACTCTAGGAATGATTCATTGTGTTGTAGAATAATTAATGGAGAAGTTATAAATATGATGGAAACCCTAAACCAAACTTGATTGTTTGAGATTCTAATTGGTGGTGGAATTCTAAATGTGATGAGAAACCTTAAACCAAACTTGACTATTTGAAATTCCTAATAGGGGATTTCCAAATTGTGTCAGCATCAACCTTACAACCATTGCAAGCTGAGAATTTGGTAGGATACTATCACCCTAATGAATTAGGGGGTTCTTGCCAGTAATGTTGGAGTAATTATGGAAAGAAGAAGAATATAGAAATATAACCCTAACCCTGTCTATTACCTGAAGGATGTAGGAAAATTGTTGTCTCCTATCATATAAAACAAAATTACAAAGTAAGTAGCCCTTATTGACATATATAGGTTAAGCCAACCAATACAATTTCAATAATAATCACTTAAACCCAAAACACTAGCAAACTACCTTGCAATTTGGAACCTTCACATAGTATGAAGAAACGAAAAGTATATTTTCAAGCTTTAAATATGTGTGAATGAGTTTCAACTCATTCATATTTTCCACACATAATTGACAAAATTAGGATAGGGAAACCCTATATTGACATTATTAATACCCTTAAAAAGGCCCATGACAATCGAATCTCATAAATTGGGAGTTAACATGACCGATCAAGAAGAGTAACAAAAAAGCATTTAATATTAAATCTATTAGGAAACTAGCTCACAAAAGATAGAAAATATAGATCAACGCCTTAGAATTTAGCCTCTTCGAGGGGGAAACCTCCTTTACATTACAAAAATCAACAATTCTTGGATGATAAAAATGACTAAACCTCCCTTCTATATATAGGAGTCTAAGGGGTCATAATATAATCAAGTCGACATAACAGTAATAACATAAGGGCACAAAAATAACAATATTGGGTTTCTATGGGGCATACTAATAACAATATGGGGACAATAGGGGCACAAGAATAACAATAAGGGATACAATGACAATAGCAATGGGGGAATCACTAGTATTATAGGGGCCTAACATGTCCCTCTCCTTCCAAAAAGTGTTGTCCTCAACGCTTGAGTAGTTCTAGATGCTTCTACATAAAATTCTCATCTTCCCATGTGGAATCTTCAGTGGATAAGTTCTTCCACTTGATGAGATACTCCGAAATTGATCGATTTCGTAGCTGTCGAGTTCTTGTTTCTGTGACTGCTTTTAATTCCAATATGATTTTTCCTTCCTTTTCAAGTTCTGGAAGTATTGTTTGAACTAGGAGCTTGTCACCTATAACCTTCTTTAAACATGAAACATGGAAAACTGGGTGCACTCGGGAAGCTGCAGGAAGCTCCAATTTGTATGCCATAGTACCAATCTCTTGCAACACCTTGTACGAACCATAATACTTTGGTGATAATTTTTCATCCTTCTTATCTTGCTTGAGGGAAATTTGTTTATATGGTTGTAGCCATAGGAATACCCAGTCACCTACATCAAAACTTCTTTCGCTGTGATGTTGATCTGCCTGTTGTTTCATTCTATTCCGCACCAACGTGAGGTTATCCTTTAAGAGTTGGAGAACTTGTTGTCGATGCTCGATGTGATGTTCCATTGCTTGAACCTTAGAATTTTCTCTTAAATATTATGTGATGGATGGTGGATGATATCCATAAAGTGCCATAAATGGGGTCATTTTTGCTGCAGTATGGAAGGAAGTGTTATACCACCATTCAGCCAGAGGCAACTATTTGACCCATTGTGTCTGTTTATCAGATACAAAGCAATGAAGATATCCTTCCAAACATTTTTTTACTATCTCAGTTTTCCCATCAGATTGAGGATGATAAGATGAGATATGAGCTAACTGAGTACCAAGGTAAGAAAATAATTTTGTCCAAAAATTTCCAGTGAAAATGGGATCTCTGTCTCTTACAATAATCTTTGGGTTTCCATGTAGCTTTTGAATTATTTCCATAAATGCAGTAGAAACTGTACTGGATTTAAATGGATGTGATAATGAACAAAAGTGTGCATACCTGGTAACTCTGTCAACTACCACCATGATGACACTCTTTCCCTCGGACTTGGGTAAACCTGTGATAAAATCCATTGAAACCTCCTCCCAACATTGACTTGGAATGGATAAAGGTTGTAATAGACCTAGGGTCTTAATTGTTTCAACTTTATTTTGTTGGCAAACCAAACATTCCGCCACAAAATTTTGAATATCTGATTTAAGGCCATCCCAAAACAGTTCCTTCTTAACCCTGTGGTAAGTTTTTAAAATCCCGAGTGCCCTCCTAAGGGAGAAGTGTGCAATTCCATAAGAATATTTTGTTTGAGTTGGAAATTCTTACATAGGTATAAGCGATCTTTGTACCATAACGAATCATTTTTCCAGCTAAATGTATCAGATGTACTGGGATCTTGTTGTAACTTTCGAATGAGTTCCCACACTTATTCTTCATTCTTCCATTCCTCCCTTGCTTCATTTATCCAATCTGGTTGGATAATAGAAATGGTGAACAACAATGCTTCCACATCCTTATCCTTTCTTGAGAGTGCATTTGCCACAACATTTTGCTTCCATTTTTTGTAGATGATTTCAAAGTCATAACCCAACATCTTTGTGACCCAATTTTATTTCTCTTCAGAGGATAATCTTTTTTCTAAAAATTATTTAAGACTATCATGATCCGTTTTTACCTTGAAGTGTCTTCCCATTAGGTAGGGTCACCATTTCTTAAGTGCATGTAGTATTGCCAACATTTCCTTCTCATAAATAGCTTTGTGTAAATACTTTCCCTTGATTGGATGACTTTCGAAAGCAATGGGTCTTTCATCTTGCATTAAAACAACATCAATTCCATTTCTCGAAGCATCACATTCCACAATAAAGGTTTTTGTGAAGTCTGGCGTAGCTAAGACCGGTGCTTGGCACATTGCCTCTTTAAGATGTTCGAAGGCCTTTGTTGCTTCTCGAGTCCATGAAAATGCATCTTTCTTCAATAATGTTGTTAGAGGTGCTGCTATTCTTCCATAATTCTTAACAAACTTGCGATAATGCCCTATCAACCCGAGAAATCCTAGTAGATGCTTTATGGATGTGGGGATTTTCCATTCCTTAATGACTTTAATTTTGCTAGGGTCTACCTTAACACCTTCATGAGATACAATATGACCCAAATATTCCACCTCTTGTACTCCAAAGAAACATTTGGAGCTTTTTGCATATAATTGTTTCTCCTCCAATAGTTTGAGCACCCCATCAACACGTTCAACATGATCCTTCCAAGACTTGCTAGTAGATTAGTATATCATCAAAAAATAATAACACAAATTTTCTAAGGAAGGGTTTAAAAATGGAATTCATCAAACCTTGAAATGTAGAAGGTGCATTGGTGAGGCCAAAAGGCATGACCAAAAATTCATAATGACCCTCATGAGTTCTAAATTCTATTTTCGTAATGTCTTCAGTCTTCATTATGATTTGATGATATCCTAAATGAAGATCCAACTTGGTGAAGTAAATTGATCCATGCAATTGATCCAATAATTCATCAATGACAGGGATGGGAAATTTATCTTTAATAATGAGCTTGTTGAGCTCCCTATAATTCGGACACATGCACCATGATCCATTCTTCTTGTGCACCAATACTACTAGAGCAGAGAAAGAACTTTGACTAGGTTGAATTATACTAGCATCTAACATTTCTGCAACCATACGTTCAATTTCACTCTTTTGGGCATAGGGATATCTGTATTGCCTGATGTTTGGAGGAACACTTCTTGGAATCAAATGAATAACATGATCATGATCATGAATAGGTGGGAGACCTTTGGGAGTCTCAAATACCTTGGAATGATTGTCCAAGACTTTTTGGAGATCTGGAGAAATAAATGATTTCAATGTGGGAACCTCTAGCGAACATAATTGTGCAATTAAACCTCATTGTTCCTTCTTTAGAAGCTTTGTCATACCGTTAGAGCTGATTATCTTTCCCAATTTCCCTGCAATACCCCTTAATTCAACTTCCTTTCCTTCTGCACAAAATTTCATGAAAAGTTCTTGAAAATTAAAAGCTATTGTACCCAAGGGTTGTAGCCATTGGACTCCTAGTACAACATCAGCACCACCGATTGGAATGGAAATCATTGGGATATTCAATACATATTCTCCCATGGATAGCTTGATATTATGGCACTTTCCAGAGCAATTTATGGTTCCTCTAATTGAAACCATCAATTGACACTCTGGTGCTGGGTATAGGAAGTAATTAAATTCCTTGGCTATCTTACAATGAATAAAATTATGGGTACTGCTCGAATCAATTAACACTATTACATTTTTCTTCTTGATATGTCCTTCTATCTTGATAGTTTGAGGAGTGGTAATTCCAGCCAATGCATTACAAGATATGGTTGGATTCATTTCTTCTTTCTCTAGGGTTTGTTCCTGGTGTATATCCTCTTCTTTTGACATTTCTTGTTCATTTTCTTCCTCCTCTTCACAATCTATGTAGAATAATTTCTTCTCAGCACACTTATGACCTTTAGTGTATTTGCTATCACAATTGTAACAAATCCCTTTTGCTATTTTTTCTTCCAATTGTTGTGGTGTCAACCTTGTAGGTTGTGGAAGGCTAGGGGAAACAACACTTCTATCTTTATAGTTGTGAGTGGTAGGCTTCCTGGTTTCCATAATTTTTCTTTCCATTTTTCTTGCCAACCTGAATGCCTTCTCCAATGAATCAGGTTCCCAGAGGAGAACCTCATGTTGGATGTTACCCTTTAAAGTCATTATGAACACATCAATCTTATGCTCCTCTGGAATATCTTTTACCCTTATGTTCAATTTTTGAAAGTCCTCAATGTGCTCCATCATTGAACCCTTTTGTTTGAGATTTATCAATTGGTTAAAAAAGGCGTTGCTTTTTGTATCCTCATAATGTGCTATCATTTCTTCCGTAAAAATTGCCCAAGTGACAATTTGTTTATGAGAGCAAAGCCATTGATACCATACAAACTGATTTGATTCCAAATATAAAGTTGCAATATGTACCTTTTGTGTGTTTTTCACATTATGGAGATCAAAAAATTGCTCCATTTGTAGTATCCATGTTCTGGGATCCTTGCCATCAAACTTCCTCATATCGATTTTTGGAACATTGTGGGTCTTCAATCCAACATTAGAGTCTATGAAACCATGATTAAAATTTCTTTTGTTCTCATCATGAGTTTCCTTTACTACCCTTTCACCATTAGTGACCATTTCTTGTAGCAACTTATTCAAATTTATGTTCAATTCTTCCATCTTATTGTCCATGCCATTCATCTTAGTGTCCATGCCATTCATCTTAGCTTCCATGCCATCCATCTTAGCTTCCATGCCATCCATCTTAGCTTCCATCTTAACTTGCATTCCATTCATATTAGCTTCCACACCATTCATCTTGGCTTCATTTACCTTTAGTGAGAGTGAAATTTGTTGTACTTGGTCTTGTAATTTTGATAAATCATGTTGCCTTTCTTCCTCTTCTTCACGAGTCATGCTAGAGCTTTCAGGTTGCTTACTAGGTGTTTCCATTTTCTTTCTTCGGGGAATTAATTAATGCTAATAATTCTTCACTATTCCCTTTGAATTCCTTCAAACTAATATTTCAAGCCAATCTTTCAAAGAAATCTTATGCAAAATTTAAAAAAAACTACACACCTTTTTTTTCACTTTGTAAGAGCTCGATATTGAATCTGTTGTATCTCTGTAACTGCGGAGCTCGAATATCTGAAATCTCATTCTGCGGTAGCCTTTTGAGTCCTCTTTCTAACCCCACAAGTCTGATAAATATTGGATTCTCCAAGGAAGAGTTATGTAAAATCTCCCACGGTGACTTGATTATAAAATAGTTTGATAGAGCAAACTTGTACGATGTGCCACGTGTCACTGTTTCTAATTTAGTACCTAAAACTGATACACAGAAAACTACAGGCCATCCTATTTCTGAAACTTTTTATGAAATTTCAATTTGATGCTCAAAACAAAAGTTATGATGCTTTTCCCTAGGTCACCTGTTTGGAATGTAATTCGGGAGTCTGCAAAAACCCTAACGTCCTCAGATCATATCTCCACAAATAGAGTGAGACAAGCTTTGAAATTTGGACCCAAAGTTTAGAAAGATTTCGGCTCAAATGGGTTTTTTGTAGCTTTTGAAAAGTTGCAGAAAAAAAGTTATAGCGAAAATGCCACGATGACCTGTTTGGAGCAGTGAAACCCTAGAATCCAAAGCTCTAATACCAAATGTTAGGAAATCAGCTCACAAAAAGATAGAAAAGATAGATCAATGCCTTAGAATTTAGTGTCTTCGAGGGGGCAACCTCCTTTACATTCCACAAATGAACAATTCTTGGATGATAAAAATTACTTAACCTCCACCCGAATGGGGGTGGCATTCAAAGTTAGTAATGAAGTGCCGCACAATACAGGCAGCTGGCATGGGAGATGGCGGGCGGACAGTCCTTGCAGCATGCGTCTTGGGCTGGCAAATAGATTTAAGGGCAGGTGAAATTAATACAGAGCAGTCTCGAATGTTGGTCTTGCAGTCAGGCATTAATGCGCGCCTGGGTTATGTGCAGACAGGTTGGTTTATTGGTATGGATCCGCTCATTGTGCATGTCTCAGCTACTAGTTCTTTTTATTGTGGAGCAGAACAGCTTCTGCACCCCTGCTTGGTCTCTCGAATTTGGTTGTTTGCCTGGGTTTGGAAACTCTCTGGAATCCTCTGCGCTCCTACTGTAATCGGCTTGCTTTGCCTCAATTCCTCTCTCGGTCCATCAGCTCTTCTGAGTATGCCTCGACGCCGAGGTATTCCACGCAGAGGTAGCCATACCGGGAATAGAGGCCGCCCTTCTCGTTCTGTTCCACAGAATTTTGTCCCCATATCCTCAGCCTCACCTTCTTCTCCACCTCTGGGTCAAGCTAGGTCTCTCCCGAATAATTCATTCCAGACCTCTAGGTTTACTTTTCAAAGCAGGCTCAACAGGCCTGTATTGATAGCAAGCATCACCATCATTCTCGCGGAGGAGGAGAATAATCATGTCAGCTCGGCTCCAACCACCTCCTCCCACTCTCAGGAAGACAGTGTTCTGCAAGGGGATATGACAAGGGTGGTATTCCATGTGACAATATGCAAGAGGATGCCCCTGTTTCTGAAGTGCCTCAGCAGCCCATCGATCCGACTCAAAGCGACATTTTGGCCTGTGGACCGTCTCAGAGTGCCGGTTGTGTTCTAAATCTGGTGACCACTCCTGAAGGCGGAGCAGAGGGACAAGATGAAAGCGGCTTCGTCACCTGGGTAGCCTCTTCCAGCCAGGTGGAGAGGGACACGCCGGATTCACCGCAGCATGCAGATTGAACCTGTCTCTTCACTGCCGGGTGGCCTTCTTGCCTATATGCTGTGCAATTTTGATTTCATGTCGTTGTATTTGAGTTTATGTGTCTCTGTCTGGTTCATGATCTTGCTACAGGACGTGGCAACTGCCAACATGGGTTCTGTTTTTTGTTAGAATTATGGCTATGCTAGTTACTTTTGTGCTTTTTTGGTCAATAGGGGGCATGACGGAATTAGTCCTAGTGAAATCCTTTAGTGTGTCAGGGCCCAAAAACAAAATTTTGAAGTCTGTACTGTGAATTTGGCAGAAAGCCTGAACTGTAATATCTCTGAGTTTCTGGTTGAGGAATGGCCTTGGCCTCCTCTGAGGTCTTGACCTCATTGTATATATCTTTTTTCCTTTTTTAATAGAATTAGTATTTACGAAGATTTTTTTTTTTTACTTAACCTCCCTTCTATATATAGGAGTTTAAGGGGTCATAATATAATCAAGCTGACATAACAGTAATAACATACGGGGACAAAAATAACAATAGTGGGTTTCTAGGGGGCATACTAATAACAATATGCGGACAATAGGGGCGCAATAATAACAATAAGGAATACAATGATAATAGTAATGGGGGAATCACTAGTATTATAGGGGCCTAAAGAAAATCAAAATATATGTTTCAACCCTCCCAATGCATATGTCAATATTCAAGTGAGTATTTTCTACACACATGCCATAGACTCTAATAGTTTCCTTCCAACATCCGGTACAAGTTCAATGGGAAATGGGTGGTAATTATTTTTCTGTAGGAAATCATATAAGCTTGACCCAAGCTTCTCAAAAACTTGTTTTTACATCCATCCACAACCTTAAAAATAGACACTAACAACCAAATACGAAATGCAGAGTACTCAACATTTGTGAAACAAAAAAAGAATGAAGATATAAGTTGCTACAAAATATTGATGATGCAAGTGTGATTCCGATAATAAAACCATTCCTACATCTACACAAAACTGTTTGGGGAGATGGGGATATGGAATACATCTCAGACAACCATTTACAAGTACTACATGTATATTTTGAATCAAAAAATTATCCAGGAATGTTGGGTCACATGCCCAACATGCCCATCTATTAAATTCCACATGTAAAAATAACACATGCATAGTAAATAATCATAACAGATACTTCCTCACACTATGTGCTATTTCTGTCATATTTAGAAACTTCATGAAGGACATCAACTTCAATCATTACTACCTCTTGGTACATTTTTAAGCCACAAATGATTTTGATAGCTACAAGATCCTTTGATTTTCTGTCCCAATGCTCTAAAACTTTCCCAAACGTACCTACAAATATTGGCCATACTCCCATCAAAACAAAATTCATCGGATACATGATCTATAACAAGAAAAATCCAACACGTAATGTTTCCTAGATCCTTATCTTGCCCCATTTTACTGATTATTTTATCTGTAGAGCATAGAGAAGAAGACATGTGAGCATAATATTGCAATGCTATAAGCATTTGCAAAATATTATGTCTCTCTTCCTTTTGAATAGAACTACTACCCAAAAAAATATGAAAACTGTATATAACGTATATTACACGATATAAAAGAATAAAAATTATTTCAAACTTATTGATATCAATATTAATACATAGATCAAGGCTAACATTAAAATATAAAGATAAAGATGAAGATCAATGTTTACTGTGTTGCATTTTCTTTTTCCTATACGGATGGGAATTCAAGGAATGAATGGAGGAGGTCAACTTAAAGGAATGAAGGACACAAAGCAAGTAATCATCATTATCATCCAAGTCAAATGTTGCTCAAACACTCATACATACGTGACCAAATTTGCAATTATGACTACAACTCTAACTCTAGGAATGATCCATCGTCTTGCAGAATAATTAGTTGAGAAGTTGTAAATATGATCGAAACCCTAAACCAAACTTGATTGTTTGAGATTCTAATTGGTGGAGAAATTCTAAATATGGCGAGAAAAATTAAACCAAACTTGACTATTTTAAATTCCTAATAGGGGATTTCCAAATTGTGTCAGAATCAATCTTTCGACCATTGCATGCTGAGAATTTGGCAGGATACTATCACCCTAACGAATTAGGGGGTTCTTGCTAGTAATGTTGGAGTAATTATGGAAAGAAGAAGAATAGAGAAATATAATCCTAACTCTATCTATTGCGTGAAGGATGTAGGAAAATTGTTGCTGCCTATCATATAAACCAATATTATAAATTAAGTATCGCTCATTGACATAGATAGGTTAAGCCAACCAATACAATTCCAATCATAATCACTTAAACACAAAACACAAAACACTGGAAAACTGTCTTGCAATCTGGAACCTTCACATAGTCTGAAGAAACGAAAAGTATATTTTCAGGCTTTAAGTCTATTTGAACGAGTTTCAACTCATGCATATCTACCACACACAATTGACAACATTAGGATAAGGAAACCCTAGATTGAAATTATTAATACCCTTAAAAAGGCCCATGACAATCCACTCTCATAAATTGGGAGTTAAAATAACCGATGAAGCAGAGTTGCAGACAAACATTTAATATAAAATCAAAATATTTCAACCCCCCAATGCATATGTCAAGATTCAAGTGAGTATTTTCTACACACATGCCATAGAATTTGATATTTTCCTTCCACCATCTCGTACAAGTTCAATGGGAAATGGGTGGTAATTTTTATTTTATTTTTTTCATAGGAAATCATGTAAGCTTGGCCCAAGCTTCTCTAAAACTTCTTTTCACCTCCATCCACAACCTTGAAAATATACAATAACAACCAAATACGAAATGCGGAGAACTCAATCTTTATGAAAATAAAAATAAAAAATGAAGATATAAGTTGCTACAAAATTCTGATGATGCAAGTGTGATTCTGATAGTCAGACCATTCCCTCATCCGCACACAACTGTATGGGGAGACATCATACATCTCATACAACCATTTACAAGTACTACATGTATATTTTGAATAAAAAAATTATCCAGGGGTGTTAGGCCACATGCCCAACATGCCCATCTATTAAATTCTACATGTAAAAATAATGCATGCAAAGTAAAACATCAAAACAAATACTTCTTCACATTATGTGTTATTTCTGTCATATTTAGAAACTTCACGAAGGAAATCAACTTGAATCATTGTTACCTCTTGGTACTTTTTTAAGCCATGAATTATTCTGATAGCTATGAGATCCTTTGATTTTCATTCCCAACGTTCCAAAACTTGCCCAAATGTACCTAAAAATATTGGCCATACTCTCATTAAAATAAAATTGATCGAAACATGATATATAACAAGAAAAATCCAACATACAATGTCTCATAGATACTTACCTTGCCCCATTTTACTGATTATTTTATCTATAGAGCATAGAGCAGAAGACATATGAGCAAAACACATCAAGGAAATGGATTATTTGTAAACTAGGTTGTGGTATCAAACAATAAACCTAAAAACGCTTGCTGAGATCCCATACTAACATTCAGGAAAAAACCATTAGAGATCAAATAAATAACAATGAGGCGAAATATTTGTTATGACATTGAGGTGTCAAATTCTCTCCAAGTAAAAACATGTAATGACCATCCTTGTCATCACTACACCATGGTGGGGAGGCATTGTGGGAGATCCCTACTTTAAATTTCATAGCTGAAGATGAAGGCCAACTATGATCTAAGGATGAAATGGAAGGTTCCACCCTTGCTGATAAAGTGAATTTGACTTCCCCTTCTCTCTTTTTATTCCCGTTCCCAACATATTGCATAGTAAATACTTGCAACTATTGGGCCTACACATAAACATTCATTTATACACAAACCTCTAACTATGTTTATTATTATGAAACCATAAATCTATATGTACAAGAAAATTAAAAAAAATGTCACAACAATTTGAAGGTCGGGAGGAATCTCTGTGCTCTGAGTGTTATAGCATAGATCTATGAGGAAAATGGATAGACGAATTTCAAAAACTAAAACCAACTTGAATATGAGAAGGGGGTACATCCCATGATGACATTATCTTCCGACTATTCCTCATAAATATGTTTATTATTATGAAATGCTAAATTTGAATGTACAAGAAAATTGACAAAATCTCACAACAATCTAAAGGGAAAGAGGAATCCCCATGCTCTGATTGTTGTAACATAGATCTATGGGGAAAATGGTTGTGATGGATTCCTAAAACTAAAACCAACCTGAATATGACAAGGGGTTATGTCCCAATACGACATTAGCTTCCCGCGTTGTCTCATATTTTTGTCAAACAAACATATGTTGGGTGTGGAGCTTAATTATCTTCCTTATTCATAGGTATCGCTGCGTTGGACCCTAGTTCCTAATGGGGCAGAAACGCCGCTCATTTAGTCGCTGTTAGGGGGATCCAGGAGGGGCGAGAACGATTTTATGAGCCCTCCCCTGGTAGGGGTTCGTGGGTAACACCCCTGAAGCTAAAAATAGATGTAAAATTGCCTTGTAAAATATTGTAATTTCATAGTCAATTTGGGTCGTTCATTAGGAAGATGATATGATGGTAGAAGTTATGTTTAATTTAGGGTTTTTTGCCCTAGAGGGAAACCCCTCGATTTTTATGAGGGTATTGTATTGCAGTTGTATATATGCATATTCTGAGCAAGAGAGAGAGAGGAGACTGTGTGAGAGTGAAGGGGAAATTACATCAGATCTCCTTTAGGTTGTATCTCTTCATTTTGCTGGATAATATAAAAGGAAGGAATGTTTGTTTCTCTATGGACGTAGCCAAAATTGGGTGAACCACATATATCTGTCTCTCTTGTTTTATTCGTTTTCTTTGATTGTGTTTTTGCAATATTTTATGTGTTTCATTGCTTTGTAATACACAATTTTCTAACAACTGGTATCAGAACCAGAGGTCTATTTGCTTGATAAAATCACAGGAGAGAAGGATAACTTCCTGGCTCAAGTGGGAGCAATGGCAAAAGATGGTAGGTTTAGGGTCAAGAAATTTAACGGCCAAAAATACCATCTATGGAGATGCAGATGGAAGATTATTTGTATAAGAAAGGTATGTACCTACCATTGAGCAAACAAACAGAGAATTTGGTGAGTATGACAAACACAGAATGGGAGATTCTTGACAGAAAGGTACTTGGAACAATACGGTTGTGCCTAGCAACATTGGTGACCTTTAATATTTCAAAGGAAGTGACAACAGAGGGTTTAATGATAACATTGGCTAAAATATATGAAAAACCATCGTCCTTAAACAATGTATTTCTTATGAAGCATTTATTTAATATGAAGATGTCAGTAGATGAATCTGTTGCTGATCATTTAAATGAATTTAATACGGTTACCAGTTAGTTAAGTTCTATAGGGGTAAATTTTGATTATGAAGTTAGGGCTCTATTATTTTTGTTCTCATTACCGGAAAGTTGGAATGTCTTAGTTATGGCCATTAGTAACTTTGTCTTTGGATCTAGTACTTTAAAGTTTGATAATGTTGTCGGTGCCATCCTTAGCGAGGAAATGCGACAAAAATTCTTTGGTGAGACATTAGGTAATGCATTGACTGCAAAGACTAGGGAAGAAAAATGGAAAAAGGAAAGAGCCCAGGATATCACAGTAAGTCAAGGAAAGGCATATCCAAGTCCAGATCAGGGATAGTATGCTGGAAATGCAGGAAGAAAGGACACCTGAAGAAAGACTGTAAGTCTTGGAAGGGAAAAGAAGGAGACACACACCAATAAAACAATCATGAAGCTAATGTGACAAGTGATGCGTTGTTATTTATCATTGAGTGGTAAATTCAGAGGCCTCATTCCATGCCAACCCTGATAGGAAACATTTTCATGATTATGTTCAAGGTGATTTTGGACAAGTTCAGTTGGGTGATGATAAACCCTATAAAATCATTGGAATGGGTAATTTTTTCACAAAATAGTAGAAAGGAAACCAATGGCTATTGAAGGAGGTAAGGCATGTTCCAGATCTGAAAAGAAATCTAATTTTTGGGAGGTGAAGGCTGTGTAACTAATTTTACAGATAAAACCTGGAATGTCATTAAAGGAGCCCTGGTAATATCAAAAGGAAAAAATGTTGTTACATTGTATTTATGTAGTGGTATTTCTAATTATGTTAATCCTTTAACCTCCACAGGAGTAGATACAACATTATGGCATCATAGGACTAGGCACATGAGTAAGAAGGGGACGCAAATACTCCACTCAAGAAATTTGTTGCCAGGTTTGAAGCATGTTGATTTGGATTTCTGTGATAATTGTGTTTATGGAAAACAGAAAAGAGTTAGATTTGTTAGAGTTGGGAAAGAAAAGAAGAGTGAAAAATTAGAGCTTGTGCATACATATGTATGGGGACCTGCTCAAGTATCATCTCTTAGTGGCTCTCATTATTATGTTACTTTTATTGATGATGGAACTAGAAAACCCCGGATTTATTGTATTTGAAATAAATCTGATGTATTTTATACTTTCAAGAAATGGAAAGCTTTGGTTGAGAATGAGATAAGAAAGAAGTTGAAGTGTCTCAGATCAGATAATGGAGGTGAATAATGCAACAAAGAGTTTGATAAGTATTATTCAGAGCATGGAATCTGCAGAGAGAAGAAAGTTCTAGGAACACCACAACAAAATGGTCTATTAGAAAGGATGAATAGGACAATCAATGGAGCGTGCAAGGTGCATGAGATTGCATGCAAGATTTCCTTTATAATTTTGGGCAAATGTTGTAGATACTAATGTTTATCTAATAAATAAAGGGTCTTCAAGTTCCTTGGATGGTGGTATTTTAGAGGAGGTACGGATAAGTAAAAAGGTAAACTACTCATTTTTAAAGACTTTCAGTTGTGAAGCCTTTGTCCACATTTATAAAGAAAATAGAACAAAGCTTGAGGAAAAATCAAAGAAATGTACCTTTATTAGATATGGTGTTAATGATTTTGGTTATCATTTATATGATTATGAAAATCACTGTTCAGGCAATTTAATTACCTATCATTTAATTGTCGACTTGGGGGTTTCGTAAAACTTGCGAAGTGTGTGTGCATTGTTTATGCTAGAAATTAACTTTCAACTTAGATCAATCTAACTACAAAAGCAAATAATGACAAACCAAATTCACCTATCTAATTCAACACTCTATTCAAAAGAAATTATAGTACAATTATAGTACATCATGCGGAATTGAAATTACATGAAATGAAATCTAGTCTAAGGGATCATGTGTGCATTATCAAATCAGGATCCTATGAAATGAATAATCAAAACCACTTGACATGAAATGAAAGTAAAAACAATCATTCTTAACCTCTCACACAGGAAAAGATATGAAAGCAAATAAAAACAATTTCTCTTAACTTCTAGATAGGAAAGCAAATAAAAATAATTGCTCTTAACCTTTAGGTAGGAAAGAAAATAAAAACAATCACTCTTAACCTCTCACACAGGAAAAGGTATGAAAGAAAATGAATGATCATTCTTAACCTCTCACATAAGAAAAGATATGAAAGCAATAAATCTTAATCTATGAAAGCAATAAATCTTAATCTATGAAAAACAATAAATCTCACACATTATAGGTGGCTAATCCAAAAGCATGAGAGATTTGGCAAGTTGAGAGGCTCCGAGTGAAAGCATTACCAATCAAGGTGAACATCACTCATGAGCATGGTGCTAAATCTAAATTCCATTGAAAACAAAAGTAATCTTAACTTTCCACCCGAGTATCTCCAACTTTACACAGGATAAGGCTCTCCTATTTATACAAAAACATAAGAAGCTACCTCATTAATGGAGGTCCATTATTCTCTCCCTAGATCCCTAGAAAATCTCATAGAGTTACAACTCAAATAGATAATGATGAGACACATATCGTCTTTGACCTTTATCCTAATATTCTTCCATATCTTGAAGGGAATTCGAATTTGAGCATTGGAGGCCACATAAGGGTGCCTTGGAAGCTTCCAAATGACCTACACATGTCATGAAACTCAAGCCATTTTTAAGTATTAGCAAGTATATGTCATTTTTCTAAGTTTTAACCATAAAGTCAATTAAAATACTAGAAATCATTATCTTTTGGAAAACACAAAGGTAACCCATATAATTATAAAAATGGAGGCTAATGAAAGGTTATATGGTCATGGACTTATGGCATGTGAGTGAAATGGTGGCGATAAAGGTGAAAGTGGATTATATTTTGAATACATTTTGGAGGCTCTACATACCCCCCAACTGACATTATTACATGTCCTCATGCAATCTACTGCATTGTTTAATCATGATTTGCTTTTGAATGAGATTGGCTTATATCATATGTCCTTAAACTTTGAATTTGACAATTTCATTTCTTTTTGCAAAGTATTCCTTGTCATACATTGAATTGCAACATGTTTGGTTGGTTCTTGTGTAAAGACCAAATTTTAATTGGTATTGGTTCTTGTGTTTCAACACCTTGTTTCTTTTTGTTGCAGCAAGATTCATTGAACATATTTAAGAATGCATATTTAAATCAATCATATAATATGCTCATCATTTAGGCTTTATTTGCAAATCACATAACTTTTGAACCATAATGCAATCATAATTGATTAGGACAAGTATGTTAGGATGAAATGAAGTGATATGGATGTGATAATAAATGGATGTCCCTTCCCCCCCCCCTCAACTAATGGTGTTTACGGTTTTTTTTTTCAAATGAGAAAGGAAATATGGTGAAGTATTTTCCAGAAATTATAATTTCAGTATTCAAGGAATTCTATGATTAAAATCTAGAAAAGAACATACCTTTACTTACCTAGGAAGTGGACAAACTGTGCATATGTAGAGAAGTTGTAGTTGCTATTGGATCATGGAATAGAATGTGTAATTTTATCTGCTTCTTGTTTTCATAAATGGTGGATGAGGTGGTGAAAGTGGATTCTTTATTTTTGCTGTTAAATCTGTCGTATCTGCTGCAAAATGCTGAAATGATATAGTCTTCACCTGCTACAAACTTGATGGTACAATTCTAACCATGCGAATGGATGTGTTGTTGTCGAGCATGAAGAGAAGTCATTGGATTACCGACCATTGATGAATGTCGTTAACCAATGTGAGGAAAAATCGCCATTAATGTCAACGAGTACCAAGGTACCTAAGTACATCTTGCAACGTGCAAATAGATGAGCTGATGTCGAGCCACTTGCAAGATATAACAATCAAGGGACATTGATGTATTCCCATGATTGTCAGCGAGAGAACTTGTCACTAATTCATACAAGCCTCAAGGTACTAATAAGGAATCTAGCCCTTAACCTAGATAATGTGCTGATGTCGATAGACCAAGACTTGTTAGAAGGGAGGCCTTAATGAATCCTCCATCATCTAATGCGAGTATGAAATGATGATTTTGGAAGGAATATGAATGCAAATTTTTGCAGTGGATCAAGGTTTATTTAATGGAAAGGAAAATGACAAGAGGGTAAACAAGTGAATGGAGAGAAAAAGGAAAAATTAGCATGTAAGCGAGCTGAATGTCTCTATTAATGGGTTAATGAATGGAAATTATGGAAAATGTGAAGGAAACATGCGACTCTTTGCAAGGAAAATGGTGATGGTGATGCTTAGAGAAAATGCTTGGGTAGCTTGTGAGTTTGGAGAGGAAAAATGATGGCATTTATGGATGATAGAAATGGATTCAATTGGTTTATATTTCTTGAAATTGGTCGTATAAAACCAACCATGCATAATTGGCTTCCTTAAATTCTCTGATTGTCCTGGAACATGAAAATAAACATGGCACTAACATTGCAACAACGTAAGTGTGTTCAAAGAGAAGTGATCAATTTCTCTAGGTACATACGAAAAAATTGCATAATTGACAGGTTCATGACGTGTTTTCATTTCAAATGGTTAGTCCAATTTCACAATCACGATAATAAATACAATTTCTAAAAGAAAACAATTTCCTCAATTTATGTTTGAATCATAGAATTTCATAAAGATAAACAAATACTATTTGCGAATGCTTGATGATTCTTGCAAAACAATCCTTAATAAAAAATTCATGAATTGATCCTGCAGATAAAGCAACCTTACAATTCTTCTTGTTTCCTCCATCATACTTGAAAACATAATCATTAGACAAATCCAATAAATTTTGATCATGATTTTATGATTAGAATGCATTGTTGACAAGTAGATCATTGAGTTAAATACATAGCTGCAGAATTGTTTTTTAGTTGTAGAATTGTTGGTCAGCTGCAGAGTTGCGCAGTTTCTGTAGCTAAAATCTTGAACAGACAATTAAGTACACATAGATATGCAATTTTGTTATGAAAAAATAACCAGTCCAATATTCAAATTGATCAATACCTCTTCTGGAAAGTTTAGCAAATAGAACTTTTTTTTGTGGTTTATTTATTATTGTTTTATTTTATATGTTTTTTTTTTATTGTTTTGATTTTGTTATTATTTTTTTAATGTTTTGCTTTGTATTTTTATTTATTTAGTTTATTGATTTGTTTTTATTAACTTTTTAAATGATTTTGTTTTTAATATATATATATATATATATATATATATATATATATATATATATATATATATATATATATATATATATATATATATATATATATATATATATATATATATATATATATACACATCATGTCTAGATATACCACTCATATTCCTATACCCTTGAGTGATTGTGATCTTTGATAATTTCTTACAACCCTATGCTTGTTCTTTTTACTTTCAAATACATGTGGAGATTTGGAATTCAATCATGTCGGGGATTTCAAAAATAACACATTTTTCACGTAATTTGTTTTGAGCAATTCACAAAATCAAGGAAAATTGGATTTGGGGCACTTAGAACAATATAGAAAACAAATAAAAATATCAAAACTTAACAAGTTGTGATAAAAAAATTATTGATACTGGTATCCCTGAAATGCTAGAGGAAGTGCTCGGGGTCAAAGCGAGGGAGGTCACAATCCCAGGGCTGCCAATGTCTTTTCAGAATATCTCTGGTATTTGATTTGTTGTTCGATATGCAATTCCATCCTTTGAAGATCTCCTTGCACCTGCGATCATAATGTGGTTTCAACCCTAGATCATGAACCCATCATTGAAGCTTCTTTTGTTGATCCTTCTATTAAACCATCACACAGATTCTTTGGAACTGTATTTCAAATGGCATGTTGGTGGACATCTCCAATATTTTCTTGTTTTTTTTGTTTTTCCATGTCTTCTTCCTTTTGATTTTGCGTCTTCACCACTATGACTGGGCAGGGATTATGGTGGGATAGAGAATCGCTGACGCTTCCAAGGAATGTTCTTGTAAGCATGCCACGTCATATTGTAAATCTTGCAACCCCTCACAAACCCTTTGTTCTGTTGGCCCTGTCACAACCATACCTTCACATGGAATCTTTGTCTCTTTTGAAGAATATTGCATATATTTCTCAACTAAATGCTCACTATCATTTAGTGCTTGAAAATCATCATTTTATGTAAGATCAGCTGGCACATAAACTTCTTTCATGCCAAATTCTCCTGTTCCCATAGTAGTAACTGGAAGCATAGTTGGATGATGCACATGATAAACAATTACTTTATCTGATTCTCTGCAGAAATTATGAAGGGCTCATATGAAATCATGAAATGCCTATGCAGATCAAGTTATTGCAATGACTATCTTGTTGGATACTCATTCTGATTTCAAGGGATCATGCATTCGAGGCAACTCAAGTTGTCGAATAATTGCCACTGGGAAAATGGTGTTATGTAATATGTAATTGCTGAAATCTGATCTGCCTCGTCAACAATCCAACTTCTTGGATCACCTTTTTACACGTTTTTCTTTTGTGGCAGTGAATCCATGGATTTAGGTGTCAGTAAATCACAACTCTGATTTTTCAAACCACCATAGCATCCAAAACCGGATCTGCATTTAATTAAAAACTATTTTTCCCACACAACCTGACAAATAAGGCTGCAAAGAAACCTAAAAAATATCTCAAACGGTTACGAATTTGAGAAAATTGCTCCTGGGTAATATAACTAACCCCGTTATCAATAAAACTCATGTTTTAGTTTTTTGAAATGTGTTTTCATTTGGCTAGAAATCGTGTTTTAAAATGAGGTGTCAAAAACTGCTACACATATTTGGCAAATGCTCAGGTAACTGCTAGGTTTTGGAATTAAAAAATGGTTGTTGCTTTTGTCAGAAAATTGCCAATCTCAAGCTGCTCTGAAACACAAAGCTCGACTGCCTCTGTTGGGAATAAATACATTGAGGAGTTGGAAGATGTTAAGTTGAAACTGTCCAAAGTTCAAGCTTCACCAGATGTAAGTGAAGCATCAATTCATTTAGCAGAATCTCAATTTTCATAGTTTTTGAGAGAGATAGATAAAAAGAGCAAGATACTAGAAGAATATGAGAGACATGTTACAATGTTAGGAAAACGGGTTGTTGAGTTGAATGAATATGTTAAAACAAGGGAGAATTCTTAGAGGCATCAAAGGGAAGAGGTCCTAAAGCTGGAGCAAAAAATCAAGTTTGCAATTAGAAAAGCTGATTTTCACAAAGAATGTGAACTTGGGAGGATTTTCATGAAGTCTAGATGAAACCTCATATAACGCTTTCTTCACAACAACAACAATGGTTCATCGAATTTGCCTCATATGATCCATCAATTGAACCACAATCCAGAAAACTATAACAAGAGCATTGTTTATTGTTTTATGTAAAAGATTGGGATCGGGTTTTAAAACAAATATTTGGTGCAAATGCATATTGAATTGCAGGCAGAAGTTGAGCTACAGATGATTAGCCAAATATGCAGCAATTTAAAGCAAGATCTAATTTTTTTTTTAATGATGAATTTTGGATTTTGATTTTTAAGCTAATGCAATTGAATTTTTTTTTTTTTGCAGGTCGCACAAGAGCCAGTTATTAATTTGTTAATTCTCTTGGAAAATGAAGATAGTAAAGAAATGAAGATAGTAAAAAGGGAACTGTTTTTTTTTTATTAATTTCAAACTTACATTTTCCTTATTAAAAAAAAAAAATTCTAACATGATTTTTTTTTTTTTTTGAAAAAAAATGATTTTTTTGTTCAAAATATTTTTGTGAGGTTAGTGAAAATGTAGGAAAAATAAATAAAATCTAAAAATTTTAAAGCCTAAAAGCTTTAAAATGAAATCAAGAACCTTTAAAAAAATGCAATCAAGCTTGATTTTATTTTTCCTAAATTATCTACTTGAAATAATTTATTTATTTTTAATTTTTAAGTATATGAATGTTTCCAATGGAACCATTTACGGATTAAACTTTATAAAATATTCCTATCCAAATTTGTGAAATGTACTTGATTGTGCATGAGGACATGAAAAATCATTTTAACCTTTAGATTTGCCGCAAATATCTCTTGAAGAACGAATGAATGTCGTGGCGCAATCACATTTCGATACCATTCCTCAATGTAGTCCTTGTGCTCCAAAGAATGTTTGATCTGCATTCTAGATCCTTTGTCCATAATTGGTTAGTATTGTTTTTTTTTTTTAATATTTGTTTTATAAAAATGATATGCAGTTAAATGATTTATGCATCTACATGCTTTAATCATGCATCTAATTTTTTCTTGAAAAATGAACTCTAGACTGAAAGCTAGTTCCTATGCACACTTCCTTGGCATCGGTGCCAAAATTTTGAGGCAAATTAATTACCTACCATTTAATTGTCAACCCGGGGATTTCGTAACACTTGCGAAGTGTGCGTGCACTGTATATGCTAGAAATTAACTTTCAATTTAGATCAATCTAACTATAGAACCAAATGACGACAAACCAAATTCACCTATTCTAATTCAACACTCAATTCAAAAGAAATTATAGTACAATTACATGAAATGAAATCTACTCTAAGGGATCATGTGTGCATTATCAAATCAGGATCCTATGAAATGAATAATCAAAACCCCATGACATGAAATGAAAGAAAAAACAATCATTCTTAACCTCTCACACAGGAAAGATATGAAAGCAAATAAAAAAAATTTCTTTTAACTTATAGATAGGAAATAAAATAAAAATAATCGCTCTTAACCTCTAGGTAGGAAAGCAAATAAAAACAATCACTCTTAACCTCTCACACAGGAAAATATATGAAAGCAATAAATCTTAATCTATGAAAGCAATAAATCTCAATCTATGAAAAACAATAAATCTCACACATTATAGGTGGCCAATCCAAAAGCATGAGAGATGGCAAGTTGAGAGGCTCCCAGTGCAAGAATTACCAATCAAGGTGAACATCACTCATGAGCATGGTGCTAAATCTAAATTCCATTCAAAACATAAGTAATCTTAACTTTCCACCTGAGTATATCCAACTTTACACATGCCTTTGAAAGGAGAAGGCTCTCCTATTTATACAATAACATAAGAAGCTACCTCATTAATGGAGGTCCATTATTCTCTCCCTAGATCCCTAGAAATCTCATAGAGTTACAACTCAAATAGATAATGATGAGACACATATCCTCTTTGACCTTTATCCATACCTTCTTCCATATCTTGAAGGGAATTCGAATTTGAGCATTGGAGGCCACATAAGGGTGCCTTGGAAGCTTTCAAATGACCTACACATGTCATGAAACACAATCCACTTTTAAGTATTAGCAAGTATATGTCATTTTTCTAACTTTTAACCATAAATTCACTTAAAATACTAGAAATCATTAGCTTTTGGAAAACACAAAGGTAACCCATATAATTATAAAAATGGAGGCTAATGAAAGGTTATATGGTCATGGAGTTGCGACATGTGAGTGAAATGGTGGCGATAAAGGTGAAAGTGGATGATATTTTGAATACATTTTAGGAGGCTCTACAATCACAAAATCATTAAGAGTGGAGATTCCATATTCAATGAAAGGGTCTTGTATAAGGATCAGATGTAAGAAAAGAGACAGGAAAAAGAAAGCAAAGAATACAAAGTGCTTGATGAGATCACAGAAAAAGTAAAGGTGTTTGAAAATCACAATGATTAACACACACGACAACAACAACATGCACCTCAAACACCTGAAAGTGGTGTTAGAAGATCTACCAGGATAAGTAGACTCCCTGAATGATACTCTCCTTCATTATATTATGTATTGTTGACTGATCTGGTGAACTAGAATGTTATGAAGAAGCAATGCAGCTAGAAACCAGGAAGAAGTGGGAGCTAGCCATGAAAGAAGAGATGGAATCCTTGGTACATAACCAGACTTGGGACTTATTTAGGTTTCCTACAGGTAAAATAACATTGTAGAATAAATGGGTTTACAAGTTGAAGGAAGAAGATGGAGGTAGAAAAAGGTATAAATCTAGACTTATGGTGAAGGGGTTTGAACAAAAGAAAGGCATAGAATTTGATGAAATATTTTCTCTTGTTGTTAAAATGACTTCAATCAGAACTATTTTAAGTCTAGTAGCAGCAAAATATTTGCATCTTGTGAAATTATATGTAAAGACAACCTTTCTCCATGGGGATTTGGAGGAATAGATATATATGTAGAAGCCACAAGGGTATGAGGTAAAAGGGAAGCAAAAACTAGTGTGCAGGTTGAAGAAGGTTTTGCATGGCCTAAAACAGGTTCCAAGGCAGTGGTATCTAAAATTTGACAGGTTTATTTCTGAACTAGGTTATACTAGATGTCACTCTGATAATTGTGTTTATCTCAAAAGGCACAATGATGGAAACTATATTATATTGTTATTGTATGTAGATGACATGCTTATTGCATGGTCTAACATGCAGGAAATAAATGTGCTCAAAGAAAAATTGGCAAATTCATTTGCAATAAAGGATTTGGGTGCTGCAAAACAAATACTTGGTATCAGAATAAATAGAGACAGGAAAAATCACAAATTAACATTGTATCAGAGTGAGTACATACAAAAGGTGTTGAAAATATTTAATATGCATAATGAAAAACTAGTTACTACACCTTTGGCTAGCCATTTCAAACTAAGTAAGGAGACGTGTCCCAAGACTCAGGAAGAGATGGATTATATGTCTAAATTTCCATATGCATCAACAATTGGAAACTTGATCTATGCAATGGTCTTCACAAGGGCTGATATTGCACATGAAATGGAAGTTGTAAGTAGGTACAAGAACAATCTAGGAAAAGGACATTGGATGGTAGTGAAATGGATTCTCGGGTATTTGGTGGTTCAAACATTGCCCTACAGGGATATGTTGATGCAAATATGGTAGGTGATAGAGATAACAAAAGGATCACCATAGGGTATGTGTTTATTGTAGGTAAAACAACTATCAATTAGGTTTAAAAAATTTAAAGTGTTGTTGCAATTTCAACAATGGAAACAAAGTATGTTGCTAATATAGAGGCTAGTAAAGAAATGATTTAGTTGCAAAGGTTTACGAATGAATTGGGTAAGGCACAGGAGATGGGAAGGTTATACAGTGACTGCCAGAGGGCCATTCATATTTCAAAGAACTCAACATTTCATTCCAAGACTAAATATATACATCTCAAGTACCATTTCATACGGTCAGTGTTGGAAGATGGATAGTTGAAGTTGGAAAAGATACACACTATCTAGAATCCTATAGAAATGTTAACAAAAGTTGTAACTAGGGAGAAACTGAGATTCTGCTAAGTTTCGATTGGTCTTCAAGTATGATGATGAAGATGAGAAACAACTAGGTCCAAAGTGGAAGCATTGTCTAACAAATGAAGCAATGGCAGAGTTGCAATAATCAATATCCAAGTGGGAGATTGTTGGGTGTGGAGCCTGATTATCTTGTTTATTCAAAGGTATCACTTCGTTGGACCCCAGTTCCTAATGGAGCAGAAATTCCACCTATTTAATCAATGACAGGGGGGGCGATGATAATTTTATGAGCCCCCTTGGTGGGGGTTCACGGGTAGCGCTCCCGAAGCTAAAAATATATGTAAAATTTCCTTGTAAAATATTGTAATTTCGTAGTCAATCTGGGTTGTTCATTAGGCAGATTATTTGACGGTAGAAGTTATGTTAATTAAGGGGTTTTTCCCCTAGAAAGAAACCCCTCGATTTATATGAGGGAGTTGTATTCCGACTATATATATGCGTATTTTGAGCGAGAAATATAGATGAGATTGTGTGAGAGTGAAGGGGAAATTACAACGGATCTGTTGTAGGTTATATCTCTTCATTTTGTTGGATAATATAAAAGGACCGGTTGTTTCTCCATGGACGTAGCCCAAATTGAGTGAACCACATATATTTGTGTCTCTCTTTTTTTTATGCATTTTCTGTGTTTGTGTTTCTGCAACATTTTGTTCGTTCCATTGCTTTGTAATATATAAATTTCCAACAACATGGAGGATGATGATATTTTGCAACACAAGCCATGGCAACCATGAGTATTTAGACAAATTTCAGTCGCACAAGGAGAAGGTGGCTCACCCGGGTTTTGAGGGTTTGTAGATATGAGAAGAAGAAGATAGGGTTGAAAGAGGCACAAACACGTGTAAGGAAAAATATAATCCAACAAAACATCTGTAACTACCTTCTAGCGCAATATTCTCTATCGATGATCTAATGGTTGAACATTATTCGATTGTCTAACAATTAATTCAACGGTGCACATTGGCACAGAGTGGCATGTGAGGGGATTTCTTCACAAAGGGAACACCTTACGCATGATAAGAATCCTAAACTACATAAAATGAATTTGACATTGAGTGTTTCAAACTAGTAAGTGTGCTAATAAAGAGTAAGAATCACATCTTGAGGTTTTTATCCTAACAGACTTATGTGCATTGATGAGGACCAAAATGTTACATCAACACACTCATGAGACTATTTTTGCCCATATTATTATTGTTCATCAATAATGATACTTGTCATTTTTTAAAATAAAAAATATAATGATAAACAATACAAAATCAAACAATAATACTCTTATATTTCTCTACATTTATGGATATTAGTCTTTTGGCTTTTAAATCTACACATATTCCACACATGCTCACCCTTACTTTCTTGAGTATTCTAATATATGGAAAATCACCAATCTAAAGTCTAATGAAATATGCTTAGTTTTATATGTTAACATATACTTTTTACAAGTAATCCACACTTTTGTTTTAACATAGATATCTTGAAAATGTATAACTTCCTTATTTAGAATATGCTCTCTGTTCAGTTTCCTGAGATGCTCTACTTCTGTATTAGGAATTCATCTGTATTAGGAATTCATCCTTTTCCATATAAGGATGAAACAATATTTTAGGTTGATTGTACTATTCACACTTCAGTTATTTAGATTTTTTTGGAAAATGTTTCTCTACAAATTTTCCTTTTTATTAATAAAATTTAAAAAATATTTAGCCTTTTATCACTTCATACTAATTAAAAGTACACATTTTGCAATTTTATAAAAATACACATTTTACAATTTTATAAAAATATTATTATAGTTAGTAAACATTTTTGGGTGAGTGCCAATGTTGAAATTATGTATTCTTTTATTTATGTAACAATTTGCATACTTCTTTCTATCTATCTATGTAGCAAATTTAGAGTGAGATCATTCATTATGATGGTCTAATTTTGAATTGTCTTATTCTTATGCAATCAACCACCTAATTGTCTTATTCTTATGCAATCAACCACCTCTATATTATTTTAGTATGTCTATATTGAAGAAATTATTTCATTAGATATGACATTTTCAAATAGTACATCATTATCCATAAATAGGTTTTTCATGATATTTTATTTATTGGATTCCTTGAGAAAGAGAAGCTATATAAATATTAAAATTATATTCTATTGAATATTCAATGTGTTCAAATTTGGAAATTGTTATCTTATCAAATTTAGAGGCTCATAACAATCAATTGAGGTCGACATATTATTTCTCTTACAAAAATAAAATAAAACAATAGATATTTTATAATAGTAATATTTTGCAACAAATAAATTAAGAGAATAAATGATTAAAATTTAAAGATGAATAATTTCAACACACTAAAAGATAGTTGTTTGTGGGAAAAAAGAATTAACAATTTGCTCTTTTCAAAATAGCTTTTGTTTTAGAATTGCGAGTATTTTTGAAATATAAAATTAATAATTTATAGAATTTATTTTTAAAACAAAATTTTTAATAATTAATAAAAGCAAATTTGCTTTTATTTTTATTTTATAATTTATAAACTAATTTAATAATGCATTATTAACACTACAAAGTTATTATTAGGGGTGACATACATAGTAGGTGGATGGGGATATATGACCCAAATGGAAAAAAGGACATGGTTTACTTGGGGTTTGGGAGATATTACAAAAACTTGTAATCTTACGAGACTTGGTTTCTTTCAAAGACAAAGACATTCAAAAGGCCATAGTAACTAATGACTTAATGATCATTTTATAATTTCTTTCCCGTTAAATTCTTCTCATAAAACTAAAGTTATTACTAATTTTTTAAAGAACCATCTTGGTCATAAGTGAATTTGAGCATATTGAATTCTTCCACATATCTAAAGTCTCATTGTGGAATCCAATAAGAAGGCAAGTATGGGGTTTATTTGCCAAAAGGGATTGTTAAGACAAAGGAGGGGATGCGTGGTAAGTAAGCAAATTTCTTGACTTGGACTATGCTAATGAATAACAATAAGTAGTTGTCAACCAACCATAGTATCATCCTTTGCTTCTGATGACATGTAAAGAATTTAAGAAGACTAGGCCACCTCACAACACTCATGCCATCAAGAGGGTGTAAGGGGAAAGAGAGCACAAGCACTAGTTCCATCCTCAAAGAAACATGCAAGCTACTTCAAAGGGTATTATATGGAATAGTATGATGATTACAGCTTCTCTTGCATGTGATATTTCTTTCCCTTCCTCTATTTTATTGATAGTCCTTGAATTCATTACTAAGGTTGGTGAGAAATTAAAGGTATGGAATGCCTTTGCTAATTCTATACCTTTTTCTTTCAAACATAGTTATGGATTTTGGTAGTGATTGGTCCTTTTCACCAAGGTTAGGGGTAGGCATGGCACATTGCCACTATTGTAATAAGTATTATGTTCTTTGAGAGCTAAGGGGATTGCATAGGGGTCTCAAGCAATGTGAAAAAGTTGTTGCAAAAGGAAAAATACAATGTGATCTATTTAGCATAGTAATAGAAATGGTGGAAATAGGGTTCAAGAAGTAGATTTTGGAAACAAATAGAGTTTGAGATCAATGTGTGGTTGAGAAATAAAGTACATTAAGGGCTTGAGGGAATGGGAGGAAGAAACAAACACTTTCATGTCAATTCACACAAGAAAGTAATTGAAAATTTCCTTCCAATTAATATCTCTACAATTTTTGGTAGGGTACTTCATGGCCCATCCCAAACTTTGTTTACTTTCATCCCTCCTTGCCAAATCTATGGAAATATTGCAGGACTTATCCTTTGGTATTTTTGGGGCTAGAACAAAGCACTCGATTATTCATTGTTCTTGTCACTCTATGTAATGGAAGCTTATGTAGGGATTGGCTATACAACCTTAGACATTAACCCTAGCATGATGCATATGGAAAATGAAGGACCATAGTTCCAAGTGGAGTGTGATAGTAAAATTCAAGATGTATATGGAATTTGTTTTTTTCCTTAAATATTAAACGTTTTGTTAGATTTTACTTTTATTACTATAGTTTGTAAGATAATAAACATCCTGAACTACTTTACATGATGTTGAAGAGACATGCATAACACGTTTTTTGTTTGTTATGACCCTACTTTTAAATTTCTATCCATTATCGAAGAAGAAAGAAAGAATACATAAATTATTTTAACATCCTCGAGGCTAAAGATAGCTTATGGGACAGATTGCTTCTTCATTTGCTTGATGTATTCGGCCCTTTTCTGTGATGCTTCACAATAAATTCTCCCAGCTTCTCGACAAACCCCTCACTAAATAGATTATCCCAAGAGCTAATTGCAAGCATATCTGCATAACTTTCCCTGTTGTCTTTGAAGGCCTCACATTCTAAAAGGAAATGTTTTCCTGTTTCCACTTTTCCGAAGAACAAAAAATGCATACTCTTTCCTCCCACACTTCTTTTGGCCTTTTCTAGTGCCCTGTTTCACAACGGAGTTGATGAGAATTAGTCCTTAATTGAGCAATAAGAATTTTGGCTCTCTAAGAGATATTGGCCTCTATGTATGATTTTGGTTGATGGCTAGGAGTGGGGTTAAACACTTCAATATGGTATTTTTTTTTTCTTCCTAGCTCCTTATCTCAAGTATGCTTGTGGAACTTATCCATAACAAAATCTTTTATCTCTTTGCTGTTTATGGGGCACACGTTCAAGCAAATACCCCATTTACTAAACCATTTGTTATTTTACTGCATCCAAGTTTTTTTTATCTATTGCATAATCTGTCATTAAAGACAACCTTAGGCCATCTACCCTCTTCCATTTGCTCAACTTTTTTTAAATATCTTATGACTCGCACCATAACAATTTCTTCAATATGAGAAACCCTTGTTTCACTTAACAAGATAGCATAAGGAACTGCACTTTTAATCTTGAATTTGTTTGTAATCAAACACTTCTGAATTTTCTCAATTTGTCTCCATTGCATGTCGGATGTACTGTTGGCCCAATTTTAGTGGTTTTCCAGTCCCATAACTCTCCCACTCTATATCTATTTTGAAAAGCATAAAATGCTTTCCAACCCCCCAAAGTTCTTTTCTTTCTACTACATCCCAAATTAGATTTTTATTGAAGTCAATTCTGAGGTATTTGTAATCACAACTTCTTCCAGAATGTTGCCATCAAAGTAGAACTTATGCTAGTTATGTTTTATTTTCTTAGATAAACCACTACTTTTGTTTTGCTAATATTGACTTGCATCCCCACACTTCTACAAAAATGCTCAAGGGATAGTAAGTTCTCTTGTAAACCAAGAGTCGATTTAGCAATTAGAATAAGGTCATCTGCATAAAAAATAAGCCTTACAACAAACTTTCCCAAATATATACCATAACCCCCTTGCGAATTTAACCATTCCTCAAGCTTTTCGATATATAAACCAAAAAGGGTAGGGGATAGTGGGAAAACTTGCTTGACCCCAATATCGCTTCCAAAACTTTCAGAAATGCCTACTGAAGTTCTAATTTTGACTTTCACCTCTTCATACAGCCTATGCACAACTACTCTCAAATGTTTAGGAACCCCAAGTTCCTCCATTTTGTGCCAAAGCTTATCCCCAGGAACTGAGTCAAACACTTTTTTGAAATCAAGAAAGCAACATAAGACTTCTTCCTTTTTCTCCCAAACTTTTTCAATGATGTGCCTTAAAGTTATACAATGATCAACTGTGGAATGTTTAGGTGTAAAACCCGCTTGCCCTTTAGCATGCTTATCTCTTTCTTTTGCCCACTTGTTAATTTTATTTTCTAGCATGCTTCTAAATAGCTTTGCAAACAAAGGGTTTATCATGATGGTCCTATAATTGGAGGGATTATTGACGTCACCGCTCTTGAAAAGAGGTATTCCCAGACTAGTTGTCTAATATGTGGGGAGCCCCTATTGTATGATGTTGTTGAAAATTTTTGTAATGTGAGGTGCAAGGATCTTTGAGCCTCACTTTAGATATTTTGCTTGGAGTTAAGCTAAGTCTTTTGCTTTTCCAACACCCAACATCTTGATACTCATCTCTACCTCTTGCACTGTGAAGAGTTGAGTATCAGTGTTGACCAAGGGGGGAGGGTCAACCTTGGGATCCTGCTCATAGAGTTGTCTTGCATAGTCAAACCATTTATAAGCGGTAATACTATTCCCAGTTTATATCTTTTTCAGTTGGAGCTCATTCCAAAATAATTTGGGATTATTTTTCCCAAGGGTGATTAGTTCTTACCTCCTTGAAACCATGAAATCAACCTTTTTCTTGCTTAATAACTGCTTGTAAGCTTTGAGCTTTATGGTATCCTTGTTTGACTCTTTCCACATTCTCCTTGCCTTTTTGCATTCCTCTTCAAACCAAGCATTAACCGGAAAGCAATTTGTTTCAGACTTATTATTTTTTTCTCTTTTGCACTTTGAAAGTGTGCATTGAATTAAATGTATTAATTCATGACTATGAACGCCGTGAATTGTGATTTTCTCCTTCTCGAAGAGCCTCTCTAGTGTAATTTTGAAGGTATTACAATTTTCTGGAGTCAAAAGAATTCTACCCTGTGGGAGATTTTGTTGGACATGCTGAATTTTTGACTCTAATTGTTTCTTTCCAGTCAAAGAGAAACATAAATGAATTGGCTTGTGATTTGATTTCAAGTCCCACAGCTAATCTCCAATCAAAACTTCCTCCATTTTCTCACACAAACCATGTGAGAAAATTACATAATCTACTACACTTGCTCCATTGAAAGTATTGCAAGTGAAATTACAAGACTTTGCCCATCTAGTCAAGCCATTAAAAATGACTAAATCAAAGTCCCCACATAAAGTAATCAGTTTTTTACCAAAGAGATTGCAACCCTTGTCCTTTGAAATTCTTTCCCACTGATGATTACTCTCTTTTGTAAGCCAAATAGGGTCACAATCATCTTTACATCAAATAATGCTAGCTTGCTCACTTGCAGTCCTAGCATTGAAATCACCCACTATAAGGACTTCACCTAGCTATGAATATGTTGCAATATCCGCTTTTAAGGCTGCAAATGGATCTTTGTGGTCAAGCCCTATAATTTTGTATATTTTTGAAACTTGTGGTGTAAAATAACATGCTGCAATTCTGATGTGGTTTCCATTTCTGATATTTTAAACCAAATGAATTGCTTATTAGAGTCTTCTTTTTCTAACTGAATGAAACGACCTTCTTTCTCCCTTACTAAAACCATGATACCCCCGTGCCCTTTGGCATTCCCTGCTACCTTGTTCCACACTGCCATCTTCCAGTATCCTTTAAACAAAGGTGTCTTTCACCCTTCATGCTTATGTGTTTCTATGAGGAAAATTATGTCTCTATCTTCTACAATAGGCCCTAACCCAAGTCCTCGACTCCATGGGTAACCTCTACAGTTCCAACAAACTAATCTTAAGGAAACTTGGGTATGGCTTGACTGATATTTATTTTGACATGCAAGACTCACATTTGTCTTTGTCCCTACTTTCCCATACTGACCTTGTTTCCCAATTTCCTGTTGAAGAGTTTGTTGCATCTTCTTTATTACCATCTTGCTGCTCTACTTTGGAAGGAGGTCCAAATTGCGCTATTACAACTTTGCGTTTATAAATCCATGCTCTCTAGCCTTCATCTCTTGCTTCCTTAACCTTTAACATTTCCTCCCTCCTTTCCTAAGGTTGCTTTTACAGTTAAATCTTCTTCTAGGAAAAAGCGATAACCCCTCAAGAGATGCTTCTTGCTTAGAATGATATATTTATCATGCATGCTAGGAATGATGAATTTTGTGGGCCTAGTTCTCTTACCGTTAAACTTACCAATCCTCCATGCTTGGCATATTTTTCCTTGCCATAACAACTTGCCTTTCAAGAAGTCTCTTGCAAGGTCAAGAGTGCATTCATTTTTCCCATAGTCTTTCACCCCTTTAATAATTATGTTTGCTGCCCTATTTTGTCTTTCCTTGCCTTCTCTATCTTGCATGTTGTCAAATTCAATGTTTGTTTCTCCTTCCTTATTAGTACAATTGTTAATAACTTGAGTCCAAGTTTTGGAAAATTTGGTGGAATCTCCTTTCCTTTCTTCTCTTGCTTTCTCTTCATGGTTGTCTATTTGGGCAATTATTTTCCCTTTATCCTGGGATGATTTCACATTCACCACCTCTGTACTTTCTACTATAGATTTCTTTATGTTTTGCACATCCGCCTTCATGCATTTCCATTCTATCTTGCCTATCAGGGGAGCTTCTTGTAGCAATGCCAATTGTTCTTTTAAAACTTTATTGCTTTATGCTAAAGCCTTGTTCTCAACTGTTATTATATGAATTTTATGATCTCTTTCCTACTCTTTAGCTTCTAAAATCTCCAACCTTTTTTTTGAATTTAACAATTCTTTCACATAAAGATCAGATGACCAGGTGAGAGGTGTGGATGTGGGACTATATAAGGCAGAATCATCAATGAATTTTCCTCTGGACTTCTTGTTGCCACGTGCTTGTAGAGGGTACTTGTTTGAGTGCTTCTTGCAAAGGGCTCGAGTACTTTCCATTTTAGACCAGTTTTTCCTTGTCTGCTCCCATTGTAGACGGGTTAGTCTTCGTTTTAAAATGCCTCGATATTGTTTGGCATTGATGCAAACACACTTCCTAGCTTTGGCATATGAGGCAATTTTCACTTGTCCTAAATCATTTGTCTCCATAAGTTCTAAAATTTCTTGTCTCGTTGTCATGTTTGAATGCATTTACCGTCGAACTTGTTTCAAGAAAGATGCAGGTCTATAAAATGAAAAGATTACTTCACACTACTCCCCACTGTTTAGGTTATCATTGCTCCTTGCTCGCTGCTCGAGACTTCTGCTATATAAAATCTCCCCGCTCTCACATTGCTCACTGTTCACTGCTCGATGCTCTCACTGCTGACCACACTACTCCCTGCTCGTCAAAAAAACCTCCAAAGATAAAAGAAGCAGCCAATTGGGTGGCCCAGAGCTCGACACCCATCCTTCTTAACCCTCGCTCCTTAATGATCCCAGCTTTGTTAAGGCACAACACTATTCAATTTCTATGAACGACTTGTTTCCAATTTTCGAAACTAGGACCCCTCTCCAAATATGAGACCTCACTCCAAATCTGAGATGCGGTGGGAAACATCCATAGAGATGAGAAGCAAACCATAAACCGTTGTTACAAACCAACTACCGTCAAAAACTGGTCTCAGATGAATTTAGAATTACTAGCTTGCTAAATTGAATCCGTGCTAAATCGCATTGGAAAGGAAGAAAGCATGGCCATTGCAATTGTCTTTGCCATTTCAATCTCAGCCCCACGTATATCCCAAATCTTCGTAAACCCTGCTTTGCTCTCGTAAACCAAGATTGGGAATGTCCATAACCTCAGAAATGTCCATGTAAATTAAGATGGTTGATATGTCAGGTTCTAGATTTGCAGTGACAGACACACGAACAAAATTGAATTTTATTAAAACGCCTCACATCATCCGGCCATGAGGATTCTGAGGGGGATGACTATGCTGAATGAGGTTCTAGATAGATGAGACATGCAACTTAACTCAATGAGGCTTACATGGGCTTAATGGTTAAGAACATGTGTTTCCTCCTAATAGATCACAAGTTCAAATCCATAGTCGAGTAGAGTCTAAACACATTTCTAAACTTTAGTAGTCAAATCCCATACACCAATTTAATGTCTTACACATTTATAGACTTTAGTAGTCAAATCTTATACACCAATTTAATTTCTTACTTCACAGTAACTTCAAAGTTATTATTATTATAATAATATATATTTTAAAAAATTAAAATCTAATAATTATTATAAAATATACTATAATATTACTAATAATAAAATATCACTAATAATAAAATATCATTAATATCATTAATAATATTTTGTTATTTAAATATTTTAATGAGTAATATTAAAATTAATGTCAACATCAACCTCAAAGCTATTACAATAACGCTTGAAAACACCCCCACATAACAATCATTCTTCATAAGCTATTACCATAACGTTGGAAAGCAACAAAGTTAATCCTAAGCTATTACAATAACGCTAGAAAACACCCATGATCACTGCAACATAACAATCATTCTTCCTAAGATAATTTTTTAACACTAATCAAGGAAAAATAGATTAATTTATTATTATAATTTTAATTCAGAGTTCTTTCACGTCGGTGGAAGGTCCCCGCTTACGAGCACCACCATCTTTTGAACACGCATTCATGTATAAATAGAGATGATCACAATAGAGATTAAAAACAAACACATGCGGTGAACAGATCCTCGCGGGGCATCGGTAATTCTCCAGAGACCGCTTCGATACAAATATTCATACGGCAGAACACTCCTTCCATCTTCCTTTATCGATCGAGATTTATAATCAAAATTGCTCTGCAAAGCAGAATCTCTTTTATCCTCTTACTTTATAATTATCCACCGAACTGTACGATTTTTGGTATTATTCGTATTTGATATTTGGTGTTTGTATGAAGCAGATTTGGTGTAATATGGAATCAAAGCAGGGGAGGGTTTTTCTTGGTGGGATACCATGGGAGACAACAGAGGAGCGACTGAAGGATTATTTTATGACATTTGGTGATTTAGTGGAAGTGGTGATCATGAAGGATAAGTTCACAGGCACAGTTTTCGGTGGTGTAATCAAGCCGATTCGACAGTCGGTTTGCGAGATATCAATTCCCTAGTTTTGATGATGAAGCCGCTAATGCTGATGCTGCTGATCTAGGGTTTGCTACTGTTGATATAAATCAGATTCTCTTTGTACTATTTCTCTTTGCTGAATTATTGAAGATAAAAGAAGATTTGATCAAAGGGTTTCCCCACATTGTGGGGTTTGTCCTTGGCTAGCCGCCACATCTTGTGTCTCTTGTCTTGGCTTGTTTTCTGTCAATTGTTTAATGTTCTATCTACACTTTACTTTATGTACATGTGATTGCTAATCTGTGGATAATAATAATAAAGATAAGTAAACTGTTATAAGTATAGAACATACCATAAATTAGCATGGTATTAGAGCTGAGGTGAAGACAAAGCCCGAGCAAGAGCAAGAGCAATCACTGAAGAGAAGATTGGAAAGGTTATCCTAAAAGAACTATGGGGTCCTCATCACTCTTTCCTACTGAAGACAAGCTCTGTGAGAAAGTTGACTATCACGGATGAAAGATGTCTATTGATCTTACCTTAGAAGATCAAGGAGTATTGGACCATGTGAGAGGCAATATTGTTGAGCCTCCATCAAATGCAATCGCTGCTGCCAAGAACAACTGGAAAACTGGTGAAATCAAAACAAAGAATATCATCCGAGACTCTATTGACAAGCGCTTGGTGGCTTACATCTCCGACTTGAACACCTCCAAGAAAATCTACGATAGATTGGTGAGTTTATTTAAAGTTAATGATGCAAATCAAGTTTTGTTCCTTAGAAATAAGCTAAAGAAAATTAAGAAGGGCAAAGATGAGAGTATGCAAGCATACTTCTTAAGAATCACCGAGATTAAGAACGATCTCCTATCTATTGGGGAGACTATTATTGATAGGGAAATGGCACTCATGGCTCTTGGAGGATTACCATCTGAATGTATGTGTTCAGGACTGCTCTTTTGAACAATAATGTAATTCCTAGTTTCGAGGAATTAATGGCTAGATGCATTCAAGAAGAAACAAAGGTTGAAGAGCAAGAAATGCCCATGCCTAAAGGTCCTCCTGTTGCTTTTTCTTCTCATGCTAAAAAAAGGAAAAATTCTGTGACTAAATAAAAAAGAAAGGCTGGAACTAAGGGTGGAAGAAAAGGACGATGTTACATTTGCGATAAACCAGGTCACTATGCAAGGGAGTGTCCTGATAGAAAGGACTCACACCGGGACGATGATCAAAGTCCATCTCATGGCAATCAAAGGAATGGAAAATTCAATAGCAAAGGTAAAAGGAGTGCTGGTAATCAAGGAAGAGGACAACCATTTAATAAGGCTAAAAATTCCAGGTATGAATCCAACATTGTTGAAAATAAGCAAGATGAATATTATTTACTAGCTGCTCTATCTACCTCTGCTCCTTCGGACTCAATGGGAATTTGGCTCATTGACAGTGGTGCATCAAGGCACTTCATTGGTTACAAAGAAGTTCTCCATAATCCAATAGAGAAGGAAACTAACCTGGAAATTGTCCTTGGAGATAATATGAAATATCCGTGAAAGGTGTAGGCAATGTCTCTCTTAAATTGAATCAAGGAAATACGATCCACTTATAGGATGTATTATATGTACCTGACCTCAAGAAGAATCTCGTGTCCATCTCGGCAATGGAAGATAAAGGCTACAAGGTGAACTTCAGTGATGCAAGGTATGTATATGGAAAGTTGATTCATTATATCAAGTCAGAGGAAGTTCGCTAGGTGTCATGTCTTGTGACACATCTCTTCAGTCTGAACTTTGGCATCAGAGGTTTTCCCACCTTCATTATAAAGCTCTACCCGCTGTAAGACAAATGTAACAGGGATGCCTGAATTCCGAGTAGAGAAAGAAGGTGTATGTCTGGGATGTGCTGAAGGAAAGCTAAAAATGGTACCATTCCCCTCAAGCCAAAGTAAGACCTCTGATATATTATAACTGGTTCACTCAGACATATCTGGTATGATGCCTGTGAACTCCTTGGGAGGATATTCATATTACCTTACTTTTACAGATGACTATTCTTGAAAGACTTGGATATACTTCTTGAAAAAAGAAGGATGAAGTGTTCTCTTGGTTTCGACACTTCAAAGCCTTGATCGAGAATCAAACCGAAAAGAAGATCAAGATCTTAAGGACTGATAATGGGACTGAATATGAATCTAACAAGTTTCATGACTATTGTAAAGAGGTTGGCATCAAGAGGGAGACTACTACACCATATACTCCTAAATAGAATGGTGTGGCAGAAAGGAAGAATTGTATGATTGTGGAAGCTGTCTGTGCCATGCTCCATGATCAAAGACTTCTGAAGTTTCTATGGGCCGAAGCTGCAAACACCACTGTATATGTACAAAACCAATGCCCTCATCAAGCATTGCGTTCTAAGACTCCTGAAGAAACATTCACCAGTAAGAAACCCGACGTATCTCATTTTATAATTTTTGGAAGCCCTGTATATTTCATGTTTCGAAAGAGAAAAGGAATAAATTGGGTTCATTTGGAAAGAAAGGATTCTTTGTGGACTATGGTGAAAATACTGAGGGCTATAGAATCTATGTAGCCGGTCAAAGGGAAGTTGTGATTAGTCATGATGTCACCTTTGACGAAGATATGACTCTCAGCAAGGTGGAAAATCTTCCGACTTTGAGGAGCTCTCAAGAAACCGACACCAGGGAACTGAAAGAAAAGGATGATGAAACAATGCCTGATGTGGAAGAACCCATGGATCCTATTGATCCACCTGAGCCTTCCTCTTCTAGGAAGAGGCCCTCTTGGCTTAGGGGCTACTCGATGATGTTGAAGGACACACTGCACCCCGAGGAACCTTCCGTGAAAGTAAGAAACCCAACAGGCATCAGGGATACTTGACCATCATGAGCACGATCATACAAAATGAGCCTTCATCATTCTCAGATGCCGTCAAGCATAAAGTATGGAAGGATGTTATGACTGAACAATATGAGTCTATTATGAAGAATGATGTCTGGGAAGTAGTTCCCATACCCCAAGACAAGACAATTGTCACTTCTAAATGGCTTTACAAGATAAAGCATGCAACAGATGGAAGTACGGAAAAATATAAGGCTCGTTTTGTTGCTCGTGGCATCTCCCAGAAGGAAGGTATAGACTATGACGAGATATTTACACCTATTGCCAGATATACCACCATCCACTCGATCATAGCCCTTGTGGCTTCACAAGGATGGAACCTACATCAAATGGATGTCAAGACCACATTCTTGCATGGTTCGATCAAAGAAGAGGTCTACGTGGAGCAACCCGAAGGATTTGAGATTCATTATCGAAAATCTCATGTATGCAGGTTGAAGAAAGCCCTCTATGGGCTGAAGCAAGCACCTTGAGCATGGTATGAGAGGATCGATAGCTACTTGATGAAGCTGGTATTCACTAGGAGTGAAGCCGATCCTAACCTTTACTTTAAGGTTGAAGATGAAAAACCTCTCATACTGGTGCTATATGTGGATGAAATCTTCCTAACAGGTGCAGACCCTCTCATTCACAAATGTAAGAGGGAGTTGGCTTCTGAATTTGAAATGAAGGACCTAGGACTGATGCACTATTTCCTAGGACTTGAAGTTTGGCAGAAGCTAGGGGAAATTTTCCTATCTCAAGGAAAATATGTGGTGAAGATTTTGGAAAGATTTGGTATGGTGGGCTGCAAGCCCGTAACTACCTTGATGGAGCTTGACTTCAAAAACTTAAGCGGTAGTGCTGTTGGACCTATTTTACGAACTGCCACCGAGTATCGTCAACTTGTCGAAGCATTAATGTTCTTGGTGAACAACTGTCTAGACATATGTTTTGCAGTCAACACATTGAGTCAACATATGGTTGAACCTCACCACATACATTGGATTGGTGCCAAGAATTTGTTGAGATATCTTCATGGCACAATCACTTTTGGGTTAAGATACACTGCCAGAGATGTGAGACTACTTGGATATACTAATGCTGATTGGGTAGGCAGTGTGGTGGACTAGAAGAGCACTTTCGGGTGCTATTTCACCTTGGGATCTGCTTCGATATCCTGGATGAGCAAGAAGAAGAAGTCAGTGGCTTTGAGCACCGCCAAGGCATAATATATTACTATTAGCATGGCCTCTTGTGACGAAATCTGGTTGCGGAAGCTCTTCAGCACGCTGTTTGGATTTTCATTGGATACCACTGTGATCCTATGTGACAACCAGAGTGGAATTCGTTTGTCAGAGAATCTCGCATTTCATGATCGCTCTAAGCATACCGATATCAGGTACCACTATATTCAAGATATGGTGCAACGGAGAGCTATAAGGCTCTAACATATTAGTACAGATGAACAGGTGGCCAACATTCTGACAAAGCCCCTTGGGAAAGTTAAATTCTTGACTTTTTGAGAACAACTTGGTGTTGTTCAAAGACCCTCTGATGAGCGTCCTGTATGATGCATTGAGCTCTGGGAGCTCTGGGGGGGGTGCGGTGTACTTCTTGGAGCGACATATGACCACAGAGTGATTCTCTATCCCCTGGTGGTGTGCATGTACACCCCATGGCGACTATGTAGCAGGATGATTGGTTCTCCTGTGAGGTCTGGATGATGTGTTCTCCATGAAAATTATGTAGCAGGATGATTGTTTCTCCTGTGAGGTCTGGATGATGTGTTCTCCATGACAATTATGTAGCAGGATGATTGGTTCTCCTATGAGGCCTGGATGATGTATTCTCCATGGCGATTGTGTAGCAAGATGATTAGTTCTCCTGTGAGGCATCCTACCCATGCAGTTTGGGACTCATGGGAAGTACCTCTCATCTGATCAATGAGCAGGGAAATGAAGTTAGGGACCATAGTAGTACCGAAGGACGCATCGCTGTATCTACCATACTCCCTACGCTAAGATGACCTTCATTGATATGGGACGAATGATACTGGTTTGGGACTAGTGGTAGGAGTGGTACCTACTATGACGTTGAAGCCAGGCTGATTGGGACTGGTCTGGGACTAGTGGTATGCACTCTAAGACTAACTTCGAGTCAATGGAGGATGATACTGGTCTGGGACCAATGGTAGGAGTTGTACTCACTATGACGCTGACTTCGGGTTGGTTGAGACTGGTCTAGGACGAGTGGTACATACTCTTAGATTGACTTTGAGTCAGTATGATGCATCCTCGATCATTTCTTCTTCTTCATTATTCGAACAAAAGCAGAGTAGAGTAGAATAGAGCAGAGAAGTACAGATCAGTACAGGGCAGAACAAGACAAAGCAAAACAGGTAGAATAGAGCAGAGCAGGGCAAGGGTCAAGCTGTATAGGGAAGTGCATTTGATGGATGAATCATAGCGACCGATAGACAGATTGCAAATGGGGTTATCCCTAGTTGAGAGGGAGTGTTAAAATTGACAAATAGGGAATTGAAAGAAAAGGATGATGAAACAATGCCTGATGTGGAAGAACCCATGGATCCTATTGATCCACCTAAGCCTTCCTCTTCTAGGAAGAGGCCCTCTTGGCTTAGGGGGCTACTCGATGTTGCTGAAGGACACACTGCACCCCGAGGAACCTTCCGTGAAAGTAAGAAACCCAACAGGCATCAGGGATACTTGACCATCATGAGCATGATCATACAAAATGAGCCTTCATCATTCTTAGATGCCGTCAAGCATAATGTATGGAAGGATGTTATGACCGAAGAATATGAGTCTATTATGAAGAATGATGTCCGGGAAGTAGTTCCCATACCCCAGGACAAGACAATTGTCACTTCTAAATGGCTTTACAAGATAAAGCATGCAACAGATGGAAGTACGGAAAAATATAAGGCTCGTTTTTTCGCTCGTGGCTTCTCCCAGAAGGAAGGTATAGATTATGACGAGATATTTACACCTATTTCCAGATATACCACCATCCACTTGATCATAGCCCTTGTGGCTTCACAAGGATGGAACCTACATCAAATGGATGTCAAGACCACATTCTTGCATGGTTCGATCAAAGAAGAGGTCTACGTGGAGCAACCCGAAGGATTTGAGATTCATTATTGAAAATCTCATGTATGCAGGTTGAAGAAAGCCCTCTATGGGCTGAAGCAAGCCCCTCGAGCATGGTATGAGAGGATCGATAGCTACTTGATGAAGCTAGGATTCACTAGGAGTGAAGCCGATCCTAACCTTTACTTTAAGGTTGAAGATGATAAACCTCTCATACTGGTGCTATATGTGGATGAAATCTTCCTAACAGGTGCAGACCCTCTCATTCACAAATGTAAGAGGGAGTTGGCTTCTGAATTTGAAATGAAGGACCTAGGACTGATGCACTATTTCCTAGGACTTGAAGTTTGGCAGAAGCCAGGGGAAATTTTCCTATCTCAAGGAAAATATGTGGTGAAGATTTTGGAAAGATTTGGTATGGTGGACTGCAAGCCCGTAACTACCCTAATGGAGCTTGACTTCAAAAACTTAAGCGGTAGTGCTGTTGGACCTATTTTACGAACTACCACCGAGTATCATCAACTCGTCGGAGCATTAATGTTCTTGGTGAACACCTGTCTAGACATATGTTTTGTAGTCAACACATTGAGTCAAAATATGGTTGAACCTCACCACATACATTGGATTGGTGCCAAGAATTTGTTGAGATATCTTCGTGGCACAATCACTTTTGGGTTAAGATACACTGCCAGAGATGTGAGACTACTTGGATATACTGATGCTGATTGGGTAGGCAGTGTGGTGGACTAGAAGAGCACTTCCGGGTGCTATTTCACCTTGGGATATGCTTCGATATCTTGGATGAGAAAGAAGAAGAAGTCGGTGGCTTTGAGCACTGCCAAGGCAGAATATATTGCTATTAGCATGTCCTCCTGTGAGGCAATCTGGTTGCGAAAGCTCTTCAGCAAGCTGTTTGGATTTACATTGGATACCACCGTGATCCTATGTGACAACCAGAGTGGGATTCGTTTGTCAAAGAATCTCGCATTTCATGATCGCTCCAAGTATACCGATATCAGGTACCACTATATTCAAGATATGGTGCAACGGAGAGCTATAAGGCTCCAACATATCAGTACAGATGAACAGGTCGCCAACATTCTGACAAAGCCACTAGGGAAAGTTAAATTCTTGACTTTTTGAGAACAACTTGGTGTTGTTCAAAGACCCTTTGATGAGGGTCCTGTATGATGCATTGAGCTCTGGGAGCTCCAGGGGGGTGCAGTGTACTTCTTGGAGCGACATATGGCCACAGGGTGATTCTATATCCCTTGGTGGTGTGCATGTACACCCCATGGCGACTCTGTAGTAGGATGATTGGTTCTCTTGTGAGGTCTGGATGATGTGTTCTCCATGACAATTATGTAGTAGGATGATTGGTTCTCCTGTGAGGTCTGGACGATGTGTTCTCCATGACAATTATGTAGTAGGATGATTGGTTCTCCTGTGAGGCCTGGATGATGTATTCTCCATGGCGATTGTGTAGCAGGATGATTAGTTCTCCTGTGAGGCATCCTACCCATGCAGTTTGGGACTCATGGGAAGTACCTCTCATCTGATCAATGAGCAGGGAAATGAAGTTAGGGACCATAGTAGTACCGATGGACGCATCGCTGTATCTACCGTACTCCCTACGCTAAGATGACCTTCATTGATCTGGGACTAATGATACTGGTTTGGGACTAGTGGTAGGAGTGGTACCTACTATGACGCTGAATTCAAGCCGATTGAGACTGGTCTAGGACTAGTGGTACGCACTCTGAGACTGACTTCGAGTCAATGGAGGATGATACTGGTCTGGGACCAATGGTAGGAGTTGTACTCACTATGACACTGACTTCAGGTTGGTTGAGACTAGTCTGGGACCAGTGGTACATACTCTTAGACTGACTTTGAGTCAGTATGATGCATCCTCGATCATTTCTTCTTCTTCATAATTCGAACAAAAGCAGAGCAGAGTAGAATAGAGCAGAGCAGAACAGAGCAGAGAAGTATAGATCAGTACAGGGCAGAACAAGACAAAGCAAAATAGGTAGAATGTTCGCCATGTGTCACAAGGTACATAGTTGAGTTGGTCGATTTAGATTGGTTGTTTAGTGGCCAACCACAGGCTGCCATGTGGCCCAACCAGAGTCTGCCACGTGGCAACATGGGGCCCACCAATTTTTTTTGGGCCTAAATAGCCTATGTGGGAATCAAACCTACAACCTCCACCGTAAAAACTGCATGCATTACCAATAGGCCATGTGTATCGCTTGATAAATGTTGGTGGAGACTTTATTTTAAAGTTTGAAGAGTGGTGCATATGGAATTGGGGGCGTGCTAAGGCTTAGCCCTTGGTCACCCCCGCGCCAGAGGAGCGCGGGCAGGGGGTCGGGGACTAGCCCCTAGCTCACCCCCATGGTAGTAATTATTACCACAACTGCTGTCGTATCATGTGAACAGTCCACCAGAACTGTCGGGGTTTAACTAACCACTGGCCTTAAACTCTTACCACCCGCATTTGATTACCACAGCAGCTACCACAAACAGTTCCGCAACCCAAGCATTAATTGTCAGGAATTAACAAAACACTCGCCATGTGAACGCTTGAACTGCCAGTGAACAAGCCATTCACCTAACCGCCCACCTTTGAAACCACCGAGCCCTAACCGCTGACATGTGACCAGGTTTGCGGTTAGCTTAAACTGTCAGTTCGACCGCCAACTGTGGGGGGCCATTCCCAGGCCATATGGAGGCCCATGTGCTTAGGGGCGCAAATTTTGGGGGCTGGAAAAATTAACGGTCCTATAATTTCGTCTGCCGAGTGGGAATTGAGACAGGTTTGGAGGAGCAGTTCCGCGTTTGGGGCACCGGTGCTAGGTTTGGGCCGAATTGTAGGGAGGTTAACTGTAGAATTGGTTAAAATAGAGAAATCTCATATCTTCTTCAGTTTTTGGTCTTTTCATGAGCAGGAAGAGGCTAGATATGCATTTTTGGGACTTCTGAAGCCAATGGAACAAGTTTCAGAGCCATTGGAGCACTTCTGAAGATACTTTTTGCAGGTTTAAGTATATGGGTGCTAGGTTCAACCATGGGGTTGAATCAATTTTTGAAGGCTTTTGAGAATGAAGAGGACCTTGTAGGAGTTTTCTAGCCTTCATATGTTTTCTTCAGTAGATGAGACATCTATAGTGTAGCTCATATTTCTATTTTCTCATTATCTCCTTGAGGAAAGTTCTCTTTTAGTACTTCAAGTGAATTGATGTACTTTTTATGCTCATTGTCAGATGGAGTATGGGGTCTCGATTTGAGAACCCTTTTCTTGTTGATTGTTTCATGACTGAATGTAGGTTTTCATGCTTTTAGAGTGAGAATTATTTGTTGGAGAATGTTTCCTTGAAGGGTGAACTAGCCACTCTTTTGGTCAACACACTTTATGTATTTTTTATCATTGAAGTATTTTGAGAATAATGAGATTGGGTCAAGCCATTAGAAGCTAGACCAAGGAGACGTAGCCTAGGAGGGTGTTTGGTCAATTTAGAGTGTCCTAAATTGCTATATTAATTGTCAATCTGGGAGTCGTAAACTGCTGAAGTGAGGCGCACTATATATGCAAGATAATCGATTTCTTACTTTTTGTCGTTTTTGATTTTTAGTTTTTTTTTTGGGTTTATCTTCATTGATTCCCTAATGTGAGATGGAAATTATAAAATACAAGTATGGATAAAAATTTTCAAGGCAATGATGTCCTTTAAAATGATTTCCAAAACTTCAAACTTGCAAAAAGGTTTTAAAACATGCAATGATGAAATTAATTCCTAAAAGAGAATGAAAATATGCCAGTATTCTAATTAAACAAACAATGAACTATTGATCATGAAACCCAGTATCCTTGTTGCTGTATAAATATAAAAGAAACTAAACTCAAAGAAATCCAAAAATTGCAAGCAAAGTAAACTAAAATCAAATTACATCAACTCATATTTTGACCCCTCACTATTCGTCTCACTCTGGCTTTCGGAGGTAATCATAAACAACTTGAGCAATCTGATATCTAATTTGTAGAAAATAAAACTAGTATCAAACTACACACTCATACTTCAATCCCTCACCATTAGTCTCACTATGGCTTTCGGAGGTAACTGAAAATGACATGAGCAATTCAATATCTATCTTGCAGAAAAGTAAACTAATATCAAACTACACACTCATACTTCAATCCCTCACCATTAGTCTCACTATGGCTTTCAAAGGTAACTGAAAATGACATGAGCAATTCAATAACTAACTTGCAGAAAAGTAAACTAATATCAAACTACACACTCATTCTTCAATCCCTCACCATTAGTCTTGCTATGGCTTTCGGAGGTAACTGAAAATGACATGAGCAATTTAATATCTATCTTGCAGAAAAGTAAATGAGCAAAACTGAAATAAATAAAACAGTGCTGGAAATAAGAACTAAGAAAAATAAATTAGCAGAAGCACAAGAATAATTCCATGTCATTAGTCATTATAAAACTATGTGCAAATGCCCGGGCTGCCTACTGTAATCTGAAACAAAGGAACTGATCAGTTAACAGCATTAGAAAGCATAAAAAATATGGACAACAATCAACGTGAATACCATAAGCAGTGCAATATATACAAGTGAATGATTATGGCATAAGGAATGTAAAGAAATAAAGCAGGAAACTATACAGTAATAAACAAAACCTCGGTGTGTACAGGGGCCCTCTGCACAACCTCGGGCAATCAGCAATCAACCACGAATTGAACTTATAAACAGAGCCTTCTCATGTATTAAAATGTAGTCATAACACATAAATTATTGTCACGGCACAGTGGGCTCGTTAACAGTCAAAATTACATTACCAAAAGCTAGCTACTATGCGTATGAGAACGCTTTATTTATAACAGAGGATGACATAACTACTTTCCTAAAATCTGCGCTGATAAAAGACACGTGAACAACCACGTCCAGGGATCTAGCGTCATGGCTGCCGTGGTGATTAAATCTATGGAGGGTGGCTATTGGATTCGGTTCATGGAGCAGTCCACAGGTGTTGATATGTCCCCAGAAATCTAGGAACGGCCACGCAAGTCTTCACGTGGTGAAAAACAGAGTTTTGTCACCGTAGGACTCTTACGTTGACCACCGCTTGACTACCTTTGACCACGACCTTCTTTGGTGAATTCGACTGAGCCAATAGGACTCGGTCCATGTCCACGTCATTTGCAACTTGTCCATGTGGTTGGATTTGCCTGAAGACACCTGTAACATAGAATTTAACAAAAAGGCTACGGAAAGTTGAACTGGCTGCGGAAAGTGACAAGATTCCGCAATTGAATGAGAAAAAATCTAATTCAAACAGCAGACACAAAACATAGTTAGGAAACCACTTTATATGCTCTTTTTAAACTAATATGCAATGATTTGACAGCTTAGGAGGTCCAGGTAAATGGAAAAAGGCTAGAAAGTGTATAGGGGAGATGCAAGTTTGGGGCTCAACAGAGGGGTGAAATCCTTTCTCAATTGCTGAATGTATTATTGTTATGCTGCTGTTTAGTGTTTTTAATTCACGTTTTAATCTCATGCATTACATATAAAGATATAAAAATTCATGGTTAAATTTCAATTTACCTCATAATCCTCAAGCACTTTGTTTGTTTTCTGAATTGGAATTTAGTACAACAAACATTAACTTTCCCATTTAGATCACCACTATAAGAGGTATTTTCCCAAATTTAAGAAGGAAAAAAATAAGAGGAAGCAAGAAGAGCCAACATTACCCAAGAAGTGAAAGAAGAAGAGAAGAAGAAGAAAAAGGACCCTCCAGATCTCTAGTATGATTAAAATCAACTTCTTAACATAAGTCTTCTTTAAAGGTTTTGGGTATCATAGGAACATGTAAAAGTAGGAGAGAATGCATGGTTTATGAAAAATGGAATCTTCAGGAATATAGGAGAATTATGTAGAGATAACTCAGAAAAATATTCATGTAGGAAGGATGTAGCTATTGAATGACCTCATCAATGCAGAAAGGAATGCTCATGATCAAATCTTAGATGGCCACTATTATCAACAAGAAGGAGCATTTGCAAGATGAGGAATACTAGGATCCTTTGGTGGAATATTCAATAGAAGGTTCATGACTTTTAGGAAAAGAAAATGTCTCGATACGAATTCCACTTATGGGATTCAAGAAAGGATGATATGCATGCAAGGAAATATGTAGAAAAACAAAGAGAATTGAGGGAATCTCAATCCTAAATTTTGTCAAAGGAAGCTGAGATGATCAAGGAAAGAACTAAGATGAGGTATGTATGCATCTTTTTTTTCAGTTTAATAGACATTCCATCATATGTATTAATGATCATGGGGAATATCTCTAAAAGGCATGGTCAAGAATAAGGAAGATCTCTTTCATTAATAATATGCTCGAAGGCATGATTCACACACCAATAAAGGACAACATGAGAAATGTCCTCATAAGGAGTATGATGTGGTTGAATAAGAAACCTATGAAGAAGCATATGGGAAAGGAGATCATAGATGAAAGGACACCATGGTCACTAGGAATCATCATCCGACAGATTTGTTGAAGGCATCCCCCTAAAGAAGGCACGGGAACTCTAACAAAGGAAGAAAAAGATCAAAGGACCCTTGACACTTGGAAAGATCTTGGACATGTAAAAATGCAGGATGTTGATAATTCAAGCCAACAAGATGTCATGATGGAAAATCATATCATAAGGTATTATTTGATTTAATTTTTGAATTCTTGAGTAATATCTGGATGAAGTCATGCAGGGTTACTAGAACAAGAATTGTAAGTTCAAGTACAATTAGCATTCATGTGGCGGATGAAAATTTCAGAAAGAGGAATGATGAGAAAGAAGTATCTATATGACAAAACTTCCAGACATGTTTCAAGAAGGCCACTTTCCATGAAGAAAGGAATGACATGACAAACTAAGAAGGAAAGTGATCAATGGCTGATGCCCTATAAGGAAGAAGCTCAACTGAATTTCATGACACCAAGGAAAGAAAGTGATCAAGCAGTTGAAGGACCCATGAAGAAGAAATTGCTAATTAAAAGGAGAATCCCTAGATAAAAGGGAGCTCTAACAAGTCCCTAATTAAGAGGGAGTTTGGGAAAGTTCCTGGCCAGAGGGAACTTGGGTACATTCCTTTAAAGGAATGAACATATCTTCCCTAGTTAAGAGGGAGAGATAGACCCAACATTCTTGTCTTCACATCGGAAGAAAAAATGGAAGGATTGGGTAACCATCTAGCATCCCATACTCTTTGAGGATGTGTAGGGCATCCAAGATAAGAGTAGGTAAGAGAAATGATATTCTTTGAGGGCTTGGAACCCAAGATAACAATAGTCCTAAAAGGTCATACTCAGTGAACACCCGGGTGGGTATGTACCTTGAGAGACAATGATGAAGGTCTCTATAGTCATTAGTCTCGCCAATATTGTGCTCTGATCTACTGAGAGATTGAGCTACCAGTCAAGGCCTTGCTATGGAAACAATGTTGGTTACTATGATTCTATAACAAATGGATTTCCAATACGCTTTCTCCTATGTGAATTATTCAAAATTGAGAATGTCCAAATGCCTTGTAAATGATTTATGAATACCTCCCTAGTTAAGAGGGAGTGTTGAAGAAAGTGTAACTAGGTCAAGTCTTCATAAATGTAATTTTGATCTTTGTACTTATAAGAGAAAAGAAATATTATTTTTTTCATTTATAACAATGAGTTTCTTTCTCATTGAATAGGTCAAGCACATGTTTGAGTGCTTCTAGGAAGTCAAAGAATCAATGTGTTTGTTGAAGAGCCTTATGGGTTTGTTACACCATGTAAAAATATGTATTAGAGTCAAAAGAAGACCTCTAAGAAAAGTCTGAAGCCTCCTCCATATGTCAGCATCATAAAGGGAAGCAATTCGAATTATAGAGATTAGGTTGGCCTCAAGTTATCAAGTTGGCCTAATAGGAGGGGTAAACTCTTATATAAAGGGCCATTCGACCTCTTCAATACAAAGAAATTCATATATGAAATCTACGAAGGAGATGAAGAGAAAAGGTTACCAAAAATTCAAGGAAAGGATCCTCTAGTCTAGCGAAGAAGGAAGGAAGAAAACGAGTTTTAGAGGGTTGTTTTAGGGCCTATTAACACGTGCAAAGGAAGGGAAGCTCATTCTGCTGTCATAACAATCCTCCTATTGCAATCACCCAAAGAGAATTAATTGGGCTAGAAAAGTGTGCCTATTAGGCCTCTTACTCAAGTGAAGAAGGAGAATACTCAAGCGAAGGAAAGAGAAGGAATCACACACAATTTTCTTGAAGATATACCCTCACATGTGTGAAGAATTAGGGTCACACTGCTACTACATCAGATCTGCAACTAGATCAAAAGGTACAAATTGATTGGGTAAAGAATAAGGCCCTCTTCCTAAGTGATGAAATATACATCTCAAACAAAGGAACACAGAAAATATCTCTTCTAGGGAAAGCATAAATAGGGTTGCTATCAGTTGCCGGAAGAAGAACGTAATGGGAGGACAAAGTGCCGGAAGAAGGAGGATGAAGTGCTGCAAAAGAAAAAAGATTGACTTTGTTGGAAATAATACTGGGAGGGGGGTGAATCAGTATTATCAGTTCAATTATTTTTCATTTCCTAAATAGATTTATATACACTACTTCTGTGAAGTGAACTAGCGTGTACATGCTACTGTTATTAGATAAACCAGTGTATACTGAGAGAACTTATGATTTAATCAATTTATCATGAGTTTATCTTTAATCAGTGCATCAGTAACTTGTTAAGAAATGCAGTAAATCCATAATAAACAATCACACATAAGAAACACACATGAACACCAAGATTTAAGGTGGAAACCCAATGCGAGAGAAAAAATACCCACTGTTGTCGTCTCTGTCTTCTTTTAATAATAAGAAAATCTGTTTACAATCTTGTATTGGTGCAGACTCATACCAGTACGAAGGAACCCACCTGCAGAAGGCTACAACTTTCTCTCATTTTCCAGCTTCTACTAGAAGGGAGCTACAACCCCTAGCTCTTGTACTAGCCAATGTGTTTACTAGTACATAGGCGGTGACCTATAGAAGGCTACAACCTTCTCTCTTTTTCAAGGGAGCACGTTTCATAAATTTTCAGACTGGATGCTCCTCGTACACAACAATACAAATGAAGGCCTCGTTTCATCAAAGTTTCATACTGGACCCATCAGAAACTTTGAAACTCAAATTGCATCAACCAACAATAAGTTAATCTGAACAATTAGATCACTGTCACCATAATGTTGTGCTGAACCCAGAAACTTGCATCATCATTCAGAACCAGATGTAACTTCAAAAATCATGCATCAGAGTCTATACGCTACTTTACTGAACCCAATCTACATGTATATGCTACTTCCTTTAACCAAAACTGCGTATACCCTCAAAACTACTGAAACATAAAACTTCTGAATCAAATATGTGCCAACCAGCTATATACTGAACATCTATTGTCAATTTACTGAGCTTTAATCAGGTAGTAGCAGAGATAACCCTTCTTACTTAGACAATAAATCAATGAGACACCAAAATCCTTATGCATTCAATTTTAAAGTCAGATCTAAGAAGACTTCATTGATAGACAATAGTAAAACGACAGAACTGATCAGATAGATCAGTCAGATTTGAATAATAGGCTTTTCTTTTGTATACGCTACTTGGAAGAGTAGAACCTGCGTGTATACGAGATTTTACCGAGACAAACTAGCATATAGATATGCAAATATTAACTCATAACTTTACTGCTATTCTAGACTTCAGACAAACCCAAATCATGACATTTAAAGAATAAAACAGGTGTACAGCCTGATTATCTTGTTTATTCAAAGGTATCACTGCGTTGGACCCCAGTTCCTAATGGGGCAGAAATTCCACCTATTTAATCACCGACGGGGGGGCGATGATAATTTTATGAGCCCCCCTTGGTGGGGGTTCGCAGGTAGCGCTCCCGAAGCTAAAAATATATGTAAAGTTTCCTTGTAAAATATTGTAATTTCGTAGTCAATCTGGGTTGTTCATTAGGCAGATTATTTGACGGTAAAAGTTATGTTAATTAAGGGGTTTTTCCCCTAGAAAGAAACCCCTTGATTTATATGAGGGAGTTGTATTCCGACTATATATGCGTATTTTGAGCGAGAAATATAGATGAGATTGTGTGAGAGTGAAAGGGAAATTACAACGGATCTGCTTTAGGTTGTATCTCTTCATTTTGTTGGATAATATAAAAGGACTGGTTGTTTCTCCGTGGACGTAGCCCAAATTGGGTGAACCACATATATTTGTGTCTCTCTTTTTTTATGCATTTTCTAGTTTGTGTTTCTGTAATATTTTGTGCGTTCCATTGCTCCGTAATATATAAATTTCCAACAACATGGAGGATGATGATATTTTGCAACGCAAGCCATGGCAACCATGAGTATCCAGACAAATTTCAGTCGCACAAGGAGAAGGTGGCTCACTCGGGTTTTGAGGGTTTGTAGATATGAGAAGAAGAAGATAGGGTTGAAAGAGACACAAACACGTGTAAGGCAAAATATAATCCAACACAACATCTGTAACTACCTTCTAGTGCAATATTCTCTATCGATGATCTAATGGTTGAACATTATTCCATTGTCTTCTAATGGATTTCTTCACAAAGGGAACACCTTACGCGTGATAAGAATCCTAAACTACATAAAATGAATTTGACATTGAGTGTTTCAAACTAGTAAGTGTGCTAATAAAGAATAAGAATCACATCTTGAGGTTTTTATCTTAACAGACTTATGTGCATTGATGAGGACCAAAATGTTACATCACACTCATGAGACTATTTTTGTCCATATTATTATTGTTCATCAATAATGATACTTGTAATTTTTTTAAATAAAAAATATAATAATAAACCATACAAAATCAAACAATAATACTCTTACATTTCTCTACATTTATGGATATTAGTCTTTTGGCTTTTAAATCTACACATATTCCACACATGCTCACCCTTACTTTCTTGAGTATTCTAATCTATGGAAAATCACCATTCTAAAGTCTAATGAAATATGCTTAGTTTTATATGTTAACATATACTTTTTATACGTAATCCACACTTTTGTTTTAACATAGATATCTTGAAAATGTATAACTTCCTTATTTAGAATATGCTCTCTGTTCAATTTCCTGAGATGCTCTACTTCTGTATTAGGAATTCATCCTTTTCCATATAAGGATGAAACAATATTTTAGGTTGATTGTACTATTCACACTTCAGTTATTTAGATTTTTTTGGAAAATGTTTCTCTACAAATTTTCCTTTTTTATTAATAAAATTTGAAAAATATTTAGCCTTTTATCACATCATACTAATTAAAAGTACACATTTTGCAATTTTATAAAAATATACATTTTACAATTTTATAAAAATATTATTATAGTTGGTAAACATTTTTGGGTGAGTGCCAATGTTGAAATTATGTATAGTTTTATTTATGTAACACTCTGCATACTTCTTTCTATCTATCTATGTAGCAAATTTAGAGTGAGATCATTCATTATGATGGTCTAATTTTGAATTGTCTTATTCTTATGCAATCAACCACCTCTATATTATTTTAGTATGTCTATATTGAAGAAATTATTTCATTAGATATGACATTTTCAAATAGTACATCATTATCCATAAAAATAGGTTTTTCATGATATTTTATTTATTGGATTCTTTGAGAAAGAGAAGCTATATAAATATTAAAATTATATTCCACTGAATATTCAATGTGTTCAAATTTGGAAATTGTTATCTAAATTTGTTCAATGTGTTCAAATTTGGAAATTGTTATCTTATCAGATTTAGAGGCTCATAACAATCAATTGAGGTCGACATATTATTTCTTTTACAAAAATAAAATAAAACAATAGATATTTTATAATAGTAATATTTTGCAACAAATAAATTAAGAGAATAAATGATTAAAATTTAAAGATGAATAATTTCAACACACTAAAAGTTAGTTGTTTGTGGGAAAAAAGAATTAACAATTTGCTCTTTTCAAAATAGCTTTTGTTTTAAAATTCCGAGTATTTTTGAAATATAAAATTAATAAGTTATAGAATTTATTTTTAAAACAAAATTTTTAATAATTAATAAAAGCAAATTTGCTTTTATTTTTATTTTATAATTTATAAACCAATTTAATAATGCATTATTAACACTACAAAGTTATTATTAGGGGTGACATACATAGTAGGTGGATGGGGATATATGACCCAAATGGAAAAAAGGACATAGTTTACTTGGGGTTTGGGAGATATTACAAAAACTTGTAATCTTACGAGACTTGGTTTCTTTCAAAGACAAAGACATTCAAAAGGCCATAGTAATTAATGACTTAATGATCATTTTATAATTTCTCTCCCGTTAAATTCTTCTCATAAAACTAAAGTTATTACTAATTTTTTAAAGAACCATCTTGGTCAGTGAATTTGAGCATATTGAATTCTTCCACATATCTAAAGTCTCATTGTGGAATCCAATAAGAAGGGATTGTTAAGACAAAGGAGGGGATGCGTGGTAAGTAAGGAAATTTCTTGACTTGGACTATGCTAATGAATAACAATAAGTAGTTGTTGACCAACCATAGTATCATCCTTTGCTTCTGATGACATGTAAAGTATTTAAGAAGACTAGGCCACCTCACAACACTCATGCCATCAAGAGGGTGTAAGGGGAAAGAGAGCACAAGCACTAGTTCCATCCTCAAAGAAACATGCAAGCTACTTCAAAGTGTATTATATGGAATAGTATGATGATTACAACTTCTCTTGCATGTGATATTTCTTTGCCTTCCTCTATTTTATTGATAGTCCTCCTTGAATTCATTACCAAGGTTGGTGAGAAATTAAAGGTATGGAATGCCTTTGCTAATTCTATACCTTTTTCTTTCAAACATAGTTATGGATTTTGGTAGTGATTGGTCCTTTTGACCAAGGTCAGGGTTAGGCATGACACATTGCCACTATTGTCTAAGGGGATTGCATAGGGGTCTCAGGCAATGTGAAAAAGTTGTTGCAAAAGGAAAATTACAATGTGATCTATTTAGCATAGTAATAGAAATGGTGGAAATAGGGTTCAAGAAGTAGATTTTGGAAACAAATAGAGTTTGAGATCAATCTGTGGTTGAGAAATAAAGTACATTAAGGGCTTGAGGGAATGGGAGGAAGAAACAAACACTTTCATGTCAATTCACACAAGAAATTAATTGAAAATTTCCTTTCAATTAATATCTCTACAATTTTTGGTAGGGTACATCATGGCCCATCCCAAACTTTGTTTAATTTCATCCCTCCCTGCCAAATCTATGGAAATATTGCAGGACTTATCCTTTGGTATTTTTGGGGCCAGAACAAAGCACTCGATTATTCATTGTTCTTGTCACTCTGTGTAATGGAAGCTTATGTAGGGATTGGCTATACAACCTTGGACATTAACCCTAGCATGATGCATATGGAAAATGAAGGACCATAGTTCCAAGTGGAGTGTGATAGTAAAATTCAAGATGTATATGGAATTTGTTTTTTCCTTAAATATTGGCCTCTATGTATGATTTTGGTTGATGGCTAGGAGTGGGATTAAACACTTCAATATGGTAATTTTTTTTTCTTCCTAGCTCCTTATCTCAAGTATGCTTGTGGAACTTATCCATAACAAAAGCTTTTATCTCTTTGCTGTTTATGGGACACACGTTCAAGAAAATACCCCATTTACTAAACCATTTGTTATTTTGCTGCATCCAAGTTTTTTTATTGTTGCACAATCTGTCATTAAAGACAACCTTAGGCCATCTACCCTCTTCCATTTTCTCAACTTTTTTTAAATATCTTATGACTCGCACCATAAAAATTGCTTCAATAGGAGCAACCCATGTTTCACTTAACAAGATAGCATAAGGAACTGCACTTTTAATCTTGAATTTGTTTATAATCAAACACTTCCGAATTTTCTCAATTTGTCTCCATTGCATGTCAGATGTACTGCTGGCCCAATTTGAGTGGTTTTCCAGTCCCATAACTCTCCCACTCTATACCTATTTTGAAAAGCATAAAATGCTTTCCAACCCCCCAAAGTTCTTTTCTTTCTACTACATCCCAACTTAGATTTTTATTGAAGTCAATTCGGAGGTATTTGTAATCACAACTTCTTCCAGAATGTTGCCATCAAAGTAGAACTTATGCTAGTTATGTTTTATTTTCTTAGAGAAACCACTACTTTTTTTTTGCTAATATTGACTTGCATCCCCACACTTCTAAAACTGATTCATAAATTTCATTAGGTAGCTATTGTTATATACATGAATGTGACTGATCAGTTCATCTTCTTGATGATTGTTCACATTCCACATTCACCCAATCGCAGAGGATTAGGTGTCAACATTCCCCCCCTTAATCTGAAGGGATGTTGGTGAGTCCAAGCATCGTTCTGAATCTTTCAAGCTTTTCTCTTCCAAGCGCTTTGGTGAAGATGTCTGCAATTTGCTCATTTGTGGAACAATGACGAAGATGGATTGTTTTGGCCTCAACATGATGTCGGATCAGATGATATTTAGTATTGATGTGCTTTGTACGATCATGGAACTTTGGGTTCTTGGCCAACTTTATTGCAGAGGTGTTGTCAATCATGAGTGGAGTTGATTGTACTTGTTTTACCTGCAAATCTTCAAGAATTTTCCTGAGCCACACAATTTCTTTCGTTGCTTCAGCTGCTGCCACATATTCTGCTTCTGTTGTGGAATCTGCTGGAACTGATTGTTTGCGTGATCTCCAAGAGACAGCTCCTGATCCAAGACTCATAGCATATCCTGAAGTAGATACTCCAGTTTCTTTGTCTCCATCAAAGTCTGAATCAGAGTATCCAATCAAGCTGAAGTCGTCCACCTGTGTATACTTGATTCCAAGGTCTTGAGTTCCCTTCAAGTACCTTAGAACTCTTTTTGCAGCAGACCAATGTCCCTCACAAGGCTTTTGCATAAACCTGGAGAGGATTCCAACATCAAATGAAATGTCTGGTCTGGTAGTAGTGAGGTAGATGAGACTTCCTATAAGCTGTCTATACTTTGTTGCATCCTCAAATTCCTTTCCTTCAATAGATGTGAGCTTTAAGTTTTGTTCCATTGGAGTAGAAAGAGGATTGCACCCTGTCATGCCAAATCTGTTTAACAAATCTCCAATGTATTTCTTTTGAGAAAGAAATATGAATTTTGGATGTTGGGTTACTTCAATGCCAAGATAGTAATGAACATAGCCCAAGTCAGTCATTTCAAAACTTTTTCCTAATTCTTTCTTTATGGATGCAATATAGCTTTCATTGTTCCCTGTCATTAAAAGATCATCTACATATACCACAATATATACCACTGTTTTGCCAACTTTCTTGACAAATAAAGTTGCATCATCAAGATCAAAATGATTGAAGTTGAGTTTCAGAAGATGCTCAGTTAATTTTTCATACCAGGCTCGCGGTGCTTGTTTGAGGCCATACAAGGACTTCACAAGTTTGCATACTTTTTGTTCATGTCCTTTCACAGCAAATCCTTCAGGCTAGGACATAAAAACATTCTCTTTTAGATCTCCATTCAAGAATGCAATGTTTACATCCATTTGATGGACTTTCCAACCGTTCTGAGCTGCTAGTGCAAAGAGTGTCCGGATGGTGGCCCATTTTGCTGTGGGGGCAAAAGTTTCCTCATAATCGACCCCTTCCTTCTGTGCAAAACCTTTTGCCACAAGCCTAACTTTGTGCTTGTCAAGTGAGCCATCAGCTTTGTACTTGTTCTTGTAGACCCACTTGCAGCCAATTGGTTTTGTTCCAAATGGTGGGTCAACCAGCTTCCAAGTGCCATTCTTTATAAGGGCATCATACTCCTTTTTCATCGCTTCTTTCCATTCATCATGAGAAGCAGCTTCTTTGAAGGAAGTTGGTTCAAAATCTGTAGACAAGTTCAATTCACAATCATAAGTAACATCCATATCAACAGGTGAATTAGAGTCATCTACATCACCTCCATTTTGTCGGTTTGAATTTCTGGTTCCTGTTTTTACAATTTCATCAGGATGAACACTTTCAAGTGTCTTTGTCAGCCACTTTGGGGGACCTTTGTGAGATGGTCCAGGCTGCTTTGTTGATTGAGTTGGGACTGAATCAAGATTGAGTCTCCCAATTCTATCAATTACATCACTTAAAGCATCATCCGTTGTTGGAGTTTCATGCAGGGGAGATTGTTCTTCAGAAGAAGATTCCACATGTTGTTCTAGTATAGGAATGCCCCCTTCAAGATGTGGAATCTGATTATCAAATTCTTGAAATGATTTCGTTTTTGCGAATCTATCCAAGCGATCAAGTTGCCGCTCAACAACATTGTCAGATTTGGATGATTCAAGAAAAATGACATCTCTAGATACAACAAACTTTTTATTTACTTCATCATAGAGGCGGTATGCTTTAGATGTGTTTGAATACCCCAGGAAGATACACTTACGACTTCTAGCACCAAGTTTGTTTCTATGTACCTTTGGTATCAAAGCATAACAGGTGGAACCAAAGATCCTGAGATGTTTTACCGAAGGAACATGTCCATACCACAATTCATAAGGAGTCTTGTTTCTTATAGCATTAGATGGACATCTATTCTTTATATATGCAGCACATAGAACAGCATCAGCCCAAAACATTATCTTTACATTTTTGAAGAAAAGCATGGATCATACCATATTCAAAATTGTTCTATTCATTCTTTCTGCTACACCATTCTGTTGGGGATTATAAGGTACAGTTGTTTGATGTTTAATCCCATGTTGGCGAAGATAGTGTTCAAATTCATTTGATGTATATTCTTTTCCATTATCAGTGCGAATAGACCCAATATGAGATTGTGCATCATTTTCAATCCATTTATGAAAATTCTTGAATGTTTGAAAAGCATCAGATTTGTTCTTCAATAGATAAACCCAACACATTTTGGTGTAATCATCAATAAATGTCATGATGTATTTATTTCCATTTGCAGAATGAACAGGCATTGGACCACATAAATCTAAATGAATGAGTTCAAGCTTCCTATGTGCTCTTGAATGTGAATCATGAAAAGAATGTTTGCTATGCTTTCCTAGAATGCAAGCATCACATTGCTTATGTTTCCTAGGAATTGTAGGCAAACCAGCAACACCATTTTTCTTCAATAAGCGGAGACTGTCATAGTTTAAATGTCCAAATCTAGCATGCCATAATAAACTTGATGGAAGTGTACCTTCTTCATGATGAGAAATATATGAGAAATGTTGTGCATGAGCAGAGGTTCCTTGCAGTTTGAGAAGCCTTTCTTCTTCTATTCCCCTCATGACAAGTGAGTGGTCAAATGCTTTTCTTACCTCAAGCTTGCCATCAAACATATGAATGGAGTGACCTTGCTGGCGGATGTGGACCAAGGACAACAAGTTTCTCTTGAGCTGTGGGAGATATAGAACATGATCCAGAAGAAAGTCTGGAACACCAGGCAGTTTAAGCCTGATTGTGCCAAGCCCTGATGGCTTGATTTTTGACTGATCTGCAAAGTATACTGCTCCATCAACATTGTCAGTGAAATCTTCAAAAAAATCTTTCCTATGAGTCATATGACAGGTTGCTCCTGAATCAAGAAACCAATCATTTTTCGAAGAAGCAAGTGAAGCATTAAACAAATCTTCATTTACTCCAATGTTACATTGTGCCTCAATATAGTGAGCGGATTCAGGTGCTTTACCTTTTTCTGTATCATCAGTTTTACCTTTCTGCTGGTTTCTTTTCTGCTCAATTTTGTCCCATGGTAGCTTGCATGTAGAAGCATCATGTGATCCATTTCGTTTGCAGCGAATGCAATGCAGATCTGCTTTTTCTCCTTGAGAATGTCTGCCCCCCCTGCCTCTGAAGTATCTTCCTCTTCCTCTTCGTCCACCTCTTCCTCTTGTAGAATCTTGAGCAGGATGCTTTTCTTTATGAGCAAGGAAAACAGTCTCTTCAGAAGATTCAGGGACTGTCTTCTTTCCAAAGGCTTTCTCTCTTTCAGCAAACTTTTTCACAAGAGAGTCAAAGGTTATATCTTTAAGATTTCCATTTGCTTGTAAAGACTCAAGATAATTGGAATAAGTAGGATAGAGTGCCTTGAGAAAAGCAATAAGAGGGATATCCAGCTCAACCTTAGTGGATTTGATATCATGCATTATGGATTTAACTTTAGATGCAAGAGCAAGAGGATCATTATTTTTCAGTTCAAGAGTGAAGAGTTTAATCATGAGCTGAACAACTTCAAGTGCAGAATGTGAGTCATAGAGTTCTTTGAGATTTTGTAAAGCTTCAAAGGCAGTTGAATATGATGAAATATGGCGACTTACTTCTTCATTTACAGATGCTGCGATTAATGCATATGCTTTGCTGTTCTTGTTATCCCAAATGACGAGCTCTTTGTTTGATGTAGGCTGTACTGGGTCATTGTCTCCTTCTCCGACACACACTCCCTTCCACAATTCATTGAAGATGAGGGTGTGTTTTATCATCCGGGACCATTCAGGATAATTCTCCTTGCCAGTGAGAACTATCCCTACCATAGAGATGATTGAATGCATTTTGTAAAAATTCTTCTGCTGAAAAAAAAATCCTTATGTCACAGCCTTATGCACTTTATTTTCCTCTAACGTTTGATAGAAGCATCAGCATCACTTCAATATATCATGCAATACTACTATGTTAAAAAAACGCACAAGGGATCACTTCAATATATCACTTCAATATATATCAATATATCATGTAATACCACTTTGAAAGCAGCGCAATATATCACTGTATCACTTCAATGTATCAATATGCAATACTATTTTGAAAGCAGCGCAGTATATGACTATATCATTTCAATGTATTAATATATCACTTCAATATATCATCCAATACTATTTTGAAAGCAGCGCAATATATAAATGCTTTAAAAATTTTGAATGATACTGCACAATACTCAAACTTTTTAAACTCTCAGTCTTCACTGTTTCAGCAGATTGAGTCTCTTGCAAGCACAGAGACAGTGTACTCTGCTCCACCGTCGGTCAATTTGTGAAATTGCTGTAGCGGTTGCAAAACATGGAAAGCGGCCTTCGCTGCATTTTCCTACCCCCGCCTACAAATCATCCAATCATCAATTGCATCATTGATATCAGAACCTTAATGGCGCCATATGCTGCCCATTGCCTCACTTTCTCACTCTCTCCTGATGATCCAGAAGCAGACGAAAACAGTGGTCTAATCCGGCGTTGAAGAGCTGGGAAACGACACAATGCCCATTCCAAGTCTAAAAAGTTGAAACGAAGGCTGCGACAACCTGCTATTGTCACGCCGGCCTATGCAAAAATAATGAAGAGGCTGAACTTTTGTGGTTAATATGCCATAAGATATGGTGGCCTAAGATATGCCATAAGATATGCCATAAGATATGGTTGCCGGCGCTTCTTCGCCCTTCATAGACAAAACTCTGGCTCCTGGAGACACAGTGCTAGACCTAACACGACTCGATAATCAGACTCTCAGACTGGGCGGCGGTCTTCGTCAAGACTGTGACAATGTTACTGTAACAAAGGTTGGTAGGCTCAGGTATACAAAGCCAAACAAATATTGGGTTGAAGGCTCACAAAAAAAGGTATACACCTGCCGTGGAAGACAAAATTAGTGGCATTGTTGTTGATAGCAATTCTGATAACTTTCTAGTGGACATAAAAGGTCGAACATGGGCTTTTCTACCCGTTCTTGCATTTGAAGGTGGAACAAGGAAGAACATACCAAAGTTTGAGACTGGTCAACTGATCTATACGCGAGTGGTTAAAACAAATCGTGACATGAACCCAGAGCTTTCATACACTGATGAGGCAGCGAAACCACGCTGGGATCTGAGCCTTTGTCAGCAGTGGAGAGGCAGCGAAAAGGGCTCATAACCGATGCGCAGAGAATCAATGAGACGCAGGACAATCAATGAGACTCAGGACAATCAATGAGACACAGGACAGAGGCAGCGCTCAGGTATTCATGCGCAGAGAATCAATGAGAGGAGTTACGACTATTCTTAGGACTGGCTCTGATACCATGTCAGACCAAGAGTAACTCCAGACTAGGCAAAAAACTGATTCATAAATTTCATTAGGTAGCTATTGTTATATACATGAATGTGACTGATCAGTTCATCTTCTTGATGACTGTTCACATTCCACATTCACCCAATCGCAGAGGATTAGGTGTCAACATGCTCAAGGGATAGTAAGCGCTCTTGCAAACGAAGAGTCAATTTAGCAATTAGAATAAGGTCATCTGCATACAAAAGAAGCCTTACAACAAACTTTCCCAAATAAATACCATAACCCCCTTGAGAATTTAACCACTCCTCAAGCTTTTCGATATATAAACAAAAAAGGGTAGGAGATAGTGGGAAAACTTGCTTGACCCCAATATCGCTTCTAAAACTTTCAGAAATGCCTGTTGAAGTTCTAATTTTGACTTTCACCTCTTCATACAGCCTATGCACAACTACTCTCAAATGTTTAGGAACCCCAAGTTCATCTGTTTTTTGCCAAAGCTTATCCCCAAGAACCGAGTCAAACTATTTCCTGAAATCAAGAAAGCAACATAAGACTTCTTCCTTTTTCTCCCAAACTTTTTCAATGATGTGCCTTAAAGTTATACAATGATCAACTGTGGAATGTTTAGGTGTAAAACCTGCTTGCCCTTTAGCATGCTTATCTATTTCTTTTGCCCACTTGTTAATTGTATTTTCTAGCATGCTTCTAAATAGCTTTGCAAACAAAGGGTTTATCATGATGGTCCTATAATTGGAGGGATTATTGACATCACCGCTCTTGAAAAGAGGTATTTCCAGACTAGTTGTCCAATATGTGGGGAGCCCCTATTGTATGATGTTGTTGAAAATTTTTGTAATGTGAGGTGCAAGGATCTTTGAGCCTCACTTTAGATATTTTGCTTGGAGTTAAGCTAAGTCTTTTGCTTTTCCAACACCCAACATCTTGATACTCATCTCTACCTCTTGCACTGTGAAGAGTTGAGTATCAGTGTTGACCAAGGGGGGAGGGTCAACCTTGGGATCCTGCTCATAGAGTTTTCTTGCATAGTCAAACCATTTAGAAGCGGTAATACTATTTCTAGTTTATATCTTTTTTAGTTGGAGCTCATTCCAAAATAATTTGGGATTATTTCTCCCAAGGATGATTAGTTCTTACCTCCTTGAAACCATGAAATCAACCTGTTTCTTGCTTAATAACTGCTTGTAAGCTTTGAGCTTTATGGTATCCTTGTTTGACTCTTTCCACATTCTCCTTGCCTTTTTGCATTCCTCTTCAAACCAAGCATTAACCGGAAAGCAATTTGTTTCAGACTTATTATTTTTTTCTCTTTTGCACTTTGCAAGTGTGAATTGAATTAAATGTATTAATTCATGACTATGAACGCCGTGAATTGTGATTTTCTCCTTCTCGAAGAGCCTCTCTAGTGTAATTTTGAAGGTATTACAATTTTCTGGAGTCAAAAGAATTCTACCCTGTGGGAGATATTGTTGGACATGCTGAATTTTTGACTCTAATTGTTTCTTTCCAATCAAAGAGAAACATAAATGAATTGGCTTGTGATCTGATTTTAAGTCCCACAGCTAATCCCCAATCAAAATTTCCTCCATTTTCTCACACAAACCATGCGAGAAAATTACATAATCTACTACACTTGCTCCATTGAAAGTATTACAAGTGAAATTACAAGACTTTGCCCATCTAGTCAAGCCATTACAAATGACTAAATCAAAGTCTCCACATAAAGTAATCAGTTGTTTACCAAAGAGATTGCAACCCTTGTCCTCTGAAATTCTTTCCCACTAATGATTACTCTCTTTTGTAAGCCAAATAGGGTCACAATCATCTTTACATCAAAGAATGCTAGCTTTCTCACTTGCAGTCCTAGCATTGAAATCACCCACTATAAGGACTTCACCTAGTTGCGAATATGTTGCAATATCCGCTTTTAAGGCTGCAAATGGATCTTTGAGGTCAAGCCCTATAATTTTGTATATTTTTGAAACTTGCGGTGTAAAATAACATGCTGCAATTCTGATGTGGTTTCCATTTCTGATATCTTAAACCAAATGAATTGCTTATTGGAGTCTTATTTTTCTAACTGAATGAGACAACCTTCTTTCTCCCTTACTAAAACCATGATACCCCCGTGCCCTTTGGCATTCCTTGCTACCTTGTTCCACACTACCATCTTCCAGTATCCTTTAAACAAAAGTGTCTTTCACCCTTCATGCTTATGTGCTTCTATAAGGAAAATTATGTCTCTATCTTCCGCAATAGGCCCTAACCCAGGTCCTCGACTCCATGGGTAACCTCTACAGTTCCAACAAACTAATCTTAAGGAAACTTGGGCATGGCTTGACTGATATTTATTTTGACATGCAAGACTCACATTTGAGTCTTTGTCCCTATTTTCCTATACTGACCTTGCTTCCCAATTTCCTGTTGAACAGTTTGTTGCCTCTTCTTTATTACCATCTTGCTGCTCTACTTTGGAAGGAGGTCCAAATTGCACTATTACAACTTTGCGTTTATAAATCCATGCTCTCTAGCCTTCATCTCTTACTTCCCTAACCTTTAACATTTCCTCCCTCCTTTCCTAATGTTGTTTTACAGTTAAATCTTCTTCTAGGAAAAAGCGATAACCGCTCAAGAGATGCTTCTTGCTCAGAATGATATATTTATCATGCAAGCTAGGAATGATGACTTTTGTGGGCCTAGTTCTCTTACCGTTAAACTTACCGATCCTCCATGCTTGGCATATTTTTCCTTGCCTTAACAACTTTCCTTTCAAGAAGTCTCTTGCAAGGTCAAGAGTGCATTCATTTTTCCCATAGTCTGTCACCCCTTTAATAATTATGTTTTCTGCCCTATTTTGTCTTTCCTTGCCTTCTCTATCTTGCATGTTGTCTACTTGAATGTTTGTTTCTCCTTCCTTATTAGTAGAATTGTTAATAACTTGAGCCCAAGTTTTGGAAAATTTGGTGGAATCTCCTTTCCTTTCTTCTCTTGCTTTCTCTTCATGGTTGTCTATTTGGGCAATCATTTTCCCTTTATCCTAGGATGATTGCACATTCACCACCTCTATACTTTCTACTATAGATTTCTTTATGTTTTTCACATCCGCCTTCATGCGTTGCCATTCTATCTTGCCTATCAGGAGAGTTTCTTGTAGCAATGCCAATTGTTCTTTTAAAACTTTATTGCTTTCTGCTAAATCCTTGTTCTCAACTGTTATTATATGAATTTTATGATCTCTTTCCTATTCTTTAGCTTCTAAATTCTCCAACCTTTGTTTTGCATTTAACAATTCTTTCACATAAAGATCAGATAACCAGGTGAGAGGTGTGGATGTGGGACTATATAAGGCAGAATCATCAATGAATTGTCCTCTGGACTTCTTGTTGCCACGTGCTTGTAGAGGGTACTTGTTTGAGTGCTTCTTGCAAAGGGCTCGAGTACTTTCCTTTTTAGACCACTTTTTCCTTGTCTGCTCCCATTGTAGAGGAGTTAGTCTTCGTTTTAAAATGCCTCGATATTATTTGGCATTGATGCAAACACACTTCCCAGCTTTGGCGGATAAGGCAATTTTCACTTGTCCTAAATCATTTGTCTCCATAAGTTCTAAAATTTCTTGTCCTGTTGTCATGTTTGAATGCATTTACCGTCTAACTTGTTTCAAGAAAGATGCAGGTCTATAAAATGAAAAGATTACTTCGCACTACTCCCCACTGTTTAGGTTATCACTGCTCCTTGCTCGCTGCTCGAGACTTCTGCTACATAAAAGCTCCCCACTCTCACATTGCTCACTGTTCACTGCTCGATGCTCTCACTGCTGACCACACTGCTCACAGTGATGTCCATACTGCTCGCTGCTCGTCAACAGAAAACTTCAAAGATAAAAGAAGCAGCCAATTGGGTGGCCCAGAGCTCGACACCCATCCTTCTTAACCCTCGCTCCTCAATGATCCCAACTTTGTTAAGGCACAACACTATTCAATTTCTATAAACGACTTGTTTCCAGTTTTCGAAACTAGGACCCCTCTCCAAATATGAGACCTCGCTCCAAATATGAGATGCAGTGGGAAACATCCACATAGATGAGAAGCAAACCATAAACCGTTGTCAAAAACCAACCGCTGTCAAAAACTGGTCTGAGACGGATTTAGAATTACCAGCTTGCTAAATTGAATCCATGCTAAATCGCATTGGAAAGGAAGAAAGCATGGCCATTGCAATTGTCTTTGCCATTTCAATCTCAGCCCCACGTATATCCCAAATCTTCGTAAACCCTGCTTTGCTCTCGTAAACCAAGATTGGGAATGTCCATAACCTCAGAAATGTCCATGTAAATTAAGATGGTTGATATGTCAGGTTCTAGATTTGCAGTGACAGACACACGAACAACATTGAAGTTTATTAAAACGCCTCACATCATCTGGCCATGAGGATTCTGAGGGGGATGACTACGCTGAATGAGGTTCTAGATAGATGAGACATGCAACTTATCTCAATGAGGCTTACATGGGCTTAATGGTTAAGAACATGTGTTTCCTCCTAATAGATCACAAGTTCAAATCCATAGTCGAGTATAGTCTAGACACATTTCTAAACTTTAGTAGTCAAATCCCATACACCAATTTAATGTCTTACACATTTATAGACTTTAGTAGTCAAATCTTATACACCAATTTAATTTCTTACTTCACAATAACTTCAAAATTAAGTTATTATTATTATAATAATATATTTTTTTAAAAATAAAATCTAATAATTATTATAAAAAATACTATAATATTACTAATAATAAAATATCATTAATATCATAATAATATTTTCTTATTTAAATATTTTTTCCTAATAACCAAATTATTTAATAAGTAATATCAAAATTAATGTGAACATCAACCTCAAAGCTATTACAATAACGCTTGAAAACACCCCCACATAACAATCATTCTTCATAACCTATTACCCTAACGTTGGAAAGCAACAAAGTTAATCCTAAGCTATTACAATAACGCTAGAAAGCACCCATGATCACTGCAACATAACAATTATTCTTCCTAAGATAATTTTTTAACCACTAATCAAGGAAAAAAAGATTAATTTATTATTATAATTTTAATTCAGAGTTCTTTCACGTCGGTGGAAGGTCCCCGCTTACGAGCACCACCATCTTTTGAACACGCATTCATTTATAAATAGAGATGATCACAATAGAGATTAAAAACAGATCCTCGCGGGGCATCGGTAATTCTCCAGAGACTGCTTCGATACAAATATTCATACTGCAGACCACTCCTTCCATCTCTTTTATTCTCAAAGCAGAATCTCTTTTATTCTCTTACTTTATAATTATCCTCCGAACTGTACGATTTTTGGTTTGGTTGTATTATTCGGATTTGATATTTGGTGTTTGTATGAAGCAAGGGAGGGTTTTTCTTGGTGGGATACCATGGGAGACAACAGAGGAGCGACTGAAGGATTATTTTATGACATTTGGTGATTTAGTGGAAGTGGTGATCATGAGGGTTTGGCTTTCTTGTTTTTGCAGATCCAACTGTGGCAGAAAGACTTCTCTTGGATTCCAAGCACAACATCGATGGCCGAATAGTAAGTTTCTTTTCTTAACCTCTTCTTCTTTTCTCATGACTTGAAGATTTATGAGCAGCATGTTATAACTAGTTCATGTTTCTGTCTTCTTCTGCAAATATTTAGGTGGAAGTTAGAAAAGCAATTTCCAGAGATGAGCAGAATAACATAAATAGGAGTAGGGATATTACACATGGTTATAGTGGCCAAAATCAAAGTAGGACAAAGAAGATATTTGTGGGTGGCCTACCACCCACTGTTACTGAGAATGACTTGAGGGAATATTTTAACCAGTTTGGTACAATCACCCATGCAGTTGTGACTTGAAGATTTATGTTTCTGTCTTCTGCAAACATTTAGGTGGAAGTTAGAAAAGCAATTTCCAGAGATGAGCAGAACAACATAAATAGGAGTAGGGATATTACACATGGTTATAGTGGCCAATATAAAAGTAGGACAAAGAAGATATTTGTGGGTGGCCTACCACCCACTGTTACTGAGAATGACTTGAGGGAATATTTTAACCAGTTTGGTACAATCACCCATGCAGTTGTGATGTATGATCCCGTAACTCAATCATCTCGAGGGTTTGGCTTCATCACATTTGACTCGGAAGATACTGTAGATATTGTTGTGCAAACACCCTTTTGAAGATGGTTGAAGTCAAACGATCAGTGCCCAAGGAACTTTCTAGTGGCCATGGTCGTTTTCCTGTAGGTAGAGGAGGTAATTTTAGTTTCAGCAATGCGCGTGGCTTCAATTCTACTCCAATTCCTTCAGCGGGCCATTTTCCTCCAATGAACACTGGTTATAGTGCTGCAGTGGGAGAAACAGGTAGCTATTCTTCATATGGACCTGCTGGGTATAATGTTTCCAGTTATGGAACTGCTGCAGGATATGGACCTGCCATTACTGGTAATGGCTATGGTAACACAGCTAGTTTTGTAAACAATATTTCTAGCTACGGAGGTCCTGTTGCCTACGGAGTAGACACTGCAGGGAATGGAGGATTATATGGCAATGGTGCTACAGCTACTCCAGGTTCAAGTATGTGGGGTGCTCCAGCCATGCCTTATGGAAACACAGGTAGCTTTGTTGGATACGAAGACACAGGGAGTATGGGCATTAATTCCTGTGGAGCAGCTCAAGTTGACAATGGGCAGTCAAATGGCAACAATGCTCATTATGCAGCACAGAACAATGTGTTTGAAATGGGAGTCCCACCATATGGCTCAGCAAGTGTGGGATATGGAGATGCATAGAGGGACACATGTCGCAGCTCTAGTAATGGAGACTCCTCTAAGAGAACGAGATCAACCATTAGAAAGATTGTGGGAGTTGTCTCAGGCTTATAGCATATCAAGGAGCCGCGTACTAGATTATCTGGTTAATCAACAGTAATCACTAAGAATTTGATCATGATAATACAAAAATATATTTATCTATTTTTTCTGTTAAAAATATTTTAAACATAGTTTTAACGAGTTTTTATTATTTTTACTTGACCTATTTTACTACATGAATTGTACTTCAATTACATTTTTAATGAACATTTATGTTTATAAAGTTGATTACTATTAAAAATTGTAAATATTTACATTGTAATAAGTGTTTTTAATGGCAAATATAATTCCTTATATCTCTGATGTTAAGGATCAAAAAGTATATTGGAATAAATCACTCATTGTAATTCTAAATCTCTTCTATTAAAACATGAGGCTATAACATCACACATATTGGGGTTTCACTCAACGAACCTCTGACATAGCATGTGGGTTAATGACATACTAAACAATACCTTTAATTTGACCACATTGGAAAACACATCTAATTGTACTCCAAAGAAACATTTGGAGCTTTTTGCATATAATTGTTTTTCCTCCAATAGTTTGAGCACCCTGTCCACACGTTCAACATGATCCTTCCAAGACCACATTGGAAAATACATCTAATTGTACTCCAAAGAAACATTTGGAGCTTTTTGCATATAATTGTTTTTCCTCCAATAGTTTGAGCACTCTGTCAACACGTTCAACATGATCCTTCCAAGACTTGCTAGTAGATTAATATATCATCAAAAAATAATAACACAAATTTTCTAAGGAAGGGTTTGAAAATGGAATTCATTAAACCTTGAAATGTAGAAGGTGCATTGGTGAGGCTAAAAGGCATGACCAAAAATTCATAATGACCCTCATGAGTTCTAAATGTTGTTTTCAGAATGTCTTTAGTCTTCATTATGATTTGATGATATCCTAAACAAAGATCCAACTTGGTGAAGTAAATTGATCCATGCAATTGATCTAATAATTCATCAATGACAGGGATGGGAAATTTATCTTTAATAGTGAGTTTGTTGAGCTCCCTATAATCCGGACACATGCGCCATGATCCATCATTCTTGTGCACCAATACTACTAGAGCAGAGAAAGAACTTTGACTAGGTTGAATTATACCAGCATCTAACATTTCTGCAACCATACGTTCAATTTCACTCTTTTTCAATTTCAATTTCCGTTAGAGCTAATTATCTTTCTCGGTTTCCCTGCAATACCCCTTAATTCAACTTCTTTTCCTTACGCACAAAATTTCATGAAAAGTTCTTGAAAATTAAAAGCTATTGTACCCAAGGATTGTAGCCATTAGACTCCTAGTACAACATCAACACCATCCATTGCAATGGAAAGCATTGGGTTATTCAATACATATTCTCCCATGGATAGCTTGATATTATGGCACTTTTCAAAGCAATTTATGATTCCTCCACTTGCAACCATCAATTGACACTCTCGTGCTGGATATAGGAATCAATTCAATTCCTTGGCTATCTTACAATGAATAAAATTATGGGTACTGCTTAAATCAATCAACACTATTACATTTTTCTTCTTGATATGTCCTTCTATCTTGATAGTTTGAGGAGTGGTAATTCTAGCCAATGCATTACAAGATATGGTTGGATTCATTTCATCTTTCTCCAGAGTTTTTTCCTGGTGTATATCCTCTTCTTTTGACATTTCTTGTTCATTTTCTTCCTCCTCTTCACAATCTATGTAGAACAATTTCTTCTCAGCACTCTTATGACCTTCAGTGTATTTGTTATCACAACTGTAACAAAGCCCTTTTGCTATTTTTTCTTCCAATTGTTGTGGTGTCAGCCTTGTAGGTTGTGGAAGGCTAGGGGAAACAACACTTCTATCTTTATAGTTGTGAGTGGTGGGCTTCTCGGTTTTCATAATTTTGCTTTCCATTTTTCTTGCCAGCCTGAATGCCTTCTCCAATGAATCAGGTTCCCAAAGGAGAACCTCATGTTGGATGTTACCCTTTAAAGTCCCTATGAACACATCAATCTTATGCTCATTTGGAATATCTTTTACCCTTATGTTCAATTTTTGAGAGTCCTCAATGTGCTTCATCATTGAACCCTTTTGTTTGAGATTTATCAATTGGTTAAAAAAGGCGTTGCTTTTTGTATCCTCATAATGTGCTATCATTTATTTCGTTCCAAATATAAAGTTGCAATACGTACCTTTTGTGTGTTTTGCACATTATGGAGATAGAAAAATTACTCCATTTGTAGTATCCATGTTCTGGGATACTTGCCATCAAACTTCCTCATATCGATTTTTGGAACATGGTGGGTTTTCAATCCAACATTAGAGTCTATGAAATCATGATTAAAATTTCTTTTGTTTTCATCATGAGTTTCCTTTACTACCCTTTCACCATTAGTGACCATTTCTTGTAGCAACTTATTCAAATTTATCTTCAATTCTTCCATCTTATTGTCCATGCCATTCATCTTAGCTTCCGCGCCATCCATCTTAGCTTCCATCTTAACTTGCATTCCATTCATATTAGCTTCCACGCCATTCATCTTGGCTTCATTTACCTTTAATGAGAGTGAAATTTATTGTACTTGGTCTTGTAATTTTGATAAATCATGTTGGATTTCTTCCTCTTCTTCACAAGTCATGCTAGAGCTTTCAGGTTGCTTACTAGGTGTTTCCATTTTCTTTCTTCGGGGAATTAATTAATGCTAATAATTCTTCACTATTCCCTTTGAATTCCTTCAAACTAATCTTTCAAACCAATCTTATGCAAAATTTAAAAAAACTACACACCTTTTTTTTCACTTTGTAAGAGCTCGATATTAAATCTGTTGTATCTCTGTAACTGCGGAACTCAAATATCTAAAATCTCGTTCTGCAGTAGCCTTTTGAGTCCTCTTTGTAACCCTGCAAGTATGATAAATATTGGATTCTCCAAGGAAGAGATATGCCAAATCTCCCACGGTGACCTGATTATAAAATAGTTCAGTAGAGCAAACTTGTACGATGTGCCACGTGTCACTGTTTCAAATTTAGTACCTAAAACTGATATACAGAAAACTACAGGCCATCCTGTTTCTGAAACTTCTTACGAAATTTCAATCTGATGCTCAAAACAAAAGTTATGATGCTTTTCCGCAGGTCACTTGTTTGGAATGTAATTCGGGAGTTTGCAAAAACCCTAACGTTCTCAGATCATATCTCCACAAATATAGTGAGACAATCTTTGAAATTCGGACCCAAAGTTTAGAAAGATTTCGGCTCAAATGGGTTTTTTTGTAGCTTCTGAAACGTCGCAGAAATTTTTTTATAGAGAAAATGCCATGATGACCTGTTTGGAGCAGCGAAACCATAGAATCCAAAGCTTTGATACCAAATGTTAGGAAACCAGCTCACAAAAAGATAGAAAAGATAGATCAATGCCTTAGAATTCAGCCTCTTCGAGGGGGCAACCTCCTTTACATTCCACAAATGAACAATTCTTGGATGATAAAAATTACTTAACCTCCCTTCTATATATAGGAGTTTAAGGGGTCATAATATAATCAAGCCGACATAACAGTAATAACATAAGGGCACAAAAATAACAATAGTGGGTTTATATGGGGCATATTAACAACAATATGGAGACAATAGGGGCACAATAATAACAATAAGGAATACAATGATAATAGTAATGGGGGAATCACTAGTATTATAGGGGCCTAAAAAAATTCAAAATATATGTTTCAACCCTCCCAATGCATATGTCAAGATTCAAGTGAGTATTTTCTACACACATGCCATAGACTCTAATAGTTTCCTTCCAACATCCGGTACAATTTCAATGGGAAATGGGTGGTAATTATTTTTCTATAGGAAATCATATAAGCTTGACCCAAGCTTCTCAAAAACTTGTTTTTACATCCATCCACAACCTTAAAAATAGACACTAACAACCAAATACGAAATGCAGAGTACTCAGCATTTGTGAAACAAAAAAAGAATGAAGATATAAGTTGCTACAAAATATTGATGATGCAAGTGTGATTCCGATAATAAAACCATTCCCACATCTACACACAACTATTTGGGGAGATGGGGAGATGGAATACATCTCAGACAACCATTTACAAGTACTACATGTATATTTTGAATCAAAAAATTATCCAGGAATGTTGGGTCACATGCCAAACATGCCCATGTATTAAATTACACATGTAAAAATAACACATGCATAGTAAATAATCATAACAGATACTTCCTCACACTATGTGCTATTTCTGTCATATTTAGAAACTTCATGATGACATCAATTTCAATCATTACTACCTCTTGGTACATTTTTAAGCCACAAATGATTTTGATAGCTACAAGATCCTTTGATTTTCGGTCCCAATGCTCCAAAACTTTCCCAAACGTACCTACAAATATTGGCCATACTCCCATCAAAACAAAATTCATCGGATACATGATCCATAACAAGAAAAATCCAACACACAATGTTTCCTAGATCCTTATCTTGCCCCATTTTACTGATTATTTTATTTGCAGAGCATAGAGCAGAAGACATATGAGCATAATATTGCAATGCTATAAGCATTTACAAAATATAATGTCTCTCTTCCTTTTGCATAGAACTACTACCCAAAAAAATATGAAAATTATATATAATGTATATTACACGATATAAAAGAAAAAAAATTATTTCAAACTTATTGATATCAATATTAATACATAGATCAAGCCTAACTTTAAAATATAAAGATAAAGATGAAGATCAATGTTTAGTGCGTTGCATTTGCTTTTTCCTATAGGGATGGGAATTCATGGAATGAATGGAGGAGGTCAACTGAAAGGAATGAAGGACACAAAGCAAGTAATCATCATTATCATCCAAGTCAAATGTTGCTCAAACACTCATACATACGTGACAAAATTTGCAATTATGACTAAAACTCTAACTCTAGGAATGATCCATCGTCTTGCAGAATAATTAGTTGAGAAGTTGTAAATATGATCGAAACCCTAAACCAAACTTGATTGTTTGAGATTCTAATTGGTGGAGAAATTCTAAATATGGCGAGAAAAATTAGACCAAACTTGACTATTTTAAATTCCTAATAGGGGATTTCCAAATTGTGTTAGAATCAACCTTTCGACCATTGCACGCTGAGAATTTGGCAGGATACTATCACCCTAACGAACTAGGGGGTTCTTGCTAGTAATGTTGGAGTAATTATGGAAAGAAGAAAAATAGAGAAATATAACCCTAACTCTGTCTATTGCGTGAGGGATGTAGGAAAATTGTTGCTTCCTATCATATAAACCAATATTATAAATTAAGTATCCCTCATTGACATAGATAGGTTAAGCCAACCAATACAATTCCAATCATAATCACTTAAACACAAAGCACAAAACACTGGAAAATTGTCTTGCAATTTGGAACCTTCACATCGTCTGAAGAAACGAAAAGTATATTTTCAGGCTTTAAGTCTATGTGAACGAGTTTCAACTCATGCATATCTACCACACACAGTTGACAACATTAGGATAAGGAAACCTTGGATTGAAATTATTAGTACCCTTAAAAAGGCCCATGACAATCCAATCTCATAAATTAGGAGTTAACATGACCAATGAAGTAGAGTTGCAGACAAACATTTAATATAAAATCAAAATATTTCAACCCTCCCAATGCATATGTCAAGATTCAAGTGAGTATTTTCTACACACATGCCATAGACTTCGATATTTTCCTTCCACCATCTCGTACAAATTCAATGGGAGATGGGTGGTAATTTTTATTTTATTTTTTCATAGGAAATCATGTATGCTTGGCCCAAGCTTCTCTAAAACTTCTTTTCACCTCCATCCACAACCTTAAAAATACACAATAACAACCAAATACGAAATGCAGAGAACTCAATCTTTGTGAAAAATAAAAATAAAAATGAAGATATAAGTTGCTACAAAATTCTGATGATGCAAGTGTGATTTTGATAGTTAGACCATTCCCTCATCCGCACACAACTGTATGGGGAGATGTCATACATCTCATACAACCATTTACAAGTACTACATGTATATTTTGAATAAAAAAATTATCCATGGGTGTTAGGCCACATGCCCAACATGCCCATCTATTAAATTGTACATGTAAAAATAACGCATGCAAAGTAAAACATCAAAACAAATACTTCTTCACATTATGTGTTATTTCTGTCATATTTAGCAACTTCACGAAGGAAATCAACTTGAATCATTGTTACCTCTTGGTACTTTTTTAAGCCATGAATTATTTTGATAGCTATGCGATCCTTTGATTTTCATTCCCAACGCTCCAAAACTTGCCCAAATGTACCTACAAATATTGGCCATACTCTCATTAAAATAAAATTGATCGAATACATGATGTATGACAAGAAAAATCCAACATACAATGTCTCCTAGATCCTTACCTTGCCCCATTTTACTGATTATTTTATCTATAGAGCATAGAGCAGAAGACATATGAGCAAAACACATCAAGGAAATGGATTATTTGTAAACTAGGTTGTGGTATCAAACAATAAATCTAAAAACGCTTGCTGAGATCCCATACTAACATTTAGGAAAAAACCATTGGGGATCAAATAAATAATAGTGAGGCGAAATATTTGTTATGACATTGAGGTGTCAAATTCTCTCCAAGTACAAACATGTAATGACCATCCTTGTCATCACTACACCATGGTGGGGAGGCATTGTGGGAGATCCCTACTTTAAATTTCATAGTTGAAGATGAAGGCCAACTATGATCTGAGGATGAAATGGAAGGTTCTGCCCTTGCTGATAAAGTGAATTTGACTTCCCCTTCTTTGTTTTTATTCCCGTTCCCAACATATTGCATAGTAAATACTTGCAACTATTGGGCCTACACATAAACATTCATTTATACAAAAACTCTAACTATGTTTATTATTATGAAACCATAAATCTATATGTACAAGAAAATTAAAAAAATGTCACAACAATTTGAAGGTCGGGAGGAATCTCTGTGCTCTGAGTGTTATAGCATAGATCTATGAGGAAAATGGATAGATGAATTTCGAAAACTAAAACCAACTTGAATCCGAGAAGGGGGTACATCCCATGATGACATTATCTTCCGACTATTCCTCATAACTATGTTTATTATTATGAAACCCTAAATTTGAATGTACAAGAAAATTGAAAAAATCTCACAACAATCTGAAGGGAAAGAGGAATCCCCATGCTCTGAGTGTTATAACATAGATCTATGGGGAAAATGGTTGTGATGGATTCCTAAAACTAAAACCAACCTGAATATGACAAGGGGGTATGTCCCACTATGACATTATCTTCCCGCGCTGTCTCATATTTTCGTCAAACAAACATATGTTGGGTGTGGAGCCTGAATATCTTCTTTATTCATAGGTATCGCTGTGTTGGACCCTAGTTCCTAATGGGTCAAAAATTCTTCTTGTTTAGCCGCTGTCAGGGGGATCCAGGAGGGGCGACGACGATTTTATGAGCCCTCCCCTGGTAGGGATTCGCGGGTAACACCCCTGAAGCTAAAAATAGATGTATAAAATTGCCTTGTAAAATATTGTAATTTCATAGTCAATTTGGGTCGTTCATTAGGAAGATGATATGATGGTAGAAGTTATGTTTAATTTAGGGCTTTTGGCCCTAGAGGGAAACCCCTCGATTTTTATGAGGGAATTGTATTGCGGCTGGCAGGGGTTCGCGAGTAACACCCCTGAAGCTAAAAGTAGATGTAAAATTGCCTTGTAAAATATTGTAATTTCATAGTCAATTTGGGTCGTTCATTAGGAAGATGATATGATGGTAGAAGTTATGTTTAATTTAGGGTTTTTTGCCCTAGAGGGAAACCCCTCGATAAGGTTCTCCTATTTATACAAAAACATAAGAAGCTACCTCATTAATGGAGGTCCATTACTCTCTCCCTAGATCCCTAGAAAATCTTATAGAGTTACAACTCAAATAGATAATGATGAGACACATATCGTCTTTGACCTTTATCCTAATATTATTCCATATCTTGAAGGGAATTCGAATTTGAGCATTGGAGGCCACATAAGGGTGCCTTGGAAGCTTCCAAATGACCTACACATGTCATGAAACTCAAGCCATTTTTAAGTATTAGCAAGTATATGTCATTTTTCTAAGTTTTAACCATAAATTCACTTAAACTACTAGAAATCATTATATTTTGGAAAACACAAAGGTAACCCATATAATTATAAAAATGGAGGCTAATGAAAGGTTATATGGTCATGGAGTTACGACATGTGAGTGAATGGTGGCGATAAAGGTGAAAGTGGATTATATTTTGAATACATTTTGGAGGTTCTACATACCCCCCAACTGACATTATTGCATGTCCTCATGCAATCTACTGCATTGTTTAATCATGATTTTCTTTTGAATGAGATTGGCTTATATCATATGTCCTTAAACTTTGAATTTGACAATTTCATTTCTTTTTGCAAAGTATTCCTTGTCATACATTGAATTGCAACATGTTTGGTTGGTTCTTGTGTAAAAACCAAATTTTAATTGGTATTGGTTCTTGTGTTTCAACACCTTGTTTCTTTTTGTTGCAGCAAGATTCATTGAACATATTTAAGAATGCATCTTTAAATCAAACATATAATATGCTCATCATTTAGGCTTTATTTGCAAATCACATAACTTTTGAACCATAATGCAATCATAATTGATTAGGACAAGTATGTTAGGATGAAATGAAGTGATATGGATGTGATAATAAATGGATGTCCCTCCCCCCCCAACTAAAGGTTTTTACAATTTTTTTTCAAATGATAAAGGAAATATGGTGAAGTATTTTCCAAAAATTATAATTTCAGTATTCAAGGAATTCTATGATTAAAATCTAGAAAAGAACATACCTTTACTTACCTAGGAAGTGGACAAAGCATATGTAGAGAAGTTGTAGTTGCTGTTGGATCATGGAATAGAATGTGTAATTTTATCTGCTTCTTGTTTGCATAAATGGTGGATGAGGTGGTGAAAGTGGATTCTTTATTTCTTCTATTAAATCTATCGTATATGTTGCAAAATGCTGAAATGATATAGTCTTCACCTGCTACAAACCCGATGGTACAATTCTAACCATGCGAATGAATGTGTTGTTGTCGAGCATGAAGAGAAGTCATTGGATTACCAAACATTGATGAATGTCGTTAACCAATGTGATGCAAACTCGCCATTAATGTCAACGAGTACCAAGGTACCTAAGTACATCTTGTAATGTGCAAATAGATGAGCTTATGTCAAGCCACTTGCAAGATATAACGATCAAGGGACATTGATGTATTCCCGTGATTGTTAGCGAGAGAACTTGTCATTGATGCATACAAGCCTCAAGGTACTAATAAGGAATCTAGCCCTTAACCTAGATAATGTGCTGATGTCGATAGGCCAAGACTTGTTAGAAGGGAGGCCTTAATGAATCCTCCATCATCTAACACGAGCATGAAATGATGATTTTGGAAGGACTATGAACGAAAATTTTTGCAGTGGATCAAGGTTTATTTTATGGAAGGGAAAATGACAAGAGGGTAAACAAGTGAATGGAAAGAAAAAGGAAAAATAAGCATGTAAGCGAGCTGAATTTCTCTCTTAATGGGTTAATGAATGGAAATTATGGAAAATGTGAAGGAAACATGCGACTCTTTGCAAGGAAAATGGTGATGGCAATGCTTAGCGAAAATGCTTGGGTAGCTTGTGAGTTTGGAGAGGAAAAATGATGGCATTTATGGATGATAGAAATGGATTCAATTGGTTTATATTTCTTGAAATTGGTCGTAGAAAACCAACCATGTATAATTGGCTTCCTTCAATTCTCTGATTGCCCTGGAACCTGAAAATAAACAAGGCACTAACATTGCAACAACGTAAGTGTGTTCAAAGAGAAGTGATCAATTTCTCTAGGTACATACGAAAAAATTGCATAATTGACAGGTTCATGACGTGTTTTCGTTTCAAATGGTTAGTCCAATTTCACAATCACGATAATAAATACAATTTCTAAAAGAAAACAATTTCCTCAATTTATGTTTGAATCATAGCATTTCATAAAGATAAGCAAATACTATTTGCTAATGCTTGATGATTCTTGCAAAACAATCCTTAATAAAAAATTCATGAATTGATCCTGCAGATAAAGCGCCCTTACAGTTCTTCTTGTTTCCTCCATCATACTTGAAGACATAATCATTAGACAGATCCAATAAATTTTGATCATGATTTTCTAATTAGAATGCATTGTTGGCAAGTAGATCATTGAGTTAAATACATAGCTACAAAATTGTTTTTCAGCTGCAGAATTGTTGGTCAGCTGCAGAATTGTTGGTCAGCTACAGAGTTGCGCAGTTTCTGTAGCTAAAATCTTGAACAGACAGTTAAGTACACATAGATATGCAATTTTGTTATGAAAAAATAACCATTCCAATCTTCAAATTGATCAATACCTCTTCCAGAAAGTTTAGCAAATAGAACAATTTTTTGTAATTTATTTATTATTGTTTTATTTTATATGTTTTTTTTTTATTGTTTTGATTTTGTTATTATTTTTTTAATGTTTTGCTTTGTATTTTCATTTATTTAGTTTATTTATTTGTTTTTATTAACTTTTTAAATGATTTTGTTTTTAATATATATATATATATATATATATATATATATATATATATAGATGTACATCATGTCTAGATATGCCACTCATATTCCTATACCCTTGAGTGATTGTGGTCTTTGATAATTTCTTACAACCCTCTTCTTGTTCTTTTTACTTTCAAATACATGTGGAGATTTGGAATTCAATCATGCTAGGGATTTCAAAAATAACACATTTTTCATGTAATTTGTTTTGAGCGATTCACAAAATCAAGGAAAATTGGATTTGGGGCACCTAGAACAATATAGAAAACAAATAAAAATATCAAAACTTAACAAGTTGTGATAAAAAAATTATTGATACTGGTATCCCTGAAATGCTAGAGGAAGTGCTCGAGGTCAAAGTGAGGGAGGTCACACTCCCAGGGCTGCCAACGCCTTTTCAGAATATCTCTGGTATTTGATTTGTTGTTCGATATGCAATTCCATCCTTTGAAGATCTCCTTGCACTTGCGATCATAATGCGGTTTCAGCCCTAGATCATGAACCCATCATTGAAGCTTCTTTTGTCGATCCTTCTATTAAACCATCACACAGATTCTTTGGAAATGTATTTCAAATGGCACGTTGGTGGACATCTCCAATATTTTCTTGTTTTTTTTGTTTTTCCATGTCTTCTTCCTTTTGATTTTGCGTCTTCACCACTATGACTGGGCAGGGACTATGGTGGTACAGAAAATTGCTGACGCTCCCAAGGAATGTTCTTGCAAGCATGCCACGTCCATAGCTTCCAATGACAACTGTGTCATATTGTAAAGCTTGCAACCCCTCACAAACCCTTTGTTTTGTTGGCCTTATCACAACCATACCTTCACATGGAATATTTGTCTCTTTTGAAGAATATTGCGTATATTTCTAAACTAAATGCTCACTATCATTTAGTGCTTGAACGTCATCATTTTATGTAAGATCAGTTGGCACATAAACTTCTTTCATGCCAAATTCTCTTGTTCCCATAGTAGTAACTGGAAGCATAGTTGGATGATGCACATGATAAACAATTACTTTATCTGGTTCTCTGCAAAAATTATGAAGGGCTCATATGAAAGCATGAAATGCCTATGCAGATCAAGTTATTGCAATGAATATCATGTTGGATACTCATTCTGATTTCAAGGGATCATGCATCAGAGGCAACTCAGGCTGTCGAATAATTGCCACTGGGAAAATGTGTTATGCAATATGTAATCGATGAAATCTGATCTGCCTTGTCAACAATCCAAGTCCTTGGATCACCTTTTTACACGTTTTTCTTCTGTGGCAGTGAATCCATGGATTTAGGTGTCAGTAAATCAAAACTCTGATTTTTCAAACCACCATAACATCCAAAACCGGATTTGCATTTAATTAAAAACTGTTTTTCTCACGCAACCTGGCAGATAAGGCTGCAAAGAAACCTGAAAAATATCTCAAACGGTTACGAATTTGAGAAAATCGCTCCTGGGTAATATAATTAACCCCGTTATGAAGAAAATTCATGTTTTAGTTTTTTGAAATGTGCTTTCATTTGGCTATAAATCGTGTTTTAAAATGACGTGTCGAAAACTGCTACACATATTTGGAAAATGCTCAGGTAAGTGCTAGGTCTTGGAATTAAAAAATGGTTGTTTCTTTTGTCAGAAAATTGCCAATCTCAAGCTGCTCTGAAACACAAAGCTCAACTGCCTCTATTGGGAATAAATACATTGAGGATTTGGAAGATGTTAAGTTGAAACTGTCCAAATTTCAAGCTTCACCAGATGCGAGTGAAGCATTGATTCATTTAGTAGAATCTCAATTTTCATAGTTTTTGAGAGAGATAGATAAAAAGAGCAAGATACTAGAAGAACATGAGAGACATGTTACAATGTTAGGAAAACGGGTTGTTGAGTTGAATGAATATGTTAAAACAAGGGAGAATTCTCAAAGGCATCAAAGGGAAGAGGTCCTAAAGCTGGAGCAAGAAATCAAGTTTGCAATTAGCAAAGCTGATTTTCACAAAGAATGTGAACTTGGGAGGATTTTCATGAAGTCTATATGAAACCTCATATAACGCTTTCTTCACAACAACAACAATGGTTCATCAAATTTGCCTCATACGATACATCAATTGAACCACAATCCAGAAAACTATAACAAGAGCATTGTTTATTGTTTTATGTAAAAGATTGGGATCGGCTTTTAAAACAAATATTTGGTGCAAATGCATATTGAATTGCAGGAAGAAGTTGAGCTATAGATGATTAGCCAAGTATGCAGCGATTTAAAGCAAGATCTAATTTTATTTCTTTTTTTAAATGATGAATTTTGGATTTTGATTTTTAAGCTAATGCAATTGAATTTATTTTTTTGCAGGTCGCACAAGAGCCAGCTATTAATTTGTCAATTCCCTTGGAAAATGAAGATAGTAAAGAAATGAAGATAGTGAAAAGAGAACTGTTTTTTTTTATTAATTTCAAACTTACATTTTCCTTATTAAAAACATAAAAAATAAAATTTAACATGATTTTTTTTAATTGAAAAAAAAATGATTTTTTGTTGAAAATATTTTTGTGAGGTTAGTGAGAATGTAAGAAAAATAAATAAAATCTAAAAATTTTAAAGCCTAAAAGCTTTAAAAATGCAATCAAGAACCTTAAAAAAAATGCAATCAAGAATTTTTAAAAATGCAATCAACTTGATTTTATATATATATATACTATATAATATATATATATATATATATATATATATATATATATATATATATATATATATATATATATATATATATATTTTTTTGTTTTTTTGTTTTTTTTTTATAAGTATATGAATGTTTCCGGTGGAGCCATTTACAGATTAAACTTTCTAAAATGTTCATATCCAAATTTGTGAAATGTACTTGATTGTGCATGAGGACATGAAAAATTGTTTTAACCTTTAGATTTGCCGCAAATATCTCTTGAAGAACGGATGAATGTCGTGGCGCAATCACGTTTCGATAGCATTCCTCAATGTAGTCCTTGTGCTCCAAAGAATGTTTGATCTGCATTCTAGATCCTTTGTCCATAAATGGTTAGTATTGATTTTTTTTTTAATATTTTTTTATAAAAATGATATGCAGCTAAATGATTTATGCATCTACATGCTTTAATCATGCATCTAATTTTTTCTTGAAGAATGAACTCTAGACTAAAATCTAGTTCCTATGCACACTTCCCCGACATCGGTGCCAAAATGTTGAGGCAAATTAATTACCTATCATTTAATTGTCAACCCGAGGGTTTCGTAAAACTTGCGAAGTGTGCGTGCACTGTATATGCTAGAAATTAACTTTCAATTTAGATCAATCTAACTACATAACCAAATGATGACAAACGAAATTCACCTATTCTAATTCAACACTCAATTCAAAAGAAATTATAGTACAATTATAGTACAATTACATGAAATCCAATCTACTCTAAGGGATCATGTGTGCATTATCAAATCAGGATCCTATGAAATGAATAATCAAAACCCCATGACATGAAATGAAATAAAAAACAATCATTCTTAACATCTCACACAGGAAAAGATATGAAAGCAAATAAAAACAATTTTTTTTAACTTCTAGATAAGAAAGAAAATAAAAATAATCGCTCTTATCCTCTAGGTAGGAAAGCAAATAAAAACAATCACTCTTAACCTCTCACACAGGAAAATATATGAAAGCGATAAATCTTAATCTATGAAAGCAATAAATCTCAATCTATGAAAAACAATAAATCTCACACATTATAGGTGGCCAATCCAAAAGCATGAGAGATGGCAAGTTGAGAGGCTCCCAGTGCAAGTATTACCAATCAAGGTGAACATCACTCATGAGCATGGTGCTAAATCTAAATTCCATTCAAAACATAAGTAATCTTAAATTTCCACCCGAGTATCTCCAACTTTACACATGCCTTTGAAAGGAGAAGGCTCTCCTATTTATACAAAAACATAAGAAGCTACCTCATTAATGGAGGTCCATTATTCTCTCCCTAGATCCCTAGAAAATCTCATAGAGTTACAACTCAAATAGATAATGATAAGACACATATCCTCTTTGACCTTTATCCAAACCTTCTTCCATATCTTGAAGGGAATTCGAATTTGAGCATTGGAGGCCACATAAGGGTGCCTTGGAAGCTTTCAAATGACCTACACATGTCATGAAACACAAGCCACTTTTAAGTATTAGCAAGTATATGTCATTTTTCTAAGTTTTAACCATAAATTCACTTAAAATACTAGAAATCATTAGCTTTTGGAAAACACAAAGGTAACCCATATAATTATAAAAATGGAGGCTAACGAAAGGTTATATGGTCATGGAGTTGAGACATGTGAGTGAAATGGTGGTGATAAAGGTGAAAGTGGATGATATTTTGAATAAATTTTGGGGGCTCTACAATCACAAAATCATTAGGAGTGGAGATTCCATATTCAATGAAAGGGTCTTGTATAAGCATCAGATGCAAGAAAAGGGACAGGAAAAAGAAAGCAAAAAATACAAAGTGCTTGATGAGATCACAGGAAAAGTAAAGGTGTTTGAAAATCATAATGATCAACACACACAACAACAACAACATGCACCTCAAACACCTGAAAGTGGTGTTAGAAAATCTACCAGGATAAGTAGACTCCCTGAATGATACTCTCCTTCGTTATATTATGTATTGTTGATTGATTCTGGTGAAATAGAATGTTATGAAGAAGTAATGCAGGTAGAAACCAGGAAGAAGTGGGAGCTAGCCATGAAAGAAGAGATGGAATCCTTGGTACATAACCAGACTTGGGACTTAGTTAGACTGCCTACAGGTAAAATAACATTGTAGAATAAATGGGTTTACTGGTTGAAGGAAGAAGGTGGAGGTAGAAAAAGGTATAAAGCTAGACTTATGGTGAATGGGTTTGAACAAAAGAAAGGTATAGAATTTGATGAAATATTTTCTCTTGTTGTTAAAATGACTTCAATCAGAACTATTTTAAGTCTAGTAGCAGAAAACGATTTTCATCTTGAGAAGTTATATGTAAAGATGACCTTTCTCCATGGGGATTTGGAGGAAGAGATATATATGTAGAAGCCACAAGGGTATGAGGTAAAAGGGAAGCAAAAACTAGTGTGCAGGTTGAAGAAGGTTTTGTATGGCCTAAAACATGTTCCAAGGCAGTGGTATCTAAAATTTGTCAGATTTATTTCTGAACTAGGTTATACTAGATGTCACTCTGATCATTGTGTTTATCTCAAAAGGCACAATGATGGCAACTATATTATATTGTTATTGTATGTAGATGACATGCTTATTGCATGGTCTAACATGCAGGAAATAAATGTGCTCAAAGAAAAATTGGCAAATTCATTTGCAATAAAGGATTTGGGTGCTGCAAAACAAATACTTGGTATCAGAATAAATAGAGACAGGAAAAATAAAAAATTAACATTGTATCAGAGTGAGTACATACAAAAGGTGTTGAAAATATTTAATATGTGTAATGAAAAACTAGTTACTACACCTTTGGCTAGCCATTTCAAACTAAGTAAGGAGATGTGTCCCAAGACTCAGGAAGAGATGGATTATATGTCTAAATTTCCATATGCATCAACAATTGGAAGCTTGATGTATGCAATGGCCTTCACAAGGCCTGATATTGCACATGAAATGGAAGTTGTAAGTAGGTACATGAACAATCCAGGAAAAGGACATTGGATGGCAGTGAAATGGATTCTTGGGTATTTGGTGGTTCAAACATTGCCCTACAGGGATATGTTGATGCAAATATGGTATGTGATAGAGATAACAAGAGGATCACCACAGGGTATGTGTTTATTGTAGATAAAACAACTATCAATTATGTTTAAAAAATTTAAAGTGTTGTTACACTTTCAATAATGGAAACAAAGTATGTTGCTAATATAGAGGCTAATAAAGAAATGATTTGGTTGCAAAGGTTTATGGATGAATTGGTTAAGACGCAAGAGATGGGAAGGTTATACAGTGACTGCCAGAGGACCATTCATATTTCAAAGAACTCAACATTTCATTCCAAGACTAAATATATACATCTCAAGTACCATTTCATACGGTCAGTGTTGGAAGATGGACAGTTGAAGCTGGAAAAGATACACACTATCCAGAATCTTGTAGACATGTTAACAAAAGTTGTAACCAGGGAGAAACTAAGATTCTGCTAAGTTTCAATTGGTCTTCAAGTATGATGATGAAGATGAGAAACAACCAGGTCCAAAATGGAAGAATTGTCTAACAAATGAAGCAATGGCAGAGTCGCAATAATCAGTATCCAAGTGGGAGATTGTTGGGTGTGGAGCTTGATTATCTTGTTTATTCAAAGGTATCACTGCGTTGGACCCCAGTTCCTAATGGGGTAGAAATGCCACCTATTTAATCACTGACAGGGGGGGCGATGATAATTTTATGAGCCCCCTTTGGTGGGGGTTCGTGGGTAGCACTCCTGAAGCTAAAAAAATATGTAAAATTTCCTTGTAAAATATTGTAATTTCGTAGTCAATATGGGTTGTTCATTAGGCAGATGATTTGACGGTAGAAGTTATGTTAATTAAGGGGTTTTTTTCCCTAGAAGGAAACCCCTCGATTTATATGAGGGAATTGTATTCTGACTATATATATGCGTATTCTGAGCGAGAAATATAGATGAGATTGTGTGAGAGTGAAGGGAAATTACAATGGATCTACTGTAGGTTGTATCTCTTCATTTTGCTGGATAATATAAAAGGACTAGTTGTTTCTCCGTGGACGTAGCCCAAATTGGGTGAACCACATATATTTATGTCTCTCTCTTTTTTTATGCATTTTTTGTGTTTGTGTTTCTGCAATATTTTGTGTGTTCCATTGCTTTGTAATATATAAATTTCCAACAACATGGAGGATGATGATATTTTGCAACGCAAGCCATGGCACCCATGAGTATCTAGACAAATTTCAGTCGCACAAGGAGAAGGTGGCTCACTTAGGTTTTGAGGGTTTGTAGATATGAGAAGAAGAAGATAGGGTTGAAAGAGGCACAAACACGTGTAAGGCAAAATATAATCCAACACAACATCTGTAACTACCTTCTAGCACAATATTCTCTATCAATGATCTAATGGTTGAGCATTATTCCATTGTCTAAAAATTAATTCAACGGTGCACATTGGCACAGAGTGGCATGGAGGGGATTTCTTCACAAAGGGAACACCTTACGGCGTGATAAGAATCCTAAACTACATAAAATGAATTTGACATTGAGTGTTTCAAACTAGTAAGTGTGCTAATAAAGAGTAAGAATCACATCTTGAGGTTTTTATCCTAATAGACTTGTGTGCATTGATAAAGACCAAAATGTTACAACACACTCATGAGACTATTTTTACCCATATTATTATTGTTCATCAATAATGATACTTGTCATTTTTTAAAATAAAAAATATAATAATAAACAATAAAAAATCAAATAGTAATACTCTTACATTTCTCTACATTTATGGATATTCGTCTTTTGGCTTTTAAATCTACACATATTCCACACATGCTCACCCTTACTTTCTTAAGTATTCTAATCTATGGAAAATCACCAATCTAAAGTCTAATGAAATATGCTTAGTTTTATATATTAACATATACTTTTTACACGTAATCCACTTTAAGATAGATATCTTGAAAATGTATAACTTCCTTATTTAGAATATGCTCTCTGTTCAATTTCCTGAGATGCTCTACTTCTGTATTAGGAATTCATCCTTTTTCCATATAAGGATGAAACAATATTTTAGGTTGATTGTACTATTCACACTTCAGTGATTTAGATTTTTTTGGAAAATGTTTCTCTACGAATTTTTCTTTTTTAATAATAAAATTTGAAAAATATTTAACCTTTTATCACTTCATACTAATTAAAAGTACACATTGCAATTTTATAAAAATACACATTTTACAATTTTATAAAAATATTATTATAGTTAGTAAACATTTTTGGGTGAGTGCCAATGTTGAAATTATGTATACTTTTATTTATGTAACAATCTGCATACTTCTTTCTATCTATCTATGTAGCAAATTTAGACTGAGATCATTCATTATGATTGTCTAATTTTGAATTGTCTTATTCTTATGCAATCAACCACCTCTATATTCTTTTAGTATGTTTATATTGAAGAAATTATTTCATTATGTTTATATTGAAGAAATTATTTCATTAGATATGACATTATTAAAGAGTACATCATTATCCATAAAAATAGGTTTTTCATGATATTTTATTTATTGGATTCTTTGAGAAAAAGAAGCTATATGAATATTAGAATTATATTCCATTGAATATTCAATGTTTTCAACAATTTTATTTGGAAATTGTTATCTTATTAGATTTAGAGGCTCATAACAATCAATTGAGGTCGACATGTTATTTCTCTTACAAAAATAAAATAAAACAATAGATATTTTATAATAGTAATATTTTGCAACAAATAAATTAAGAGAATAAAGGATTAAAATTTAAAGATGAATAATTTCAACACACTAAAAGATAGTTTTTTGTGGGAAAAAAGAATTAACAATTTGCTCTTTTCAAAATAGCTTTTGTTCTAAAATTTCGAGTATTTTTGAAATATAAAATTAATAATTTATAGAATTTATTTTTAAAACAAAATTGTTTAATAATTAATAAAAGAAAATTTGTTTTTATTTTTATTTTATAATTTATAAACCAATTTAATAATGCATTATTAACACTACAAAGTTATTATTAGGGGTGACATATACATAGTAGGTGGATGGGGATATATGATCCAAATGGAAAAAAGGACATAGTTTACTTGGGGTTTGGGAGATACTACAAAAACTTGTAATCTTACGAGACTTGGTTTCTTTCAAAGACAAAGACATTCAAAAGGCTATAGTAATTAATGACTTAATGATCATTTTATAATTTCTCTCCCGTTAAATTCTTTTCATAAAACTAAAGTTATTACTAATTTTCTAAAGAACCATCTTGGTCATAAGTGAATTTGAGCATATTGAATTCTTCCACATATCTAAAGTCTCATTGTGGAATCCAAGAAGAAGGAAAGTATGGGGTTTATTTGCCAAAAGGGATTGTTAAGACAAAGGAGGGGATGAGTGGTAAGTAAGGAAATTTCTTGACTTGGAATATGCTAATGAATAACAATAAGTAGTTGTCGACCAACCATAGTATCATCCTTTTCTTCTGATGACATGTAAAGAATTTAAGAAGACTAGGCCACCTCACAACACTCATGCCATCAAGAGGGTGTAAGGGGAAAGAGAGCACAAGCACTAGTTCCATCCTCAAAGAAACATGCAAGCTACTTCAAAGGGTATTATATGGAATAGTATGATGATTACAACTTCTCTTGCATGTGATATTTCTTTGCCTTCTTCTATTTTATGATAGTCCTCCTTGAATTCATTACCAAGGTTGGTGAGAAATTAAAGGTATGGAATGCCTTTGCTAATTCTATACCTTTTTCTTTCAAACATAGTTATGGATTTTGGTAGTGATTGGTCCTTTTCACCAAGGTTAGGGGTAGGCATGGCACATTGCCACTATTGTAATAAGTATTATGTTCTTTGAGAGCTTAGGGGATTGCATAGGGGTCTCAAGCAATGTGAAAAAGTTGTTGCAAAAGGAAAAATACAATGTGATCTATTTAGCATAGTAATAGAAATGGTGGAAATAGGGGTTCAAGAAGTAGATTTTGGAAACAAATAGAGTTTGATATCAATGTGTGGTTGAGAAACAAAGTACATTAAGGGCTTGAGGGAATGGGAGGAAGAAAAAAACACTTTCATGTCAATTCACACAAGAAAGTAATTGAAAATTTCCTTCCAATTAATATCTCTACAATTTTTGGTAGGGTACATCATGGCCCATCCCAAACTTTGTTTAATTTCATCCCTCCCTGCCAAGTCTATGGAAATATTGCAGGACTTATCCTTTGGTCTTTTTGGGGCCAGAACAAAGCACTCGATTATTCATTGTTCTTGTCACTATATGTAATGGAAGCTTATGTAGGGATTGGCTATGCAACCTTGGATATTAAACCTAGCATGATGCATATGGAAAATGAAGGACCATAGTTCCAAGTGGATTGTGACAGTAAAATTCAAGATGTATATGGAATTTGTTTTTTCCTTAAATATTAAATGTTTTGTTAGATTTTACTTGTATTACTATAGTTTATAAGATAATAAACATGCTGAACTATTTTACATGATGTTGAAGAGACATGCATAACACATTTTTTGTTTGTTATGACCCTACTTTTAAATTTCTATCCATTATCGAAGAAGAAAGAAAGAATACATAAATTATTTTAACATCCTCGAGGCTAAAGATAGCCTATGGGACAGATTGCTTCTTCATTTGCTTGATGTATTCGACCCTTTTCTGTGATGCTTCACAATAAATTCTCCCAACTTCTCGACAAACCCCTCACTAAATAGATTATCCCAAGAGCCAGCTGCAAGCATATTTGCATAACTTTCCATGTTGTCTTTGAAGGCCCGTTGTCTTTGAAGGCCTCACATTCTAAAATGAAATGTTTTTCTGTTTCCCACTTTTCTGGAAGAACAAAAAATGCATACTCTTTCCTCCCACACTTCTTTTGGCCTTTTCCAGTGCCCTGTTTCACAACAGAGTTGATGAGAATTAGTCCTTAACTGAGCAATAAGAATTTTGGCTTTCTAAGAGATATTGGCCTCTATGTATGATTTTGGTTGATGGCTAGGAGTGGGATTAAACACTTCAATATGGTAATTTTTTTTTCTTCCTAGCTCCTTATCTCAAGTATGCTTGTGGAACTTATGCATAACAAAAGCTTTTATCTCTTTGCTGTTTATGAAACACACATTCAAGCAAATACCCCATTTACTAAACCATTTGTTATTTTGCTGCATCCAATTTTAATTTTAATTTTTTAATTTAATTTAATTTAATTTAATTTATTTATTTTTTTCTGTTGCACAATCTGTCATTAAATACAACCTTAGGCCATCTACCCTCTTCCATTTGCTCAACTTTTTTTAAATATCTTACGACTCGCACCATAACAATTTCTTCAATAGGAGCAACCCCTTTTTCACTTAACAAGATAGCATAAGGAACTACACTTTTAATCTTGAATTTGTTTGTAATCAAACACTTCTGAATTTTCTCAATTTGTCTCCATTGCATGTCGGATGTACTGCTAGCCCAGTTTGAGTGGTTTTCCAGTCCCATAACTATCCCTCTCTACACCTATTTTGAATAGCATAAAATGCTTTCCAACCCCCAAAACTTCTTTTCTTTCTACTACATCCCAACTTAGATTTTTATTGAAGTCAATTTCGAGGTATTTGTAATCTGACACAACTTCTTCCAGAATGTTGCCATCAAAGTACAACTTATGCTAGTTATGTTTTATTTTCTTAGAGAAACCACTACTTTTGTTTTGCTAATATTGACTTGCATCCCCACACTTCTACAAAAATTCTCAAGGGATAGTAAGTGCTCTTGCAAACCAAGAGTCGATTTAGCAATTAGAATAAGGTCATCTGCATACAAAAGAAGCCTTACAACACACTTTCCCAAATAAATACCATAACCCCCTTGCGAATTTAACCACTCCTCAAGATTTTCGATATATAAACCAAAAAGGGTAGGAGATAGTGGGAAAACATGCTTGACCCCAATATTGCTTCTAAAACTTTCAGAAATGCCTACTGAAGTTCTAATTTTGACTTTCACCTCTTCATACAGCCTATGCACAACTACTCTGAAATGTTTAGGAACCCCAAGTTCCTCCATTTTGTGCCAAAGCTTATCCCTAGGAACCGAGTCAAACGCTTTTCTGAAATCAAGAAAGCAACATAAGACTTATTCCTTTTTATCCCAAACTTTTTCAATGATGTGCCATAAAGTTATACAATGATCAAATTTGGAATGTTTAGGTGTAAAATCCGCTTGCCCTTTAGCATGCTTATCTCTTTCTTTTGCCCACTTGCTAATTTTATTTTCTAGCATGCTTCTAAATAGCTTTGCAAACAAAGGGTTTATCACGATGGTCCTATAATTGGAGGGATTATTGACGTCACCACTCTTGAAAAGAGGTATTTCTAGACTAGTTTTCCAATATGTGGGGAGCCCCTATTGTATGATGTTGTTGAAAATTTTTGTAATGTGAGGTGCAAGGATCTTTGAGCCTCACTTTAGATATTCTGCTTGAGTTAAGCTAAGTATTTTGCTTTTCCAACACCAAAAATCTTGATACTCATCTCTACCTCTTGCATCATGAAGAGTTGAGTATCAGTGTTGACCAAGGGGGGAGGGTCAACCTTGGGATCTTGCTCATAAGAGTTGTCTTGCATAGACAAACCATTTAGAAGCAGTAATACTATTCCTAGTTTATATCCTTTTCAGTTGGAGCTCATTCCAAAATAATTTGGGATTATTTTTCCCAAGGATGATTAGTTCTTCCCTCCTTGAAACCATGAAATCAACTTTTTCTTGCTTAATAATTGCTTATAAGATTTGAGCTTTATGGAATCCTTGTTTGTCTCTTTCCACATTCTCCTTGCCTTTTTGCATTCCTCTTCAAACCAAGCATTAACCGGAAAGCAATTTGTTTCAGAATTATTAATTTTTTCTCTTTTGCACTTTGCAAGTGTGCATTGAATTAAATGTATTAATTCATGACTATGAAGGCCGTGAATTGTGATTTTCTCCTTCTCGAAGAGCCTCTCTAGTGTAATTTTGAAGGTATTACAATTTTCTGGAGTCAAAAGAATTTTGCCCTGTGGGAGAATTTGTTGGACATGATGAATTTTTGACTCTAATTGTTTCTTTCCAGTCAAAGAGAAACATAAATGAATTGGCTTGTGATCTGATTTTAAGTCCCACAACTGATCTCCAATCAAAACTTCCTCCATTTTCTCACACAAACGATGTGAGAAAATTACTTAATCTATTACACTTGCTCCATTTGAAAGTATTGCAAGTGAAATTACAAGACTTTGCCCATCTAGTCAAGCCATTACAAATGACTAAATCAAAGTCCCCACATAAAGTAATCAGTTGTTTACCAAAGAGATTGCAACCCTTGTCCTCTGAAATTCTTTCCCACTGATGATTACTCTCTTTTGTAAGCCAAATAGGGTCGCAATCATCTTTATATCAAAGAATGCTAGCTTGCTCACTTTCAGTCTTAGCATTGAAATCACCCACTATAAGGACTTCACCTAGCTGCGAATATGTTGCAATATCCGCTTTTAAGGCTGCAAATGGATCTTTGTGGTCAAGCCCTATAATTTTGTATATTTTTGAAACTTGTGGCACAAAATAACATGCTGCAATTCTGATGTGGTTTCCATTTCTGATATTTTAAACCAAATGAATTGCTTATTGGAGTCTTCTTTTTCTAACTGAATGAAACGACTTTCTTTCTCCCTTACTAAAACCATGATACCCCCGTGCCCTTTGGCATTCCCTGCTACCTTGTTCCAGACTGCCATCTTCCAGTATCCTTAAAACAAAGGTGTCTTTCACCCTTCATGCTTATGTGTTTCTATGAGGAAAATTATGTCTTTATCTTCCGCAATAGGCCCTAACCCAGGTCCTCAACTCCATGGGTAACTTCTATAGTTCCAAAAAACTAATCTTAAGGAAACTTGGGTATGGCTTGACTGATATTTATTTTGACATGCAAGACTCGCATTTGAGTCTTTGTCCCTACTTTCCCATACTAAGCTTGCTTCCCAATTTCCTGTTGAAGAGTTTGTTGCCTCTTCTTTATTACCATCTTGCTGCTCTACTTTGGAAGGAGGTCCAAATCGCGATATTACAACTTTGCGTGTATAAATCCATGCTCTCTAGCCTTCATTTCTTGCTTCCCTAACCTTTAACATTTCCTCCCTCCTTTCCTAATGTTGTTTTACAGTTAAATCTTCTTCTAGGAAAAATTGATAACCCCTCAAGAGATGCTTCTTGCTTAGAATGATATATTTATCATGCAAGCTAGGAATGATGACTTTTGTGGGCCTAGTTCTCTTACAGTTAAACTTACCGATCCTCCATGCTTGGCATATTTTTCCTTGCCATAACAACTTTCCTTTCAAGAAGTCTCTTGCAAGGTCAAGAGTGCATTCATTTTTCCCATAGTCTTTCACCCCTTTAATAATTATGTTTGCTGCCCTATTTTGTCTTTCCTTGCCTTCTCTATCTTGCATGTTGTCAACTTGAATGTTTGTTTCTCCTTCCTTATTAGTAGAATTGTTAATAACTTGAGCCCAAGTTTTGGAAAATTTGGTGGAATCTCCTTTCCTTTCTTCTCTTGATTTCTCTTCATGGTTGTCTATTTGGGAAATCATTTTCCCTTTATCCTGGGATTATTTCACATTCACCACCTTTGTACTTTCTACTATAGATTTCTTTATGTTTTGCACATCGGCCTTCATGCATTGCCATTCTGTCTTCCCTATCAGGAGAGCTTCTTGTAGCAATGCCAATTGTTCTTTTAAAACTTTATTGCTTTCTGCTAAAGCCTTGTTCTCAACTGTTATTATATGAATTTTATGATCTCTTTCCTACTCTTTAGCTTCTAAAATCTCCAACCTTTGTTTTGCATTTAACAATTCTTTCACATAAAGATCAGAGGACCAGGTGAGAGGTGTGGATGTGGGACTATATAAGGCAGAATCATCAATGAATTTTCCTCTGGACTTCTTGTTGCCACGTGCTTGTAGAGGGTACTTGTTTGAGTGCTTCTTGCAAAGGGCTCGAGTACTTTCCTTTTTAGACCACTTTTTCCTTGTCTGCTCCCATTTTAGACGGATTTGTCTTCGCTTTAAAATGCCCCGATATTGTTTGGCATTGATGCAAATCCACTTCCCAGCTTTGGCGGATGAGGCAATTTTCACTTGTCCTAAATCATTTGTCTCCGTAAGTTCTAAAATTTCTTGTCCCATTGTCATGTTTGAATGCATTTACCATCTAACTTGTTTCAAGAAAGATGCATGTCTATAAAATGCAAAGATTACTTCGCACTACTCCCCCTATTTAGGTTTTCACTGCTCCTTGCTCGCTACTCGAGACTTCTGCTACATAAAAGCTCCCCGCTCTCACATTGCTCATTGTTCACTGCTCGATGCTCTCACTACTGACCACACTGTTCACAGTGATGTCCATGCTGCTCGCTGCTCGTCAACAGAAAACTTCAAAGATAAAAGAAGCAGCCAATTGGGTGGCCTAGAGCTTGACACCCATCCTTCTTAACCCTCGCTCCTCAATGATCCCAGCTTTGTTAAGGCACAACACTATTCAATTTCTATGAATGACTTGTTTCCAGTTTTCGAAACTAGGACCTCGCTCCAAAAATGAGACCTCGCTCCAAATCTAAGATGCAGTGGGAAACATCCACAGAGATGAGAAGCAAACCATAAACTGTTGTCAAAAACCAACTGCCGTCAAAAACTGGTCTAAGACGGATTTAGAATTACCAGCTTGCTAAATTGAATTCGTGCTAAATCGCATTGGAAAGGAAGAAAGCATGGCCACTGCAATTGTCTTTGCCATTTCAATCTCAGCCCCACGTATATCCCAAATCTTCGTAAACCCTGCTTTGCTCTCATAAACCAAGACTGGGAATGTCCATAACCTTAGAAATGTCCATGTAAGTTAAGATGGTTGATATGTCAAGTTCTAGATTTGCAGTGACAGACACATGAACAAAATTGAAGTTTATTAAAACGCCTCACATCATCCGGCCATGAGGATTCTTAGGGGGATGACTACGCTGAATGAGGTTCTAGGTAGATGAGACATGCAACTTATCTCAACGAGGCTTACATGGGCTTAATGGTTAAGAACATGTGTTTCCTCCTAATAGATCACAAGTTCAAATCCACTGTCGAGTAGAGTCTAGACACATTTCTAAACTTTAGTAGTCAAATCCCATACACCAATTTAATGTCTTACACATTTATAGACTTTAGTAGTCAAATCTTATACACCAATTTAATTTCTTACTTCACAGTAACTTCAAATTAAGTTATTATTATTATAATAATATATATATATATATTTTTAAATAAAATCTAATAATTATTATAAAAAATACTATAATATTACTAATAATAAAATATCATTAATAATATTTTGTTATTTAAATATTTTTTCCTAATAACCAAATTATTTAATAAGTAATATCAAAATTAATGTGATATTACAATAACGCTTGAAAACACCCCCACATAACAATCATTCTTCATAAGCTATTACCATAACGTTGGAAAGCAACAAAGTTAATCCTAAGCTATTAGGATAACGCTAGAAAGCACCCATGATCACTGCAACATAACAATTATTCTTCCACTAATCAAGGAAAAAAAGATTAATTTATTATTATAATTTTAATTCAGAGTTCTTTCACGTCGGTGGAAGGTCCCCGCTTACGAGCACCACCATCTTTTGACCACGCATTCATGTATAAATAGAGATGATCACAATAGAGATTAAAAACAAACACATGCGGTGAACAGATCCTCGGGGGATTAAAAACAAACACATGTAATTCTCCAGAGACCGCTTCGATACAAATATTCATACTGCAGACCACTCCTTCCATCTTCCTTTATCGATCGAGATTTATAATCAAAATTGCTCTGCTTTTTACTTTAAACGGTGCGCAAAGCAGAATCTCTTTTATCCTCTTACTTTATAATTATCCGCCGAACTGTACGATTTTTGGTTTGGTTGTATTATTCGGATTTGATATTTGGTGTTTGTATGAAGCAGATTTGGTGTAATATGGAATCAAAGCAAGGGAGGGTTTTTCTTGGTGGGATACCATGGGAGACAACAGAGGAGCGACTGAAGGATTATTTTATGACATTTGGTGATTTAGTGGAAGTGGTGATCATGAAGGATAAGTTCACAGGCAGGTCACGAGGGTTTGGCTTTCTTGTTTTTGCAGATCCAACTGTGGCAGAAAGACTTCTCTTGGATTCCAAGCACAACATCGATGGCCGAATAGTAAGTTTCTTTTCTTAACCTCTTCTTCTTTTCTCATGACTTGAAGATTTATGAGCAGCATGTTATAACTAGTTCATGTTTCTGTCTTCTTCTGCAAATATTTAGGTGGAAGTTAGAAAAGCAATTTCCAGAGATGAGCAGAATAACATAAATAGGAGTAGGGATATTACACATGGTTATGGTGGCCAAAATCAAAGTAGGACAAAGAAGATATTTGTGGGTGGCCTACCACCCACTGTTACTGAGAATGACTTGAGGGAATATTTTAACCAGTTTGGTACAATCACCCATGCAGTTGTGATGTATGATCCCGTAACTCAATCATCTCGAGGGTTTGGCTTCATCACATTTGACTCAGAAGATACTGTAGATATTGTTGTGCAAACACCCTTTTATGAGCTCAATGGGAAGATGGTTGAAGTCAAACGATCAGTGCCCAAGGAACTTTCTACTGGCCATGGTCGTTTTCCTGTAGGTAGAGGAGGGAATTTTAGTTTCAGCAATGCGCGTGGCTTCAATTCTACTCCAATTCCTTCAGCGGGCCATTTTCCTCCAATGAACACTGGTTATAGTGCTGCAGTGGGAGAAACAGGTAGCTATTCTTCATATGGACCTGCTGGGTATAATGTTTCCAGTTATGGAACTGCTGCAGGATATGGACCCGCCGTTACTGGTGATGGCTATGGTAACACTAGTTTTGTAAACAATATTTCTAGCACTGGGAGAATCTATGGAGGAGCACCCATTAGCTACGGAGGTCCTGTTGCCTACGGAGTAGACACTGGAGGGAATGGAGGATTATATGGCAATGGTGCTACACCGACTCCAGGTTCAAGTATGTGGGGTGCTCCAGCCATGCCTTATGGAAACACAGGTAGCTTTGTTGGATATGAAGACACTGGGAGTAGGGGCATTAATCCCTATGGAGCAGCTCAAGTTGACAATTGGCAGTCAAATGGCAACAATGCTGGTTATGCAGCACAGAACAATGTGTTTGAAATGGGAGTCGCACCATATGGCTCAGCAAGTGTGGGATATGGAGATGCATAGAGGGACACATGTCGCAGCTCTAGTAATGGAGACTCCTCTAAGAGAACGAGATCAACAACTAGAAAGATTGTGGGAGTTGAGTCAGGCTTATAGCATATCAAGGAGCCGTGTACTAGATTATCTGGTTAATCAACAGTAATCACTGAGAATTTGATCATGAGAATACAAAAATATATTTATCTATTTTTTCTGTTAAAACTATTTTAAACATAGTTTTAAGGAGGAGTTTTTATTATTTTTACTTGAGCTATTTTACTACATGAATTGTATTTCAATTACAATTTTAATGAACATTTATGTTTATAAAAAGTTGATTACTGTTAAAAATTGTAAATATTTAGATTGTAATAAGTGTTTTTTAATGGCAAATATAATTCCTTATATCTCTGATGTTAAGGATCAAAAAGTATATTGGAACAAACCACTCATTGTAATTTTAAATCTCTTCTATTATAACATGAGGCTATAACATCACACATATTGGGGTTTCACTCAACGAACCTCTGACATAGCATGTGGGTTAATGACATACTAAACAATACCTTTAATTTGACCACATTGGAAAATACATCTAATTTAACTCCTGAGCCTTGGGTGTTGCTGGCCCACGCTTTGCCTTGCCGCCACGGGTACTGCTACCTTTGTGAGTCTGCCCATGGCCGTGCGACCATTCACCTCTGCTCACCCCTTGCTTGCCACCTCTACGGCCTCCACTCACACCTACATTGCCTTTCTCCACACGCCTAGATGTTTTGACACCTTGATGGGGCGTCACTGTGACTAGAGCTTGGTTTGTCACCCCTTCAAAAGCAAGGGCAACAGGGGAGGAAGAGCACCCCCTTCGCGCCGACGGTTTCATAGCTTCCCCCGGTGGAGGCATGCTTTGAACATTCACCAAACACCAGACTTTACACCCAAAAGAACACTCCCCACAGAGAGAAGACTCGAGCATAACCACCCAAAATAACACGAATTCACCAAGATGGCTCCTTCTACCCATGAAGGATCACCCCCACTAGATAATCCTAACACCTCCACCTTCTAGAATACCACCAAATATGGAGGGCCACTCAGGGATAGGGGAGCTGTTTCAGTCTCATGCAATCTGGAGCATTACCTTGGGTCCCCTATTTTGCAGGATTCTTTGACCCTCAGATATTCAACCCTTCTTTTCTTCTAGGCATAAGCAATATATGGGCTCCCTTCAGACCAAATCCTCTTTTCAAGAGTATTGGATAACCCTTCCCAAATATTTTTGCTAGCAGATTTAGCTATCTCATAATCAAGCTATCCTTAAATCCTCCTTAGTCACTATCATAAGAGATGTTCTTAAAGCCCTCTCTTTCTGCTTTAAACAGAACCCTCCCTCAGTCGATTTTTATTTGGACCCCTCAAAACTTCAATGGCTCAAATCCTTGATCTGATCCCTCCCAACTTCTCCTTCAAATAAGTTGAGGTCATGTCCTCCCTAGCTTCTTCAAAACTCTCTTGAAGTTTTGTTGACTGGAAGTTGAATGCCTAGTCTTGGATTCTTCAATTTGATGGAGCTTCAAAGCGAAATCTAGCAGTGGCAAGAGGGGGAGGGATTCTCTCTAATCCCAAAGGAATAATAGGGAATAAGTATGCTTGGGGATTAGGAAGAAAAACCAATAATCAAGCATAGGTTTACAAACTCTAGATAAGTCTCCTTTTAGTCAGAAAAAAGGGAAATTAAGGACATTATTATTATGGGGGAATCCCTCTTAAAATTGGCAACTAGGGCCAAACTCCATGTGGGTCATCTTATTCATGGCTGATAATATTTTTATTAGATTCTTCTCGTCGAGAGTTGTAGTATTGATCTAAAGATGATCCGATTTCGATAAGTATTTATGGAGGTATGAATTTATTTTGATTATGGAATAATTATCAAGCCGACCTGCACTTATGTAGGTTCAGAAGCCCAACAGTCGCATCTATTCAATTATCATAAGATGTGTATAAATACAGGAGGACTTTTCCTCATTTGGACTCACTCAACTCATCACATCTCTCTCTCTCTCTCCAACGCAGAAAAGAGTCTCTTCTCTCCTGCGCAGTAGGTGACTCTCTCACACAAGTGGAAGGAAGGACACAGAATCTAGTTCTACAACTGTAGAAACAAAGTTTGACCAGCGTTGACCTGAAGACTCCCTCCTCATAACTACGTTGTAGGTCCATCTGGACCTCCTCTGAAGGCCACAGTTTTTGGTGGTGTAATCAAGCCGATTCGACAGTCGGTTTGCGAGATATCAATTGCCCTAGTTTTAATGATGAAGCCGCTAATGCTGATGCTGCTGATCTAGGGTTTGCTACTGTTGATATAAATCAGATTCTCTTTGTACTATTTCTCTTTGCTGAATTATTGAAGATAAAATAAGATTTGATCAAAGGGTTTCCCCACATTGTGGGGTTTGTCCTTGGCTAGCCGCCACACCTTGTGTCTCTTGTCTTGGCTTGTTTCCTGTCAATTGTTTAATGTTCTATCTACACTTTACTTTATGTACATGTGATTGCTAATCTGTGGATAATAATAGTAAAGATAAGTAAACTGTTATAAGTATAGAACATACCATAAATTAGCATGGTATTAGAGCTGAGGTGAAGACAAAGCGCGGGCAAGAGCAAGAGCAATCACTGAAGAGAAGATTGGCAAGGTTATCCTAAAAGAACTATGGGGTCCTCATCACTCTTTCCTACTGAAGACAAGCTCTGTGAGAAAGTTGACTATCACAGATGAAAGATGTCTATTGATCTTACCTTAGAAGATCAAGGAGTATTGGACCATGTGAGAGGCAATATTGTTGAGCCTCCATCAAATGCAATCGCTGCTGCCAAGAACAACTGGAAAACTGGTGAAGTCAAAACAAAGAATATCATCCGAGACTCTATTGACAAGCGCTTGGTGGCTTACATCTCCGACTTGAACACCTCCAAGAAAATCTACGATAGACTGGTGAGTTTATTTAAAGTTAATGATGCAAATCAAGTTTTGTTCCTTAGAAATAAGCTAAAGAAAATTAAGAAGGGCAAAGATGAGAGTATGCAAGCATACTTCTTAAGAATCACCGAGATTAGGAACGATCTCCTATCTATTGGGGAGACTATTATTGATAGGGAAATGGCACTCATGGCTCTTGGAGGATTACCATCTGAATGTATGTGTTCAGGACTGCTCTTTTGAACAATAATGTAATTCCTAGTTTCGAGGAATTAATGGCTAGATGCATTCAAGAAGAAACAAAGGTTGAAGAGCAAGAAATGCCCATGCCTAAAGGTCCTCCTGTTGCTTTTTCTTCTCATGCTAAAAAAAGGAAAAATTCTGTGACTAAATAAAAAAGAAAGGCTGGAACTAAGGGTGGAAGAAAAGGACGATGTTACATTTGCGATAAACCAGGTCACTATGCAAGGGAGTGTCCTGATAGAAAGGACTCACACCGGGACGATGATCAAAGTCCATCTCATGGCAATCAAAGGAATGGAAAATTCAATAGCAAAGGTAAAAGGAGTGTTGGTAATCAAGGAAGAGGACAACCATTCAATAAGGCTAAAAATTCCAGGTATGAATCCAACATTGTTGAAAATAAGCAAGATGAATATTATTTACCAGCTGCTCTATCTACCTCTGCTCCTTCGGACTCAATGGGAATTTGGCTCATTAACAGTGGTGCATCAAGGCACTTCATTGGTTACAAAGAAGTTCTCCATAATCCAATAGAGAAGGAAACTAACCTGGAAATTGTCCTTGGAGATAATATGAAATATCCCGTGAAAGGTGTAGGCAATGTCTCTCTTAAATTGAATCAAGGAAATACGATCCACTTATAGGATGTATTATATGTACCTGACCTCAAGAAGAATCTCGTGTCCATCTCGGCAATGGAAGACAAAGGCTACAAGGTGAACTTCAGTGATGCAAGGTATGTATATGGAAAGTTGATTCATTATATCAAGTCAGAGGAAGTTCGCTAGGTGTCATGTCTTGTGACACATCTCTTCAGTCTGAACTTTGGCATCAGAGGTTTTCCCACCTTCATTATAAAGCTCTACCCGCTGTAAGACAAATGTAACAGGGATGCCTGAATTCCGAGTAGAGAAAGAAGGTGTATGTCTGGGATGTGCCGAAGGAAAGCTAAAAATGGTACCATTCCCCTCAAGCCAAAGTAAGACCTCTGATATATTATAACTGGTTCACTCAGACATATCTGGTATGATGCCTGTGAACTCCTTGGGAGGATATTCATATTACCTTACTTTTACAGATGACTATTCTTGAAAGACTTGGATATACTTCTTGAAAAAGAAGGATGAAGTGTTCTCTTGGTTTCGACACTTCAAAGCCTTGATCGAGAATCAAACTGAAAAGAAGATCAAGATCTTAAGGACTGATAATGGGACTGAATATGAATCTAACGAGTTTCATGACTATTGTAAAGAGGCTGGCATCAAGAGGGAGACTACTACACCATATACTCCTAAATAGAATGGTGTGGCGGAAAGGAAGAATTGTATGATTGTGGAAGCTGTCTGTGCCATGCTCCATGATCAAAGACTTTTGAAGTTTCTATGGGCCGAAGCTGCAAACACCGCTGTATATGTACAAAACCAATGCCCTCATCAAGCATTGGGTTCTAAGACTCCTGAAGAAACATTCACCAGTAAGAAACCCGACGTATCTCATTTTATAATTTTTGGAAGCCCTGTATATTTCATGTTCCGAAAGAGAAAAGGAATAAATTGGGTTCATTTGGAAAGAAAGGAATCTTTGTGGACTATGGTGAAAATACCGAGGGCTATAGAATCTATGTAGCCGATCAAAGGGAAGTTGTGATTAGTCATGATGTCACCTTTGACGAAGATATGGCTCTCAGCAAGGTGGAAAATCTTCCGACTTTGAGGAGCTCTCAAGAAACCGACACCAGGGAACTGAAAGAAAAGGATGATGAAACAATGCCTGATGTGGAAGAACCCATGGATCCTATTGATCCACCTGAGCCTTCCTCTTCTAGGAAGAGGCCCTCTTGGCTTAGGGGCTACTCGATGATGTTGAAGGACACACTGCACCCCGAGGAACCTTCCGTGAAAGTAAGAAACCCAACAGGCATCAGGGATACTTGACCATCATGAGCACGATCATACAAAATGAGCCTTCATCATTCTCAGATGCCGTCAAGCATAAAGTATGGAAGGATGTTATGACCGAAGAATATGAGTCTATTATGAAGAATGATGTCCGGGAAGTAGTTCCCATACCCCAGAACAAGACAATTGTCACTTCTAAATGGCTTTACAAGATAAAGCATGCAATAGATGGAAGTAAGGAAAAATATAAGGCTCGTTTTGTCGCTCGTGGCTTCTCCCAGAAGGAAGGTATAGACTATGACGAGATATTTACACCTATTGCCAGATATACCACCATCCACTCGATCATAGCCCTTGTGGCTTCACAAGGATGGAACCTACATCAAATGGATGTCAAGACCGCATTCTTGCATGGTTCGATCAAAGAAGAGGTCTACGTGGAGCAACCCGAAGGATTTGAGATTCATTATCGAAAATCTCATGTATGCAGGTTGAAGAAAGCCCTCTATGGGCTGAAGCAAGCACCTTGAGCATGGTATGAGAGGATCGATAGCTACTTGATGAAGCTGGTATTCACTAGGAGTGAAGCCGATCCTAACCTTTACTTTAAGGTTGAAGATGATAAACCTCTCATACTGGTGCTATATGTGGATGAAATCTTCCTAACAGGTGCAGACCCTCTCATTCACAAATGTAAGAGGGAGTTGGCTTCTGAATTTGAAATGAAGGACCTAGGACTGATGCACTATTTCCTAGGACTTGAAGTTTGGCAGAAGCCAGGGAAAATTTTCCTATCTCAAGGAAAATATGTGGTGAAGATTTTGGAAAGATTTGGTATGGTGGGCTGCAAGCCCGTAACTACCTTGATGGAGCTTGACTTCAAAAACTTAAGCGGTAGTGCTGTTGGACCTATTTTACGAACTGCCACCGAGTATCGTCAACTCGTCGAAGCATTAATGTTCTTGGTGAACAACTGTCTAGACATATGTTTTGCAGTCAACACATTGAGTCAACATATGGTTGAACCTCACCACATACATTGGATTGGTGCCAAGAATTTGTTGAGATATCTTCATGGCACAATCACTTTTGGGTTAAGATACACTGCCAGAGATGTGAGACTACTTGGATATACTAATGCTGATTGGGTAGGCAGTGTGGTGGACTAGAAGAGCACTTTCGGGTGCTATTTCACCTTGGGATCTGCTTTGATATCCTGGATGAGCAAGAAGAAGAAGTCGGTGGCTTTGAGCACCGCCAAGGCATAATATATTACTATTAGCATGGCCTCTTGTGAGGAAATCTGGTTGCGGAAGCTCTTCAGCACGCTGTTTGGATTTACATTGGATACCACCATGATCCTATGTGACAACCAGAGTGGGATTCGTTTGTCAGAGAATCTCGCATTTCATGATCGCTCCAAGCATATCGATATCAGGTACCACTATATTCAAGATATGGTGCAATGGAGAGCTATAAGGCTCTAACATATCAGTACAGATGAACAGGTGGCCAACATTCTGACAAAGCCCCTTGGGAAAGTTAAATTCTTGACTTTTTGAGAACAACTTGGTGTTGTTCAAATACCCTCTGATGAGTGTCCTGTATGATGCATTGAGCTCTGGGAGCTCCGGGGGGGGTGCGGTGTACTTCTTGGAGCGACATATGACCACATGGTGATTCTCTATCCCCTGGTGGTGTGCATGTACACCCCATGGCGACTATGTAGCAGGATGATTGGTTCTCCTGTGAGGTCTGGATGATGTGTTCTCCATGACAATTATGTAGCAGGATGATTGATTCTCCTGTGAGGTCTGGATGATGTGTTCTCCATGACAATTATGTAGCAGGATGATTGGTTCTCCTATGAGGCCTGGATGATGTATTCTCCATGGCGATTGTGTAGCAAGATGATTAGTTCTCCTGTGAGGCATCCTACCCATGCAGTTTGGGACTCATGGGAAGTACCTCTCATCTGATCAATGAGCAGGGAAATGAAGTTAGGGACCATAGTAGTACCGATGGACGCATCGCTGTATCTACCATACTCCCTACGCTAAGATGACCTTCATTGATATGGGACCAATGATACTGGTTTGGGACTAGTGGTAGGAGTGGTACCTACTATGATGTTGAAGCCATGCCGATTGGGACTGGTCTGGGACTAGTGGTATGCACTCTAAGACTAACTTCGAGTCAATGGAGGATGGTACTGGTCTGGGACCAATGGTAGGAGTTGTACTCACTATGACGCTGACTTCGGGTTCGTTGAGACTGGTCTAGGACCAATGGTACATACTCTTAGATTGACTTTGAGTCAGTATGATGCATCCTCGATCATTTCTTCTTCTTCATAATTCGAACAAAAGCAGAGCAGAGTAGAATAGAGCAGAGCAGAACAGAGTAGAGAAGTACAGATCAGTACACGGCAGAACAAGACAAAGCAAAACAGGTAGAATAGAGCAGAGCAGGGCAAGGGTCAAGCTGTACAGGGCAGTGCATTTGATGGATGAATCATAGCGACCGATAGACAGATTGCAAATGGAGTTATCCCTAGTTGAGAGGGAGTGTTAAAATTGACAAATAGGGAACTGAAACAAAAGGATGATGAAACAATGCCTGATGTGGAAGAACCCATGGATCCTATTGATCCACCTGAGCCTTCCTCTTCTAGGAAGAGGCCCTCTTGGCTTAGGGGGCTACTCGATGATGCTGAAGGACACACTGCACCCCGAGGAACCTTCCGTGAAAGTAAGAAACCCAACAAGCATCAGGGATACTTGACCATCATGAGCACGATCATACAAAATGAGCCTTCATCATTCTCAGATGCCGTCAAGCATAAAGTATGGAAGGATGTTATGACCGAAGAATATGAGTCTATTATGAAGAATGATGTCCGGGAAGTAGTTCCCATACCCCAGGACAAGACAATTGTCACTTCTAAATGGCTTTACAAGATAAAGCATGCAACAGATGGAAGTACGGAAAAATATAAGGCTCGTTTTTTCGCTCGTGGCTTCTCCCAGAAGGAAGGTATAGACTATGACGAGATATTTACACCTATTGCCAGATATACCACCATCCACTTGATCATAGCCCTTGTGGCTTCACAAGGATGGAACCTACATCAAATGGATGTCAAGACCACATTCTTGCATGGTTCAATCAAAGAAGAGGTCTACGTGGAGCAACCCGAAGGATTTGAGATTCATTATCGAAAATCTCATGTATGCAGGTTGAAGAAAGCCCTCTATGGGCTGAAGCAAGCCCCTCGAGCATGGTATGAGAGGATCGATAGCTACTTGATGAAGCTAGGATTCACTAGGAGTGAAGCCGATCCTAACCTTTACTTTAAGGTTGAAGATGATAAACCTCTCATACTGGTGCTATATGTGGATGAAATCTTCCTAACAGGTGCAGACCCTCTCATTCACAAATGTAAGAGGGAGTTGGCTTCTGAATTTGAAATGAAGGACCTAGGACTGATGCACTATTTCCTAGGACTTGAAGTTTGGCAGAAGCCAGGGGAAATTTTCCTATCTCAAGGAAAATATGTGGTGAAGATTTTGGAAAGATTTGGTATGGTGGACTGCAAGCCCGTAACTACCCTAATGGAGCTTGACTTCAAAAACTTAAGCGGTAGTGCTGTTGGACCTGTTTTACGAACTACCACCGAGTATCATCAACTCGTCGGAGCATTAATGTTCTTGGTGAACACCTGTCTAGACATATGTTTTGCAGTCAACACATTGAGTCAAAATATGGTTGAACCTCACAACATACATTGGATTGGTGCCAAGAATTTGTTGAGATATCTTCGTGGCACAATCACTTTTGGGTTAAGATACACTGCCAGAGATGTGAGACTACTTGGATATACTGATGCTGATTGGGTAGGAAGTGTGGTGGACTAGAAGAGCACTTCCAGGTGCTATTTCACCTTGGGATATGCTTCGATATCCTGGATGAGCAAGAAGAAGAAGTCGGTGGCTTTGAGCACCGCCAAGGCAGAATATATTACTATTAGCATGTCCTCCTATGAGGCAATCTGGTTGCGGAAGCTCTTCAGCAAGCTGTTTGGATTTACATTGGATACCACCATGATCCTATGTGACAACCAGAGTGGGATTCGTTTGTCAGAGAATCTCGCATTTCATGATCACTCCAAGCATACCGATATCAGGTACCACTATATTCAAGATATGGTGCAATGGAGAGCTATAAGGCTCCAACATATCAGTACAGATGAACAGGTCGCCAACATTCTGACAAAGCCACTAGGGAAAGTTAAATTCTTGACTTTTTGAGAACAACTTGGTGTTGTTCAAAGACCCTTTGATGAGGGTCCTGTATGATGCATTGAGCTCTGGGAGCTCCAGGGGGGTGTGGTGTACTTCTTGGAGTGACATATGGCCACAGGGTGATTCTCTATCCCCTGGTGGTGTGCATGTACACCCCATGGCGACTCTGTAGCAGGATGGTTGGTTCTCTTGTGAGGTCTGGATGATGTGTTCTCCATGACAATTATGTAGTAGGATGATTGGTTCTCCTGTGAGGTCTGGACGATGTGTTCTCCATGACAATTATGTTGCAGGATGATTGGTTCTCCTGTGAGGCCTGGATGATGTATTCTCCATGGCGATTGTGTAGCAGGATGATTAGTTCTCCTGTGAGGCATCCTACCCATGAGGTTTGGGACTCATGGGAAGTACCTCTCATCTGATCAATGAGCAAGGAAATGAAGTTAGGGACCATAGTAGTACCGATGGACGCATCGCTGTATCTACCATACTCCCTATGCTAAGATGACCTTCATTGATCTGGGACCAATGATACTGGTTTGGGACTAGTGGTAGGAGTGGTACCTACTATGACGCTGAATTCAGGCCGATTGAGACTGGTCTAGGACTAGTGGTACGCACTCTGAGACTGACTTCGAGTCAATGGAGGATGATACTGGTTTGGGACCAATGGTAGGAGTTGTACTCACTATGACGCTGACTTCAGGTTGGTTGAGACTAGTCTGGGACCAGTGGTACATACTCTTAGACTGAATTTGAGTCAGTATGATGCATCCTCGATCATTTCTTCTTCTTCATAATTCGAACAAAAGCAGAGCAGAGTAGAATAGAGCAGAGCAGAACAGAGCAGAGAAGTACAGATCAGTACAGGGCAGAACAAGACAAAGCAAAATAGGTAGAATGTTCGCCATGTGTCACAAGGTACATAGTTGAGTTGGTCGATTTAGATTGGTTGTTTAGTGGCCAACCACAGGCTGCCATGTGGCCCAACCAGAGTCTGCCATGTGGCAGCATGGGGCCCACCAATTTTTTTTGGGCCTAAATAGCCTATGTGGGAATCAAACCTACAACCTCCACCGTACAAACCGCATGCATTACCAATAGGCCATGTGTATTGCTTGATAAATGTTGGTGGAGACTTTATTTTAAAGTTTGAAGAGTGGCGCATATGGAATTGGGGACGTGTTAGGGCTTAGCCCTTGGTCACCCCCGTGCCAGAGGAGCGCGGGCAGGGGGTCGGGGACTAGCCCCTAGCTCACCCCCATGGTAGTAATTATTACCACAACTGCTGTTGTATCATGTGAACAGTCCACCAGAACTGTCGGGGTTTAACTAACCACTGGCCTTAAACTCTTACCACCCGCATTTGATTACCACAGCAGCTACCACAAACAGTTCCGCAACCCAAGCATTAATTGTCAGGAATTAACAAAACACTGGCCATGTGAACGCTTGAACTGCCAGTCAACAAGCCATTCACCTAACCGCCCACCTTTGAAACCACCGAGCCCTAACCGCTGACATGTGACCAGGTTTGCGGTTAGCTTAAACTGTCAGTTCGACCGCCAACTGTGGGGGGCCAGTCCCAGGCCATATGGAGGCCCATGTGCTTAGGGGCACAAATTTTGGGGGCTGGAAAAATTAACGGTCCTACAATTTCGTCTGCCGAGTGGGAATTGAGCCAGGTTTGGAGGAGCAGTTCCGCGTTTGGGGCACCGGTGCTAGGTTTGGGCCGAATTGTAGGGAGGTTAACTGTAGAATTGGTTAAAATAGAGAAATCTCATATCTTCTTCAGTTTTTGGTCTTTTCATGAGCAGGAAGAGGCTAGATATGCATTTTTGGGACTTCTGAAGCCAATGGAACAAGTTTCAGAGCCATTGGAGCACTTCTGAAGATACTTTTTGCAGGTTTAAGTATATGGGTGCTAGGTTCAACCATGGGGTTGAATCAATTTTTGAAGGCTTTTGAGAATGAAGAGGACCTTGTAGGAGTTTTCTAGCCTTCATATGTTTTCTTCAGTAGATGAGACATCTATAGTGTAGCTCATATTTCTATTTTCTCATTATCTCCTTGAGGAAAGTTCTCTTTTAGTACTTCAAGTGAATTGATGTACTTTTTATGCTCATTGTCAGATGGAGTATGGGGTCTCGATTTGAGAACCCTTTTCTTGTTGATTGTTTCATGACTAAATGTAGGTTGTCATGCTTTTAGAGTGAGAATTATTTGTTGGAGAATGTTTCCTTGAAGGGTGAACTAGCCACTCTTTTGGTCAACACACTTTATGTATTTTTTATCATTGAAGTATTTTGAGAATAATGAGATTGGGTCAAGCCATTGGAAGCTAGACCAAGGAGACGTAGCCTAGGAGGGTGTTTGGTCAATTTAGAGTGTCCTAAATTGCTATATTAATTGTCAATCTGGGAGTCGTAAACTGCTGAAGTGAGGCGCACTATATATGCAAGATAATCGATTTCTTACTTTTTGTCGTTTTTGATTTTTAGTTTTTTTTTGGGTTTATCTTCGTTGATTCCCTAATGTGAGATGGAAATTATAAAAGACAAGTATGGATAAAAATGTTCAAGGCAATGATGTCCTTTAAAATGATTTCCAAAACTTCAAACTTGCAAAAAGGTTTTAAAACATGCAATGATGAAATTAATTCCTAAAAGAGAATGAAAATATGCTAGTATTCTAATTAAACAAACAATGAACTATTGATCATGAAACCCAATATCCTTGTTGCTGTATAAATACAAAAGAAACTGAACTCAAAGAAATCCAAAAATTGCAAGCAAAGTAAACTAAAATCAAATTACATCAACTCATATTTTGACCCCTCACCATTCGTCTCACTCTGGCTTTCGGAGGTAATCATAAAAAACTTGAGCAATCTGATATCTAATTTGTAGAAAATAAAACTAGTATCAAACTACACACTCATACTTCAATCCCTCACCATTAGTCTCACTATGGCTTTCGGAGGTAACTGAAAATGACATGAGCAATTCAATATCTATCTTGCAGAAAAGTAAACTAATATCAAACTACACACTCATACTTCAATCCCTCACCATTAGTCTCACTATGGCTTTCAAAGGTAACTAAAAATGACATGAGCAATTCAATAACTAACTTGCAGAAAAGTAAACTAATATCAAACTACACACTCATTCTTCAATCCCTCACCATTAGTCTCGCTATGGCTTTCGGAGGTAACTGAAAATGACATGAGCAATTTAATATCTATCTTGCAGAAAAGTAAATGAGCAAAACTGAAATAAATAAAACAGTGCTGGAAATAAGAACTAAGAAAAATAAATCAGCAGAAGGACAAGAATAATTCCATGTCATTAGTCATTATAAAACTATGTGCAAATGCCCGGGCTGCCTACTGTAATCTGAAACAAAGACACTGATCAGTTAACAGCATTAGAAAGCATAAAAACTATGGACAACAATCAACGTGAATACCATAAGCAGTGCAATATATACAAGTGAATGATTATGGCATAAGGAACGTAAAGAAATAAAGCAGGAAACTATACAGCAATAAACAAAACCTCGGTGTGTACAGGGGCCCTCTGCACAACCTCGGGCAATCAGCAATCAACCACGAATTGAACTTATAAACAGAGCCTTCTCATGTATTAAAATGTAGTCATAACACATAAATTATTGTCACAGCACAGTGGGCTCGTTAACAGTCAAAATTACATTACCAAAAGCTAGCTACTATGCGTATGAGAATGCTTTATTTATAACAGAGGATGACATAACTACTTTCCTAAAATCTGCGCTGATAAAAGACACGTGAACAACCACGTCCAGGGATCTAGTGTCATGGCTGCCGTGGTGATTGAATCTATGGAGGGTGGCTATTGGATTCGGTTCATGGAGTAGTCCACATGTGTTGATATGTCCCCAGAAATCTAGGAACATCCATGCAAGTCTTCACGTGGTGAAAAACAGAGTTCTGTCACCGTAGGACTCTTACGTTGACCACCCCTTGACTACCTTTGACCACGACCTTCTTTGGTGAATTCGACTGAGCCAATAGGACTCGGTCCATGTCCACGTCATTTGCAACTTTCCCATGTGGTTGGATTTGCCTGAAGACACCTGTAACATAGAATTTAACAAAAAGGCTGCGGAAAGTTGAACTGGCTGCGGAAAGTGACAAGATTCCGCAATTGAATGAGCAAAAATCTAATTCAAACAGCAGACACAAAACATAGTTAGGAAACCACTTTATATGCTCTTTTTAAACTAATATGCAATGATTTGATAGCTTAGGAGGTCCAGGTAAATGGAAAAAGGCTAGAAAGTGTATAGGGGAGATGCAAGTTTGGGGCTCAACAGAGGGGTGAAATCCTTTCTCAATTGCTGAATGTATTATTGTTATGCTGCTGTTTAGTGTTTTTAATTCACGTTTTAATCTCATGCATTACATATAAAGATATAAAAATTCATGGTTAAATTTCAATTTACCTCATAATCCTCAAGCACTTTGTTTGTTTTCTGAATTGGAATTTAGTACAACAAACATTAACTTTCCCATTTAGATCACCACTATAAGAGGTATTTTCCCAAATTTAAGAAGGAAAAAAATAAGAGGAAGCAAGAAGAGCCAACATTACCCAAGAAGTGAAAGAAGAAGAGAAGAAGAAGAAAAAGGACCCTCCAGATCTCTAGTATGATTAAAATCAACTTCTTAACATAAGTCTTCTTTAAAGGTTTTGGGTATCATAGGAACATGTAAAAGTAGGATAGAATGCATGGTTTATGAAAAATGGAATCTTCAGGAATATAGGAGAATTATGTAGAGATAACTCAAAAAAATATTCATGTAGGAAGGATGTAGCTATTGAATGACCTCATCAATGCAGAAAGGAATGCTCATGATCAAATCTTAGATGGCCACTATTATCAACACGAAGGAGCATTTGCAAGATGAGGAATACTAGGATCCTCTGGTGGAATATTCAATAGAAGGTTCATGACTTTTAGGAAAAGAAAATGTCTCGATACGAATTCCACTTATGGGATTCAAGAAAGGATGATATGCATGCAAGGAAATATGTGGAAAAACAAAGAGAATTGAGGGAATCTCAATCCTAAATTTTGTCAAAGGAAGCTGAGATGATCAAGGAAAGAACTAAGATGAGGTATGTATGCATCTTTGTTTTCAGTTTAATAGACATGCCATCATATGTATTAATGATCATGGGGAATATCTCTAAAAGGCATGGTCAAGAATAAGGAAGATCTCTTTCATTAATAATATGCTCGAAGGCATGATTCACACACCAATAAAGGACAACATGAGAAATGTCCTCATAAGGAGTATGATGTGGTTGAATAAGAAACCTATGAAGAAGCATATGGGAAAGGAGATCAGAGATGAAAGGACACCATGGTCACTAGGAATCATCATCCGACAGATTTGTTGAAGGCATCCCCCTAAAGAAGGCATGGGAACTCTAACAAAGGAAGAAAAACATCAAAGGACCCTTGACACTTGGAAAGATCTTGGACATGTAAAAATGCAGGATGTTGATAATTCAAGCCAACAAGATGTCATGATGGAAAATCATATCATAAGGTATTATTTGATTTAATTTTTGAATTCTTGAGTAATATCTGGATGAAGTCATGCAGGGTTACTAGAACAGGAATTGTAAGTTCAAGTACAATTAGCATTCATGTGGCGGATGAAAATTTCAGAAAGAAGAATGATGAGAAAGAAGTATCTATATGACAAAACTTCCAGACATGTTTCAAGAAGGCCACTTTCCATGAAGAAAGGAATGACATGACAAACTAAGAAGGAAAGTGATCAATGGCTGATGCCCTACAAGGAAGAAGCTCAACTGAATTTCATGATACCAAGGAAAGAAAGTGATCAAGCAGTTGAAGGACCCATGAAGAAGAAATTGTTGGCATTATGTTTCTGGTATGGCTATTTGTTACAGATGTTGTACTTGATGGCAACTCCCGTGGCAGGCTCTCAATTTGTTGAAAATTAAGAAGTACGCAGGAAATCAGTTCAGAAGGTGCGTACCCGCAGGTACACCATGCAGGGACCGCGTCCAGATACGTAGGCCAGCCGTTCAGGAGGTGCGTACCCCAGTGCACACATTTCAAGGCAGAGAAAAGCACACGTGGGGGTTTCTTATGTTTTACTCTTGGTATCTAGCCGACGGTATTGTGTTATTATGGTGTCAGCTCGTGGTATTGTTCCATGATTTGAGGAGGAGCTTGCCTATATAAAGCAAAGGAGATCACTTGGCTAAGCATCTTTTGCAATTGAATATCTTTAGATCTGAAATATTGGGTTATGGTCTTAAAAGCTTGATCTATATGAAAGGGAAGTTGAAGGCGAATCTGTGAAGGGTGATCTCTCGAGCGCATGATCAGATCTGAGCAACTGTGCCACTCTGGTGGACTGCCTATTCGGCCCTAATCAGAAGGACGCAGGTGTTTAACAGAAGAGCTGCGTGGGTACGCAGTGCAGAAATAGGAGATCTGCGTGGGGACGCAGAGCAGAAACAGGAGACCTGCGTCGGTACGTAGAGCAGAAGAAGGAGACCTGCGTCGGTACGCAGAGCGACTAAGGTTCAGGTGCGTCTGTGCAGTAAAAATACGCGACGCGATAGTATTTCCAGGTGCGTCCGTACGCGACGCGATAGTATTTTTGGGTGCGTCCCTGCAGTAACAGTACGCGGCACGATAATGTCTCTGGGTGCGTCCCTGCAGTAATAATACGCAGCGCGGTTCAAGGTACAGTGCGTGGGCACGCAGTTCGGCAGAAGGATTCCTGCGGGTATACGCAGGAAAGCAGAAGGTGAATAGCGTAGCGACGCAGGCCACAGAAGGGAAAACTGCGTATCTGTATTAAAATGTTCTGTTGACTGAAATTTTCTGTTGATAAGGTGTTCTGGGTTAGTTCTGTTATTGCTGATCTGATAACTGTAGTGGACTGTAACCTTTATGTACTTGATGATCATTTGATGCTTTATGAAAAGTAGGGGGTTGTAGCTCCCTTCCAGGAGAGACTGGAAAACGAGAGAGAGAGAGTTGTAGCTCTCTGCAGGTTGCAGCCTGCGTACTGGTAAAGGACTGCACCAGTACAAAACCATTGTAAAAGAAGTTTCTAAGTTGAAAGAAGATAGAGACATATTGCAGCAGGTGGTTTTCACCCACATTGGGTTTCCACCTTACATCTTGTGTTCTTTGGTGTGACTATCTGTTTTTCTTTGTTCATGCTCATTATTTTATGGTACTGACATGCAAAAATAATTCAAAGAACAAATAAGGAAGATTGATTAAAAGAATTAGATAATACTGATTCGCCCCCCCCTCTCAGTATTATTTCCAACAATTGGTATCAGAGCCAGGTTCTTCAGAGAAGCTTGATTGCTTGAAGGTAGATCATTCATCATGAGCAACTACGAGAGAGAAGCATCAATCAGGCCACCGGTTTTTGATGGGACAAACTTCAATTATTGGAAGGTAAGAGTTACTTCCTATCTTCAATCTCTTGGTACAGAAGTTTGGGACATCGTAGAGACAGGCTACGCTTTTCCTTCAGCTACTCCTACAGATGCAGCCGAGAAAAAGAAGTATGAAACAAATGCGAAAGTAGTCAGTACTCTATTGGGATGTATATCTCAATCAGAATTCATGAAGGTAATGCACTATAAATCCGCAAAAGAGATATGGGACAAAATTGTCACGAGCTATGAAGGAGATGAACAGGTAAAGCGTGCTAAACTTCAAACTCTCAGAATTCAGTATGAGACTCTCAAAATGTATAATGATGAAAGTGTGGCTAACTATTTTCTTCTGGTAGATGAGGTTGTTAATTGTATGAAAAATTTGGGTGAAGAAATAAAAGAGGCTATTGTGGTTGAAAAGGTTCTAAGATCATTGTCCCCCAAGTTTGAATCTAAAGTATCTGCAATAGAAGAAAAGGAAAATCTACGAATTCTTACTATGTCTCAGCTACATGGAATTCTAACTGCTTATGAAATGAGAAAGGGAGGTCCATCAGACAGAAGAGAAGCTTCTTTCAAGGCATCAGGCAAAGGAGATTATTATGAAGCAAGCCACGTCCCAGAAGAAGAGGAAGAAGAATCAAATTTTGTCAGAAATCTTCAAAGGGGTTCTGGAAGGTTCAGAGGTAAGTTACCTTTTAAATGCTTTGCTTGTGGAAGAGTAGGTCATTATGCTGCAAAATGTCCTTATAAGGATAAAGGAAAGGAACCTGCTAGATGGAACAAGAAACAGAACGCAAATAAGAAAAGCTACTACACTCATGAAGATAGTGATGGTCTATCAAACAGTGATGAAGATGAACAAGGTAATGAATATAAGTTGTTAATGGCATTTGAAGATGATGATTATATGGATGCTGTAGATGTGGATAACCTTTATGATGAAATTACTAGACTCAAGAGATGTATAGAAGAAAAGAACATGATCATTGATACTCTACAATTTCAAATTGATGAAAAGGAAAAACATCTTGAAAAATTAGAAGGTGAAATTGTTGGTCTTAGAAAAGAGATTGAGAAAACAAAAGCTATTAATCTCAAGTTTGTCAAAGGATCTGAAACTTTGGATGAGATTATCAATGTGCAGCGGTCTCCTCTAAACAAGACAGGTCTGGGCTATAATGGAGAAACTTCTCAAGCATCCACCTCAAAAAGTTATCTTGATGCAGCAAGAAGAAATGAGCAAAAGAACAATGAAGATCAACAGGTAAAGCAGGAACGAATTACAAACAGAAACTATCAAGGGCAATCCATCTTAAGGGTGAACAAAAGCTACAACCAGCCACAGGTAAAATCTTCTCAATTTGGTTCAAGAATAGATGAAAATAGAAATTACAATCAGTTGGCTGGTAGATTCAATAACCGAAGAAGTTTCTTCAATGGACAATGTTTTTCTTGCCATAACTTTGGTCACAAAGCAGCTCAATGTGTTGCATATAAAACGATCATGACTAGGGAAGCTCAAAAACAAAGAAGTATGACAGGGATTACAAAAAGGACCTATAACAACTTTTCGGTTCTTGAAAATGAAGTTGAATGTTCTATTTGCAATAACTTTGGTCATGAAGACTCTGAATGCAAGAGCAGGTTTCAGCAGAAAAAGGAACAAGCCTCAAGCACCAAAACATGGAGAATAAAGGAACCTCAAACAGAAAGATGTGGGATAGCATTTTATGCAGAGGGACAGGAAAATCTATGGTACATTGACAGTGGATGTTCGAAGCATATGACAGGTGATAAAGAAAAACTCGAGTCTTATTCTGCTCTAGAAAAGGGAAAGAAAGTATCTTTTGGAAATGATACTCCTGCAACTATAAAAGGAAAGGGCATTGCTCAGTTAAAAGAAAAAGTCAAGGGTGGAAATGTTTTGTATGTTGATGGATTGAAGCATAATCTTCTAAGTGTCAGCCAGATGTGTGATCAAAGAACCGAGGTTATATTCAGATCAAATGGATGTCTTGTTCGTGATCTTGATACAGGTAAAACAGTGATCAAAGGCAAAAGAACTCCAAATAATCTGTACATATTTGAAGAAGGACAACAACAATGCTATCTAAGCAAGGATGATGAGCACTAGTTATGGTATCAGAATTAGATAATACTGATTCACCCCCCCCCTCTCAGTATTATTTCCAACAATTGGTATCAGAGCAGGTCCTTTGATAGAAGCTTGATCGCTTGAAGGAGATCCGTGGAACAATGGGAAAGAAGCTTAAGAAGAAAGCTCATAAGAAGAAGAAGACATCTCAGAAGAACTATGACAGTGGGAGAATCGATTGGGGATTAGGCATAAGAAGCTCTTCAGACTCAGAATCAGATTCAGAATCATTATCAGGTATGAATGTGTTATCCTCTGATGTTCCAGCTATATTTCCTTATGAAAGAGATGAAAGTGAAAGCGAAACTACTGAATTAGCTCTCATGGGTGAACAAGAAAGAAATGAGATAGAAGCAGAATTTAGAAGACTGACAAACAAAATTAGAACTCAAGAAGAACTTATGAACATAAAGGATGATACTGCTAAGGCCCAACGAGAGTTATTCAAGGATAAATATCACAAGCTGCAGGATGAAGTAACATTACTAAGAAATGAAGTCTTTACACAGGTACAGTGAAAGAAAAGTGCGCCGGTACGCAGGCTCAGAAGCGCTGCAGTTGCGAAGGTACGTAGGAAGTCTATTTAGCACAGTGCGTGGGTACGCAGGTGCACAGTTCAAAATAGTGCGTACTGTACGCAGGCATTACATGGGTGAAGCTGCGTACTTCTCTTGAAATCAATTTAGCTGTTCATGTTTATCATTGCTGTGTTCTGGGTTTTCCTTTAACTCTTGTACTAGCTTAGATTCTAGTACGTAGGCGCCGGCCTACAATCTTTTCTCCTCCAAGTACCACGTTTCATCAATTTTCATACTGGATACACTGAAGCACAACACATAATCTGAAAGGCCACATTTCAACCAATTTTCATACTGGACCTAATAACAACATTGAAGCTCATAATCAAACAACCTTCTGAATCACCCAATCACTAGATCAATACATATACAATGAGAGTCATCAATCAGATCTAGTCCATCAGATCATTAAGAACCTGATCCATTCATTCATTAATTTTGAAGCTAATCATAATCATTCACTCAATCACTGCTGTTATCAGAACATAATACCAGAAACCAGACATCACTTCAAAACCCAGAACACAGCAATGATAAACATGAACAGCTAAATTGATTTCAAGAGAAGTACGCAGCTTCACCCATGTAATGCTTGCGTACAGTACGCACTGTTCTGAACTGTGCACCTGCGTACCCACGCACTGTGCCAAATAGACTTCCTGCGTACCTCCGCAACTGCAGCGCTTCTGAGCCTGCGTACCGGCACACTTTTCTTTCACTGTACCTGCGTACCTTCGGCCATAAATGATTTCAAGACTTCAAGAATAACCCAGACAGTCAGATCTACAGAACTGATCATGCGCCGAAGAGATCTCAGTCCATCAGTAGATTCGCCTTCTTTAGATCTAGACCAGATCTAGCCCTCATAAGATATTCAACAAAACACATGCTCAAGCCAAATGATCTCCTTTGCTTTATATAGGCAGGCTCCTCCTAAAATCATGGAACAATACCACGAGTCGACACCATAATAACCCAATACCGTCGGCTAAATACCAAGAGTAAAACATAAGAAAACGCCACATGTGAATTTCTTTGTCTTGAAATGTGTGCACTGGGGGTACGCACCTCCTGAACGGCTGGCCTACGTGTCTGGACGCGATCCCTGCACGGTGTACCTGCGGGTACGCACTTTCTGTAAGGTGTACCTGCGTACCCCTTATTTTCTTCACTATTTGATAGCTGATCATCAACCTCTGCTGCTGACTTGAAGTACAGTGATCTATCACCTGAATGGGTTGCCATCAAGGACAACACTTTAGCCATAATGCCAACAATCTCCCCCTTTGGACTTGATGGCAAAGCTTACTAAGAACTTGCCATTTGATTCCTTTGAGTTGTCCTGCATCTATGTATTATGTCACATCTGATATCTCTTCTGTAGATTCATCTGAATGTATATAAGTGAGATGATCTTCTATGAGAGGGTTGCCATCAAGTACAACACATGCATCATAATGCCAACAATCTCCCCCTTTGGACTTGATGGCAACAACACCAAATCACTCTCCCCCTTTGACATCAAGGGCAAAGGGGTATGCTCCCCCTAAGAACATGCTCCCCTTGACTATAAACCAGATCTGCTGAAGTCTCTGAATGAGCTCCCCCTTTGTATATGTCATGGTGCTCCAATCTGATAATGGTCTTTCTGAGATGTCTGCTCCGCTATATAGTGTTGTTCATGCTCAAGCTCCCCTGACTGTAAGCAAGGTCTGCAAAAAGATGTTCTACAAGAAGAACATGACTCTATATATCATAAGTGACCTTCCTATCACCAAAAGACTCAATACATACATCCATCACCCATCACAATAAGGATCATCCATCCAACCAAGTGGGAATACATCAGAAATATGAAAACCAAATACATTACATCTTCATCCCATGCATAGTGGGGAAACATAGGCCGTTACATGACCTGAAGAGATGACTACAATAGATAGACCATTACAACATGAGTCTTGCTATGACCTTTACATCAAACATCTAAAGATCATGACAAACATCATCAACAACACTGTATAATCTGCTCCATAGTATCTGTCAACATCAAGGACTTCTGCATCAACTCATAACCATCCAGATCTATATGAATCAAGAGCCATCAAATGAAAGCATCTGCATCAATCAACATATGTATGAATAATCATCCCTGTATCCAGCCAACAATCCTCATCCATTTGTGCCAAGAAAGGAATCATGCATCATGCACATGTCAACATATGAGTGACTCATCATCATCATGTCTCCAACAATGCAACTTTGAATAATCATCCATGAAATCAGCCAACCTCTCATCCATATATGTGTCAAGAAACAATAAAGACTCCATGCAAGCATCATTAGAGAATCAATCATAAATCTGATCATGTGACCAACTCATAACCATAGCAAGATGAATTATAAGCAGCGTCACCAAGGACCATAATGCCAACAATGCATTTAGGACATATGCTCCCCCTGAACCAGTGCCATCTGTCAAATCTGATCATGCATATCAATAGGAAGAATCAACCAATAAATGCCTTAAGACAGGTATGCACTTCATCTTCTGCTCCCCTGCGTACACCCGCAGAGATCCTTCTGCCGAACTGCGTGCCCACGCACTGTTCCTTGAACCGCGCTGCATACTGTTACTGCAGGGACACACCAAAAGATACTATCGCGCCGCGTACTTTTACTATTCGGACGCACCTGAACCTTAGTCTCTCTACGTACCCACGCAGCTCTCCTTCTTCTGCTCTGCGTACCGACACAGGTATCCTTCTTCTGCTCTGCGTACCGACGCAGATCTCCTGTTTCTGCACTGCGTACCCACGCAGCTCTTCTGTTAAAACACCTGCGTCCTTCTGATTAGGGCCGAATAGGCAGTCCACCAGAGTGGCACAGTTGCTCAGATTGATCAATTCATTTCCAACTTCACTTGCCTACTGCCTTCAAACAAGCATATACGCGATTGTGCAGTATCCAACTCGCGTATATATGCGACTTCCCTTTATGAAGTTTGCATATGAGATTCAGGAACCTGAAGTTTTGTACTTCCAGCTCCCTCTGATTTTGGTATGTCTGTACATTGTGCTGTGCCATCCTTTTCTGACTGTACTTCCTTTTTCCTCCATATCTTCAAGCGTGATGATGACATTTTCTCCTTTTGATATGGTGCCCATACTTTGTTCCTGCATTCCTTAGCTATATGTCCAGGCTTGTTACATGCATAACATCTTACATGTTTCATATTCCTCTTGTAACAATCAGCAGCTTTGTGACCAAACGTATTGCAAGCAAAGCAATATCCATAAAAATACCTTGATTGAGATGACTTGTCTGCATAATGGTCTTGAACTATTCTTCTTCTACATCTAGCTGCAACATGTCCAAGATTATGACATACATAACATTCAACATTATTCATAGGAGGAGTAAAGGATTTTCTTTGAGGAACCTCTTTCCTTGGTTGATGATGAGATTGATCTTTCATTTCTTCATTGATCACTTTAGATTTCTCTTTAGAATTCCTTGCCTCACCTTGTGAACTAGATTCACCTTCAACAGATTCATGGAAACCAAGACCAGTCTTTATAGCAGGGGACCTTTGACTACTAAGAATATCATCCAATACTTTAGAGCTATCTTGAAATCGTAAAAGCTTATCCTTTTCTTCTAGTTTACCTTTCAAGATATTTACCTCAACCTGAAGCTGTTCTTCTTTTTCAAAACTTCTTCAGTTTTCCTTCCTTCTTCCATTTGTTCCCTTAGTTTGAGAATCTCCTTTTCTTGTTCTTCATTCAGATCCTGCTGCATTTGACGAACTCGGAAGGCACATTCTAGTTGAGATTTTAAGCTGGTGACTTCGTTTTCTTGTTTTTCAATAGCTTGGACTAGATCTTTATTCTGCTTCTTTGATTCTTCAAAGTCTTCCTTTAGTGAGCGGATTGTGGCTTCAAGACTTTCATAATAGCTGGATCTATCTCTGAGTTTCATGATGGTTATGTTCTTTTCATTGACTTCATTTCTTAGTAATGTTACTTCATCCTGCAGCTTGTGATATTTATCCTTGAATAACTCTCGTTGGGCCTTAGCAGTATCATCCTTTATGTTCATAAGTTCTTCTTGAGTTCTAATTTTGTTTGTCAGTCTTCTAAATTCTGCTTCTATCTCATTTCTTTCTTGTTCACCCATGAGAGCTAATTCAGTAGTTTCGCTTTCACTTTCATCTCTTTCATAAGGAAATATAGCTGGAACATCAGAGGATAACACATTCATACCTGATAATGATTCTGAATCTTATTCTGAGTCTGAAGAGCTTCTTATGCCTAATCCCCAATCGATTCTCCCACTGTCATAGTTCTTCTGAGATGTCTTCTTCTTCTTATGAGCTTTCTTCTTAAGCTTCTTTCCCATTGTTCCACGGATCTCCTTCAAGCGATCAAGCTTCTATCAAAGGACCTGCTCTGATACCAATTGTTGGAAATAATACTGAGAGGGGGGGGTGAATCAGTATTATCACATCTATAAAACTTTTTCATTTCCATAATCAGATTCATATATGCTGCATCCACAACTTCTTATGATTAAGTTAATTGATCTTCAATGAGTCATTAGAACATTATCAACCATATTATCAGATAACAGATGCAGTAACATAAAGTAGATCATCACACATAAGGCACACACATGAACACAATGATATAAGGTGGAAACCCAATGCGGGAGAAAACCACCTGCTGCAAGTCATCTCTTCTTCTTAATAAGAAAATCCTTTTACAATATTTGTACTGGTGCAGTCTTATACCAGTACGGGAGCTACAACCCCCTTTGCTCTTGTACTAGCCGATCCATTTACTAGTACGCAGGCTACTACCTGCTACAATGCTCCAAAGATTTCCTTTAGCTCTTGTACTAGCTTAGATTCTAGTACGTAGGCGCCGGCCTACAATCTTTTCTCCTCCAAGTACCATGTTTCATTAATTTTCATACTGGATACACTGAAGCACAACACATAATCTGAAAGGCCACATTTCATCCAATTTTCATATTGGACCTAATAACAACATTGAAGCTCATAATCAAACAACCTTCTGAATCACCCAATCACTAGATCAATACATATACAATGAGAGTCATCAATCAGATCTAGTCCATCAGATCATTAAGAACCTGATCCATTCATTCATCAATTCTGAAGCTAATCATAATCATTCACTCAATCACTGCTGTTATCAGAACATAATACCGGAAACCAGACATCACTTCAAAACCCAGAACACAGCAATGATAAACATGAACAGCTAAATTGATTTCAAGAGAAGTACGCAGCTTCACCCATGTAATGCCTGCGTACAGTACGCACTGTTCTGAACTGTGGACCTGCGTACCCACGCACTGTGCCAAATAGACTTCCTGCGTACCTCCGCAACTGCAGTGCTTCTGAGCCTGCGTACCGGCGCACTTTTCTTTCACTGTACCTGCGTACCTTCGGCCATAAATGATTTCAAGACTTCAAGAATAACCCAGACAGTCAGATCTACAGATCTGATCATGCACCGAAGAGATCTCAGTCCATCAGTAGATTCGCCTTCTTTAGATCTAGACCAGATCTAGCCCTCATAAGATATTCAACAAAACACATGCTCAAGCCAAATGATCTCCTTTGCTTTATATAGGCAGGCTCCTCCTAAAATCATGGAACAATACCACGAGCCATCAACTCATAACCATCCAGATCTATATGAATCAAGAGCCATCAAATGAAAGCATCTGCATCAATCAACATATGTATGAATAATCATCCCTGTATCCAGCCAACAATCCTCATCCATTTGTGCCAAGAAAGGAATCATGCATCATGCACATGTCAACATATGAGTGACTCATCATCATCATGTCTCCAACAAAGCAACTTTGAATAATCATCCATGAAATTAGCCAACCTCTCATCCATATATGTGTCAAGAAACAATAAAGACTCCATGCAAGCATCATTAGAGAATCAATCATAAATCTGATCATGTGACCAACTCATAACCATAGCAAGATGAATCATAAGCATCGTCACCAAGGATCATAATGCCAACAATGCATTCAGGACATATGCTCCCCCTGAACCAGTGCCATCTGTCAAATCTGATCAAGTAAATCAATAAGAAGAATCAGCCAATAAATGCCTTAAGACAGGTACGCACTTCATCTTCTGCTCCCCTGCGTACACCCACAGATATCCTTCCGCTGTACTGTGTGTATACGCAGACAGTCTTCTATTACAGAGTGTACCCACGCACCTGTTCCATCAGTTGCGCTGCGTACTGCAACTGCAGGGACGCACCCAAAAGTACTATCACGCCGCGTACTTTTACTGCACGGACGCACCTGAAAATACTATCGCGCCGCGTACTTTTACTGCACGGATGCACCTGAACCTTAGTCGCTCTGCGTACCCACGCAGTTCTCCTTCTTCTGCTCTACGTACCGACGCAGGTCTCCTGTTTCTGCTCTGCGTCCCCACGCAGATCTCCTGTTTCTGCACTGCGTACCCACGCAGATCTTCTGTTAAACACCTGCGTCCTTCTGATTAGGGCCGAATTAACAGTCCTCCTTTGTGCCACTGCCAGTTAGATTCCCAGATCTGATAGATTCATTTCCAACTTCACTTGCCTACTGCCTTCAAACAAGCATATACGCGATTGTGCAGTATCCAACTCGCGTATATATGCGACTTGCCTTTATGAAGTTTGCATATGAGATTCAGGAACCTGAAGTTTTGTACTTTCAGCTTCCTTTGATTCTGGTATGTCTGTACATTGTGCTGTGCCATCCTTTTCTGACTGTACTTCCTTTTTCCTCCATATCTTCAAGCGTGATGATGACATTTTCTCCTTTTGATATGGTGCCCACACTTTGTTCCTGCATTCCTTAGCTATATGTCCAGGCTTGTTACATGCATAACATCTTACATGTTTCATATTCCTCCTGTAACAATCAGCAGCTTTGTGACCAAACGTATTGCAAGCAAAGCAATATCCATAAAAATACCTTGATTGAGATGACTTGTCTGCATAATGGTCTTGAACTCTTCTTCTTCTACATCTAGCTGCAACATGTCCAAGATTATGACATACATAACATTCAACATTATTCATAGGAGGAATAAAGGATTTTCTTTGAGGAATCTCTTTTCTTGGTTGATGATGAGATTGATCTTTCATTTCTTTGTTGATCACTTTAGATTTCTCTTTAGAGTTCCTTGCCTCACCTTGTGAACTAGATTCACCTTCAACAGATTCATGGAAACCAAGACCAGTCTTTATAGCAGGAGACCTTTGACTACTAAGAATATCATCCAAGACTTTAGAACTATCTTGAAATCGTAAAAGCTTATCCCTTTCTTCTAGTTTACCTTTCAAGATATTTACCTCAACCTGAAGCTGTTCTTCCTTTTCAAGAGATTGCCTTTTCAAATCTTCTTCAGCTTTCCTTCCTTCTTCCATTTGTTTCCTTAGTTTGAGAATCTCCTTTTCTTGTTCTTCATTTAGATCCTGCTGCATTTGACGAATTCTGAAAGCACATTCTAGCTGAGATTTTAGGCTGATAACTTCGTTTCCCTGTTTTTCAATATCTTGGACTAGATCTTTATTCTGCTTCTTTGATTCTTCAAGATCTTCCTTTAGTGAGCGGATTGTGGCTTCAAGACTTTCATAATAGCTGGATCTATCTCTGAGTTTCATGATGGTCATGTTCTTTTCATTGACTTCATTTCTTAGTAATGTTACTTCATCCTGCAGCTTGTGATATTTATCCTTGAATAACTCTCGTTGGGCCTTAGCAGTATCATCCTTTATGTTCATAAGTTCTTCTTGAGTTCTAATTTTGTTTGTCAGTCTTCTAAATTCTGCTTCTATCTCATTTCTTTCTTGTTCACCCATGAGAGCTAATTCAGTAGTTTCGCTTTCACTTTCATCTCTTTCATAAGGAAATATAGCTGGAACATCAGAGGATAACACATTCATACCTGATAATGATTCTGAATCTGATTTTGAGTCTGAAGAGCTTCTTATGCCTAATCCCCAATCGATTCTCCCACTGTCATAGTTCTTCTGAGATGTCTTCTTCTTCTTATGAGCTTTCTTCTTAAGCTTCTTTCCCACTGTTCCACGGATCTCCTTCAAGCGATCAAGCTTTTATCAAAGGACCTGCTCTGATACCAATTGTTGGAAATAATACTGAGAGGGGGGGGGTGAATCAGTATTATCTAATTCTTTTAACCATAACCATAACATTACTTAGATGCCGCATCGGAGGCTGGGGCATCTAAGCTTTTCACAAATAAGGAAAGCATGCAAATATCAGGTAGTTCGCGATCTTCCAGATATCAAAATTCCTGACAACACCATATGCAAATCATGTCAGTTTGGAAAACAAACCAGAACTAACTTTCCAGAGAAGGAAGGATAAGCTAGCATGCCTCTCGAGCTAGTACATACAGATACATGCGGTCCATTTAGGAAAAGAACACCTAGAGGAGAAGAATACTTGATACTATTCATTGACGATTTCTCCAGGTTTGTCTGGATAGGACTTATGAAGCACAAAGATGAAGCATTCGAAAAATTCAAGTCCTTCAAAGCCTTGGTTGAAAATGAATCAGGTCACAAAATTAAGTGCCTCAGATCCGACAGAGGTGGGGAGTTTACCTCAAATGAATTTTTCGATTTCTGTGAAGAACATGGGATAAGAAGAGAATTCTCTACAGCTAGAACTCCTCAGCAAAATGGAGTTGTGGAAAGAATGAACAGAACAGTCCAACAAATGGCTCGTGCTATGCTTGATGAATCAGGAACTCCCGCAACTTTCTGGGGTGAAGCTGCACATGCTGCAGTTGTTATTCTTAACAAAACAAATGTTCGGGTGAACAACACTCAAACTCCTCATGAGCTCTGAAGTGGTAAGACTCCTTCGGTAAAGCACTTCAAAATCTTTGGGAGCAAATGCTATATCAAGAATACTGATGAGCAGCTTGGCAAACTTGAACCTAGAGCAGATGAAGGCATTCTTCTTGGTTACTCTCCACATAGCAAAGCATACAAATGCTACAATAAAAGACTTGGCAGAATTGTTGACAGTATTGACGTAGTGGTTGATGAGAAGGGATACATTCCCAGGCAAGTACATCATGAAGACATCGAAGAAGATGAAGGCTACCCTCAAAGACAGAATGATGAAGAAGAAGAACCTCAAGAAGAACCTCAAGAAGAACCAGAGGAGCAGACAAGAATAGAAGAAAAGACTCCATCCAGATATGTTTAGAAGAATCATCCAGAATCTCAGATTATGGGGCAGAAAGAAGCAGGTGTACAAACAAGAAGAACAGTTGCAGAAGCTTCAAGCTATTTGGCATTACTCTCCTCTACTGAACCACAAAGTGTGAAAGAGGCATGCAAAGATGAATGTTGGGTGAAAGCAATGGATGAAGAACTTGAGCAAATCGAAAAGAATAACACTTGGGAGCTGGTTCCTAGACCAAAGGATAAGAATGTTATCGGAACAAAATGGGTCTTCAAAAACAAATTGAATGAAAATGGAGAAGTAATTAGAAACAAAGCCAGACTTGTTTGTAAAGGGTATGCGCAGCAAGAAGGAATAGACTTTGAAGAAACCTTTGCTCCGGTTGCAAGACTTGAGGCCATCCGAATGTTCCTTGCTCTCTCAAGTTTTCAAAACTTCAAAGTATTTCAAATGGACGTGAAATCAGCCTTTCTGAATGGAGACCTGGAAGAAGAAGTATACATTGAACAGCCAGATGGGTTCATTCTTGGAAATGATCCAAATCTTGTATGCAGATTGAAAAAGGCTCTCTATGGTCTCAAACAAGCTCCAAGGGCTTGGTACTACCGTTTGGACAAATATCTTCATCAACAAGGTTTTTCAAAAGGATCAGCAGATAGCAATCTTTATATAAAAGTTGAAAATGACAAATTGCTAATACTGGTTGTGTATGTAGATGACATTATTTTTGGGAGCAATGAAGAAGCTATGAGTCAAAGCTTTGCCTCGGTAATGCAGAAAGAATTTGAAATGTCTTTGCTAGGAGAACTGACATATTTCCTTGGTTTACAAATCCAACAAAAAGAAGGAGGAATCTTTTTATCTCAAACCAAGTATCTCAAACAGATTTTGAAGAAATATGGTATGGAAGATGCAAAACCAGTATGTACACCCATGGTCACAAGATGTAGCCTCAGTGCAAATGATGAATCTGCAGCAGTACATCAACCAACCTACAGATCTATGATTGGAAGCTTACTTTATTTGACAGGTACCCGACCGGACATCATGCATGCAGTTGGAATAGTTGGAAGATTTCAGGCAAATCCGAAGGAGACTCATCTTCAGGCAGTGAAGAGAATTTTCAAATATCTTCAAGGGACTCAAAATTATGGCTTATGGTATCCTAGAGATACAGATCTTACACTTCATGCTTATACAGATGCAGATTGGGCCGGAAGCGTGGATGACAGGAAAAGCACAAGTGGTGGTGCGTTCTTTATGGGTTCCAGACTGGTATCTTGGTTCAGCAAGAAACAGAGTTCGATTGCCTTGTCTACAGCTGAAGCGGAATATGTTGCTACTGCATCTTGTTGCACTCAACTCCTTTGGATGATGCAGACTTTGCAGGATTTTCAAATCACTTGTACTCCACCTATCCCCATCTTATGTGATAACACAAGTGCAATCAACATCTCAAAGAATCCGGTTATGCATTCAAAAACCAAGCACATACCAATCAAGTACCATTTTCTCCGGGAACAAGTACTTGAACAGAAGGTCAAGTTGGAGTATGTTCCTTCTAAGGAACAAGTTGCTGATATTCTCACCAAACCATTGCCCAGGGACACTTTTGAATACCTCAGGCAAAAGCTGGGAGTTGTTGATGCATCATCTTATTGTTGAACCTTTTCTGATTGATGGTACAGGTTCAGGGGGAGCATATAATGCATTTTTGGCATTATGGAGGATGGTCAGAAGGAGATCTTGGAAATAGCTGCAATATGTCTCTATCTCTTTCATGGTGGATTATGGTTCTTTTCTGGTTCATTTTTCAGGGGGAGCATGATCTAAGGGGGAGCATACCCCTTTGCCCTTGATGTCAAAGGGGGAGAATGAAGCTGAAGTTTGTGAGGTTGCCATCAAGTCCAAAGGGGGAGATTGTTGGCATTATGTTTCTGGTATGGCTATTTGTTACAGATGTTGTACTTGATGGCAACTCCCGTGGCAGGCTCTCAATTTGTTGAAAATTAAGAAGTACGCAGGAAATCAGTTCAGAAGGTGCGTACCCGCAGGTACACCATGTAGGGACTGCGTCCAGATACGCAGGCCAGCCGTTCAGGAGGTGCGTACCCCAGTGCACACATTTCAAGGCAGAGAAAAGCACACGTGGGGGTTTCTTATATTTTACTCTTGGTATCTAGCCGACGGTATTGTGTTATTATGGTGTTGGCTCGTGGTATTGTTCCATGATTTGAGGAGGAGCTTGCCTATATAAAGCAAAGGAGATCACTTGGCTAAGCATCTTTTGCAATTGAATATCTTTAGATCTGAAATATTGGGTTATGGTCTTAAAAGCTTGATCTATATGAAAGGGAAGTTGAAGGCGAATCTGTGAAGGGTGATCTCTCGAGTGCATGATCAGATCTGAGCAATTGTGCCACTCTGGTGGACTGCCTATTCGGCCCTAATCAGAAGGACGCAGGTGTTTAACAGAAGAGCTGTGTGGGTACGCAGTGCAGAAACAGGAGATCTGCGTGGGGACGCAAAGCAGAAACAGGAGACCTGCGTCGGTACGCAGAGCAGAAGAAGGAGACCTGCGTGGGTACGCAGAGCGACTAAGGTTCAGGTGCGTCCGTGCAGTAAAAATACGCGGCGCGATAGTATTTCCAGGTGCGTCCGTACGCGGTGCGATAGTATTTTTGGGTGCGTCCCTGCAGTAACAGTACACGGCGCGATAATGTCTCTGGGTGTGTCCCTGCAGTAATAATACGCAGCGCGGTTCAAGGTACAGTGCGTGGGCACGCAGTTCGGCAGAAGGATTCCTGCGGGTATATGCAGGAAAGCAGAAGGTGAATAGCGTAGCGACGCAGGCCACAGAAGGGAAAACTGCGTATCTGTATTAAAATGTTCTGTTGACTGAAATTTTCTGTTGATAAGGTGTTGTGGGTTAGTTCTGTTATTGCTGATCTGATAACTGTAGTGGACTGTAACCTTTATGTACTTGATGATCATTTGATGCTTTATGAAAAGAAGTAGGGGGTTGTAGCTCCCTTCCAGGAGAGACTGGAAAACGAGAGAGAGAGAGTTGTAGCTCTCTGCAGGTTGCAGCCTGCGTACTGGTAAAGGACTACACCAGTACAAAACCATTGTAAAAGAAGTTTCTAAGTTGAAAGAAGATAGAGACATATTGCAGCAGGTGGTTTTCACCCACATTGGGTTTCCACCTTACATCTTGTGTTCTTTGGTGTGACTATCTGTTTTTCTTTGTTCATGCTCATTATTTTATGGTACTGACATGCAAAAATAATTCAAAGAACAAATAAGGAAGATTGATTAAAAGAATTAGATAATACTGATTCACCCCCCCCTCAGTATTATTTCCAACAGAAATTGCTAATTAAAAGGAGAATCCCTAGATAAAAGGGAGCTCTAACAAGTCCCTAATTAAGAGGGAGTTTGGGAAAGTTCCTGGCCAGAGGGAACTTGGGTACATTCCTTTAAAGGAATGAACATATCTTCCCTAGTTAAGAGGGAGAGATAGACCCAACATTCTTGTCTTCACATCGGAAGAAAAAATGGAAGGATTGGGTAACCATCTAGCATCCCATACTCTTTGAGGATGTGTAGGGCATCCAAGATAAGAGTAGGTAAGAGAAATGATATTCTTTGAGGGCTTGGAACCCAAGATAACAATAGTCCTAAAAGGTCATACTCAGTGAACACCCGGGTGGGTATGTACCTTGAGAGACAATGATGAAGGTCTCTATAGTCATTAGTCTCGCCAATATTGTGCTCTGATCTACTGAGAGATAGAGCTACCAGTCAAGGCCTTGCTATGGAAGCAATGTTGGTTACTATGATTCTATAACAAATGGATTGCCAATACGCTTTCTCCTATGTGAATTCTTCAAAATTGAGAATGTCCAAATGCCTTGTAAATGATTTATGAATACCTCCCTAGTTAAGAGGGAGTGTTGAAGAAAGTGTAACTAGGTGCAGTCTTGATAAATGTAATTTTGATCTTTGTACTTATAAGAGAAAAGAAATATTATTTTTTTCATTTATAACAATGAGTTTCTTTCTCATTGAATAGGTCAAGCACATGTTTGAGTGCTTCTAGGAAGTCAAAGAATCAATGTATTTGTTGAAGAGCCTTATGGGTTTGTTACACCATGTAAAAATATGTATTAGAGTCAAAAGAAGACCTCCAAGAAAAGTCTGAAGCCTCCTCCATATGTCAGCATCATAAAGGGAAGCAATTCGAATTATAGAGATTAGGTTGGCCTCAAGTTATCAAGTTGGCCTAATAGGAGGGGTAAACTCTTATATAAAGGGCCATTCGACCTCTTCAATACAAAGAAATTCATATATGAAATCTATGAAGGAGATGAAGAGAAAAGGTTACCAAAAATTCAAGGAAAGGATCCTCTAGTGTAGCGAAGAAGGAAGGAAGAAAACGAGTTTTAGAGGGTTGTTTTAGGGCCTATTAACATGTGCAAAGGAAGGGAAGCTCATTCTGCTGTCATAACAATCCTCCTATTGCAATCACCCAAAGAGAATTAATTGGGTTAGAAAAGTGTGCCTATTAGGCCTCTTACTCAAGTGAAGAAGGAGAATACTCAAGCGAAGGAAAGAGAAGGAATCACACACAATTTTCTTGAAGATATACCCTCACATGTGTGAAGAATTAGGGTCACACTGCTACTACATTAGATCTGCAACTAGATCAAAAGGTACAACTCGATTGGGTAAAGAATAAGGCCCTCTTCCTAAGTGATGAAATATACATCTCAAACAAAGGAACACAAAAAATATCTCTTCTAGGGAAAGCATAAATAGGGTTGCTATCAGTTGCCAGAAGAAGAATGTAATGGGAGGACGAAGTGCTGGAAGAAGGAGGATGAAGTGCTGCAAAAGAAAAAAGATTGACTTTGTTGGAAATAATACTGGGAGGGGGGTGAATCAGTATTATCAGTTCAATTATTTTTCATTTCCTAAATAGATTTATATACACTACTTCTGTGAAGTGAACTAGCGTGTACATGCTACTGTTATTAGATAAACCAGTGTATACTGAGAGAACTTATTATTTAATCAATTTATCATGAGTTTATCTTTAATCAGTGCATCAGTAACTTGTTAAGAAATGCAATAAATCCATAATAAACAATCAAACATAAGAAACACACATGAACACCAAGATTTAAGGTGGAAACCCAATGCAAGAGAAAAAATACCCACTGTTGTCGTCTCTGTCTTCTTTTAATAATAAGAAAATCTGTTTACAATCTTGTATTGGTGCAGACTCATACCAGTATGAAGGAACCCACCTGCAGAAGGCTACAACTTTCTCTCATTTTCCAGCTTCTACTGGAAGGGAGCTACAACCCCTAGCTCTTGTACTAGCCAATGTGTTTACTAGTACATAGGCGGTGACCTATAGAAGGCTACAACCTTCTCTCTTTTTCAAGGGAGCACGTTTCATAAATTTTCAGACTGGATGCTCCTCGTACACAACAATACAAATGAAGGCCTCATTTCATCAAAGTTTCATACTGGACCCATCAGAAACTTTGAATCTCAAATTGCATCAACCAACAATAAGTTAATCTGAACAATCAGATCACTGTCACCATAATGTTGTGCTGAACCCAGAAACTTGCATCATCATTCAGAATCAGAAGTAACTTCAAAAATCATGCATCAGAGTCTATACGCTACTTTACTGAACCCAACCTACATGTATACGCTACTTCCTTTAACCAAAACTGCGTATACCCTCAAAACTACTGAAACATAAAACTTCTGAATCAAGTATGTGCCAACCAGCTATATACTGAACATCTATTGTCAATTTACTGAGCTTTAATCAGGTAGTAGCAGAGAAAACCCTTCTTACTTAGACAATAAATCAATGAGACACCAAAATCCTTATGCATTCAATTTTAAAGTCAGATCTAAGAAGACTTCATTGATAGACAATAGTAAAACAATAGAACTGATCAGATAGATCAGTCAGATTTGAATAATAGGCTTTTCTTTTGTATACGCTACTTGGAAGAGTAGAACCTGCGTGTATACGAGATTTTACCGAGACAAACTAGCATATAGATCTGCAAATATTAACTCATAACTTTGCTGCTATTCTAGACTTCAGACAAACCCAAATCATGACATTTAAAGAATAAAACAGGTGTATAGCCTGATTATCTTGTTTATTCAAAGGTATCACTGCGTTGGACCCCAGTTCCTAATGGGGCAAAAATTCCACCTATTTAATCACTGACGGGGGGGGCGATGATAATTTTATGAGCCCCCCTTGGTGGGGGTTCGCAGGTAGCGCTCCCGAAGCTAAAAATATATGTAAAGTTTCCTTGTAAAATATTGTAATTTCGTAGTCAATCTGGGTTGTTCATTAGGCAGATTATTTGACGGTAGAAGTTATGTTAATTAAGAGGTTTTTCCCCTAGAAAGAAACCCCTTGATTTATATGAGGGAGTTGTATTCCGACTATATATGCGTATTTTGAGCGAGAAATATAGATGAGATTGTGTGAGAGTGAAGGGGAAATTACAACGGATCTGCTTTAGGTTGTATCTCTTCATTTTGTTGGATAATATAAAAGGACTGGTTGTTTCTCCGTGGACGTAGCCCAAATTGGGTGAACCACATATATTTGTGTCTCTCTTTTTTTATGCATTTTCTAGTTTGTGTTTCTGTAATATTTTGTGCGTTCCATTGCTCTGTAATATATAAATTTCCAACAACATGGAGGATGATGATATTTTGCAACGCAAGCCATGGCAACCATGAGTATCCAGAAAAATTTCAGTCGCACAAGGAGAAGGTGGCTCACTCGGGTTTTGAGGTTTTGTAGATATGAGAAGAAGAAGATAGGGTTGAAAGAGACACAAACACGTGTAAGGCAAAATATAATCCAACACAACATCTGTAACTACCTTCTAGTGCAATATTCTCTATCGATGATCTAATGGTTGAACATTATTCCATTGTCTTCTAATGGATTTCTTCACAAAGGGAACACCTTACGCGTGATAAGAATCCTAAACTACATAAAATGAATTTGACATTGAGTGTTTCAAACTAGTAAGTGTGCTAATAAAGAATAAGAATCACATCTTGAGGTTTTTATCTTAACAGACTTATGTGCATTGATGAGGAACAAAATGTTATATCACACTCATGAGACTATTTTTGTCCATATTATTATTGTTCATCAATAGTGATACTTGTAATTTTTTTAAATAAAAAATATAATAATAAACCATACAAAATCAAACAATAATACTCTTACATTTCTCTACATTTATGGATATTAGTCTTTTGGCTTTTAAATCTACACATATTCCACACATGCTCACCCTTACTTTCTTGAGTATTCTAATCTATGGAAAATCACCAATCTAAAGTCTAATGAAATATGCCTAGTTTTATATGTTAACATATACTTTTTATACGTAATCCACACTTTTGTTTTAACATAGATATCTTGAAAATGTATAACTTCCTTATTTAGAATATGCTCTCTGTTCAATTTCCTGAGATGCTCTACTTCTGTATTAGGAATTCATCCTTTTCCATATAAGGATGAAACAATATTTTAGGTTGATTGTACTATTCACACTTTAGTTATTTAGATTTTTTTGGAAAATGTTTCTCTACAAATTTTCCTTTTTTATTAATAAAATTTGAAAAATATTTAGCCTTTTATCACTTCATACTAATTAAAAGTACACATTTTGCAATTTTATAAAAATATACATTTTACAATTTTATAAAAATATTATTATAGTTGGTAAACATTTTTGGGTGAGTGCCAATGTTGAAATTATGTATAGTTTTATTTATGTAACAATCTGCATACTTCTTTCTATCTATCTATGTAGCAAATTTAGAGTGAGATCATTCATTATGATGGTCTAATTTTGAATTGGTGTTATTCTTATGCAATCAACCACCTCTATATTATTTTAGTATGTCTATATTGAAGAAATTATTTCATTAGATATGACATTTTCAAATAGTACATCATTATCCATAAAAATAGGTTTTTCATGATATTTTATTTATTGGATTCTTTGAGAAAGAGAAGCTATATAAATATTAAAATTATATTCCATTGAATATTCAATGTGTTCAAATTTGGAAATTGTTATCTAAATATGTTCAATGTGTTCAAATTTGGAAATTGTTATCTTATCAGATTTAGAGGCTCATAACAATCAATTGAGGTCGACATATTATTTCTTTTACAAAAATAAAATAAAACAATAGATATTTTATCATCCTTTTCTTCTGATGACATGTAAAGAATTTAAGAAGACTAGGCCACCTCACAGCACTCATGCCATCAAGAGGGTGTAAGGGGAAAGAGAGCACAAGCACTAGTTCCATCCTCAAAGAAACATGCAAGCTACTTCAAAGGGTATTATATGGAATAGTATGATGATTACAACTTCTCTTGCATGTGATATTTCTTTGCCTTCCTCTATTTTATTGATAGTCCTCCTTGAATTCATTACCAAGGTTGGTGAGAAATTAAAGGTATGGAATGCCTTTGCTAATTCTATACCTTTTTCTTTCAAACATAGTTATGGATTTTGGTAGTGATTGGTCCTTTTCACCAAGGTCAGGGGTAGGCATGACACATTGCCACTATTGTCTAAGGGGATTGCATAGGGGTCTCAGGCAATGTGAAAAAGTTGTTGCAAAAGGAAAATTACAATGTGATCTATTTAGCATAGCAATAGAAATGGTGGAAATAGGGTTCAAGAAGTAGATTTTGGAAACAAATAGAGTTTGAGATCAATGTGTGGTTGAGAAATAAAGTACATTAAGGGCTTGAGGGAATGGGAGGAAGAAACAAATGCTTTCATGTCAATTCACACAAGAAATTAATTGAAAATTTCCTTTCAATTAATATCTCTACAATTTTTGGTAGGGTACATCATGGTCGATCCCAAACTTTGTTTAATTTCATCCCTCCCTGCCAAATCTATGGAAATATTGCAGGACTTATCCTTTGGTATTTTTGGGGCCAGAACAAAGCACTCGATTATTCATTGTTCTTGTCACTCTGTGTAATGGAAGCTTATGTAGGGATTGGCTATACAACCTTGGACATTAACCCTAGCATGATGCATATGGAAAATGAAGGACCATAGTTCCAAGTGGAGTGTGATAGTAAAATTCAAGATGTATATGGAATTTGTTTTTTCCTTAAATGTTGGCCTCTATGTATGATTTTGGTTGATGGCTAGGAGTGGGATTAAACACTTCAATATGGTAATTTTTTTTTCTTCCTAGCTCCTTATCTCAAGTATGCTTGTGGAACTTATCCATAACAAAAGCTTTTATCTCTTTGTTGTTTATGGGACACACGTTCAAGCAAATACCCCATTTACTAAACCATTTGTTATTTTGCTGCATCCAAGTTTTTTTATTGTTGCACAATCTGTCATTAAAGACAACCTTAGGCCATCTACCCTCTTCCATTTTCTCAACTTTTTTTAAATATCTTATGACTCGCACCATAAAAATTGCTTCAATAGGAGCAACCCCTGTTTCACTTAACAAGATAGCATAAGGAACTGCACTTTTAATCTTGAATTTGTTTATAATCAAACACTTCCGAATTTTCTCAATTTGTCTCCATTGCATGTCAGATGTACTGCTGGCCCAATTTGAGTGGTTTTCCAGTCCCATAACTCTCCCACTCTATACCTATTTTGAAAAACATAAAATGCTTTCCAACCCCCCAAAGTTCTTTTCTTTCTACTACATCCCAACTTAGATTTTTATTGAAGTCAATTCAGAGGTATTTGTAATCACAACTTCTTCCAGAATGTTGCCATCAAAGTAGAACTTATGCTAGTTATGTTTTATTTTCTTAGAGAAACCACTACTTTTTTTTTTGCTAATATTGACTTGCATCCCCACACTTCTAAAACTGATTCATAAATTTCATTAGGTAGCTATTGTTATATACATGAATGTGACTGATCAGTTCATCTTCTTGATGACTGTTCACATTCCACATTCACCCAATCGCAGAGGATTAGGTGTCAACATTCCCCCCCTTAATCTGAAGGGATGTTGGTGAGTCCAAGCATCGTTCTGAATCTTTCAAGCTTTTCTCTTCCAAGCGCTTTGGTGAAGATGTCTGCAATTTGCTCATTTGTGGAACAATGATGAAGATGGATTGTTTTGGCCTCAACATGATGTCGGATCAGATGATATTTAGTATTGATATGCTTTGTACGATCATGGAACTTTGGGTTCTTGGCCAACTTTATTGCAGAGGTGTTGTCAATCATGAGTGGAGTTGATTGTACTTGTTTTACCTGCAAATCTTCAAGAATTTTCCTGAGCCACACAATTTCTTTCGTTGCTTCAGCTGCTGCCACGTATTCTGCTTCTGTTGTGGAATCTGCGGGAACTGATTGTTTGCGTGATCTCCAAGAGACAACTCCTGATCCAAGACTCATAGCATATCCTGAAGTAGATACTCCAGTTTCTTTGTCTCCATCGAAGTCTGAATCAGAGTATCTAATCAAGCTGAAGTCGTCCACCTGTGTATACTTGATTCCAAGGTCTTGAGTTCCCTTCAAGTACCTTAGAACTCTTTTTGCAGCAGACCAATGTCCGTCACAAGGCTTTTGCATAAACCTGGAGAGGATTCCAACATCAAATGAAATGTCTGGTCTGGTAGTAGTGAGGTAGATGAGACTTCCTATAAGCTGTCTATACTTTGTTGCATCCTCAAATTCCTTTCCTTCAATAGATGTGAGCTTTAAGTTTTGTTCCATTGGAGTAGAAAGAGGATTGCACTCTGTCATGCCAAATCTGTTTAACAAATCTCCAATGTATTTCTTTTGAGAAAGAAATATGGATTTTGGATGTTGGGTTACTTCAATGCCAAGATAGTAATGAACATAGCCCAAGTCAGTCATTTCAAACTTTTTCCTAATTCTTTCTTTATGGATGCAATATAGCTTTCATTGTTCCCTGTCATTAAAAGATCATCTACATATACCACAATATATACCACTGTTTTGCCAACTTTCTTGACAAATAAAGTTGCATCATCAAGATCAAAATGATTGAAGTTGAGTTTCAGAAGATGCTCAGTTAATTTTTCATACCAGGCTCGCGGTGCTTGTTTGAGGCCATACAAGGACTTCACAAGTTTGCATACTTTTTGTTCATGTCCTTTCACAGCAAATCCTTCAGGCTAGGACATAAAAACATTCTCTTTTAGATCTCCATTCAAGAATGCAGTCTTTACATCCATTTGATGGACTTTCCAACCGTTCTGAGCTGCTAGTGCAAAGAGTGTCCAGATGGTGGCCCATTTTGCTGTGGGGGCAAAAGTTTCCTCATAATCGACCCCTTCCTTCTGTGCAAAACCTTTTGCCACAAGCCTAACTTTGTGCTTGTCAAGTGAGCCATCAGCTTTGTACTTGTTCTTGTAGACCCACTTGCAGCCAATTGGTTTTGTTCCAAATGGTGGGTCAACCAGCTTCCAAGTGCCATTCTTTATGAGGGCATCATACTCCTTTTTCATCGCTTCTTTCCATTCATCATGAGAAGCAGCTTCTTTGAAGGAAGTTGGTTCAAAATATGTAGACAAGTTCAATTCACAATCATAAGTAACATCCATATCAACAGGTGAATTAGAGTCATCTACATCACCTCCATTTTGTCGGTTTGAATTTCTGGTTCCTGTTTTTCCAATTTCATCAGGATGAACACTTTCAAGTGTCTTTGTCAGCCACTTTGGGGGACCTTTCTGAGATGGTCCAGGCTGCTCTGTTGATTGAGTTGGGACTGAATCAAGATTGAGTCTCCCAATTCTATCAATTACATCACTTAAAGCATCATCCGTTGTTGGAGTTTCATGCAGGGGAGATTGTTCTTCAGAAGAAGATTCCACATGTTGTTCTAGTATAGGAATGCCCCCTTCAAGATGTGGAATCTGATTATCAAATTCTTGAAATGATTTCGTTTTTGCGAATCTATCCAAGCGATCAAGTTGCCACTCAACAACATTGTCAGATTTGGATGATTCAAGAAAAATGACATCTCTAGATACAACAAACTTTTTATTTACTTCATCATAGAGGCGGTATGCTTTAGATGTGTTTGAATACCCCAGGAAGATACAATTACGACTTCTAGCACCAAGTTTGTTTCTATGTACCTTTGGTATCAAAGCATAACAGGTGGAACCAAAGATCCTGAGATGTTTTACCGAAGGAACATGTCCATACCACAATTCATAAGGAGTCTTGTTTCTTATAGAATTAGATGGACATCTATTCTTTATATATGCAGCACATAGAACAGCATCAGCCCAAAACATTATCTTTACATTTTTGAAGAAAAGCATGGATCGTACCATATTCAAAATTGTTCTATTCATTCTTTCTGCTACACCATTCTGTTGGGGATTATAAGGTACAGTTGTTTGATGTTTAATCCCATGTTGGCGACGATAGTGTTCAAATTCATTTGATGTATATTCTTTTCCATTATTAGTGCGAATAGACCCAATATGAGATTGTGCATCATTTTCAATCCATTTATGAAAATTCTTGAATGTTTGAAAAGCATCAGATTTGTTCTTCAATAGATAAACCCAACACATTCTGGTGTAATCATCAATAAATGTCATGATGTATTTATTTCCATTTGCAGAATGAACAGGCATTGGACCACATAAATCTGAATGAATGAGTTTGAGCTTCCTATGTGCTCTTGAATGTGAATCATGAAAAGAATGTTTGCTATGCTTTCCTAGAATGCAAGCATCACATTGCTTATGTTTCCTAGGAATTGTAGGCAAACTAGCAACACCATTTTTCTTCAATAAGCAGAGACTGTCATAGTTTAAATGTCCAAATCTAGCATGCCATAATAAACTTGATGGAAGTGTACCTTCTTCATGATGAGAAATATATGAGAAATGTTGTGCATGAGCAGAGGTTCCTTGCAGTTTGAGAAGCCTTTCTTCTTCTATTCCCCTCATGACAAGTGAGTGGTCAGATGCTTTTCTTACCTCAAGCTTGCCATCAAACATATGAATGGAGTGACCTTGCTGGCGGATGTGGACCAAGGACAACAAGTTTCTCTTGAGCTGTGGGAGATATAGAACATGATCCAGAAGAAAGTTTGGAACACCAGGCAGTTTAAGCCTGATTGTGCCAAGCCCTGATGGCTTGATTTTTGACTGATCTGCAAAGTATACTGCTCCATCAACATTGTCAGTGAAATCTTCAAAAAAATCTTTCCTATGAGTCATATGACAGGTTGCTCCTGAATCAAGAAACCAATCATTTTTCGAAGAAGCAAGTGAAGCATTAAACAAATCTTCATTTACTCCAATGTTACATTGTGCCTCAATACAATGAGCGGATTCAGGTGCTTTACCTTTGTCTGTATCCTCAGTTTTACCTTTCTGCTAGTTTCTTTTCTGCTCAATTTTGTCCCATGGTAGCTTGCATGTAGAAGCATCATGTGATCCATTTCGTTTGCAGCGAATGCAATGCAGATCTGCTTTTTCTCCTTGAGAATGTCTGCCCCCCCTGCCTCTGAAGTATCTTCCTCTTCCTCTTCGTCCACCTCTTCCTCTTGTAGAATATTGAGCAGGATGCTTTTCTTTATGAGCAAGGCAAACAGTCTCTTCAGAAGATTCAGGGACTGTCTTCTTTCCAAAGGCTTTCTCTCTTTCAACAAACTTTTTCACAAGAGAGTCAAAGGTTATATCTTTAAGATTTCCATTTGCTTGTAAAGACTCAAGATAATTGTAATAAGTAGGATAGAGTGCCTTGAGAAAAGCAATAAGAGGGATATCCAGCTCAACCTTAGTGGATTTGATATCATGCATTATGGATTTAACTTCAGATGCAAGAGCAAGAGGATCATTATTTTTCAGTTCAAGAGTGAAGAGTTTAATCATGAGCTGAACAACTTCAAGTGCAGAATGTGAGTCATAGAGTTCTTTGAGCTTTTGTAAAGCTTCAAAGGCAGTTGAATATGATGAAATATGGCGACTTACTTCTTCATTTACAGATGCTGCGATTAATGCATATGCTTTGCTATTCTTGTTATCCCAAATGACGAGCTCTTTGTTTGATGTAGGCTGTACTGGGTCATTGTATCCTTCTCCGACACACACTCCCTTCCACAATTCATTGAAGATGAGGGTGTGTTTTATCATCCGGGACCATTCAGGATAGTTCTCCTTGCCAGTGAGAACTATCCCTACCATAGAGATGATTGAATGCATTCTGTAAAAGTTCTTCTGCTGAAAAAAAAATCCTTATGTCACAGCCTTATGCACTTTATTTTCCTCTAACGTTTGATAGAAGCATCAGCATCACTTCAATATATCATGCAATACTACTATGTTAAAAAAACGCACAAGGGATCACTTCAATATATCACTTCAATATATATCAATATATCATGTAATACCACTTTGAAAGCAGCGCAATATATCACTGTATCACTTCAATGTATCAATATGCAATACTATTTTGAAAGCAGCGCAGTACATGACTATATCATTTCAATGTATTAATATATCACTTCAATATATCATCTAATACTATTTTGAAAGCAGCGCAATATATAAATGCTTTAAAAATTTTGAATGATACTGCACAATACTCAAACTTTTTAAACTCTCAGTCTTCACTGTTTCAGCAAATTGAGTCTCTTGCAAGCACAGAACAGTGTACTCTGCTCCATCGTCGGTCAATTTGTGAAATTGCTGTAGCGGCTGCAAAACATGGAAAGCGGCCTTCGCTGCATTTTCCTACCCCCGCCTACAAATCATCCCATCATCAATTACATCATTGAGATCAGAACCTCAATGGCGCCATATGCTGCCGATTGCCTCACTTTCTCACTCTCTCCTGATGATCCAGAAGCAGACGAAAACAATGGTCTAATCCGGCGTTGAAGAGTTGGGAAACGACACAATGCCCATCCCAAGTCTAAAAAGTCGAAACGAAGGCTGCGACAACCTGCTATTGTCACGCTGGCCTATGCAAAAATAATGAAGAGGCTGAACTTTTGTGGTTAATATGCCATAAGATATGGTGGCCTAAGATATGCCATAAGATATGGTTGCCGGCGCTTCTTCACCCTTCGTAGACAAAACTCTGGCTCCTGGAGACACAGTGCTAGACCTAACGCGACTCAATAATCAGACTCTCAGACTGGGCGGCGGTCTTCATCAAGACTGTGACAATGTTACTGTAACAAAGGTTGGTAGGCTCAGGTATACAAAGCCAAACAAATATTGGGTTGAAGGCTCACAAAAAAAGGTATACACCTGCCGTGGAAGACAAAATTAGTGGCATTGTTGTTGATAGCAAGTCTGATAACTTTCTAGTGGACATAAAAGGTCCAACATGGGCTTTTCTACCCGTTCTTGCATTTGAAGGTGGAACAAGGAAGAACATACCAAAGTTTGAGACTGGTCAACTGATTCATACTGCAGACCACTCCTTCCATCTTCCTTTATCGATCGAGATTTATAATCAAAATTGCTCTGCTTTTTACTTTAAACGGTGCGCAAAGCAGAATCTCTTTTATCGTCTTACTTCATAATTATCCGCCGAACTGTACGATTTTTGGTTTGGTTGTATTATTCGGATTTGATATTTGGTGTTTGTATGAAGCAGATTTGGTGTAATATGGAATCAAAGCAAGGGAGGGTTTTTCTTGGTGGGATACCATGGGAGACAACAGAGGAGCGACTGAAGGATTATTTTATGACATTTGGTGATTTAGTGGAAGTGGTGATCATGAAGGATAAGTTCACAGGCAGGTCACGAGGGTTTGGCTTTCTTGTTTTTGCAGATCCAACTGTGGCAGAAAGACTTCTCTTGGAGATGGCCGAATAGTAAGTTTCTTTTCTTAACCTCTTCTTCTTTTCTCGTGACTTGAAGATTTATGAGTAGCATGTTATAACTGGTTCATGTTTCTGTCTTCTTCTGCAAATATTTAGGTGGAAGTTAGAAAAGCAATTTCCAGAGATGAGCAGAACAACATAAATAGGAGTAGGGATATTACACATGGTTATAGTGGCCAATATAAAAGTAGACAAAGAAGATATTTGTGGGTGGCCTACCACCCACTGTTACTGAGAATGACTTGAGGGAATATTTTAACCAGTTTGGTACAATCACCCATGCAGTTGTGATGTATGATCCTGTAACTCAATCGTCTCGAGGGTTTCGCTTCATCACATTTGACTCGGAAGATACTGTAGATATTGTTGTGCAAACACACTTTTATGAGCTCAATGGGAAGATGGTTGAAGTCAAATGATCAGTGCCCAAGGAACTTTCTACTGGCCATGGTCGTTTTCCTGTAGGTAGAGGAGGGAATTTTAGTTTCAGCAATGCGCGTGGCTTCAATTCTACTCCAATTCCTTCAGCGGGCCATTTTCCTCCAATGAACACTGGTTATAGTGCTGCAGTGGGAGAAACAGGTAGCTATTCTTCATATGGACCTGCTGGGTATAATGTTTCCAGTTATGGAACTGCTGCAGGATATGGACCTGCCATTACTGGTGATGGCTATGGTAACACTAGTTTTGTAAACAATATTTCTAGCACTGGGAGAATCTATGGAGGAGCACCCATTAGCTACGGAGGTCCTGTTTCCTACGGAGTAGACACTGCAGGGAATGGAGGATTATATGGCAATGGTGCTACACCGACTCCAGGTTCAAGTATGTGGGGTGCTCCAGCCATGCCTTATGGAAACACAGGTAGCTTTGTTGGATATGAAGACACAAGGAGTAGGGGCATTAATTCCTATGGAGCAGCTCAAGTAGACAATGGGCAGTCAAATGGCAACAATGCTGGTTATGCAGCACAGAACAATCTTTGAAATGGGAGTCGCACCATATGGCTCAGACAGTGTGGGATATGGAGATGCATAGAGGGACACATGTCACAGCTCTAGTAATGGAGACTCCTCTAAGAGAACGAGATCAACAACTAGAAAGATTGTGGGAGTTGAGTCAGGCTTATAGCATATCAACGAGCCGTGTACTAGATTATCTGGTTAATCAACAGTAATCACTGAGAATTTGATCATGAGAATACAAAAATATATTTATCTATTTTTTCTGTTAAAACTATTTTAAACATAGTTTTAACGGCGAGTTTTTATTATTTTTACTTGACCTATTTTACTACATGAATTGTATTTCAATTACAATTTTAATGAACATTTATGTTTATAAAGTTGATTACTGTTAAAAATTGTAAATATTTACATTGTAATAAGTGTTTTTTAATGGCAAATATAATTCCTTATATCTCTGATGTTAAGGATCAAAAAGTATATTGGAACAAACCACTCATTGTAATTCTAGATCTCGTCTATTATATTATGAGGCTATAACGTCACACATATTGGGGTCACACATATTGGGGTTTCACTTAACGAACCTTTGACATAGCATGTGGGTTAATGACATACTAAACAATACATTTAATTTGACCACATTGGAAAATACATCTAATTTAACTCTTGAGCCTTGGGTGTTGCTGGCCCACGCTTTGCCCTGCCGCCATGGGTGCTGCTACCTTTGCGAGTCTGCCCATGGCCGTGCGACCCTTCACCTCTACTCACCCCTTGCTTGCCACCTCTGCGGCCTCCTCTCACACCTACATTGCCTTTCTCCACACGCCTAGATGTTTTCACACCTTGATGGGGCGTCACTGTGACCAGAGCTTGGTTTGTCACCCCTTCAAAAGCAAGGGCAACAGGGGAGGAAGAGCACCCCCTTTGCACTGATAGTTTCATAGCTTCCCTCGGTGGAGGCATACTTTGAACATTCACTAAACACCAAACTTTACACCCAAAAGAACACTCCCCATAGAGAGAAGACTCGAGCACAACCACTCAAAATAACATGAATTCACCAAGATGGCTCCTACCCACGAGGGATCACCCCCACCAGATAATCCTAACACCTCCACCTTCTAGAATACCACCAAATATGGAGGGCCACTCAGGGATAGGGGAGCTGTTTCAGTCTCATGCAATCTGGAGCATTACCTTGGGTCCCCTATTTTGCAGGTTGTGTTGACCCAGCTATAGGGGAGCTGTTTCAGTCTCATAGCTATTACTGGTAATGGCTATGGTAACACAGCTAGTTTTGTAAACAATATTTCTAGCTACGGAGGTCCTGTTGCCTACGGAGTAGACACTGCAGGGAATGGAGGATTATATGGAAATGGTGCTACAACTACTCCAGGTTCAAGTATGTGGGGTGCTCTAGCCATGCCTTATGGAAACACAGGTAGCTTTGTTGGATACGAAGACACAGGGAGTAGGGGCATTAATCCCTATGGAGCAGCTCAAGTTGACAATGGGCAGTCAAATGGCAACAATGCTGGTTATGCAGCACAGAACAATGTGTTTGAAATGGAAGTCCCACCATATGGCTCAGCAAGTGTGGGATATGGAGATGCATAGAGGGACACATGTCGCAGCTCTAGTAATGGAGACTCCTCTAAGAGAACGAGATCAACAACTAGAAAGATTGTGGGAGTTGTCTCAGGCTTATAGCATATCAAGGAGCCGCGTACTAGATTATCTGGTTAATCAACAGTAATCACTGAGAATTTGATCATGATAATACAAAAATATATTTATCTATTTTTTCTGTTAAAAATATTTTAAAAATATTTTAAACATAGTTTTAACGAGTTTTTATTATTTTTACTTGACCTATTTTACTACATGAATTGTACTTCAATTACAATTTTAATGAACATTTATGTTTATAAAGTTGATTACTGTTAAAAATTGTAAATATTTACATTGTAATAAGTGTTTTTTAATGGCAAATATAATTCCTTATATCTCTGATGTTAAGGATCAAAAAGTATATTGGAATAAATCACTCATTGTAATTCTAAATCTCTTCTATTAAAACATGAGGCTATAACATCACACATATTGGGGTTTCACTCAACAAACCTCTGACATAGCATGTGGGTTAATGACATACTAAACAATACCTTTAATTTGAGCACATTGGAAAACACATCTAATTGTACTCCAAAGAAACATTTGGAGCTTTTTGCATATAATTGTTTTTCCTCCAATAGTTTGAGCACCCTGTCAACACGTTCAACATGATCCTTCCAAGACCACATTGGAAAATACATATAATTGTACTCCAAAGAAACATTTGGAGCTTTTTGCATATAATTGTTTTTCCTCCAATAGTTTGAGCACCCTGTCAACACGTTCAACATGATCCTTCCAAGACTTGCTAGTAGATTAATATATCATCAAAAAATAATAACACAAATTTTCTAAGGAAGGGTTTGAAAATGGAATTCATCAAACCTTGAAATGTAGAAGGTGCATTGGTGAGGCTAAAAGGCATGACCAAAAATTCATAATGACCCTCATGAGTTCTAAATGCTGTTTTCAGAATGTCTTTAGTCTTCATTATGATTTGATGATATCCTAAACAAAGATCCAACTTGGTGAAGTAAATTGATCCATGCAATTGATCTAATAATTCATCAATGACAGGGATGGGAAATTTATCTTTAATAGTGAGTTTGTTGAGCTCCCTATAATCCGGACACATGCGCCATGATCCATCGTTCTTGTGCACCAATACTACTAGAGCAGAGAAAGAACTTTGACTAGGTTGAATTATACCAGCATCTAACATTTCTGCAACCATACGTTCAATTTCACTCTTTTTCAATTTCAATTTACGTTAGAGCTGATTATCTTTCTCGGTTTCCCCGCAATACCCCTTAATTCAACTTCTTTTCCTTACGCACAAAATTTCATGAAAGGTTCTTGAAAATTAAAAGCTATTGTACCCAAGGATTGTAGCCATTAGACTCCTAGTACAACATCAACAGCATCCATTGGAATGGAAAGCATTGGGCTATTCAATACATATTCTCCCATGGATAGCTTGATATTATGGCACTTTTCAAAGCAATTTATGATTCCTCCACTTGCAACCATCAATTGACACTCTGGTGCTGGATATAGGAATCAATTCAATTCCTTGGCTATCTTACAATAAATAAAATTATGGGTACTGCTTAAATCAATCAACACTATTACATTTTTCTTCTTGATATGTCCTTCTATCTTGATAGTTTGAGGAGTGGTAATTCCAGCCAATGCATTACAAGATATGGTTGGATTCATTTCATCTTTCTCCAGAGTTTTTTCCTGGTGTATATCCTCTTCTTTTGACATTTCTTGTTCATTTTCTTCCTCCTCTTCACAATCTATGTAGAATAATTTCTTCTCAGCACTCTTATGACCTTCAGTGTAATTGTTATCACAACTGTAACAAAGCCCTTTTGCTATTTTTTCTTCCAATTGTTGTGGTGTCAGCCTTGTAGGTTGTGGAAGGCTAGGGGAAACAACACTTCTATCTTTATAGTTGTGAGTGGTGGGCTTCCCGGTTTTCATAATTTTGCTTTCCATTTTTCTTGCCAGCCTGAATGCCTTCTCCAATGAATCAGGTTCCCAAAGGAGAACCTCATGTTGGATGTTACCCTTTAAAGTCCCTATGAACACATCAATTTTATGCTCATTTGGAATATCTTTTACCCTTATGTTCAATTTTTGAAAGTCCTTAATGTGCTTCATCATTGAACCCTTTTGTTTGAGATTTATCAATTGGTTAAAAAAGGCGTTGCTTTTTGTATCCTCATAATGTGCTATCATTTATTTCATAAAACTTGCTCAAGTGACAATTTGTTTACGAGAGCAAAGCCATCGATACCATACAAACTGATTTCGTTCCAAATATAAAGTTGCAATACGTACCTTTTGTGTGTTTTGCACATTATGGAGATAGAAAAATTACTCCATTTGTAGTATCCATGTTCTGGGATCCTTGCCATCAAACTTCCTCATATCGATTTTTGGAACATGGTGGGTTTTCAATCCAACATTAGAGTCTATGAAATCATGATTAAAATTTCTTTTGTTTTCATCATGAGTTTCCTTTACTACCCTTTCACCATTAGTGACCATTTCTTGTAGCAACTTATTCAAATTTATCTTCAATTCTTCCATCTTATTGTCCATGCCATTCATCTTAGCTTTCGCGCCATCCATCTTAGCTTCCATCTTAACTTGCATTCCATTCATATTAGCTTCCACGCCATTCATCTTGGCTTCATTTACCTTTAATGAGAGTGAAATTTATTGTACTTGGTCTTGTAATTTTGATAAATCATGTTGGATTTCTTCCTCTTCTTCACAAGTCATGCTAGAGCTTTCAGGTTGCTTACTAGGTGTTTCCATTTTCTTTCTTCGGGGAATTAATTAATGCTAATAATTCTTCACTATTCCCTTTGAATTCCTTCAAACTAATCTTTCATACCAATCTTATGCAAAATTAAAAAAAAACTACACACCTTTTTTTTCACTTTGTAAGAGCTCGATATTAAATCTGTTGTATCTCTGTAACTGCGGAACTCAAATATCTAAAATCTCGTTCTGCAGTAGCCTTTTGAGTCCTCTTTGTAACCCTGCAAGTATGATAAATATTGGATTCTCCAAGGAAGAGATATGCCAAATCTCCCATGGTGACCTGATTATAAAATAGTTCAGTAGAGCAAACTTGTACGATGTGCCACGTGTCACTGTTTCAAATTTAGTACCTAAAACTGATATACAGAAAACTACAGGCCATCCTATTTCTGAAACTTCTTACGAAATTTCAATCTGATGCTCAAAACAAAAGTTATGATTCTTTTCCGCATGTCACTTGTTTGGAATGTAATTCGGGAGTTTGCAAAAACCCTAACGTTCTCAGATCATATCTCCACAAATATAGTGAGACAAGCTTTGAAATTAGGACCCAAAGTTTAGAAAGATTTCGGCTCAAATGGGTTTTTTTGTAGCTTCTGAAACATCGCAGAAAAAAATTTATAGAGAAAATGCCACGATGACCTGTTTGGAGCAGCGAAACCCTAGAATCCAAAGCTTTGATACCAAATGTTAGGAAACCAGCTCACAAAAAGATAGAAAAGATAGATCAATGCCTTAGAATTCAGCCTCTTCGAGGCGGCAACCTCCTTTACATTCCACAAATGAACAATTCTTGGATGATAAAAATTACTTAACCTCCCTTCTATATATAGGAGTTTAAGGGGTCATAATATAATCAAGCCGACATAACAGTAATAACATAAGGGCACAAAAATAACAATAGTGGGTTTATATGGGGCATATTAACAACAATATGGAGACAATAGGGGCACAATAATAACAATAAGGAATACAATGATAATAGTAATGGGGGAATCACTAGTATTATAGGGGCCTAAAAAAATTCAAAATATATGTTTCAACCCTCCCGATGCATATGTCAAGATTCAAGTGAGTATTTTCTACACACATGCCATAGACTCTAATAGTTTCCTTCCAACATCCGGTACAAGTTCAATGGGAAATGGGTGGTAATTATTTTTCTATAGGAAATCATATAAGCTTGACCCAAGCTTCTCAAAAACTTGTTTTTACATCCATCCACAACCTTAAAAATAGACACTAACAACCAAATACGAAATGCAGAGTACTCAGCATTTGTGAAACAAAAAAAGAATGAAGATATAAGTTGCTACAAAATATTGATGATGCAAGTGTGATTCCGATAATAAAACCATTCCCACATCTACACACAACTATTTGGGGAGATGGGGAGATGGAATACATCTCAGACAACCATTTACAAGTACTACATGTATATTTTGAATCAAAAAATTATCCAGGAATGTTGGGTCACATGCCAAACATGCCCATGTATTAAATTACACATGTAAAAATAACACATGCATAGTAAATAATCATAACAGATACTTCCTCACACTATGTGCTATTTCTATCATATTTAGAAACTTCATGAAGGACATCAATTTCAATCATTACTACCTCTTGGTACATTTTTAAGCCACAAATGATTTTGATAGCTACAAGATCCTTTGATTTTCGGTCCCAATGCTCCAAAACTTTCCCAAACGTACCTACAAATATTGGCCATACTCCCATCAAAAAAAAATTCATCGGATACATGATCCATAACAAGAAAAATCCAACACATAATGTTTCCTAGATCCTTATCTTGCCCCATTTTACTGATTATTTTATTTGCAGAGCATAGAGCAGAAGACATATGAGCATAATATTGCAATGCTATAAGCATTTACAAAATATAATGTCTCTCGTCCTTTTGCATAGAACTACTACCCAAAAAAATATGAAAATTATATATAATGTATATTACACGATATAAAAGAATAAAAATTATTTCAAACTTATTGATATCAATATTAATACATAGATCAAGCCTAACTTTAAAATATAAAGATAAAGATGAAGATCAATGTTTAGTGCGTTGCATTTGCTTTTTCCTATAGGGATGGGAATTCATGGAACGAATGGAGGAGGTCAATTGAAAGGAATGAAGGACACAAAGCAAGTAATCATCATTATCATCCAAGTCAAATGTTGCTCAAACACTCATACATACGTGACAAAATTTGCAATTATGACTAAAACTCTAACTCTAGGAATGATCCATCGTCTTGCAGAATAATTAGTTGAGAAGTTGTAAATATGATCGAAACCCTAAACCAAACTTGATTGTTTGAGATTCTAATTGGTGGAGAAATTCTAAATATGGCGAGAAAAATTAGACCAAACTTGACTATTTTAAATTCCTAATAGGGGATTTCCAAATTGTGTTAGAATCAACCTTTCGACCATTGCACGCTGAGAATTTGGCAGGATACTATCACCCTAACGAACTAGGGGGTTCTTGCTAGTAATGTTGGAGTAATTATGGAAAGAAGAAAAATAGAGAAATATAACCCTAACTTTGTCTATTTCGTGAGGGATGTAGGAAAATTGTTGCTTCCTATCATATAAACCAATATTATAAATTAAGTATCCCTCATTGACATAGATAGGTTAAGCCAACCAATACAATTCCAATCATAATCACTTAAACACAAAGCACAAAACACTGGAAAATTTTCTTGCAATTTGGAACCTTCACATCGTCTGAAGAAACGAAAAGTATATTTTCAGGCTTTAAGTCTATGTGAACGAGTTTCAACTCATGCATATCTACCACACACAGTTGACAACATTAGGATAAGGAAACCTTGGATTGAAATTATTAGTACCCTTAAAAAGGCCCATGACAATCCAATCTCATAAATTGGGAGTTAACATGACCAATGAAGTAGAGTTGCAGACAAACATTTAATATAAAATCAAAATATTTCAACCCTCCCAATGCATATGTCAAGATTCAAGTGAGTATTTTCTACACACATGCCATAGACTTCGATATTTTCCTTCCACCATCTCGTACAAATTCAATGGGAGATGGGTGGTAATTTTTATTTTATTTTTTCATAGGAAATCATGTATGCTTGGCCCAAGCTTCTCTAAAACTTCTTTTCACCTCCATCCACAACCTTAAAAATACACAATAACAACCAAATACGAAATGCAGAGAACTCAATCTTTGTGAAAAATAAAAATAAAAATGAAGATATAAGTTGCTACAAAATTCTGATGATGCAAGTGTGATTTTGATAGTTAGACCATTCCCTCATCCGCACACAACTGTATGGGGAGATGTCATACATCTCATACAACCATTTACAAGTACTACATGTATATTTTGAATAAAAAAATTATCCAGGGGTGTTAGGCCACATGCCCAACATGCCCATCTATTAAATTGTACATGTAAAAATAACGCATGCAAAGTAAAACATCAAAACAAATACTTCTTCACATTATGTGTTATTTCTGTCATATTTAGCAACTTCACGAAGGAAATCAACTTGAATCATTGTTACCTCTTGGTACTTTTTTAAGCCATGAATTATTTTGATAGCTATGCGATCCTTTGATTTTCATTCCCAACGCTCCAAAACTTGCCCAAATGTACCTACAAATATTGGCCATACTCTCATTAAAATAAAATTGATCGAATACATGATGTATGACAAGAAAAATCCAACATACAATGTCTCCTAGATCCTTACCTTGCCCCATTTTACTGATTATTTTATCTATAGAGCATAGAGAAGAAGACATATGAGCAAAACACATCAAGGAAATGGATTATTTGTAAACTAGGTTGTGGTATCAAACAATAAATCTAAAAACGCTTGCTGAGATCCCATACTAACATTTAGGAAAAAACCATTGGAGATCAAATAAATAATAGTGAGGCGAAATATTTGTTATGACATTGAGGTGTCAAATTCTCTCCAAGTACAAACATGTAATGACCATCCTTGTCATCACTACACCATGGTGGGGATGCATTGTGGGAGATCCCTACTTTAAATTTCATAGTTGAAGATGAAGGCCAACTATGATCTGAGGATGAAATGGAAGGTTTTGCCCTTGCTGATAAAGTGAATTTGACTTCCCCTTCTTTGTTTTTATTCCCGTTCCCAACATATTGCATAGTAAATACTTGCAACTATTGGGCCTACACATAAACATTCATTTATACAAAAACCTCTAACTATGTTTATTATTATGAAACCATAAATCTATATGTACAAGAAAATTAAAAAAATGTCACAACAATTTGAAGGTCGGGAGGAATCTCTGTGCTCTGAGTGTTATAGCATAGATCTATGAGGAAAATGGATAGATGAATTTCGAAAACTAAAACCAACTTGAATCCGAGAAGGGGGTACATCCCATGATGACATTATCTTCCGACTATTCGTCATAACTATGTTTATTATTATGAAACCCTAAATTTGAATGTACAAGAAAATTGAAAAAATCTCACAACAATCTGAAGGGAAAGAGGAATCCCCATGCTCTGAGTGTTATAACATAGATCTATGGGGAAAATGGTTGTGATGGATTCCTAAAACTAAAACCAACCTGAATATGACAAGGGGGTATGTCCCACTATGACATTATCTTCCCTCGCTTTCTCATATTTTCGTCAAACAAACATATGTTGGGTGTGGAGCCTGAATATCTTCTTTATTCATAGGTATCGCTGTGTTGGACCCTAGTTCCTAATGGGTCAAAAATTCCGCTCGTTTAGCCGCTGTCAGGGGGATCCAGGAGGGGCGACGACGATTTTATGAGCCCTCCCCTGGCAGGGGTTCGCGGGTAACACCCCTGAAGCTAAAAATAGATATAAAATTGCCTTGTAAAATATTGTAATTTCATAGTCAATTTGGGTCGTTCATTAGGAAGATGATATGATGGTAGAAGTTATGTTTAAATTAGGGCTTTTGGCCCTAGAGGGAAACCCCTCGATTTTTATGAGGGAATTGTATTGCGGCTGGCAGGGGTTCGCGAGTAACACCCCTGAAGCTAAAAATAGATGTAAAATTGCCTTGTAAAATATTGTAATTTCATAGTCAATTTGGGTCGTTCATTAGGAAGATGATATGATGGTAGAAGTTATGTTTAATTTAGGGTTTTTGGCCCTAGAGGGAAACCCCTCGATTTTTATGAGGGAATTGTATTGCGGTTGTATATATGCATATTCTGAGCGAGAAAGAGAGAGGAGACCGTGTGAGAGTGAAGGGGAAATTACATCGGATCTCCTTTAGGTTGTATCTCTTCATTTTGTTGGATAATATAATAGGAAGGAATGATTGTTTCTCTATGGACGTAGCCCAAATTAGGTGAACCACATATATCCGTGTCTCTCTTGTTTTATGCGTTTTCTTTGTTTGTGTTTTTGAAATATTTTATGTGTTTCATTGCTTTGTAATATATAATTTTCTAACAACTGGTATCAGAACCAAAGGTCTATTTTCTTGATAAAATCACAGGAGAGAAGGGTAACTTCCTAGCTCAAGTGGGAGCAATGGCAAAAGATGGTAGGTTTAGGGTCAAGAAATTTAACAACCAAAAATACCATCTATGGAGATGCAGATGGAGGATTATTTGTATAAGAAAGGTATGTACCTACCATTGAGCAAAAAAATAGAGAAGTCGGCGAGTATGACAAACACAGAATGGGAGATTCTCGACAGAAAGGTACTTGGAACAATACGATTGTGCCTAGTAGCATTGGTGACCTTTAATATTTCAAAGGAAACGACAACAGAGGGTTTAATGATAACATTGGCTAAAATATATGAAAAACCATCGTCCTCAAACAAGGTATTTCTTATGAAGCATTTATTTAATATGAAGATGTCAGCAGATGAATCTGTTGCTGATCATTTAAATGAATTTAATACGGTTACCAGTTAGTTAAGTTCTATAGGGGTAAATTTTGATTATGAAGTTAGGGCTCTATTATTTTTGTGCTCATTACCGGAAAGTTGGAATGTCTTAGTTATGGCCATTAGTAAATTTGTCTTTGGATCTAGTACTTTAAAGTTTGATAATGTTGTTGGTGCCATCCTTAGCGAGGAAATGCGACAAAAATTATTTGGTGAGACATTAGGTAATGCATTGACTACAAAGACTAGGGAAGAAAAATGGAAAAAGGAAAGAGCCCAGGATATCGCAGTAAGTCAAGGAAAGGCATATCCAAGTCCAGATCGGGGATAGTATGCTGGAAATGCGGGAAGAAAGGACACCTGAAGAAAGACTGTAAGTCTTGGAAGGGAAAAGAAGGAGACACACACCAAGAAAACAATCATGAAGCTAATATGACAGGTGATGCATTGCAATATGCTTTGATTCTTTCATTAGAAAATATTATTTATCACTGAGTGGTAAATTCAGAGGCCCCATTCCATGCCACACCTGATAGGAAACATTTTCATGATTATGTTCAAGGTGATTTTGGACAAGTTCATTTGGGTGATGATAAACCTTATAAAATCATTGGAATGGGTAATTTTTTCACAAAATAGTAGAAAGGAAACCAATGGCTATTGAAGGAGGTAAGGCATGTTCCAAATTTGAAAAGAAATCTAATTTTTGGGAGTGAAGGCTGTGTAAGTACTTTTACAGATAAAACTTGGAAGGTCATTAAAGGAGCCCTGGTAATATCAAAAGGAAAAAATGTTGGTACATTGTATTTGTGTAGTGGTATTTATAATTCTGTTAATTCTTTAACCTCCACAGGAGTAGATACAACATTGTGGCATCATAGGACTGGGCACATGAGTGAGAAGGGGATGCAAATACTCCACTTAAGAAATTTGTTGCTAGGTTTGAAGCATGTTGATTTGGATTTCTGTGATAATTGTGTTTATGGAAAACATAAAAGAGTTAGATTTATCAAAGTTGGGAAAGAAAAAAAGAGTGAAAAATTAGAGCTTGTGCATACATATGTATGGGGACCTACTCAAGTATCATCTCTCAGTGGATCTCATTATTATGTTACTTTTATTGATGATGCAACCAGAAAACCCTGGATTTATTGTATTTGAAATAAATCTGATGTATTTGATACTTTCAAGAAATGGAAAGCTTTGGTTGAGAATGAGACAAGAAAGAAGTTGAAGTGTCTCAGATCAGATAATGGAGGTGAATACTGCAACAAAGAGTTTGATAAGTATTATTCAGAGCATGGAATCTGCATAGAGAAGAAAGTTCTAGGAACACCACAACAAAATGGTCTATCAGAAAGGATGAACAGGACAATCATGGAGCGTGCAAGGTGCATGAGATTGCATGCGGGATTTCCTTTATAATTTTGGTCAAATGCTGTAGATACTAATGTTTATCTAATAAACAAAGGGTCTTCAAGTTCCTTGGATGGTGGTATTCTAGAGGAGGCATGGATAAGTAAAAAGGTAAACTACTCATTTTTAAAGACTTTTAGTTGTGAAGCCTTTGTCCACATTTATAAAGAAAATAGAACAAAGCTTGAGGAAAAATCAAAGAAATGTACCTTTATTAGATATGGTGTTAATGATTTTGGTTATCATTTATGTGATTATGAAAATCACTGTTGAGGCAATTTAATTACCTATCATTTAATTGTCAACCTGTGGGTTTCGTAAAACTTGCGAAGTGTGCGTGCATTGTATATGCTAGAAATTAACTTTCAACTTAGATCAATCTAACTACAAAACAAAATAACGACAGACCAAATTCACCTATCTAATTCAACACTCTATTGAAAAGAAATTATAGTACAATTATAGTAAATCATGCGGAATTGAAATTACATGAAATGAAATCTACTATAAGGGATCATGTGTGCATTATCAAATTAGGATCCTTTGAAATGAATAATCAAAACCACATGACATGAAATGAAAGAAAAAACAATCATTCTTAACCTCTCACACAGGAAAAGATATGAAAGCAAATAAAAACAATTGCTCTTAACTTCTAGATAGGAAAGCAAATAAAAATAATTGCTCTTAACCTCTAGGTAGAAAAGAAAATAAAAACAATCACTCTTAACCTCTCACATAGGAAAAGGTTTGAAAGAAAATGAACGATCACTCTTAACCTATCACATAGGAAAAGATATGAAAGCAATAAATCTTAATCTATGAAAGCAATAAATCTTAATCTATGAAAAACAATAAATCTCACACATTATAGGTGGCTTATCCAAAAGCATGAGAGATGGCAAGTTGAGAGGCTCCTAGTGAAAGCCTTACCAATCAAGGTGAACATCACTCATGAACATGGTGCTAAACCTAAATTCCATTCAAAACATAAGTAATCTTAACTTTCCACCTGAGTATCTCCAACTTTACACAGGATAAGGCTCTCCTATTTATACAAAAACATAAGAAGCTACCTCATTAATGGAGGTCCATTATTCTCTCCCTAGATCCATAGAAAATCTTATAGAGTTACAACTCAAATAGATAATGATGAGACACATATCGTCTTTGACCTTTATCCTAATATTCTTCCATATCTTGAAGGGAATTCGAATTTGAGCATTGGAGGCCACATAAGGGTGCCTTGGAAGCTTCCAAATGACCTACACATGTCATGAAACTCAAGCCATTTTTAAGTATTAGCAAGTATATGTCATTTTTCTAAGTTTTAACCATAAATTCACTTAAAATACTAGAAATCATTATATTTTGGAAAACACAAAGGTAACCCATATAATTATAAAAATGGAGGCTAATGAAAGGTTATATGGTCATGGAGTTACGACATGTGAGTGAAATGGTGGTGATAAAGGTGAAAGTGGATTATATTTTGAATACATTTTGGAGGTTCTACATACCCCCCAACTGACATTATTGCATGTCCTCATGCAATCTACTGCATTGTTTAATCATGATTTGATTTTGAATGAGATTGGCTTATATCATATGTCCTTAAACTTTGAATTTGACAATTTCATTTCTTTTTGCAAAGTATTCCTTATCATACATTGAATTGCAACATGTTTGGTTGGTTCTTGTGTAAAAACCAAATTTTAATTGGTATTGGTTCTTGTGTTTCAACACCTTGTTTCTTTTTGTTGCAGCAAGATTCATTGAACATATTTAAGAATGCATCTTTAAATCAAACATATAATATGCTCATCATTTAGGCTTTATTTGCAAATCACATAACTTTTGAACCATAATGCAATCATAATTGATTAGGACAAGTATGTTAGGATGAAATGAAGTGATATGGATGTGATAATAAATGGATGTCCCTCCCCCCCCAACTAAAGGTTTTTACAATTTTTTTTCAAATGATAAAGGAAATATGGTGAAGTATTTTCCAAAAATTATAATTTCAGTATTCAAGGAATTCTATGATTAAAATCTAGAAAAGAACATACCTTTACTTACCTAGGAAGTGGACAAAGCATATGTAGAGAAGTTGTAGTTGCTGTTGGATCATGGAATAGAATGTGTAATTTTATCTGCTTCTTGTTTGCATAAATGGTGGATGAGGTGGTGAAAGTGGATTCTTTATTTCTTCTATTAAATCTATCGTATATGTTGCAAAATGCTGAAATGATATAGTCTTCACCTGCTACAAACCCGATGGTACAATTCTAACCATGCGAATGAATGTGTTGTTGTCGAGCATGAAGAGAAGTCATTGGATTACCAAACATTGATGAATGTCGTTAACCAATGTGATGCAAACTCGCCATTAATGTCAACGAGTACCAAGGTACCTAAGTACATCTTGTAATGTGCAAATAGATGAGCTGATGTCAAGCCACTTGCAAGATATAACGATCAAGGGACATTGATGTATTCCCGTGATTGTCAGCGAGAGAACTTGTCATTGATGCATACAAGCCTCAAGGTACTAATAAGGAATCTAGCCCTTAACCTAGATAATGTGCTGATGTCGATAGGCCAAGACTTGTTAGAAGGGAGGCCTTAATGAATCCTCCATCATCTAACGCGAGCATGAAATGATGATTTTGGAAGGACTATGAACGAAAATTTTTGCAGTGGATCAAGGTTTATTTTATGGAAGGGAAAATGACAAGAGGGTAAACAAGTGAATGGAAAGAAAAAGGAAAAATCAGCATGTAAGCGAGCTGAATTTCTCTCTTAATGGGTTAATGAATGGAAATTATGGAAAATGTGAAGGAAACATGCAACTCTTTGCAAGGAAAATGGTGATGGCAATGCTTAGCGAAAATGCTTGGGTAGCTTGTGAGTTTGGAGAGGAAAAATGATGGCATTTATGGATGATAGAAATGGATTCAATTGGTTTATATTTCTTGAAATTGGTCGTAGAAAACCAACCATGTATAATTGCCTTCCTTCAATTCTCTGATTGCCCTGGAACCTGAAAATAAACATGGCACTAACATTGCAACAACGTAAGTGTGTTCAAAGAGAAGTGATCAATTTCTCTAGGTACATACGAAAAAATTGCATAATTGACAGGTTCATGACGTGTTTTCGTTTCAAATGGTTAGTCCAATTTCACAATCACGATAATAAATACAATTTCTAAAAGAAAACAATTTCCTCAATTTATGTTTGAATCATAGCATTTCATAAAGATAAGCAAATACTATTTGCTAATGCTTGATGATTCTTGCAAAACAATCCTTAATAAAAAATTCATGAATTGATCCTGCAGATAAAGCGCCCTTACAGTTCTTCTTGTTTCCTCCATCATACTTGAAGACATAATCATTAGACAGATCCAATAAATTTTGATCATGATTTTCTAATTAGAATGCATTGTTGGCAAGTAGATCATTGAGTTAAATACATAGCTGCAAAATTGTTTTTCAGCTGCAGAATTGTTGGTCAGCTACAGAGTTGCGCAGTTTCTGTAGCTAAAATCTTGAACAGACAGTTAAGTACACATAGATATGCAATTTTGTTATGAAAAAATAACCATTCCAATCTTCAAATTGATCAATACCTCTTCCAGAAAGTTTAGCAAATAGAACAATTTTTTGTAATTTATTTATTATTGTTTTATTTTATATGTTTTTTTTTTTATTGTTTTGATTTTGTTATTATTTTTTTAATGTTTTGCTTTGTATTTTCATTTATTTAGTTTATTTATTTGTTTTTATTAACTTTTTAAATGATTTTGTTTTTAATATATATATATATATATATATATATATATATATATATATATATATATATATATATATATATATATATATCTCAGATATGCCACTCATATTCCTATACCCTTGAGTGATTGTGGTCTTTGATAATTTCTTACAACCCTCTTCTTGTTCTTTTTACTTTCAAATGCATGTGGAGATTTGGAATTCAATCATGCTAGGGATTTAAAAAATAACACATTTTTCATGTAATTTGTTTTGAGCGATTCACAAAATCAAGGAAAATTGGATTTGGGTCACCTAGAACAATATAGAAAACAAATAAAAATATCAAAACTTAACAAGTTGTGATAAAAAAATTATTGATACTGGTATCCCTGAAATGCTAGAGGAAGTGCTCGAGGTCAAAGTGAGGGAGGTCACACTCCCAGGGCTACCAATGCCTTTTCAGAATATCTCTGGTATTTGATTTGTTGTTCGATATGCAATTCCATCCTTTGAAGATCTCCTTGCACTTGCGATCATAATGCGGTTTCAGCCCTAGATCATGAACCCATCATTGAAGCTTCTTTTGTCGATCCTTCTATTAAACCATCACACAGATTCTTTGGAAATGTATTTCAAATGGCACGTTGGTGGACATCTCCAATATTTTCTTGTTTTTTTTTGTTTTTCCATGTTTTCTTCCTTTTGATTTTGCGTCTTCACCACTATGACTGGGCAGGGACTATGGTGGTACAGAAAATCGCTGACGCTCCCAAGGAATGTTCTTGCAAGCATGCCACGTCCATAGCTTCCAATGACAACTGTGTCATATTGTAAAGCTTGCAACCCTCACAAACCCTTTGTTTTGTTGGCCTTATCACAACCATACCTTCACATGGAATATTTGTCTCTTTTGAAGAATATTGCGTATATTTCTAAACTAAATGCTCACTATCATTTAGTGCTTGAACGTCATCATTTTATGTAAGATCAGTTGGCACATAAACTTCTTTCATGCCAAATTCTCTTGTTCCCATAGTAGTAACTGGAAGCATAGTTGGATGATGCACATGATAAACAATTACTTTATCTGGTTCTCTGCAAAAATTATGAAGGGCTCATATGAAAGCATGAAATGCCTATGTAGATCAAGTTATTGCAATGAATATCATGTTGGATACTCATTCTGATTTCAAGGGATCATGCATCAGAGGCAACTCAGGCTGTCGAATAATTGCCACTGGGAAAATGTGTTATGCAATATGTAATCGATGAAATCTGATCTGCCTTGTCAACAATCCAAGTCCTTGGATCACCTTTTTACACGTTTTTCTTCTGTGGCAGTGAATCCATGGATTTAGGTGTCAGTAAATCAAAACTCTGATTTTTCAAACCACCATAACATCCAAAACCGGATTTGCATTTAATTAAAAACTGTTTTTCTCACGCAACCTAGCAGATAAGGCTACAAAGAAACCTGAAAAATATCTCAAACGGTTACGAATTTGAGAAAATCGCTCCTGGGTAATATAATTAACCCTGTTATGAAGAAAACTCATGTTTTAGTTTTTTGAAATGTGTTTTCATTTGGCTAGAAATCGTGTTTTAAAATGACGTGTCGAAAACTGCTACACATATTTGGCAAATGCTCAGGTAAGTGCTAGGTCTTGGAATTAAAAAATGGTTGTTTCTTCTGTCAGAAAATTGCCAATGTCAAGCTGCTCTGAAACACAAAGCTCAACTGCCTCTATTGGGAATAAATACATTGAGGATTTGGAAGATGTTAAATTGAAACTGTCCAAATTTCAAGCTTCACCAGATGCGAGTGAAGCATTGATTCATTTAGTAGAATCTCAATTTTCATAGTTTTTGAGAGAGATAGATAAAAAGAGCAAGATACTAGAAGAACATGAGAGACATGTTACAATGTTAGGAAAACGGGTTGTTGAGTTGAATGAATATGTTAAAAGAAGGGAGAATTCTCAAAGGCATCAAAGGGAAGAGGTCCTAAAGCTGGAGCAAGAAATCAAGTTTGCAATTAGCAAAGCTGATTTTCACAAAGAATGTGAACTTGGGAGGATTTTCATGAAGTCTATATGAAACCTCATATAATGCTTTCTTCACAACAACAACAATGGTTCATCAAATTTGCCTCATACGATCCATCAATTGAACCACAATCCAGAAAACTATAACAAGAGCATTGTTTATTGTTTTATGTAAAAGATTGGGATCGGCTTTTAAAACAAATATTTGGTGCAAATGCATATTGAATTGCAGGAAGAAGTTGAGCTATAGATGATTAGCCAAGTATGCAGCGATTTAAAGCAAGATCTAATTTTATTTCTTTTTTTAAATGATGAATTTTGGATTTTGATTTTTAAGCTAATGCAATTGAATTTATTTTTTTGCAGGTCGCACGAGAGCTAGCTATTAATTTGTCAATTCCCTTGGAAAATGAAGATAGTAAAGAAATGAAGATAGTGAAAAGAGAACTGTTTTTTTTTATTAATTTCAAACTTACATTTTCCTTACTAAAAACATAAAAAATAAAATTTAACATGATTTTTTTTAATTGAAAAAAAAATGATTTTTTGTTGAAAATATTTTTGTGAGGTTAGTGAAAATGTAAGAAAAATAAATAAAATCTAAAATTTTTAAAGCCTAAAAGCTTTAAAAATGCAATCAAGAACCTTTAAAAAAAATGCAATCAAGCTTGATTTTATTTTTCCTAACTTATCTACTTGAAATTATATATATATATATATATATATATATATATATATATATATATATATATATATATATATATATATATATGTTTTTTTTTTTTTGTTTTTTTTTTTATAAGTATATGAATGTTTCCAATGGAGCCATTTACAGATTAAACTTTCTAAAATGTTCATATCCAAATTTGTGAAATGTACTTGATTGTGCATGAGGACATGAAAAATTGTTTTAACCTTTAGATTTGCCGCAAATATCTCTTGAAGAACGGATGAATGTCGTGGCGCAATCACGTTTCGATACCATTCCTTAATGTAGTCCTTGTGCTCCAAAGAATGTTTGATCTGCATTCTAGATCCTTTGTCCATAAATGGTTAGTATTGATTTTTTTTTTTAATATTTTTTTATAAAAATGATATGCAGCTAAATGATTTATGTATCTACATACTTTAATCATGCATCTAATTTTTTCTTGAAGAATGAACTCTAGACTGAAATCTAGTTCCCATGCACACTTCCCCGACATCGGTGCCAAAATGTTGAGGCAAATTAATTACCTATCATTTAATTGTCAACCCGAGGGTTTCGTAAAACTTGCGAAGTGTGCGTGCACTGTATATGCTAGAAATTAACTTTCAATTTAGATCAATCTAACTACAGAACCAAATGATGACAAACGAAATTCACCTATTCTAATTCAACACTCAATTCAAAAGAAATTATAGTACAATTATAGTACAATTACATGAAATCAAATCTACTCTAAGGGATCATGTGTGCATTATCAAATCAGGATCCTATGAAATGAATAATCAAAACCCCATGACATGAAATGAAATAAAAAACAATCATTCTTAACCTCTCACACAGGAAAAGATATGAAAGCAAATAAAAACAATTTTTTTTAACTTCTAGATAAGAAAGAAAATAAAAATAATCGCTCTTATCCTCTAGGTAGGAAAGCAAATAAAAACAATCACTCTTAACCTCTCACACAGGAAAATATATGAAAGCAATAAATCTTAATCTATGAAAGCAATAAATCTCAATCTATGAAAAACAATAAATCTCACACATTATAGGTGGCCAATCCAAAAGCATGAGAGATGGCAAGTTGAGAGGCTCCCAGTGCAAGTATTACCAATCAAGGTGAACATCACTCATGAGCATGGTGCTAAATCTAAATTCCATTCAAAACATAAGTAATCTTAACTTTCCACCCGAGTATCTCCAACTTTACACACGCCTTTGAAAGGAGAAGGCTCTCCTATTTATACAAAAACATAAGAAGCTACCTCATTAATGGAGGTCCATTATTCTCTCCCTAGATCCCTAGAAAATCTCATAGAGTTACAACTCAAATAGATAATGATAAGACACATATCCTCTTTGACCTTTATCCAAACCTTCTTCCATATCTTGAAGGGAATTCGAATTTGAGCATTGGAGGCCACATAAGGGTGCCTTGGAAGCTTTCAAATGACCTACACATGTCATGAAACACAAGCCACTTTTAAGTATTAGCAAGTATATGTCATTTTTCTAAGTTTTAACCATAAATTCACTTAAAATACTAGAAATCATTAGCTTTTGGAAAACACAAAGGTAACCCATATAATTATAAAAATGGAGGCTAACGAAAGGTTATATGGTCATGGAGTTGAGACATGTGAGTGAAATGGTGGTGATAAAGGTGAAAGTGGATGATATTTTGAATAAATTTTGGGGGCTCTACAATCACAAAATCATTAGGAGTGGAGATTCCATATTCAATGAAAGGGTCTTGTATAAGCATCAGATGCAAGAAAAGGGACAGGAAAAAGAAAGCAAAAAATACAAAGTGCTTGATGAGATCACAGGAAAAGTAAAGGTGTTTGAAAATCACAATGATCAACACACACAACAACAACAACATGCACCTCAAACACCTGAAAGTGGTGTTAGAAAATCTACTAGGATAAGTAGACTCCCTGAATGATACTCTCCTTCGTTATATTATGTATTGTTGATTGATTCTGGTGAAATAGAATGTTATGAAGAAGTAATGCAGGTAGAAACCAGGAAGAAGTGGGAGCTAGCCATGAAAGAAGAGATGGAATCCTTGGTACATAACCAGACTTGGGACTTAGTTAGACTGCCTACAGGTAAAATAACATTGTAGAATAAATGGGTTTACAGGTTGAAGGAAGAAGGTGGAGGTAGAAAAAGGTATAAATCTAGACTTATGGTGAATGGGTTTGAACAAAAGAAAGGTATAGAATTTGATGAAATATTTTCTCTTGTTGTTAAAATGACTTCAATCAGAACTATTTTAAGTCTAGTAGCAGAAAAAGATTTTCATCTTGAGAAGTTATATGTAAAGATGACCTTTCTCCATGGGGATTTGGAGGAAGAGATATATATGTAGAAGCCACAAGGGTATGAGGTAAAAGGGAAGCAAAAACTAGTGTGCAGGTTGAAGAAGGTTTAGTATGGCCTAAAACATGTTCCAAGGCAGTGGTATCTAAAATTTGTCAGATTTATTTCTGAACTAGGTTATACTAGATGTCACTCTGATCATTGTGTTTATCTCAAAAGGCACAATGATGGCAACTATATTATATTGTTATTGTATGTAGATGACATGCTTATTGCATGGTCTAACATGCAGGAAATAAATGTGCTCAAAGAAAAATTGACAAATTCATTTGCAATAAAGGATTTGGGTGCTGCAAAACAAATACTTGGTATCAGAATAAATAGAGACAAGAAAAATAAAAAATTAACATTGTATCAGAGTGAGTACATACAAAAGGTGTTGAAAATATTTAATATGTGTAATGAAAAACTAGTTACTACACCTTTGGCTAGCCATTTCAAACTAAGTAAGGAGATGTGTCCCGAGACTCAGGAAGAGATGGATTATATGTCTAAATTTCCATATGCATCAACAATTGGAAGCTTGATGTATGCAATGGCCTTCACATGGCCTGATATTGCACATGAAATGGAAGTTGTAAGTAGGTACATGAACAATCCAGGAAAAGGACATTGGATGGCAGTGAAATGGATTCTTGGGTATTTGGTGGTTCAAACATTGCCCTACAGGGATATGTTGATGCAAATATTGTATGTGATAGAGATAACAAGAGGATCACCACAGGGTATGTGTTTATTGTAGATAAAACAACTATCAATTAGGTTTAAAAAATTTAAAGTGTTGTTACACTTTCAATAATGGAAACAAAGTATGTTGCTAATATAGAGGCTAATAAAGAAATGATTTGGTTGCAAAGGTTTATGGATGAATTGGTTAAGACACAAGAGATGGGAAGGTTATACAGTGACTGCCAGAGGGCCATTCATATTTCAAAGAACTCAACATTTCATTCCAAGACTAAATATATACATCTCAAGTACCATTTCATACGGTCAGTGTTGGAAGATGGACAGTTGAAGCTGGAAAAGATACACACTATCCAGAATCTTGTAGACATGTTAACAAAAGTTGTAACCAGGGAGAAACTAAGATTCTGCTAAGTTTCAATTGGTCTTCAAGTATGATGATGAAGATGAGAAACAACCAGGTCCAAAATGGAAGAATTGTCTAACAAATGAAGCAATCGCAGAGTCGCAATAATCAGTATCCAAGTGGGAGATTGTTGGGTGTGGAGCCTGATTATCTTGTTTATTCAAAGGTATCACTGCGTTGGACCCCAGTTCCTAATGGGGTAGAAATGCCACCTATTTAATCACTGACGAGGGGGCGATGATAATTTTATGAGCCCCCCTTGGTGGGGGTTCGTGGGTAGCACTCCTGAAACTAAAAAAATATGTAAAATTTCCTTGTAAAATATTGTAATTTCGTAGTCAATATGGGTTGTTCATTAGGCAGATGATTTGACGGTAGAAGTTATGTTAATTAAGGGGTTTTTTTCCCTAGAAGGAAACGCCTCGATTTATATGAGGGAATTGTATTCTGACTATTTATATGCGTATTCTGAGCGAGAAATATAGATGAGATTGTGTGAGAGTGAAGGGGAAATTACAATGGATCTACTGTAGGTTGTATCTCTTCATTTGTTGGATAATATAAAAGGACTAGTTGTTTCTCCATGGACGTAGCCCAAATTGGGTGAACCACATATATTTATGTCTCTTTTTTTATGCATTTTCTGTGTTTGTGTTTCTGCAATATTTTGTGTGTTCCATTGCTCTGTAATATATAAATTTCCAACAACATGGAGGATGATGATATTTTGCAACGCAAGCCATGGCACCCATGAGTATCTAGACAAATTTCAGTCGCACAAGGAGAAGGTGGCTCACTTAGGTTTTGAGGGTTTGTAGATATGAGAAGAAGAAGATAGGGTTGAAAGAGGCACAAACACGTGTAAGGCAAAATATAATCCAACACAACATCTGTAACTACCTTCTAGCACAATATTCTCTATCGATGATCTAATGGTTGAGCATTATTCCATTGTCTAACAATTAATTCAACGGTGCACATTGGCACAGAGTGGCATGGAGGGGATTTCTTCACAAAGGGAACACTTTACGGCGTGATAAGAATCCTAAACTACATAAAATGAATTTGACATTGAGTGTTTCAAACTAGTAAGTGTGCTAATAAAGAGTAAGAATCACATCTTGAGGTTTTTATCCTAACAGACTTGTGTGCATTGATAAGGACCAAAATGTTACAACACACTCATGAGACTATTTTTACCCATATTATTATTGTTCATCAGTAATGATACTTGTCATTTTTTAAAATAAAAAATATAATAATAAACAATAAAAAATCAAATAGTAATACTCTTACATTTCTCTACATTTATGGATATTAGTCTTTTGGCTTTTAAATCTACACATATTCCACACATGCTCACCCTTACTTTCTTAAGTATTCTAATCTATGGAAAATCACCAATCTAAAGTCTAATGAAATATGCTTAGTTTTATATGTTAACATATACTTTTTACACGTAATCCACTTTAAGATAGATATCTTGAAAATGTATAACTTCCTTATTTAGAATATGCTCTCTGTTCAATTTCCTGAGATGCTCTACTTCTGTATTGGGAATTCATCCTTTTTCCATATAAGGATGAAACAATATTTTAGGTTGATTGTACTATTCACACTTCAGTGATTTAGATTTTTTTGGAAAATGTTTCTCTACGAATTTTCTTTTTTATTAATAAAATTTGAAAAATATTTAACCTTTTATCACTTCATACTAATTAAAAGTACACATTGCAATTTTATAAAAATACACATTTTACAATTTTATAAAAATATTATTATAGTTAGTAAACATTTTTGGGTGAGTGCCAATGTTGAAATTATGTATACTTTTATTTATGTAACAATCTGCATACTTCTTTCTATCTATCTATGTAGCAAATTTAGAGTGAGATCATTCATTATGATTGTCTAATTTTGAATTGTCTTATTCTTATGCAATCAATCACCTCTATATTATTTTAGTATGTTTATATTGAAGAAATTATTTCATTATGTTTATATTGAAGAAATTATTTCATTAGATATGACATTATTAAAGAGTACATCATTATCCATAAAAATAGGTTTTTCATGATATTTTATTTATTGGATTCTTTGAGAAAAAGAAGCTATATGAATATTAGAATTATATTCCATTGAATATTCAATGTTTTCAACAATTTTATTTGGAAATTGTTATCTTATTAGATTTAGAGACTCATAACAATCAATTGAGATCGACATGTTATTTCTCTTACAAAAATAAAATAAAACAATAGATATTTTATAATAGTAATATTTTGCAACAAATAAATTAAGAGAATAAAGGATTAAAATTTAAAGATGAATAATTTCAACACACTAAAAGATAGTTGTTTGTGGGAAAAAAGAATTAACAATTTGCTCTTTTCAAAATAGCTTTTGTTCTAAAATTTCGAGTATTTTTGAAATATAAAATTAATAATTTATAGAATTTATTTTTAAAACAAAATTGTTTAATAATTAATAAAAGAAAATTTGTTTTTATTTTTATTTTATAATTTATAAACCAATTTAATAATGCATTATTAACACTACAAAGTTATTATTAGGGGTGACATATATATAGTAGGTGGATGGGGATATATGATCCAAATGGAAAAAAGGACATAGTTTACTTGGGGTTTGGGAGATACTACAAAAACTTGTAATCTTACGAGACTTGGTTTCTTTCAAAGACAAAGACATTCAAAAGGCTATAGTAATTAATGACTTAATGATCATTTTATAATTTCTCTCCCGTTAAATTCTTTTCATAAAACTAAAGTTATTACTAATTTTCTAAAGAACCATCTTGGTCATAAGTGAATTTGAGCATATTGAATTCTTCCACATATCTAAAGTCTCATTGTGGAATCCAAGAAGAAGGAAAGTATGGGGTTTATTTGCCAAAAGGGATTGTTAAGACAAAGGAGGGGATGAGTGGTAAGTAAGGAAATTTCTTGACTTGGAATATGCTAATGAATAACAATAAGTAGTTGTCGACCAACCATAGTATCATCCTTTTCTTCTGATGACATGTAAAGAATTTAAGAAGACTAGGCCACCTCACAACACTCATGCCATCAAGAGGGTGTAAGGGGAAAGAGAGCACAAGCACTAGTTCCATCCTCAAAGAAACATGCAAGCTACTTCAAAGGGTATTATATGGAATAGTATGATGATTACAACTTCTCTTGCATGTGATATTTCTTTGCCTTCTTCTATTTTATGATCGTCCTCCTTGAATTCATTACCAAGGTTGGTGAGAAATTAAAGGTATGGAATGCCTTTGCTAATTCTATACCTTTTTCTTTCAAACATAGTTATGGATTTTGGTAGTGATTGGTCCTTTTCACCAAGGTTAGGGGTAGGCATGGCACATTGCCACTATTGTAATAAGTATTATGTTCTTTGAGAGCTTAGGGGATTGCATAGGGGTCTCAAGCAATGTGAAAAAGTTGTTGCAAAAGGAAAAATACAATGTGATCTATTTAGCATAGTAATAGAAATGGTGGAAATAGGGGTTCAAGAAGTAGATTTTGGAAACAAATAGAGTTTGATATCAATGTGTGGTTGAGAAACAAAGTACATTAAGGGCTTGAGGGAATGGGAGGAAGAAAAAAACACTTTCATGTCAATTCACACAAGAAAGTAATTGAAAATTTCCTTCCAATTAATATCTCTACAATTTTTGGTAGGGTACATCATGGCCCATCCCAAACTTTGTTTAATTTCATCCCTCCCTGCCAAGTCTATGGAAATATTGCAGGACTTATCCTTTGGTCTTTTTGGGGCCAGAACAAAGCACTCGATTATTCATTGTTCTTGTCACTATATGTAATGGAAGCTTATGTAGGGATTGGCTATGCAACATTGGACATTAAACCTAGCATGATGCATATGGAAAATGAAGGACCATAGTTCCAAGTGGATTGTGACAGTAAAATTCAAGATGTATATGGAATTTGTTTTTTCCTTAAATATTAAATGTTTTGTTAGATTTTACTTGTATTACTATAGTTTATAAGATAATAAACATGCTGAACTATTTTACATGATGTTGAAGAGACATGCATAACACATTTTTTGTTTGTTATGACCCTACTTTTAAATTTATATCCATTATTGAAGAAGAAAGAAAGAATACATAAATTATTTTAACATCCTCGAGGCTAAAGATAGCCTATGGGACAGATTGCTTCTTCATTTGCTTGATGTATTCGACCCTTTTCTGTGATGCTTCACAATAAATTCTCCCAACTTCTCGACAAACCCCTCACTAAATAGATTATCCCAAGAGCCAGCTGCAAGCATATCTGCATAACTTTCCATGTTGTCTTTGAAGGACCGTTGTCTCTGAAGGCCTCACATTCTAAAATGAAATGTTTTTCTGTTTCCCACTTTTCTGGAAGAACAAAAAATGCATACTCTTTCCTCCCACACTTCTTTTGGCCTTTTCCAGTGCCCTGTTTCACAACAGAGTTGATGAGAATTAGTCCTTAACTGAGCAATAAGAATTTTGGCTTTCTAAGAGATATTGGCCTCTATGTATGATTTTGGTTGATAGCTAGGAGTGGGATTAAACACTTCAATATGGTAATTTTTTTTTCTTCCTAGCTCCTTATCTCAAGTATGCTTGTGGAACTTATCCATAACAAAAGCTTTTATCTCTTTGCTGTTTATGAAACACACATTCAAGCAAATACCCCATTTACTAAACCATTTGTTATTTTGCTGCATCCAATTTTAATTTTAATTTTTTAATTTAATTTTATTTAATTTTATTTATTTATTTTTTTCTGTTGCACAATCTGTCATTAAATACAACCTTAGGCCATCTACCCTCTTCCATTTGCTCAACTTTTTTTAAATATCTTACGACTCGCACCATAACAATTTCTTCAATAGGAGCAACCCCTTTTTCACTTAACAAGATAGCATAAGGAACTACACTTTTAATCTTGAATTTGTTTGTAATCAAACACTTCTGAATTTTCTCAATTTGTCTCCATTGCATGTCGGATGTATTGCTAGCCCAGTTTGAGTGGTTTTCCAGTCCCATAACTATCCCTCTCTACACCTATTTTGAAAAGCATAAAATGCTTTCCAACCCCCAAAAGTTCTTTTCTTTCTACTACATCCCAACTTAGATTTTTATTGAAGTCAATTCCGAGGTATTTGTAATCTGACACAACTTCTTCCAGAATGTTGCCATCAAAGTAGAACTTATGCTAGTTATGTTTTATTTTCTTAGAGAAACCACTACTTTTGTTTTGCTAATATTGACTTGCATCCCCACACTTCTACAAAAATTCTCAAGGGATAGTAAGTGCTCTTGCAAACCAAGAGTCGATTTAGCAATTAGAATAAGGTCATCTGCATACAAAAGAAGCCTTACAACACACTTTCCCAAATAAATACCATAACCCCCTTGCGAATTTAACCACTCCTCAAGATTTTCGATATATAAACCAAAAAGGGTAGGAGATAGTGGGAAAACTTGCTTGACCCCAATATTGCTTCTAAAACTTTCAGAAATGCCTACTGAAGTTCTAATTTTGACTTTCACCTCTTCATACAGCCTATGCACAACTACTCTGAAATGTTTAGGAACCCCAAGTTCCTCCATTTTGTGCCAAAGCTTATCCCTAGGAACCGAGTCAAACGCTTTTCTGAAATCAAGAAAGCAACATAAGACTTATTCCTTTTTATCCCAAACTTTTTCAATGATGTGCCTTAAAGTTATACAATGATCAAATTTGGAATGTTTAGGTGTAAAATCCGCTTGCCCTTTAGCATGCTTATCTCTTTCTTTTGCCCACTTGCTAATTTTATTTTCTAGCATGCTTCTAAATAGCTTTGCAAACAAAGGGTTTATCACGATGGTCCTATAATTGGAGGGATTATTGACGTCACCACTCTTGAAAAGAGGTATTTCCAGACTAGTTTTCCAATATGTGGGGAGCCCCTATTGTATGATGTTGTTGAAAATTTTTGTAATGTGAGGTGCAAGGATCTTTGAGCCTCACTTTAGATATTCTGCTTGAGTTAAGCTAAGTATTTTGCTTTTCCAACACCAAAAATCTTGATACTCATCTCTACCTCTTGCATCATGAAGAGTTGAGTATCAGTGTTGACCAAGGGGGGAGGGTCAACCTTGGGATCTTGCTCATAAGAGTTGTCTTGCATAGTCAAACCATTTAGAAGCAGTAATACTATTCCTAGTTTATATCTTTTTCAGTTGGAGCTCATTCCAAAATAATTTGGGATTATTTTTCCCAAGGATGATTAGTTCTTCCCTCCTTGAAACCATGAAATCAACTTTTTTCTTGCTTAATAACTACTTATAAGCTTTGAGCTTTATGGTATCCTTGTTTGTCTCTTTCCACATTCTCCTTGCCTTTTTGCATTCCTCTTCAAACCAAGCATTAACCGGAAAGCAATTTGTTTCAGAATTATTAATTTTTTCTCTTTTGCACTTTGCAAGTGTGCATTGAATTAAATGTATTAATTCATGACTATGAAGGCTGTGAATTGTGATTTTCTCCTTCTCGAAGAGCCTCTCTAGTGTAATTTTGAAGGTATTACAATTTTCTGGAGTCAAAAGAATTTTGCCCTGTGGGAGAATTTGTTGGACATGATGAATTTTTGACTCTAATTGTTTCTTTCCAGTCGAAGAGAAACATAAATGAATTGGCTTGTGATCTGATTTTAAGTCCCACAACTGATCTCCAATCAAAACTTCCTCCATTTTCTCACACAAACGATGTGAGAAAATTACTTAATCTATTACACTTGCTCCATTTGAAAGTATTGCAAGTGAAATTACAAGACTTTGCCCATCTAGTCAAGCCATTACAAATGAATAAATCAAAGTCCCCACATAAAGTAATCAGTTGTTTACCAAAGAGATTGCAACCCTTGTCCTTTGAAATTCTTTCCCACTGATGATTACTCTCTTTTGTAAGCCAAATAGGGTCGCAATCATCTTTATATCAAAGAATGCTAGCTTGCTCACTTTCAGTCTTAGCATTGAAATCACCCACTATAAGGACTTCACCTAGCTACGAATATGTTGCAATATCCGCTTTTAAGGCTACAAATGGATCTTTGTGGTCAAGCCCTATAATTTTGTATATTTTTGAAACTTGTGGCACAAAATAACATGCTGCATTTCTGATGTGGTTTCCATTTCTGATATTTTAAACCAAATGAATTGCTTATTGGAGTCTTCTTTTTCTAACTGAATGAAACGACTTTCTTTCTCCCTTACTAAAACCATGATACCCCCGTGCCCTTTGGCATTCCCTGCTACCTTGTTCCAGACTGCCATCTTCCAGTATCCTTAAAACAAAGGTGTCTTTCACCCTTCATGCTTATGTGTTTCTATGAGGAAAATTATGTCTTTATCTTCCGCAATAGGCCCTAACCCAGGTCCTCAACTCCATGGGTAACTTCTATAGTTCCAAAAAACTAATCTTAAGGAAACTTGGGTATGGATTGACTGATATTTATTTTGACATGCAAGACTCGCATTTGAGTCTTTGTCCCTACTTTCCCATACTAAGCTTGCTTCCCAATTTCCTGTTGAAGAGTTTGTTGCCTCTTCTTTATTACCATCTTGCTGCTCTACTTTGGAAGGAGGTCCAAATCGCGATATTACAACTTTGCGTGTATAAATCCATGCTCTCTAGCCTTCATTTCTTGCTTCCCTAACCTTTAACATTTCCTCCCTCCTTTCCTAATGTTGTTTTACAGTTAAATCTTCTTCTAGGAAAAATTGATAACCCCTCAAGAGATGCTTCTTGCTTAGAATGATATATTTATCATGCAAGCTAGGAATGATGACTTTTGTGGGCCTAGTTCTCTTACAGTTAAACTTACCGATCCTCCATGCTTGGCATATTTTTCCTTGCCATAACAACTTTCCTTTCAAGAAGTCTCTTGCAAGGTCAAGAGTGCATTCATTTTTCCCATAGTCTTTCACCCCTTTAATAATTATGTTTGCTGCCCTATTTTGTCTTTCCTTGCCTTCTCTATCTTGCATGTTGTCAACTTGAATGTTTGTTTCTCCTTCCTTATTAGTAGAATTGTTAATAACTTGAGCCCAAGTTTTCGAAAATTTGGTGGAATCTCCTTTCCTTTCTTCTCTTGATTTCTCTTCATGGTTGTCTATTTGGGAAATCATTTTCCCTTTATCCTGGGATTATTTCACATTCACCACCTTTGTACTTTCTACTATAGATTTCTTTATGTTTTGCACATTGGCCTTCATGCATTGCCATTCTGTCTTCCCTATCAGGAGAGCTTCTTGTAGCAATGCCAATTGTTCTTTTAAAACTTTATTGCTTTCTGCTAAAGCCTTGTTCTCAACTGTTATTATATGAATTTTATGATCTCTTTCCTACTCTTTAGCTTCTAAAATCTCCAACCTTTGTTTTGCATTTAACAATTCTTTCACATAAAGATCAGAGGACCAGGTGAGAGGTGTGGATGTGGGACTATATAAGGCAGAATCATCAATGAATTTTCCTCTGGACTTCTTGTTGCCACGTGCTTGTAGAGGGTACTTGTTTGAGTGCTTCTTGCAAAGGGCTCGAGTACTTTCCTTTTTAGACCACTTTTTCCTTGTCTGCTCCCATTTTAGACGGATTTGTCTTCGCTTTAAAATGCCCCGATATTGTTTGGCATTGATGCAAATCCACTTCCCAGCTTTGGCGGATGAGGCAATTTTCACTTGTCCTAAATCATTTGTCTCCGTAAGTTCTAAAATTTCTTGTCCCATTGTCATGTTTGAATGCATTTACCATCTAACTTGTTTCAAGAAAGATGCATGTCTATAAAATGCAAAGATTACTTCGCACTACTCCCCCTATTTAGGTTTTCACTGCTCCTTGCTCGCTACTCGAGACTTCTGCTACATAAAAGCTCCCCGCTCTCACATTGCTCATTGTTCACTGCTCGATGCTCTCACTACTGACCACACTGTTCACAGTGATGTCCATGCTGCTCGCTGCTCGTCAACAAAAAACTTCAAAGATAAAAGAAGCAGCCAATTGGGTGGCCTAGAGCTTGACACCCATCCTTCTTAACCCTCACTCCTCAATGATCCCAGCTTTGTTAAGGCACAACACTATTCAATTTCTATGAATGACTTGTTTCCAGTTTTCGAAACTAGGACCTCGCTCCAAAAATGAGACCTCGCTCCAAATCTGAGATGCAGTGGGAAACATCCACAGAGATGAGAAGCAAACCATAAACTGTTGTCAAAAACCAACTGCCGTCAAAAACTGGTCTAAGACGGATTTAGAATTACCAGCTTGCTAAATTGAATTCGTGCTAAATCGCATTGGAAAGGAAGAAAGCATGGCCACTGCAATTGTCTTTGCCATTTCAATCTCAGCCCCACGTATATCCCAAATCTTCGTAAACCCTGCTTTGCTCTCATAAACCAAGACTGGGAATGTCCATAACCTTAGAAATGTCCATGTAAGTTAAGATGGTTGATATGTCAAGTTCTAGATTTGCAGTGACAGACACATGAACAAAATTGAAGTTTATTAAAACGCCTCACATCATCCGGCCATGAGGATTCCTAGGGGGATGACTACGCTGAATGAGGTTCTAGGTAGATGAGACATGCAACTTATCTCAACGAGGCTTACATGGGCTTAATGGTTAAGAACATGTGTTTCCTCCTAATAGATCACAAGTTCAAATCCACTGTCGAGTAGAGTCTAGACACATTTCTAAACTTTAGTAGTCAAATCCCATACACCAATTTAATGTCTTACACATTTATAGACTTTAGTAGTCAAATCTTATACACCAATTTAATTTCTTACTTCACAGTAAATTCAAATTAAGTTATTATTATTATAATAATATATATATATATTTTTAAATAAAATCTAATAATTATTATAAAAAATACTATAATATTACTAATAATAAAATATCATTAATATCATTAATAATATTTTGTTATTTAAATATTTTTTCCTAATAACCAAATTATTTAATAAGTAATATCAAAATTAATGTGATATTACAATAACGCTTGAAAACACCCCCACATAACAATCATTCTTCATAAGCTATTACCATAACGTTGGAAAGCAACAAAGTTAATCCTAAGCTATTACAATAACGCTAGAAGGATACCATGGGAGACAACAGAGGAGCGACTGAAGGATTATTTTATGACATTTGGTGATTTAGTGGAAGTGGTGATCATGAAGGATAAGTTCACAGGCAGGTCACGAGGGTTTGGCTTTCTTGTTTTTGCAGATCCAACTGTGGCAGAAAGACTTCTCTTGGATTCCAAGCACAACATCGATGGCCGAATAGTAAGTTTCTTTTCTTAACCTCTTCTTCTTTTCTCATGACTTGAAGATTTATGAGTAGCATGTTATAACTAGTTCATGTTTCTGTCTTCTCTACAAATATTTAGGTGGAAGTTAGAAAAGCAATTTCCAGAGATGAGCAGAATAACATAAATAGGAGTAGGGATATTACACATGGTTATAGTGGCCAAAATCAAAGTAGGACAAAGAAGATATTTGTGGGTGGCCTACCACCCACTGTTACTGAGAATGACTTGAGGGAATATTTTAACCAGTTTGGTACAATCACCCATGCAGTTGTGATGTATGATCCCGTAACTCAATCATCTCGAGGGTTTGGCTTCATCACATTTGACTCAGAAGATACTGTAGATATTGTTGTGCAAACACCCTTTTATGAGCTCAATGGGAAGATGGTTGAAGTCAAACGATCAGTGCCCAAGGAACTTTCTACTGGCCATGGTCGTTTTCCTGTAGGTAGAGGAGGGAATTTTAGTTTCAGCAATGCGCGTGGCTTCAATTCTACTCCAATTCCTTCAGCGGGCCATTTTCCTCCAATGAACACTGGTTATAGTGCTGCAGTGGGAGAAACAGGTAGCTATTCTTCATATGGACCTGGTGGGTATAATGTTTCCAGTTATGGAACTGCTGCAGGATATGGACCCGCCGTTACTGGTGATGGCTATGGTAACACTAGTTTTGTAAACAATATTTCTAGCACTGAGAGAATCTATGGAGGAGCACCCATTAGCTACGGAGGTCCTGTTGCCTACGGAGTAGACACTGCAGGGAATGGAGGATTATATCGCAATGATGCTACAGCTACTCCAGGTTCAAGTATGTGGGGTGCTCCAGCCATGCCTTATGGAAACACAGGTAGCTTTGTTGGATACGAAGACACAGGGAGTAGGGGCATTAATCCCTATGGAGCAGCTCAAGTTGACAATGGGCAGTCAAATGGCAACAATGCTGGTTATGCAGCACAGAACAATGTGTTTGAAATGGGAGTCCCACCATATGGCTCAGCAAGTGTGGGATATGGAGATGCATAGAGGGACACATGTCGCAGCTCTAGTAATGGAGACTCCTCTAAGAGAACGAGAGCAACAACTAGAAAGATTGTGGGAGTTGTGTCAGGCTTATAGCATATCAAGGAGCCGCGTACTAGATTATCTGGTTAATCAACAGTAATCACTGAGAATTTGATCATAATAATACAAAAATATATTTATCTATTTTTTCTGTTAAAAATATTTTAAACATAGTTTTAACGAGGAGTTTTTATTATTTTTACTTACCTAATTTACTACATGAATTGTATTTCAATTACAATTTTAATGAACATTTATGTTTATAAAGTTGATTACGGTTAAAAATTGTAAATATTTACATTGTAATAAGTGTTTTTTAATGGCAAATATAATTCCTTATATCTTTGATGTTAAGGATCAAAATACTTTCAGAAAGTATATTGGAATAGCCAGTTTCAGAAAGTATATTGGAATAAATCACTTATTGTAATTCTAAATCTCTTCTATTAAAACATGAGGCTATAACATCACGCTTATTGGGGTTTCACTCAACGAACCTCTGACATAGCATGTGGGTTAATGACATACTAAACAATACCTTTAATTTGACCACATTGGAAAATACATCTAATTGTACTCCAAAGAAACATTTGGAGCTTTTTGCATATAATTGTTTTTCCTCCAATAGTTTGAGCACCCTATCAACATGTTCAACATTATCCTTCCAAGACTTGCTAGTAGATTAATATATCATCAAAAAATAATAACACAAATTTTCTAAGGAAGGGTTTGAAAATGGAATTCATAAAACCTTAAAATGTAGAAGGTGCATTGGTGAGGCTAAAAGGCATGACCAAAAATTCATAATGACCCTCATGAGTTCTAAATGTTGTTTTCAGAATGTCTTTAGTCTTCATTATGATTTGATGATATCCTAAACAAAGATCCAACTTGGTGAAGTAAATTGATCCATGCAATTGATCAAATAATTCATCAATGACAGGGATGGGAAATTTATCTTTAATAGTGAGTTTGTTGAGCTCCCTATAATCCGGACACATGCGCCATGATCCATCGTTCTTGTGCACCAATACTACTAGAGCAGAGAAAGAACTTTGACTAGGTTGAATTATACCAGCATCTAACATTTTTGCAACCATACGTTCAATTTCACTCTTTTTCAATTTCAATTTACGTTAGAGCTGATTATCTTTCTCGGTTTCCCCGCAATACCCCTTAATTCAACTTCTTTTCCTTACGCACAAAATTTCATGAAAAGTTCTTGAAAATTAAAAGCTATTGTACCCAAGGATTGTAGCCATTAGACTCCTAGTACAACATCAACACCATCCATTGGAATGGAAAGCATTGGGCTATTCAATACATATTCTCCCATGGATAGCTTGATATTATGGCACTTTTCAGAGCAATTTATGATTCCTCCACTTGCAACCATCAATTGACACTCTGGTGCTGGATATGGGTACTGCTTAAATCAATCAACACTATTACATTTTTCTTCTTGATATGTCCTATCTTGATAGTTTGAGGAGTGGTAATTCCAGCCAATGCATTACAAGATATGGTTGGATTCATTTCTTCTTTCTCCAGAGTTTTTTCTTGGTGTATATCCTCTTCTTTTGACATTTCTTGTTCATTTTCTTCCTCCTCTTCACAATATATGTAGAATAATTTCTTCTCAGCACTCTTATGACCTTCAGTGTATTTGTTATCACAACTGTAACAAAGCCCTTTTGCTATTTTTTCTTCCAATTGTTGTGGTGTCAGCCTTGTAGGTTGTGGAAGGCTAGGGGAAACAACACTTCTATCTTTATAGTTGTGAGTGGTGGGCTTCCTGGTTTTCATAATTTTGCTTTCCATTTTTCTTGCCAGCCTGAATGCCATCTCCAATGAATCAGGTTCCGGAGAACCTCATGTTGGAATCTTATGCTCATTTGGAATATCTTTTACCCTGATGTTCAATTTTTGAAAGTCCTCAATGTGCTTCATCATTGAACCCTTTTGTTTGAGATTTATCAATTGGTTAAAAAAGGCGTTGCTTTTTGTATCCTCATAATGTGCTATCATTTATTCCGTAAAACTTGCCCAAATGACAATTTGTTTACGAGAGCAAAGCCATTGATACCATACAAACTGATTGCGTTCCAAATATAAAGTTGCAATACGTACCTTTTGTGTATTTTGCACATTATGGAGATAGAAAATTACTCCATTTGTAGTATCCATGTTCTAGGATCCTTGCCATCAAACTTCCTCATATCGATTTTTGGAACATGGTGGGTTTTCAATCCAACATTAGAGTCTATGAAATCATGATTAAAATTTCTTTTGTTTTCATCATGAGTTTCCTTTACTACCCTTTCACCATTAGTGACCATTTCTTGTAGCAACTTATTCAAATTTATCTTCAATTCTTCCATCTTATTGTCCATGCCATTCATCTTAGCTTCCACGCCATCCATCTTAGCTTCCATCTTAACTTGCATTCCATTCATATTAGCTTCCACGCCATTCATCTTGGCTTCATTTACCTTTAATGAGAGTGAAATTTATTGTACTTGGTCTTGTAATTTTGATAAATCATGTTGCATTTCTTCCTCTTCTTCACAAGTCATGCTAGAGCTTTCAGGTTGCTTACTAGGTGTTTCCATTTTCTTTCTTCGGGGAATTAATTAATGCTAATAATTCTTCACTATTCCCTTTGAATTCCTTCAAACTAATCTTTCAAACCAATCTTATGCAAAATTTAAAAAAAACTACACACCTTTTTTTTCAGTTTGTAAGAGCTCGATATTAAATCTGTTGTATCTCTGTAACTGCGGAACTCGAATATCTAAAATCTCATTCTACAGTAGTCTTTTGAGTCCTCTTTCTAACCCTGCAAGTATGATACATATTGGATTCTCCTAGGAAGAGATATGCCAAATCTCCCACAGTGACCTGATTATAAAATAGTTCAGTAGAGCAAACTTGTATGATGTGCCACGTGTCACTATTTCAAATTTAGTACCTAAACCTGATATACAGAAAACTACAGGCCATCTTGTTTCTGAAACTTCTTACGAAATTTCAATCTGATGCTCAAAACAAAAGTTATGATGCTTTTCCACAGGTCACCTGTTTGGAATGTAATTCGGGAGTTTGCAAAAACCCTAACGTCCTCAGATCATATCTCCACAAATATAGTGAGACAAGATTTGAAATTCGGACCCAAAGTTTAGAAAGATTTACACTCAAATGGGTTTTTTTGTAGCTTCTGAAACATCGCAGAAATTTTTTTATAAAGAAAATGCCACGATGACCTGTTTGGAGTAGAGAAACCCTAGAATCCAAAGCTTTGATACCAAATGTTAGGAAACCAACTCACAAAAATATAGAAAAGATAGGTCAATGCCTTAGAATTCAGCCTCTTAACATAAGGGCACAAAAATAACAATAGTGGGTTTATATGGAGCATATTAACAACAATATGGGGACAATAGGGGGTTCTTGCTAGTAATGTTGGAGTAATTATGGAAAGAAGAAAAATAGAGAAATATAACCCTAACTCTGTCTATTGCGTGAAGGATGTAGGAAAATTGTTGCTTCCTATCCTATAAACCAATATTATAAATTAAGTATCCCTCATTGACATATATAGGTTAAGCCAACCAATACAATTCCAATCATAATCACTTAAACACAAAGCACAAAACACTGGAAAATTGTCTTGCAATCTGGAACCTTCACATCGTCTGAAGAAACGAAAAGTATATTTTCAGGCTTTAAGTCTATGTGAACGAGTTTCAACTCATGCATATCTACCACACACAATTGACAACATTAGGATAAGGAAACCTTGGATTGAAATTATTAGTACCCTTAAAAAGGCCCATGACAATCCAATCTCATAAATTGGGAGTTAACATGACCGATGAAATAGAGTTGTAGACAAACATTTAATATAAAATCAAAATATTTCAACCCTCCCAATGCATATGTCAAGATTCAAGTGAGTATTTTCTACACACATGCCATAGACTTCGATATTTTCCTTCCACCATCTCGTACAAATTCAATGGGAGCTGGGTGGTAATTTTTATTTTATTTTTTCATAGGAAATCATGTATGCTTGGCCCAAGCTTCTCTAAAACTTCTTTTCACCTCCATCCACAACCTTAAAAATACACAATAACAACCAAATACGAAATGCAGAGAACTCAATCTTTGTGAAAAATAAAAATAAAATGAAGATATAAGTTGCTACAAAATTCTGATGATGCAAGTGTGATTTTGATAGTTATACCATTCCCTCATCCGCACACAACTGTATGGGGAGATGTCATACATCTCATACAACCATTTACAAGTACTACATGTATATTTTGAATAAAAAAATTATCCAGGGGTGTTAGGCCACATGCCCAACATGCCCATCTATTAAATTGTACATGTAAAAATAACGCATGCAAAGTAAAACATCAAAACAAATACTTCTTCACATTATGTGTTATTTCTGTCATATTTAGCAACTTCACGAAGGAAATCAACTTGAATCATTGTTACCTCTTGGTACTTTTTTAAGACATGAATTATTTTGATAGCTATGAGATCCTTTGATTTTCATTCCCAACGCTCCAAAACTTGCCCAAATGTACCTACAAATATTGGCCATACTCTCATTAAAATAGAATTGATCGAATACATGATATATGACAAGAAAAATCCAACATACAATGTCTCCTAGATCCTTACCTTGCCCCATTTTACTGATTATTTTATCTATAGAGCATAGAGCAGAAGACATATGAGGAAAACACATCAAGGAAATGGATTATTTGTAAACTAGGTTGTGGTATCAAACAATAAACCTAAAAACGCTTGCTGAGATCCCATACTAACATTTAGGAAAAAACCATTGGAGATGAAATAAATAATAGTGAGGCGAAATATTTGTTATGACATTGAGGTTTCAAATTCTCTCCAAGTACAAACATGTAATGGCCATCCTTGTCATCACTACACCATGGTGGGGAGGCATTGTGGGAGATCCCTACTTTAAATTTCATAGTTGAAGATGAAGGCCAACTATGTTCTGAGGATGAAATGGAAGGTTTTGCCCTTGCTGATAAAGTGAATTTGACTTCCCCTTCTTTGTTTTTATTCCCGTTCCCAACATATTGCATAGTAAATACTTGCAACTATTGGGCCTACACATAAACATTCATTTATACAAAAACCTCTAACTATGTTTATTATTATGAAACCATAAATCTATATGTACAAGAAAATTAAAAAAATGTCACAACAATTTGAAGGTCGGGAGGAATCTCTGTGCTCTGAGTGTTATAGCATAGATCTATGAGGAAAATGGATAGATGAATTTCAAAAACTAAAACCAACTTGAATCCGAGAAGGGGGTACATCCCATGATGACATTATCTTCCGACTATTCCTCATAACTATGTTTATTATTATGGAACCCTGAATTTGAATGTACAAGAAAATTGAAAAAATCTCACAACAATCTGAAGGGAAAGAGGAATCCCCATGCTCTGAGTGTTATAACATAGATCTATGGGGAAAATGGTTGTGATGGATTCCTAAAACTAAAACCAACCTGAATATGACAAGGGGGTATGTCCCACTATGACATTATCTTCTCGCGCTTTCTCATATTTTCGTCAAACAAACATATGTTGGGTGTGGAGCCTGAATATCTTCTTTATTCATAGGTATCGCCGTGTTGGACCCTAGTTCCTAATGGGTCAAAAATTCCGCTCATTTAGCCGCTGTCAGGGGGATCCAGGAGGGGCGACGACGATTTTATGAGCCCTCCCCTGGCAGGGGTTCGCGGGTAACACCCCTGAAGCTAAAAATAGATATAAAATTGCCTTGTAAAATATTGTAATTTCATAGTCAATTTGGGTCGTTCATTAGGAAGATGATATGATGGTAGAAGTTATGTTTAATTTAGAGCTTTTGGCCCTAGAGGGAAACCCGTCGATTTTTATGAGGGAATTGTATTGCGGCTGGCAGGGGTTCGCGGGTAACACCCCTGAAGCTAAAAATAGATGTAAAATTGCCTTGTAAAATATTGTAATTTCATAGTCAATTTGGGTCGTTCATTAGGAAGATGATATGATGGTAGAAGTTATGTTTAATTTAGGGTTTTTGGCCCTAGAGGGAAACCCCTCGATTTTTATGAGGGAATTGTATTGCGGTTGTATATATGCATATTCTGAGCGAGAAAGAGAGAGGAGACTATGTGAGAGTGAAGTGGAAATTACATCGGATCTCCTTTAGGTTGTATCTCTTCATTTTGTTGGATAATATAATAGGAAGGAATGATTGTTTCTCTATGGACGTAGCCCAAATTAGGTGAACCACATATATCCGTGTCTCTCTTGTTTTATGCGTTTTCTTTGTTTGTGTTTTTGAAATATTTTATGTGTTTCATTGCTTTGTAATATATAATTTTCTAACAACTGGTATCAGAACCAAAGGTCTATTTTCTTGATAAAATCACAAGAGAGAAGGGTAACTTCCTGGCTCAAGTGGGAGCAATGGCAAAAGATGGTAGGTTTAGGGTCAAGAAATTTAACAGCCAAAAATACCATCTATGGAGATGCAGATGGAGGATTATTTGTATAAGAAAGGTATGTACCTACCATTGAGCAAAAAAATAGAGAAGTCGGCGAGTATGACAAACACAGAATGGGAGATTCTCGACAGAAAGGTACTTGGAACAATACGACTGTGCCTAGTAGCATTGGTGACCTTTAATATTTCAAAGGAAACGACAACAGAGGGTTTAATGATAACATTGGCTAAAATATATGAAAAACCATCGTCCTCAAACAAGGTATTTCTTATGAAGCATTTATTTAATATGAAGATGTCAGCAGATGAATCTGTTGCTGATCATTTAAATGAATTTAATACGGTTACCAGTTAGTTAAGTTCTATAGGGGTAAATTTTGATTATGAAGTTAGGGCTCTATTATTTTTGTGCTGATTACCGGAAAGTTGGAATGTCTTAGTTATGGCCATTAGTAAATTTGTCTTTGGATCTAGTACTTTAAAGTTTGATAATGTTGTCGGTGCCATCCTTAGCGAGGAAATGCGACAAAAATTCTTTGGTGAGACATTAGGTAATGCATTGACTACAAAGACTAGGGAAGAAAAATGGAAAAAGGAAAGAGCCCAGGATATCGCAGTAAGTCAAGGAAAGGCATATCCAAGTCCAGATCGGGGATAGTATGCTGGAAATGCGGGAAGAAAGGACACCTGAAGAAAGACTGTAAGTCTTGGAAGGGAAAAGAAGGAGACACACACCAAGAAAACAATCATGAAGCTAATGTGACAGGTGATGCATTGCAATATGCTTTGATTCTTTCATTAGAAAATATTATTTATCACTGAGTGGTAAATTCAGAGGCCCCATTCCATGCCACACCTGATAGGAAACATTTTCATGATTATGTTCAAGGTGATTTTGGACAAGTTCATTTGGGTGATGATAAACCTTATAAAATCATTGGAATGGGTAATTTTTTCACAAAATAGTAGAAAGGAAACCAATGGCTATTGAAGGAGGTAAGGCATGTTCCAAATCTGAAAAGAAATCTAATTTTTGGGAGGTGAAGGCTGTGTAACTACTTTTACAGATAAAACTTGGAAGGTCATTAAAGGAGCCCTGGTAATATCAAAAGGAAAAAATGTTGGTACATTGTATTTATGTAGTGGTATTTATAATTCTGTTAATTCTTTAACCTCCACAGGAGTAGATACAACATTGTGGCATCATAGGACTGGGCACATGAGTGAGAAGGGGATGCAAATACTCCACTTAAGAAATTTGTTGCTAGGTTTGAAGCATGTTGATTTGGATTTCTGTGATAATTGTGTTTATGGAAAACATAAAAGACTTAGATTTATCAAAGTTGGGAATGAAAAAAAGAGTGAAAAATTAGAGCTTGTGCATACATATGTATGGGGACCTGCTCAAGTATCATCTCTCAGTGGCTCTCATTATTATGTTACTTTTATTGATGATGCAACCAGAAAACCCTGGATTTATTGTATTTGAAATAAATCTGATGTATTTGATACTTTCAAGAAATGGAAAGCTTTGGTTGAGAATGAGACAAGAAAGAAGTTGAAGTGTCTCAGATCAGATAATGGAGGTGAATACTGCAACAAAGAGTTTGATAAGTATTATTCAGAGCATGGAATCTGGAGAGAGAAGAAAGTTCTAGGAACACCACAACAAAATGGTCTGTCAGAAAGGATGAACAGGACAATCATGGAGCGTGCAAGGTGCATGAGATTGCATGCGAGATTTCCTTTATAATTTTGGGCAAATGCTGTAGATACTAATGTTTATTTAATAAACAAAGGGTCTTCAAGTTCCTTGGATGGTGGTATTCTAGAGGAGGCATGGATAAGTAAAAAGGTAAACTACTCATTTTTAAAGACTTTTAGTTGTGAAGCCTTTGTCCACATTTATAAAGAAAATAGAACAAAGCTTGAGGAAAAATCAAAGAAATGTACCTTTATTAGATATGGTGTTAATGATTTTGGTTATCATTTATATGATTATGAAAATCACTGTTGAGGCAATTTAATTACCTATCATTTAATTGTCAACCTGGGGGTTTCGTAAAACTTGCGAAGTGTGCATGCATTATATATGCTAGAAATTAACTTTCAACATAGATCAATCTAACTACAAAACAAAATAACGACAGACCAAATTCACCTATCTAATTCAACACTCTATTAAAAGGAAATTATAGTACAATTATAGTACATCATGCAGAATTGAAATTACATGAAATGAAATCTACTATAAGGGATCATGTGTGCATTATCAAATTAGGATCCTTTGAAAAGAATAATCAAAACCACATGACATGAAATGAAAGAAAAAACAATCATTCTTAACCTCTCACACAGGAAAAGATATGAAAGCAAATAAAAACAATTGCTCTTAACTTCTAGATAGGAAAGCAAATAAAAATAATTGCTCTTAACCTCTAGGTAGAAAAGAAAATAAAAACTATCACTCTTAACCTCTCACATAGGAAAAGGTTTGAAAGACAATGAATGATCACTCTTAACCTTTCACATAGGAAAAGATATGAAAGCAATAAATCTTAATCTATGAAAGCAATAAATCTTAATCTATGAAAAACAATAAATCTCACACATTATAGGTGGCTAATCCAAAAGCATGAGAGAGGGCAAGTTGAGAGGCTCCTAGTGAAAGCCTTACCAATCAAGGTGAACATCACTCATGAACATGGTGCTAAATCTAAGTTCCATTCAAAACATAAGTAATCTTAACTTTCCACCTGAGTATCTCCAACTTTACACAGGATAAGGCTCTCCTATTTATACAAAAACATAAGAAGCTACCTCATTAATGAAGGTCCATTACTCTCTCCCTAGATCCCTAGAAAATCTTATAGAGTTACAACTCAAATAGATAATGATGAGACACATATCGTCTTTGACCTTTATCCTAATATTCTTCCATATCTTGAAGGGAATTCGAATTTGAGCATTGGAGGCCACATAAGGGTGCCTTGGAAGCTTCCAAATGACCTACACATGTCATGAAACTCAAGCCATTTTTAAGTATTAGCAAGTATATGTCATTTTTCTAAGTTTTAACCATAAATTCACTTAAAATACTAGAAATCATTATCTTTTGGAAAACACAAAGGTAACCCATATAATTATAAAAATGGAGGCTAATGAAAGGTTATATGGTCATGGAGTTACGACATGTGAGTGAAATGGTGGTGATAAATGTGAAAGTGGATTATATTTTGAATACATTTTGGAGGCTCTACATACCCCCCAACTGACATTATTGCATGTCCTCATGCAATCTACTGCATTGTTTAATCATGATTTGCTTTTGAATGAGATTGGCTTATATCATATGTCCTTAAACTTTGAATTTGACAATTTCATTTCTTTTTGCAAAGTATTCCTTATCATACATTGAATTGCAACATGTTTGGTTGGTTCTTGTGTAAAAACCAACTTTTACTTGGTATTGGTTCTTGTGTTTCAACACCTTGTTTCTTTTTGTTGCAGCAAGATTCATTGAACATACTTAAGAATGCATCTTTAAATCAAACATATAATATGCTCATCATTTAGGCTTTATTTGCAAATCACATAACTTTTGAACCATAATGCAATCATAATTGATTAGGACAAGTATGTTAGGATGAAATGAAGTGATATGGATGTGATAATAAATGGATGTCCCCCCCCCCTCAACTAAAGGTTTTTACAATTTTTTTTTCAAATGAGAAAGGAAATATGGTGAAGTATTTCCAAGAATTATAATTTCAGTATTCAAGGAATTCTATGATTAAAATCTAGAAAAGAACATACCTTTACTTACCTAGGAAGTGGACAAAGCATATGTAGAGAAGTTGTAGTTGCTGTTGGATCATGGAATAGAATGTGTAATTTTATCTGCTTCTTGTTTGCATAAATGGTGGATGAGGTGGTGAAAGTGTATTCTTTATTTCTGCTATTAAATCTATCGTATATGCTGCAAAATGCTGAAATGATATAGTCTTCACCTGCTACAAACCCGATGGTACAATGCTAACCATGCGAATGAATGTGTTGTTGTCGAGCATGAAGAGAAGTCATTGGATTACCAAACATTGATGAATGTCGTTAACCAATGTGATGCAAACTCGCCATTAATGTCAACGAGTACCAAGGTACCTAAGTACATCTTGTAATGTGCAAATAGATGAGCTGATGTCAAGCCACTTGCAAGATATAACGATCAAGGGACATTGATGTATTCCCGTGATTGTCAGCGAGAGAACTTGTCATTGATGCATACAAGCCTCAAGGTACTAATAAGGAATCTAGCCCTTAACCTAGATAATGTGCTGATGTCGATAGGCCAAGACTTGTTAGAAGGGAGGTCTTAATGAATCCTCCATCATCTAACACGAGCATGAAATGATGATTTTGGAAGAACTATGAATGAAAATTTTTGCAGTGGATCAAGGTTTATTTTATGGAAGGGAAAATGACAAGAGGGTAAATAAGTGAATGGAAAGAAAAAGGAAAAATCAGCATGTAAGCGAGCTGAATGTCTCTCTTAATGGGTTAATGAATGGAAATTATGGAAAATGTGAAGGAAACATGCGACTCTTTGCAAGGAAAATGGTGATGGCAATGCTTAGCGAAAATGCTTGGGTAGCTTGTGAGTTTGGAGAGGAAAAATGATGGCATTTATGGATGATAGAAATGGATTCAATTGGTTTATATTTCTTGAAATTGGTCGTAGAAAACCAACCATGTATAATTGGCTTCCTTCAATTCTCTGATTTCCCTAGAACCTGAAAATAAACATGGCACTAACATTGCAACAACGTAAGTGTGTTCAAAGAGAAGTGATCAATTTCTCTATGTACATACGAAAAAATTGCATAATTGACAGGTTCATGATGTGATTTCGTTTCAAATGGTTAGTCCAATTTCACAATCACGATAATAAATACAATTTCTAAAAGAAAACAATTTCCTCAATTTATGTTTGAATCATAGCATTTCATAAAGATAAGCAAATACTATTTGCTAATGCTTGATGATTCTTGCAAAACAATCCTTAATAAAAAATTCATGAATTGATCTTGCAGATAAAGCGCCCTTACAGTTCTTCTTGTTTCCTCCATCATACTTGAAGACATAATCATTAGACAAATCCAATAAATTTTGATCATGATTTTCTAATTAGAATGCATTGTTGGCAAGTAGATCATTGAGTTAAATACATAGCTGCAAAATTGTTTTTCAGCTGCAGAATTGTTGGTCAGCTGCAGAATTGTTGGTCAACTACAGAGTTGCGCAGTTTCTGTAGCTAAAATCTTGAACAGACAGTTGAGTACACATAGATATGCAATTTTGTTATGAAAAAATAACCATTCCAATCTTCAAATTGATCAATACCTCTTCCAGAAAGTTTAGCAAATAGAACATTTTTTTGTAGTTTATTTATTATTGTTTTATTTTATATGTTTTTTTTATTGTTTTGATTTTGTTATTATTTTTTTAATGTTTTTCTTTGTATTTTTATTTATTTAGTTTATTTATTTGTTTTTATTAAATTTTTAAATGATTTTGTTTTTAATCTGTATCTATATATATATATATATATATATATATATATATATATATATATATATATATATATATCATGTTTAGATATGCCACTCATATTCCTATACCCTTGAGTGATTGTGGTCTTTGATAATTTTTTACAACCCTCTTCTTGTTCTTTTTACTTTCAAATACATGTGGAGATTTGGAATTCAATCATGCTAGGGATTTCAAAAATAACACATTTTTCATGTAATTTGTTTTGAGCGATTCACAAAATCAAGGAAAATTGGATTTGGGGGCACCTAGAACAATATAGAAAACAAATAAAAATATCAAAACTTAACAAGTTGTGATAAAAAAATTATTGATACTGGTATCCCTGAAATGCTAGAGGAAGTGCTCGGGGTCAAAGTGAGGGAGGTCACACTCCCAGGGCTGCCAACGCCTTTTCAGAATATCTCTGGTATTTGATTTGTTGTTCGATATGCAATTCCATCCTTTGAAGATCTCCTTGCACTTGCGATCATAATGCGGTTTCAGCCCTAGATCATGAACCCATCATTGAAGCTTCTTTTGTCGATCCTTCTATTAAACCATCACATAGATTCTTTGGAAATGTATTTCAAATGGCACGTTGGTGGACATCTCCAATATTTTCTTTTTTTTTTTTGTTTTTCCATGTCTTCTTCCTTTTGATTTTGCGTCTTCACCACTATGACTGGGCAGGGACTATGGTGGGACAGAAAATCGTTGACGCTCCCAAGGAATGTTCTTGCAAGCATGCCACGTCCATAGCTTCCAATGACAACTGTGTCATATTGTAAAGCTTGCAACCCCTCACAAACCCTTTGTTTTGTTGGCCTTATCACAACCATACCTTCACATGGAATATTTGTCTCTTTTGAAGAATATTGCATACATTTCTCAACTAAATGCTCACTATCATTTAGTGCTTGAACGCCATCATTTTATGTAAGATCAGCTGGCACATAAACTTCTTTCATGCCAAATTCTCTTGTTCCCATAGTAGTAACTGGAAGCATAGTTGGATGATGCACATGATAAACAATTACTTTATCTGGTTCTCTACAAAAATTATGAAGGGCTCATATGAAAGCATGAAATGCCTATGCAGATCAAGTTATTGCAATGAATATCATGTTGGATACTCATTCTGATTTCAAGGGATCATGCATCCGAGGCAACTCAGGCTGTCGAATAATTGCCACTGGGAAAATGTGTTATGCAATATGTAATTGATGAAATCTGATCTGCCTTGTCAACAATCCAAGTCTTTGGATCACCTTTTTACACGTTTTTCTTTTGTGGCAGCGAATCCATGGATTTAGGTGTTAGTAAATCACAACTCTGATTTTTCAAACCACAATAACATCCAAAACCGGATTTTCATTTAATTAAAAATTGTTTTTCTCACGCAACCTGGCAGATAAGGCTGCAAAGAAACCTGAAAAATATCTCAAATGGTTACGAATTTGAGAAAATCGCTCCTGGGTAATATAATTAACCCCGTTATGAAGAAAAATCACGTTTTAGTTTTTTGAAATGTGTTTTCATTTGGCTAGAAATCGTGTTTTAAAATGACGTGTCGAAAACTGCTACACATATTTGGCAAATGCTCAGGTAACTGCTAGGTCTTGGAATTAAAAAATGGTTGTTGCTTCTGTCAGAAAATTGCCAATCTCAAGCTGCTTTGAAACACAAAGCTCAACTGCCTCTATTGGGAATAAATACATTGAGGATTTGGAAGATGTTAAGTTGAAACTGTCCAAATTTCAAGCTTCACCAGATGCGAGTGAAGCATTGATTCATTTAGTAGAATCTCAATTTTCATAGTTTTTGAGAGAGATAGATAAAAAGAGCAAGATACTAGAAGAACATGAGAGACATGTTACAATGTTAGGAAAACAGGTTGTTGAGTTGAATGAATATGTTAAAAAAAGGGAGAATTCTCAGAGGCATCAAAGGGAAGACGTCCTAAAGCTGAAGCAAGAAATCAAGTTTGCAATTAGCAAAGCTGATTTTCACAAAGAATGTGAACTTGGGAGGATTTTCATGAAGTCTATATGAAACCTCATATAACACTTTCTTCACAACAACAACAATGGTTCATCAAATTTGCCTCATACGATCCATCAATTGAACCACAATCCAGAAAACTATAACAAGAGCATTGTTTATTGTTTTATGTAAAAGATTGGGATCGACTTTTAAAACAAATATTTGGTGCAAATGCATATTGAATTGCAGGAAGAAGTTGAGCTATAGATGATTAGCCAAGTATGCGGCGATTTAAAGCAAGATCTAATTTTATTTCTTTTTTAAATGATGAATTTTAGATTTTGATTTTTAAGCTAATGCAATTGAATTTATTTTTTTGCAGGTCGCACGAGAGCCAACTATTAATTTGTCAATTACCTTGGAAAATGAAGATAGTGAAAAGAAAACTATTTTTTTTTATTAATTTCAAACTTACATTTTCCTTATTATAAACATAAAAAATAAAATTTAACATGATTTTTTTTAATTGAAAAAAAAAATGATTTTTTGTTGAAAATATTTTTGTGAGGTTAGTGAAAATCTAAGAAAAATAAATAAAATCTAAAAATTTTAAAGCCTAAAAGCTTTAAAAATGCAATCAAGAACCTTTAAAAAAATGCAATCAAGCTTGATTTTATTTTTCCTAACTTATCTACTTGAAATTTTATATATATATAATATATATATATATATTTATTTATTTTGTTTTTGTTTTTGTTTTTTGTTTTTTTGTTTTTTTTTTATAAGTATATGAATGTTTCCAATGGAGCCATTTACAGATTAAACTTTCTAAAATGTTCATATCCAAATTTGTGAAATGTACTTGATTGTGCATGAGGACATGAAAAATTGTTTTAACCTTTAGATTTGCCGCAAATATCTCTTGAAGAACAGATGAATGTCGTGGCGCAATCATGTTTCGATACTGTTACACAGTAATTTGTCACTGTCTCCCTGTCAGTCTTTCTACTGTGTCATGAGTCCAATTCATCCATGCTCATGCTCCCTAATGTTGCCAAAATGACCCACTTTGCCAAAGTTTTTGCTATCATCGCGACTGTTGTCAAGATAAACGCGTTGATGGGCGCTCCATAACAGACGGAATGCGCTGCCAGCGCGGAAGTACATGTGTTTCCCGCGCTGGTCGAATTTCATGAGACAGCGCATCTGTTATTCATATCTGATCGCGCTGACATGACCTTCTTTGTTATTCAGCTGCGATGTCAGCGCTCCAGTGCAGTTATGGACCTGCGCTGATCCAGTTTGGGCGAGTTTGTTCTAACAGCCGGCCTTCCAGATGACTCCAGACCTGGTTGTTGGCCTTGTAAATGTCGCCCTCCCTTCTCTGGCATGTCTGTTTCGTCATTTGAGCCACCTTCCTTGGAGATAAGATCATCCTCCCACCATTCGTGGAGACTCCTTCTCCTATTTAAGCCTCTACCATTGCCATGAGCAGCTAGTTTGGAATTCATAGTGCTTGGAGTGTTGCTGCTAGTGTGTGAGTTTGATAGGTAGCTGGTGTGACAAGTGTGGGATTGCTAGGGAGCTTAAGGAAGGTTGTGAAGTGTTTCTTTCTTGTGTGAACTTGTGTGAGAGAGAGCTTTTGTCTTGGGAGATCTACCTCCAAGGGTGAATGCTTAAGAGACCTGCTGGCTGGACCCTCTTGGGAAGGATTTGACGTTAGAACTATGGTTGTATTCTTCTTTGTTTATTAATAATAGACGACTATCATTATGGTTCCACTCTTAATGTCCTTATGATGATGTTTGAGTTATATCCTTTCTGATTGATATATAGTTACATCCACTGGATTTTATGCTTGTGTTTGTATCGTTATTTGCATGTGCAGGTGTCCGTGCACAAGGATCATGAGGATCGTGACCAGCCGAGGCAAAGGAACGGGAGCATCAACTCTTCTACAATTACTAGCATTGGAATCCAGGTAGGCCTTCATCATTGGTATTTTATGCGTAATGAGGAACCTGCATGTTAGCGTTGTTTGATTGTTGCTAGACCTTGTTTGGACTAGTAGGGATCGCCTCTGTCCGCAGAGGGGATTTACCTCCACAACAATACCATTCCTCAATGTAGTCCTTGTGCTCCAAAGAATGTTTGATCTGCATTCTAGATCCTTTGTCAATAAATGGTTAGTATTGATTTTTTTTTTAATATTTTTTTATAAAAATGATATGCAGCTAAATGATTTATGCATCTACATGCTTTAATCATGCATCTAATTTTTTCTTGAAGAATGAACTCTAGACTGAAATATAGTTCCTATGCACACTTCCCCGACATCGGTGCAAAATGTTGAGGCAAATTAATTACCTATCATTTAATTGTCAACCCGAGGGTTTCGTAAAACTTGCGAAGTGTGTGTGCACTGTATATGCTAGAAATTAACTTTCAATTTAGATCAATCTAACTACAGAACCAAATGATGACAAACGAAATTCACCTATTCTAATTCAACGCTCAATTCAAAAGAAATTATAGTACAATTACATGAAATCAAATCTACGCTAAGGGATCATGTGTGCATTATCAAATCAGGATCCTATGAAATGAATAATCAAAACCACATGACATGAAATGAAATAAAAAACAATCATTCTTAACCTCTCACACAGGAAAAGATATGAAAGCAAATAAAAACAATTTTTTTTTTAACTTCTAGATAGGAAAGAAAATAAAAACAATCGCTCTTAACCTCTAGGTAGGAAAGCAAATAAAAACAATCACTCTTAACCTCTCACACAGGAAAATATATGAAAGCAATAAATCTTAATCTATGAAAGCAATAAATCTTAATCTATGAAAAACAATAAATCTCACACATTATAGGTGGCCAATCCAAAAGCATGAGAGATGGCAAGTTGAGAGGCTCCCAGTGCAAGCATTACCAATCAAGGTGAACATCACTCATGAGCATGGTGCTAAATCTAAATTCCATTCAAAACATAAGTAATCTTAACTTTCCACCTGAGTATCTCCAACTTTACACATGCCTTTGAAAGGAGAAGGCTCTCCTATTTATACAAAAACATAAGAAGCTACCTCATTAATGGAGGTCCATTATTCTCTCCCTAGATCCCTAGAAAATCTCATAGAGTTACAACTCAAATAGGTAATGATGAGACACATATCCTCTTTGACCTTTATCCAAATCTTCTTCCATATCTTGAAGGGAATTCGAATTTGAGCATTGGAGGCCACATAAGGGTGCCTTGGAAGCTTCCAAATGACCTACACATGTCATGAAACTCAAGCCACTTTTAAGTATTAGCAAGTATATGTCATTTTTCTAAGTTTTAACCATAAATTCACTTAAAATACTAGAAATCATTAGCTTTTGGAAAACACAAAGGTAACCCATATAATTATGAAAATGGAGGCTAATGAAAGGTTATATGGTCATGGAGTTGCGACATGTGAGTGAAATGGTGGTGATAAAGGTGAAAGTGGATGATATTTTGAATAAATTTTGGGGGCTCTACAATCACAAAATCATTAGGAGTGGAGATTCCATATTCAATGAAAGGGTCTTGTATAAGCATCAGATGCAAGAAAAGGGACAGGAAAAAGAAAGCAAAAAATACAAAGTGCTTGATGAGATCACAGGAAAAGTAAAGGTGTTTGAAAATCACAATGATCAACACACACAACAACAACAACATGCACCTCAAACACCTGAAAGTGGTGTTAGAAGATCTACTAGGATAAGTAGACCCCCTGAATGATACTCTCCTTCATTATATTATGTATTGTTGATTGATTCTGGTGAACTAGAATGTTATGAAGAAGCAATGCAGGTAGAAACCAGGAAGAAGTGGGAGCTAGCCATGAAAGAAGAGATGGAATCCTTGGTACATAACCAGACTTGGGACTTAGTTAGAATGCCTACAGGTAAAAAAACATTGTAGAATAAATGGGTTTACAGGTTGAAGGAAGAAGATGGAGGTAGAAAAAGGTATAAATCTAGACTTGTGGTGAAGGGGTTTGCACAAAAGAAAGGTATAGAATTTGATGAAATATTTTCTCTTGTTGTTAAAATGACTTCAATCATAACTATTTTAAGTCTAGTAGCAACAAAAGATTTCATCTTGAGAAGTTATATGTAAAGATGACCTTTCTCCATGGGGATTTGGAGGAAGAGATATATATGTAGAAGCCACAAGGGTATGAGGTAAAAGGGAAGCAAAAACTAGTGTGCAGGTTGAAGAAGGTTTTGTATGGCCTAAAACATGTTCCAAGGCAGTGGTATCTAAAATTTGTCAGATTTATTTCTGAACTAGGTTATACTAGATGTCACTCTGATCATTGTGTTTATCTATATTATGGCAACTATATTATATTGTTATTGTATGTAGATGACATGCTTATTGCATGGTCTAACATGCAGGAAATAAATGTGCTCAAAGAAAAATTGACAAATTCATTTGCAATAAAGGATTTGGGTGCTGCAAAACAAATACTTGGTATCAGAATAAATAGAGACAGGAAAAATAAAAAATTAACATTGTATCAGAGTGAGTACATACAAAAGGTGTTGAAAATATTTAATATGTGTAATGAAAAACTAGTTACTACACCTTTGGCTAGCCATTTCAAACTAAGTAAGGAGATGTGTCCCGAGACTCAGGAAGAGATGGATTATATGTCTAAATTTCCATATGCATCAACAATTGGAAGCTTGATGTATGCAATGGCCTTCACATGGCCTGATATTGCACATGAAATGGAAGTTGTAAGTAGGTACATGAACAATCCAGGAAAAGGACATTGGATGGCAGTGAAATGGATTCTTGGGTATTTGGTGGTTCAAACATTGCCCTACAAGGATATGTTGATGCAAATATGTATGTGATAGAGATAACAAGAGGATCACCACAGGGTATGTGTTTATTGTAGATAAAACAACTATCAATTAGGTTTAAAAAGTTTAAAGTGTTGTTACACTTTCAATAATGGAAACAAAGTATGTTGCTAATATAGAGGCTAATAAAGAAATGATTTGGTTGCAAAGGTTTATGGATGAATTGGTTAAGACACAAGAGATGGGAAGGTTATACAGTGACTGCCAGAGGGCCATTCATATTTCAAAGAACTCAACATTTCATTCCAAGACTAAATATATACATCTCAAGTACCATTTCATACGGTCAGTGTTGGAAGATGGACAGTTGAAGCTGGAAAAGATACACACTATCCAGAATCTTGTAGACATGTTAACAAAAGTTGTAACCAGGGAGAAACTAAGATTCTGCTAAGTTTCAATTGGTCTTCAAGTATGATGATGAAGATGAGAAACAACCAGGTCCAAAATGGAAGAATTGTCTAACAAATGAAGCAATCGCAGAGTCGCAATAATCAGTATCCAAGTGGGAGATTGTTGGGTGTGGAGCCTGATTATCTTGTTTATTCAAAGGTATCACTGCGTTGGACCCCAGTTCCTAATGGGGTAGAAATGCCACCTATTTAATCACTGACGAGGGGGCGATGATAATTTTATGAGCCCCCCTTGGTGGGGGTTCGTGGGTAGCACTCCTGAAACTAAAAAAATATGTAAAATTTCCTTGTAAAATATTGTAATTTCGTAGTCAATATGGGTTGTTCATTAGGCAGATGATTTGACGGTAGAAGTTATGTTAATTAACGGGTTTTTTTCCCTAGAAGGAAACCCCTCGATTTATATGAGGGAATTGTATTCTGACTATTTATATGCGTATTCTGAGCGAGAAATATAGATGAGATTGTGTGAGAGTGAAGGGGAAATTACAATGGATCTACTGTAGGTTGTATCTCTTCATTTTGTTGGATAATATAAAAGGACTAGTTGTTTCTCCATGGACGTAGCCCAAATTGGGTGAACCACATATATTTATGTCTCTCTCTTTTTTTATGCATTTTCTATGTTTGTGTTTCTGCAATATTTTGTGTGTTCCATTGCTCTGTAATATATAAATTTCCAACAACATGGAGGATGATGATATTTTGCAACGCAAGCCATGGCACCCATGAGTATCTAGACAAATTTCAGTCGCACAAGGAGAAGGTGGCTCACTTAGGTTTTGAGGGTTTGTAGATATGAGAAGAAGAAGATAGGGTTGAAAGAGGCACAAACACGTGTAAGGCAAAATATAATCCAACACAACATCTGTAACTACCTTCTAGCACAATATTCTCTATCGATGATCTAATGGTTGAGCATTATTCCATTGTCTAACAATTAATTCAACGGTGCACATTGGCACAGAGTGGCATGGAGGGGATTTCTTCACAAAGGGAACACTTTACGGCGTGATAAGAATCCTAAACTACATAAAATGAATTTGACATTGAGTGTTTCAAACTAGTAAGTGTGCTAATAAAGAGTAAGAATCACATCTTGAGGTTTTTATCCTAACAGACTTGTGTGCATTGATAAGGACCAAAATGTTACAACACACTCATGAGACTATTTTTACCCATATTATTATTGTTCATCAGTAATGATACTTGTCATTTTTTAAAATAAAAAATATAATAATAAACAATAAAAAATCAAATAGTAATACTCTTACATTTCTCTACATTTATGGATATTAGTCTTTTGGCTTTTAAATCTACACATATTCCACACATGCTCACCCTTACTTTCTTAAGTATTCTAATCTATGGAAAATCACCAATCTAAAGTCTAATGAAATATGCTTAGTTTTATATGTTAACATATACTTTTTACACGTAATCCACTTTAAGATAGATATCTTGAAAATGTATAACTTCCTTATTTAGAATATGCTCTCTGTTCAATTTCCTGAGATGCTCTACTTCTGTATTGGGAATTCATCCTTTTTCCATATAAGGATGAAACAATATTTTAGGTTGATTGTACTATTCACACTTCAGTGATTTAGATTTTTTTGGAAAATGTTTCTCTACGAATTTTCTTTTTTATTAATAAAATTTGAAAAATATTTAACCTTTTATCACTTCATACTAATTAAAAGTACACATTGCAATTTTATAAAAATACACATTTTACAATTTTATAAAAATATTATTATAGTTAGTAAACATTTTTGGGTGAGTGCCAATGTTGAAATTATGTATACTTTTATTTATGTAACAATCTGCATACTTCTTTCTATCTATCTATGTAGCAAATTTAGAGTGAGATCATTCATTATGATTGTCTAATTTTGAATTGTCTTATTCTTATGCAATCAATCACCTCTATATTATTTTAGTATGTTTATATTGAAGAAATTATTTCATTATGTTTATATTGAAGAAATTATTTCATTAGATATGACATTATTAAAGAGTACATCATTATCCATAAAAATAGGTTTTTCATGATATTTTATTTATTGGATTCTTTGAGAAAAAGAAGCTATATGAATATTAGAATTATATTCCATTGAATATTCAATGTTTTCAACAATTTTATTTGGAAATTGTTATCTTATTAGATTTAGAGACTCATAACAATCAATTGAGATCGACATGTTATTTCTCTTACAAAAATAAAATAAAACAATAGATATTTTATAATAGTAATATTTTGCAACAAATAAATTAAGAGAATAAAGGATTAAAATTTAAAGATGAATAATTTCAACACACTAAAAGATAGTTGTTTGTGGGAAAAAAGAATTAACAATTTGCTCTTTTCAAAATAGCTTTTGTTCTAAAATTTCGAGTATTTTTGAAATATAAAATTAATAATTTATAGAATTTATTTTTAAAACAAAATTGTTTAATAATTAATAAAAGAAAATTTGTTTTTATTTTTATTTTATAATTTATAAACCAATTTAATAATGCATTATTAACACTACAAAGTTATTATTAGGGGTGACATATATATAGTAGGTGGATGGGGATATATGATCCAAATGGAAAAAAGGACATAGTTTACTTGGGGTTTGGGAGATACTACAAAAACTTGTAATCTTACGAGACTTGGTTTCTTTCAAAGACAAAGACATTCAAAAGGCTATAGTAATTAATGACTTAATGATCATTTTATAATTTCTCTCCCGTTAAATTCTTTTCATAAAACTAAAGTTATTACTAATTTTCTAAAGAACCATCTTGGCCATAAGTGAATTTGAGCATATTGAATTCTTCCACATATCTAAAGTCTCATTGTGGAATCCAAGAAGAAGGAAAGTATGGGGTTTATTTGCCAAAAGGGATTGTTAAGACAAAGGAGGGGATGAGTGGTAAGTAAGGAAATTTCTTGACTTGGAATATGCTAATGAATAACAATAAGTAGTTGTCGACCAACCATAGTATCATCCTTTTCTTCTGATGACATGTAAAGAATTTAAGAAGACTAGGCCACCTCACAACACTCATGCCATCAAGAGGGTGTAAGGGGAAAGAGAGCACAAGCACTAGTTCCATCCTCAAAGAAACATGCAAGCTACTTCAAAGGGTATTATATGGAATAGTATGATGATTACAACTTCTCTTGCATGTGATATTTCTTTGCCTTCTTCTATTTTATGATCGTCCTCCTTGAATTCATTACCAAGGTTGGTGAGAAATTAAAGGTATGGAATGCCTTTGCTAATTCTATACCTTTTTCTTTCAAACATAGTTATGGATTTTGGTAGTGATTGGTCCTTTTCACCAAGGTTAGGGGTAGGCATGGCACATTGCCACTATTGTAATAAGTATTATGTTCTTTGAGAGCTTAGGGGATTGCATAGGGGTCTCAAGCAATGTGAAAAAGTTGTTGCAAAAGGAAAAATACAATGTGATCTATTTAGCATAGTAATAGAAATGGTGGAAATAGGGGTTCAAGAAGTAGATTTTGGAAACAAATAGAGTTTGATATCAATGTGTGGTTGAGAAACAAAGTACATTAAGGGCTTGAGGGAATGGGAGGAAGAAAAAAACACTTTCATGTCAATTCACACAAGAAAGTAATTGAAAATTTCCTTCCAATTAATATCTCTACAATTTTTGGTAGGGTACATCATGGCCCATCCCAAACTTTGTTTAATTTCATCCCTCCCTGCCAAGTCTATGGAAATATTGCAGGACTTATCCTTTGGTCTTTTTGGGGCCAGAACAAAGCACTCGATTATTCATTGTTCTTGTCACTATATGTAATGGAAGCTTATGTAGGGATTGGCTATGCAACATTGGACATTAAACCTAGCATGATGCATATGGAAAATGAAGGACCATAGTTCCAAGTGGATTGTGACAGTAAAATTCAAGATGTATATGGAATTTGTTTTTTCCTTAAATATTAAATGTTTTGTTAGATTTTACTTGTATTACTATATTTTATAAGATAATAAACATGCTGAACTATTTTACATGATGTTGAAGAGACATGCATAACACATTTTTTGTTTGTTATGACCCTACTTTTAAATTTCTATCCATTATTGAAGAAGAAAGAAAGAATACATAAATTATTTTAACATCCTCGAAGCTAAAGATAGCCTATGGGACAGATTTCTTCTTCATTTGCTTGATGTATTCGACCCTTTTCTGTGATGCTTCACAATAAATTCTCCCAACTTCTCGACAAACCCCTCACTAAATAGATTATCCCAAGAGCCAGCTGCAAGCATATCTGCATAACTTTCCATGTTGTCTTTGAAGGACCGTTGTCTCTGAAGGCCTCACATTCTAAAATGAAATGTTTTTCTGTTTCCCACTTTTCTGGAAGAACAAAAAATGCATACTCTTTCCTCCCACACTTCTTTTGGCCTTTTCCAGTGCCCTGTTTCACAATAGAGTTGATGAGAATTAGTCCTTAACTGAGCAATAAGAATTTTGGCTTTCTAAGAGATATTGGCCTCTATGTATGATTTTGGTTGATAGCTAGGAGTGGGATTAAACACTTCAATATGGTAATTTTTTTTTCTTCCTAGCTCCTTATCTCAAGTATGCTTGTGGAACTTATCCATAACAAAAGCTTTTATCTCTTTGCTGTTTATGAAACACACATTCAAGCAAATACCCCATTTACTAAACCATTTGTTATTTTGCTGCATCCAATTTTAATTTTAATTTTTTAATTTAATTTTATTTAATTTTATTTATTTATTTTTTTCTGTTGCACAATCTGTCATTAAATACAACCTTAGGCCATCTACCCTCTTCCATTTGCTCAACTTTTTTTAAATATCTTACGACTCGCACCATAACAATTTCTTCAATAGGAGCAACCCCTTTTTCACTTAACAAGATAGCATAAGGAACTACACTTTTAATCTTGAATTTGTTTGTAATCAAACACTTCTGAATTTTCTCAATTTGTCTCCATTGCATGTCGGATGTATTGCTAGCCCAGTTTGAGTGGTTTTCCAGTCCCATAACTATCCCTCTCTACACCTATTTTGAAAAGCATAAAATGCTTTCCAACCCCCAAAAGTTCTTTTCTTTCTACTACATCCCAACTTAGATTTTTATTGAAGTCAATTCCGAGGTATTTGTAATCTGACACAACTTCTTCCAGAATGTTGCCATCAAAGTAGAACTTATGCTAGTTATGTTTTATTTTCTTAGAGAAACCACTACTTTTGTTTTGCTAATATTGACTTGCATCCCCACACTTCTACAAAAATTCTCAAGGGATAGTAAGTGCTCTTGCAAACCAAGAGTCGATTTAGCAATTAGAATAAGGTCATCTGCATACAAAAGAAGCCTTACAACACACTTTCCCAAATAAATACCATAACCCCCTTGCGAATTTAACCACTCCTCAAGATTTTCGATATATAAACCAAAAAGGGTAGGAGATAGTGGGAAAACTTGCTTGACCCCAATATTGCTTCTAAAACTTTCAGAAATGCCTACTGAAGTTCTAATTTTGATTTTCACCTCTTCATACAGCCTATGCACAACTACTCTGAAATGTTTAGGAACCCCAAGTTCCTCCATTTTGTGCCAAAGCTTATCCCTAGGAACCGAGTCAAACGCTTTTCTGAAATCAAGAAAGCAACATAAGACTTATTCCTTTTTATCCCAAACTTTTTCAATGATGTGCCTTAAAGTTATACAATGATCAAATTTGGAATGTTTAGGTGTAAAATCCGCTTGCCCTTTAGCATGCTTATCTCTTTCTTTTGCCCACTTGCTAATTTTATTTTCTAGCATGCTTCTAAATAGCTTTGCAAACAAAGGGTTTATCACGATGGTCCTATAATTGGAGGGATTATTGACGTCACCACTCTTGAAAAGAGGTATTTCCAGACTAGTTTTCCAATATGTGGGGAGCCCCTATTGTATGATGTTGTTGAAAATTTTTGTAATGTGAGGTGCAAGGATCTTTGAGCCTCACTTTAGATATTCTGCTTGAGTTAAGCTAAGTATTTTGCTTTTCCAACACCAAAAATCTTGATACTCATCTCTACCTCTTGCATCATGAAGAGTTGAGTATCAGTGTTGACCAAGGGGGGAGGGTCAACCTTGGGATCTTGCTCATAAGAGTTGTCTTGCATAGTCAAACCATTTAGAAGCAGTAATACTATTCCTAGTTTATATCTTTTTCAGTTGGAGCTCATTCCAAAATAATTTGGGATTATTTTTCCCAAGGATGATTAGTTCTTCCCTCCTTGAAACCATGAAATCAACTTTTTTCTTGCTTAATAACTACTTATAAGCTTTGAGCTTTATGGTATCCTTGTTTGTCTCTTTCCACATTCTCCTTGCCTTTTTGCATTCCTCTTCAAACCAAGCATTAACCGGAAAGCAATTTGTTTCAGAATTATTAATTTTTTCTCTTTTGCACTTTGCAAGTGTGCATTGAATTAAATGTATTAATTCATGACTATGAAGGCTGTGAATTGTGATTTTCTCCTTCTCGAAGAGCCTCTCTAGTGTAATTTTGAAGGTATTACAATTTTCTGGAGTCAAAAGAATTTTGCCCTGTGGGAGAATTTGTTGGACATGATGAATTTTTGACTCTAATTGTTTCTTTCCAGTCGAAGAGAAACATAAATGAATTGGCTTGTGATCTGATTTTAAGTCCCACAACTGATCTCCAATCAAAACTTCCTCCATTTTCTCACACAAACGATGTGAGAAAATTACTTAATCTATTACACTTGCTCCATTTGAAAGTATTGCAAGTGAAATTACAAGACTTTGCCCATCTAGTCAAGCCATTACAAATGAATAAATCAAAGTCCCCACATAAAGTAATCAGTTGTTTACCAAAGAGATTGCAACCCTTGTCCTCTGAAATTCTTTCCCACTGATGATTACTCTCTTTTGTAAGCCAAATAGGGTCGCAATCATCTTTATATCAAAGAATGCTAGCTTGCTCACTTTCAGTCTTAGCATTGAAATCACCCACTATAAGGACTTCACCTAGCTACGAATATGTTGCAATATCCGCTTTTAAGGCTACAAATGGATCTTTGTGGTCAAGCCCTATAATTTTGTATATTTTTGAAACTTGTGGCACAAAATAACATGCTGCATTTCTGATGTGGTTTCCATTTCTGATATTTTAAACCAAATGAATTGCTTATTGGAGTCTTCTTTTTCTAACTGAATGAAACGACTTTCTTTCTCCCTTACTAAAACCATGATACCCCCGTGCCCTTTGGCATTCCCTGCTACCTTGTTCCAGACTGCCATCTTCCAGTATCCTTAAAACAAAGGTGTCTTTCACCCTTCATGCTTATGTGTTTCTATGAGGAAAATTATGTCTTTATCTTCCGCAATAGGCCCTAACCCAGGTCCTCAACTCCATGGGTAACTTCTATAGTTCCAAAAAACTAATCTTAAGGAAACTTGGGTATGGATTGACTGATATTTATTTTGACATGCAAGACTCGCATTTGAGTCTTTGTCCCTACTTTCCCATACTAAGCTTGCTTCCCAATTTCCTGTTGAAGAGTTTGTTGCCTCTTCTTTATTACCATCTTGCTGCTCTACTTTGGAAGGAGGTCCAAATCGCGATATTACAACTTTGCGTGTATAAATCCATGCTCTCTAGCCTTCATTTCTTGCTTCCCTAACCTTTAACATTTCCTCCCTCCTTTCCTAATGTTGTTTTACAGTTAAATCTTCTTCTAGGAAAAATTGATAACCCCTCAAGAGATGCTTCTTGCTTAGAATGATATATTTATCATGCAAGCTAGGAATGATGACTTTTGTGGGCCTAGTTCTCTTACAGTTAAACTTACCGATCCTCCATGCTTGGCATATTTTTCCTTGCCATAACAACTTTCCTTTCAAGAAGTCTCTTGCAAGGTCAAGAGTGCATTCATTTTTCCCATAGTCTTTCACCCCTTTAATAATTATGTTTGCTGCCCTATTTTGTCTTTCCTTGCCTTCTCTATCTTGCATGTTGTCAACTTGAATGTTTGTTTCTCCTTCCTTATTAGTAGAATTGTTAATAACTTGAGCCCAAGTTTTCGAAAATTTGGTGGAATCTCCTTTCCTTTCTTCTCTTGATTTCTCTTCATGGTTGTCTATTTGGGAAATCATTTTCCCTTTATCCTGGGATTATTTCACATTCACCACCTTTGTACTTTCTACTATAGATTTCTTTATGTTTTGCACATTGGCCTTCATGCATTGCCATTCTGTCTTCCCTATCAGGAGAGCTTCTTGTAGCAATGCCAATTGTTCTTTTAAAACTTTATTGCTTTCTGCTAAAGCCTTGTTCTCAACTGTTATTATATGAATTTTATGATCTCTTTCCTACTCTTTAGCTTCTAAAATCTCCAACCTTTGTTTTGCATTTAACAATTCTTTCACATAAAGATCAGAGGACCAGGTGAGAGGTGTGGATGTGGGACTATATAAGGCAGAATCATCAATGAATTTTCCTCTGGACTTCTTGTTGCCACGTGCTTGTAGAGGGTACTTGTTTGAGTGCTTCTTGCAAAGGGCTCGAGTACTTTCCTTTTTAGACCACTTTTTCCTTGTCTGCTCCCATTTTAGACGGATTTGTCTTCGCTTTAAAATGCCCCGATATTGTTTGGCATTGATGCAAATCCACTTCCCAGCTTTGGCGGATGAGGCAATTTTCACTTGTCCTAAATCATTTGTCTCCGTAAGTTCTAAAATTTCTTGTCCCATTGTCATGTTTGAATGCATTTACCATCTAACTTGTTTCAAGAAAGATGCATGTCTATAAAATGCAAAGATTACTTCGCACTACTCCCCCTATTTAGGTTTTCACTGCTCCTTGCTCGCTACTCGAGACTTCTGCTACATAAAAGCTCCCCGCTCTCACATTGCTCATTGTTCACTGCTCGATGCTCTCACTACTGACCACACTGTTCACAGTGATGTCCATGCTGCTCGCTGCTCGTCAACAAAAAACTTCAAAGATAAAAGAAGCAGCCAATTGGGTGGCCTAGAGCTTGACACCCATCCTTCTTAACCCTCACTCCTCAATGATCCCAGCTTTGTTAAGGCACAACACTATTCAATTTCTATGAATGACTTGTTTCCAGTTTTCGAAACTAGGACCTCGCTCCAAAAATGAGACCTCGCTCCAAATCTGAGATGCAGTGGGAAACATCCACAGAGATGAGAAGCAAACCATAAACTGTTGTCAAAAACCAACTGCCGTCAAAACCTGGTCTAAGACGGATTTAGAATTACCAGCTTGCTAAATTGAATTCGTGCTAAATCGCATTGGAAAGGAAGAAAGCATGGCCACTGCAATTGTCTTTGCCATTTCAATCTCAGCCCCACGTATATCCCAAATCTTCGTAAACCCTGCTTTGCTCTCATAAACCAAGACTGGGAATGTCCATAACCTTAGAAATGTCCATGTAAGTTAAGATGGTTGATATGTCAAGTTCTAGATTTGCAGTGACAGACACATGAACAAAATTGAAGTTTATTAAAACGCCTCACATCATCCGGCCATGAGGATTCCTAGGGGGATGACTACGCTGAATGAGGTTCTAGGTAGATGAGACATGCAACTTATCTCAACGAGGCTTACATGGGCTTAATGGTTAAGAACATGTGTTTCCTCCTAATAGATCACAAGTTCAAATCCACTGTCGAGTAGAGTCTAGACACATTTCTAAACTTTAGTAGTCAAATCCCATACACCAATTTAATGTCTTACACATTTATAGACTTTAGTAGTCAAATCTTATACACCAATTTAATTTCTTACTTCACAGTAAATTCAAATTAAGTTATTATTATTATTATAATATATATATATATTTTTAAATAAAATCTAATAATTATTATAAAAAATACTATAATATTACTAATAATAAAATATCATTAATATCATTAATAATATTTTGTTATTTAAATATTTTTTCCTAATAACCAAATTATTTAATAAGTAATATCAAAATTAATGTGATATTACAATAACGCTTGAAAACACCCCCACATAACAATCATTCTTCATAAGCTATTACCATAACGTTGGAAAGCAACAAAGTTAATCCTAAGCTATTACAATAACGCTAGAAGGATACCATGGGAGACAACAGAGGAGCGACTGAAGGATTATTTTATGACATTTGGTGATTTAGTGGAAGTGGTGATCATGAAGGATAAGTTCACAGGCAGGTCACGAGGGTTTGGCTTTCTTGTTTTTGCAGATCCAACTGTGGCAGAAAGACTTCTCTTGGATTCCAAGCACAACATCGATGGCCGAATAGTAAGTTTCTTTTCTTAACCTCTTCTTCTTTTCTCATGACTTGAAGATTTATGAGTAGCTTGTTATAACTAGTTCATGTTTCTGTCTTCTCTACAAATATTTAGGTGGAAGTTAGAAAAGCAATTTCCAGAGATGAGCAGAATAACATAAATAGGAGTAGGGATATTACACATGGTTATAGTGGCCAAAATCAAAGTAGGACAAAGAAGATATTTGTGGGTGGCCTACCACCCACTGTTACTGAGAATGACTTGAGGGAATATTTTAACCAGTTTGGTACAATCACCCATGCAGTTGTGATGTATGATCCCGTAACTCAATCATCTCGAGGGTTTGGCTTCATCACATTTGACTCAGAAGATACTGTAGATATTGTTGTGCAAACACCCTTTTATGAGCTCAATGGGAAGATGGTTGAAGTCAAACGATCAGTGCCCAAGGAACTTTCTACTGGCCATGGTCGTTTTCCTGTAGGTAGAGGAGGGAATTTTAGTTTCAGCAATGCGCGTGGCTTCAATTCTACTCCAATTCCTTCAGCGGGCCATTTTCCTCCAATGAACACTGGTTATAGTGCTGCAGTGGGAGAAACAGGTAGCTATTCTTCATATGGACCTGCTGGGTATAATGTTTCCAGTTATGGAACTGCTGCAGGATATGGACCCGCCGTTATTGGTGATGGCTATGGTAACACTAGTTTTGTAAACAATATTTCTAGCACTGAGAGAATCTATGGAGGAGCACCCATTAGCTACGGAGGTCCTGTTGCCTACGGAGTAGACACTGCAGGGAATGGAGGATTATATCGCAATGATGCTACAGCTACTCCAGGTTCAAGTATGTGGGGTGCTCCAGCCATGCCTTATGGAAACACAGGTAGCTTTGTTGGATACGAAGACACAGGGAGTAGGGGCATTAATCCCTATGGAGCAGCTCAAGTTGACAATGGGCAGTCAAATGGCAACAATGCTGGTTATGCAGCACAGAACAATGTGTTTGAAATGGGAGTCCCACCATATGGCTCAGCAAGTGTGGGATATGGAGATGCATAGAGGGACACATGTCGCAGCTCTAGTAATGGAGACTCCTCTAAGAGAACGAGAGCAACAACTAGAAAGATTGTGGGAGTTGTGTCAGGCTTATAGCATATCAAGGAGCCGCGTACTAGATTATCTGGTTAATCAACAGTAATCACTGAGAATTTGATCATAATAATACAAAAATATATTTATCTATTTTTTCTGTTAAAAATATTTTAAACATAGTTTTAACGAGGAGTTTTTATTATTTTTACTTACCTAATTTACTACATGAATTGTATTTCAATTACAATTTTAATGAACATTTATGTTTATAAAGTTGATTACGGTTAAAAATTGTAAATATTTACATTGTAATAAGTGTTTTTTAATGGCAAATATAATTCCTTATATCTTTGATGTTAAGGATCAAAATACTTTCAGAAAGTATATTGGAATAGCCAGTTTCAGAAAGTATATTGGAATAAATCACTTATTGTAATTCTAAATCTCTTCTATTAAAACATGAGGCTATAACATCACGCTTATTGGGGTTTCACTCAACGAACCTCTGACATAGCATGTGGGTTAATGACATACTAAACAATACCTTTAATTTGACCACATTGGAAAATACATCTAATTGTACTCCAAAGAAACATTTGGAGCTTTTTGCATATAATTGTTTTTCCTCCAATAGTTTGAGCACCCTATCAACATGTTCAACATTATCCTTCCAAGACTTGCTAGTAGATTAATATATCATCAAAAAATAATAACACAAATTTTCTAAGGAAGGGTTTGAAAATGGAATTCATAAAACCTTAAAATGTAGAAGGTGCATTGGTGAGGCTAAAAGGCATGACCAAAAATTCATAATGACCCTCATGAGTTCTAAATGTTGTTTTCAGAATGTCTTTAGTCTTCATTATGATTTGATGATATCCTAAACAAAGATCCAACTTGGTGAAGTAAATTGATCCATGCAATTGATCAAATAATTCATCAATGACAGGGATGGGAAATTTATCTTTAATAGTGAGTTTGTTGAGCTCCCTATAATCCGGACACATGCGCCATGATCCATCGTTCTTGTGCACCAATACTACTAGAGCAGAGAAAGAACTTTGACTAGGTTGAATTATACCAGCATCTAACATTTTTGCAACCATACGTTCAATTTCACTCTTTTTCAATTTCAATTTACGTTAGAGCTGATTATCTTTCTCGGTTTCCCCGCAATACCCCTTAATTCAACTTCTTTTCCTTACGCACAAAATTTCATGAAAAGTTCTTGAAAATTAAAAGCTATTGTACCCAAGGATTGTAGCCATTAGACTCCTAGTACAACATCAACACCATCCATTGGAATGGAAAGCATTGGGCTATTCAATACATATTCTCCCATGGATAGCTTGATATTATGGCACTTTTCAGAGCAATTTATGATTCCTCCACTTGCAACCATCAATTGACACTCTGGTGCTGGATATGGGTACTGCTTAAATCAATCAACACTATTACATTTTTCTTCTTGATATGTCCTATCTTGATAGTTTGAGGAGTGGTAATTCCAGCCAATGCATTACAAGATATGGTTGGATTCATTTCTTCTTTCTCCAGAGTTTTTTCTTGGTGTATATCCTCTTCTTTTGACATTTCTTGTTCATTTTCTTCCTCCTCTTCACAATATATGTAGAATAATTTCTTCTCAGCACTCTTATGACCTTCAGTGTATTTGTTATCACAACTGTAACAAAGCCCTTTTGCTATTTTTTCTTCCAATTGTTGTGGTGTCAGCCTTGTAGGTTGTGGAAGGCTAGGGGAAACAACACTTCTATCTTTATAGTTGTGAGTGGTGGGCTTCCTGGTTTTCATAATTTTGCTTTCCATTTTTCTTGCCAGCCTGAATGCCATCTCCAATGAATCAGGTTCTGGAGAACCTCATGTTGGAATCTTATGCTCATTTGGAATATCTTTTACCCTTATGTTCAATTTTTGAAAGTCCTCAATGTGCTTCATCATTGAACCCTTTTGTTTGAGATTTATCAATTGGTTAAAAAAGGCGTTGCTTTTTGTATCCTCATAATGTGCTATCATTTATTCCGTAAAACTTGCCCAAATGACAATTTGTTTACGAGAGCAAAGCCATTGATACCATACAAACTGATTTCGTTCCAAATATAAAGTTGCAATACGTACCTTTTGTGTATTTTGCACATTATGGAGATAGAAAATTACTCCATTTGTAGTATCCATGTTCTAGGATCCTTGCCATCAAACTTCCTCATATCGATTTTTGGAACATGGTGGGTTTTCAATCCAACATTAGAGTCTATGAAATCATGATTAAAATTTCTTTTGTTTTCATCATGAGTTTCCTTTACTACCCTTTCACCATTAGTGACCATTTCTTGTAGCAACTTATTCAAATTTATCTTCAATTCTTCCATCTTATTGTCCATGCCATTCATCTTAGCTTCCACGCCATCCATCTTAGCTTCCATCTTAACTTGCATTCCATTCATATTAGCTTCCACGCCATTCATCTTGGCTTCATTTACCTTTAATGAGAGTGAAATTTATTGTACTTGGTCTTGTAATTTTGATAAATCATGTTGCATTTCTTCCTCTTCTTCACAAGTCATGCTAGAGCTTTCAGGTTGCTTACTAGGTGTTTCCATTTTCTTTCTTCGGGGAATTAATTAATGCTAATAATTCTTCACTATTCCCTTTGAATTCCTTCAAACTAATCTTTCAAACCAATCTTATGCAAAATTTAAAAAAAACTACACACCTTTTTTTTCAGTTTGTAAGAGCTCGATATTAAATCTGTTGTATCTCTGTAACTGCGGAACTCGAATATCTAAAATCTCATTCTACAGTAGTCTTTTGAGTCCTCTTTCTAACCCTGCAAGTATGATACATATTGGATTCTCCTAGGGAGAGATATGCCAAATCTCCCACAGTGACCTGATTATAAAATAGTTCAGTAGAGCAAACTTGTACGATGTGCCACGTGTCACTATTTCAAATTTAGTACCTAAACCTGATATACAGAAAACTACAGGCCATCTTGTTTCTGAAACTTCTTACGAAATTTCAATCTGATGCTCAAAACAAAAGTTATGATGCTTTTCCACAGGTCACCTGTTTGGAATGTAATTCGGGAGTTTGCAAAAACCCTAACGTCCTCAGATCATATCTCCACAAATATAGTGAGACAAGATTTGAAATTCGGACCCAAAGTTTAGAAAGATTTACGCTCAAATGGGTTTTTTTGTAGCTTCTGAAACATCGCAGAAATTTTTTTATAAAGAAAATGCCACGATGACCTGTTTGGAGTAGAGAAACCCTAGAATCCAAAGCTTTGATACCAAATGTTAGGAAACCAACTCACAAAAATATAGAAAAGATAGATCAATGCCTTAGAATTCAGCCTCTTAACATAAGGGCACAAAAATAACAATAGTGGGTTTATATGGAGCATATTAACAACAATATGGGGACAATAGGGGGTTCTTGCTAGTAATGTTGGAGTAATTATGGAAAGAAGAAAAATAGAGAAATATAACCCTAACTCTGTCTATTGCGTGAAGGATGTAGGAAAATTGTTGCTTCCTATCATATAAACCAATATTATAAATTAAGTATCCCTCATTGACATAGATAGGTTAAGCCAACCAATACAATTCCAATCATAATCACTTAAACACAAAGCACAAAACACTGGAAAATTGTCTTGCAATCTGGAACCTTCACATCGTCTGAAGAAACGAAAAGTATATTTTCAGGCTTTAAGTCTATGTGAACGAGTTTCAACTCATGCATATCTACCACACACAATTGACAACATTAGGATAAGGAAACCTTGGATTGAAATTATTAGTACCCTTAAAAAGGCCCATGACAATCCAATCTCATAAATTGGGAGTTAACATGACCGATGAAATAGAGTTGTAGACAAACATTTAATATAAAATCAAAATATTTCAACCCTCCCAATGCATATGTCAAGATTCAAGTGAGTATTTTCTACACACATGCCATAGACTTCGATATTTTCCTTCCACCATCTCGTACAAATTCAATGGGAGCTGGGTGGTAATTTTTATTTTATTTTTTCATAGGAAATCATGTATGCTTGGCCCAAGCTTCTCTAAAACTTCTTTTCACCTCCATCCACAACCTTAAAAATACACAATAACAACCAAATACGAAATGCAGAGAACTCAATCTTTGTGAAAAATAAAAATAAAATGAAGATATAAGTTGCTACAAAATTCTGATGATGCAAGTGTGATTTTGATAGTTATACCATTCCCTCATCCGCACACAACTGTATGGGGAGATGTCATACATCTCATACAACCATTTACAAGTACTACATGTATATTTTGAATAAAAAAATTATCCAGGGGTGTTAGGCCACATGCCCAACATGCCCATCTATTAAATTGTACATGTAAAAATAACGCATGCAAAGTAAAACATCAAAACAAATACTTCTTCACATTATGTGTTATTTCTGTCATATTTAGCAACTTCACGAAGGAAATCAACTTGAATCATTGTTACCTCTTGGTACTTTTTTAAGACATGAATTATTTTGATAGCTATGAGATCCTTTGATTTTCATTCCCAACGCTCCAAAACTTGCCCAAATGTACCTACAAATATTGGCCATACTCTCATTAAAATAGAATTGATCGAATACATGATATATGACAAGAAAAATCCAACATACAATGTCTCCTAGATCCTTACCTTGCCCCATTTTACTGATTATTTTATCTATAGAGCATAGAGCAGAAGACATATGAGGAAAACACATCAAGGAAATGGATTATTTGTAAACTAGGTTGTGGTATCAAACAATAAACCTAAAAACGCTTGCTGAGATCCCATACTAACATTTAGGAAAAAACCATTGGAGATGAAATAAATAATAGTGAGGCGAAATATTTGTTATGACATTGAGGTTTCAAATTCTCTCCAAGTACAAACATGTAATGGCCATCCTTGTCATCACTACACCATGGTGGGGAGGCATTGTGGGAGATCCCTACTTTAAATTTCATAGTTGAAGATGAAGGCCAACTATGTTCTGAGGATGAAATGGAAGGTTTTGCCCTTGCTGATAAAGTGAATTTGACTTCCCCTTCTTTGTTTTTATTCCCGTTCCCAACATATTGCATAGTAAATACTTGCAACTATTGGGCCTACACATAAACATTCATTTATACAAAAACCTCTAACTATGTTTATTATTATGAAACCATAAATCTATATGTACAAGAAAATTAAAAAAATGTCACAACAATTTGAAGGTCGGGAGGAATCTCTGTGCTCTGAGTGTTATAGCATAGATCTATGAGGAAAATGGATAGATGAATTTCAAAAACTAAAACCAACTTGAATCCGAGAAGGGGGTACATCCCATGATGACATTATCTTCCGACTATTCCTCATAACTATGTTTATTATTATGGAACCCTGAATTTGAATGTACAAGAAAATTGAAAAAATCTCACAACAATCTGAAGGGAAAGAGGAATCCCCATGCTCTGAGTGTTATAACATAGATCTATGGGGAAAATGGTTGTGATGGATTCCTAAAACTAAAACCAACCTGAATATGACAAGGGGGTATGTCCCACTATGACATTATCTTCTCGCGCTTTCTCATATTTTCGTCAAACAAACATATGTTGGGTGTGGAGCCTGAATATCTTCTTTATTCATAGGTATCGCCGTGTTGGACCCTAGTTCCTAATGGGTCAAAAATTCCGCTCATTTAGCCGCTGTCAGGGGGATCCAGGAGGGGCGACGACGATTTTATGAGCCCTCCCCTGGCAGGGGTTCGCGGGTAACACCCCTGAAGCTAAAAATAGATATAAAATTGCCTTGTAAAATATTGTAATTTCATAGTCAATTTGGGTCGTTCATTAGGAAGATGATATGATGGTAGAAGTTATGTTTAATTTAGAGCTTTTGGCCCTAGAGGGAAACCCGTCGATTTTTATGAGGGAATTGTATTGCGGCTGGCAGGGGTTCGCGGGTAACACCCCTGAAGCTAAAAATAGATGTAAAATTGCCTTGTAAAATATTGTAATTTCATAGTCAATTTGGGTCGTTCATTAGGAAGATGATATGATGGTAGAAGTTATGTTTAATTTAGGGTTTTTGGCCCTAGAGGGAAACCCCTCGATTTTTATGAGGGAATTGTATTGCGGTTGTATATATGCATATTCTGAGCGAGAAAGAGAGAGGAGACTATGTGAGAGTGAAGTGGAAATTACATCGGATCTCCTTTAGGTTGTATCTCTTCATTTTGTTGGATAATATAATAGGAAGGAATGATTGTTTCTCTATGGACGTAGCCCAAATTAGGTGAACCACATATATCCGTGTCTCTCTTGTTTTATGCGTTTTCTTTGTTTGTGTTTTTGAAATATTTTATGTGTTTCATTGCTTTGTAATATATAATTTTCTAACAACTGGTATCAGAACCAAAGGTCTATTTTCTTGATAAAATCACAAGAGAGAAGGGTAACTTCCTGGCTCAAGTGGGAGCAATGGCAAAAGATGGTAGGTTTAGGGTCAAGAAATTTAACAGCCAAAAATACCATCTATGGAGATGCAGATGGAGGATTATTTGTATAAGAAAGGTATGTACCTACCATTGAGCAAAAAAATAGAGAAGTCGGCGAGTATGACAAACACAGAATGGGAGATTCTCGACAGAAAGGTACTTGGAACAATACGACTGTGCCTAGTAGCATTGGTGACCTTTAATATTTCAAAGGAAACGACAACAGAGGGTTTAATGATAACATTGGCTAAAATATATGAAAAACCATCGTCCTCAAACAAGGTATTTCTTATGAAGCATTTATTTAATATGAAGATGTCAGCAGATGAATCTGTTGCTGATCATTTAAATGAATTTAATACGGTTACCAGTTAGTTAAGTTCTATAGGGGTAAATTTTGATTATGAAGTTAGGGCTCTATTATTTTTGTGCTGATTACCGGAAAGTTGGAATGTCTTAGTTATGGCCATTAGTAAATTTGTCTTTGGATCTAGTACTTTAAAGTTTGATAATGTTGTCGGTGCCATCCTTAGCGAGGAAATGCGACAAAAATTCTTTGGTGAGACATTAGGTAATGCATTGACTACAAAGACTAGGGAAGAAAAATGGAAAAAGGAAAGAGCCCAGGATATCGCAGTAAGTCAAGGAAAGGCATATCCAAGTCCAGATCGGGGATAGTATGCTGGAAATGCGGGAAGAAAGGACACCTGAAGAAAGACTGTAAGTCTTGGAAGGGAAAAGAAGGAGACACACACCAAGAAAACAATCATGAAGCTAATGTGACAGGTGATGCATTGCAATATGCTTTGATTCTTTCATTAGAAAATATTATTTATCACTGAGTGGTAAATTCAGAGGCCCCATTCCATGCCACACCTGATAGGAAACATTTTCATGATTATGTTCAAGGTGATTTTGGACAAGTTCATTTGGGTGATGATAAACCTTATAAAATCATTGGAATGGGTAATTTTTTCACAAAATAGTAGAAAGGAAACCAATGGCTATTGAAGGAGGTAAGGCATGTTCCAAATCTGAAAAGAAATCTAATTTTTGGGAGGTGAAGGCTGTGTAACTACTTTTACAGATAAAACTTGGAAGGTCATTAAAGGAGCCCTGGTAATATCAAAAGGAAAAAATGTTGGTACATTGTATTTATGTAGTGGTATTTATAATTCTGTTAATTCTTTAACCTCCACAGGAGTAGATACAACATTGTGGCATCATAGGACTGGGCACATGAGTGAGAAGGGGATGCAAATACTCCACTTAAGAAATTTGTTGCTAGGTTTGAAGCATGTTGATTTGGATTTCTGTGATAATTGTGTTTATGGAAAACATAAAAGACTTAGATTTATCAAAGTTGGGAATGAAAAAAAGAGTGAAAAATTAGAGCTTGTGCATACATATGTATGGGGACCTGCTCAAGTATCATCTCTCAGTGGCTCTCATTATTATGTTACTTTTATTGATGATGCAACCAGAAAACCCTGGATTTATTGTATTTGAAATAAATCTGATGTATTTGATACTTTCAAGAAATGGAAAGCTTTGGTTGAGAATGAGACAAGAAAGAAGTTGAAGTGTCTCAGATCAGATAATGGAGGTGAATACTGCAACAAAGAGTTTGATAAGTATTATTCAGAGCATGGAATCTGGAGAGAGAAGAAAGTTCTAGGAACACCACAACAAAATGGTCTGTCAGAAAGGATGAACAGGACAATCATGGAGCGTGCAAGGTGCATGAGATTGCATGCGAGATTTCCTTTATAATTTTGGGCAAATGCTGTAGATACTAATGTTTATTTAATAAACAAAGGGTCTTCAAGTTCCTTGGATGGTGGTATTCTAGAGGAGGCATGGATAAGTAAAAAGGTAAACTACTCATTTTTAAAGACTTTTAGTTGTGAAGCCTTTGTCCACATTTATAAAGAAAATAGAACAAAGCTTGAGGAAAAATCAAAGAAATGTACCTTTATTAGATATGGTGTTAATGATTTTGGTTATCATTTATATGATTATGAAAATCACTGTTGAGGCAATTTAATTACCTATCATTTAATTGTCAACCTGGGGGTTTCGTAAAACTTGCGAAGTGTGCATGCATTATATATGCTAGAAATTAACTTTCAACATAGATCAATCTAACTACAAAACAAAATAACGACAGACCAAATTCACCTATCTAATTCAACACTCTATTAAAAGGAAATTATAGTACAATTATAGTACATCATGCAGAATTGAAATTACATGAAATGAAATCTACTATAAGGGATCATGTGTGCATTATCAAATTAGGATCCTTTGAAAAGAATAATCAAAACCACATGACATGAAATGAAAGAAAAAACAATCATTCTTAACCTCTCACACAGGAAAAGATATGAAAGCAAATAAAAACAATTGCTCTTAACTTCTAGATAGGAAAGCAAATAAAAATAATTGCTCTTAACCTCTAGGTAGAAAAGAAAATAAAAACTATCACTCTTAACCTCTCACATAGGAAAAGGTTTGAAAGACAATGAATGATCACTCTTAACCTTTCACATAGGAAAAGATATGAAAGCAATAAATCTTAATCTATGAAAGCAATAAATCTTAATCTATGAAAAACAATAAATCTCACACATTATAGGTGGCTAATCCAAAAGCATGAGAGAGGGCAAGTTGAGAGGCTCCTAGTGAAAGCCTTACCAATCAAGGTGAACATCACTCATGAACATGGTGCTAAATCTAAGTTCCATTCAAAACATAAGTAATCTTAACTTTCCACCTGAGTATCTCCAACTTTACACAGGATAAGGCTCTCCTATTTATACAAAAACATAAGAAGCTACCTCATTAATGAAGGTCCATTACTCTCTCCCTAGATCCCTAGAAAATCTTATAGAGTTACAACTCAAATAGATAATGATGAGACACATATCGTCTTTGACCTTTATCCTAATATTCTTCCATATCTTGAAGGGAATTCGAATTTGAGCATTGGAGGCCACATAAGGGTGCCTTGGAAGCTTCCAAATGACCTACACATGTCATGAAACTCAAGCCATTTTTAAGTATTAGCAAGTATATGTCATTTTTCTAAGTTTTAACCATAAATTCACTTAAAATACTAGAAATCATTATCTTTTGGAAAACACAAAGGTAACCCATATAATTATAAAAATGGAGGCTAATGAAAGGTTATATGGTCATGGAGTTACGACATGTGAGTGAAATGGTGGTGATAAATGTGAAAGTGGATTATATTTTGAATACATTTTGGAGGCTCTACATACCCCCCAACTGACATTATTGCATGTCCTCATGCAATCTACTGCATTGTTTAATCATGATTTGCTTTTGAATGAGATTGGCTTATATCATATGTCCTTAAACTTTGAATTTGACAATTTCATTTCTTTTTGCAAAGTATTCCTTATCATACATTGAATTGCAACATGTTTGGTTGGTTCTTGTGTAAAAACCAACTTTTACTTGGTATTGGTTCTTGTGTTTCAACACCTTGTTTCTTTTTGTTGCAGCAAGATTCATTGAACATACTTAAGAATGCATCTTTAAATCAAACATATAATATGCTCATCATTTAGGCTTTATTTGCAAATCACATAACTTTTGAACCATAATGCAATCATAATTGATTAGGACAAGTATGTTAGGATGAAATGAAGTGATATGGATGTGATAATAAATGGATGTCCCCCCCCCTCAACTAAAGGTTTTTACAATTTTTTTTTCAAATGAGAAAGGAAATATGGTGAAGTATTTCCAAGAATTATAATTTCAGTATTCAAGGAATTCTATGATTAAAATCTAGAAAAGAACATACCTTTACTTACCTAGGAAGTGGACAAAGCATATGTAGAGAAGTTGTAGTTGCTGTTGGATCATGGAATAGAATGTGTAATTTTATCTGCTTCTTGTTTGCATAAATGGTGGATGAGGTGGTGAAAGTGTATTCTTTATTTCTGCTATTAAATCTATCGTATATGCTGCAAAATGCTGAAATGATATAGTCTTCACCTGCTACAAACCCGATGGTACAATTCTAACCATACGAATGAATGTGTTGTTGTCGAGCATGAAGAGAAGTCATTGGATTACCAAACATTGATGAATGTCGTTAACCAATGTGATGCAAACTCGCCATTAATGTCAACGAGTACCAAGGTACCTAAGTACATCTTGTAATGTGCAAATAGATGAGCTGATGTCAAGCCACTTGCAAGATATAACGATCAAGGGACATTGATGTATTCCCGTGATTGTCAGCGAGAGAACTTGTCATTGATGCATACAAGCCTCAAGGTACTAATAAGGAATCTAGCCCTTAACCTAGATAATGTGCTGATGTCGATAGGCCAAGACTTGTTAGAAGGGAGGTCTTAATGAATCCTCCATCATCTAACACGAGCATGAAATGATGATTTTGGAAGAACTATGAATGAAAATTTTTGCAGTGGATCAAGGTTTATTTTATGGAAGGGAAAATGACAAGAGGGTAAATAAGTGAATGGAAAGAAAAAGGAAAAATCAGCATGTAAGCGAGCTGAATGTCTCTCTTAATGGGTTAATGAATGGAAATTATGGAAAATGTGAAGGAAACATGCGACTCTTTGCAAGGAAAATGGTGATGGCAATGCTTAGCGAAAATGCTTGGGTAGCTTGTGAGTTTGGAGAGGAAAAATGATGGCATTTATGGATGATAGAAATGGATTCAATTGGTTTATATTTCTTGAAATTGGTCGTAGAAAACCAACCATGTATAATTGGCTTCCTTCAATTCTCTGATTTCCCTAGAACCTGAAAATAAACATGGCACTAACATTGCAACAACGTAAGTGTGTTCAAAGAGAAGTGATCAATTTCTCTATGTACATACGAAAAAATTGCATAATTGACAGGTTCATGATGTGATTTCGTTTCAAATGGTTAGTCCAATTTCACAATCACGATAATAAATACAATTTCTAAAAGAAAACAATTTCCTCAATTTATGTTTGAATCATAGCATTTCATAAAGATAAGCAAATACTATTTGCTAATGCTTGATGATTCTTGCAAAACAATCCTTAATAAAAAATTCATGAATTGATCTTGCAGATAAAGCGCCCTTACAGTTCTTCTTGTTTCCTCCATCATACTTGAAGACATAATCATTAGACAAATCCAATAAATTTTGATCATGATTTTCTAATTAGAATGCATTGTTGGCAAGTAGATCATTGAGTTAAATACATAGCTGCAAAATTGTTTTTCAGCTGCAGAATTGTTGGTCAGCTGCAGAATTGTTGGTCAACTACAGAGTTGCGCAGTTTCTGTAGCTAAAATCTTGAACAGACAGTTGAGTACACATAGATATGCAATTTTGTTATGAAAAAATAACCATTCCAATCTTCAAATTGATCAATACCTCTTCCAGAAAGTTTAGCAAATAGAACATTTTTTTGTAGTTTATTTATTATTGTTTTATTTTATATGTTTTTTTTATTGTTTTGATTTTGTTATTATTTTTTTAATGTTTTTCTTTGTATTTTTATTTATTTAGTTTATTTATTTGTTTTTATTAAATTTTTAAATGATTTTGTTTTTAATCTGTATCTATATATATATATATATATATATATATATATATATATATATATATATATATATATATATATATATATATATATATATATATATCATGTTTAGATATGCCACTCATATTCCTATACCCTTGAGTGATTGTGGTCTTTGATAATTTTTTACAACCCTCTTCTTGTTCTTTTTACTTTCAAATACATGTGGAGATTTGGAATTCAATCATGCTAGGGATTTCAAAAATAACACATTTTTCATGTAATTTGTTTTGAGCGATTCACAAAATCAAGGAAAATTGGATTTGGGGGCACCTAGAACAATATAGAAAACAAATAAAAATATCAAAACTTAACAAGTTGTGATAAAAAAATTATTGATACTGGTATCCCTGAAATGCTAGAGGAAGTGCTCGGGGTCAAAGTGAGGGAGGTCACACTCCCAGGGCTGCCAACGCCTTTTCAGAATATCTCTGGTATTTGATTTGTTGTTCGATATGCAATTCCATCCTTTGAAGATCTCCTTGCACTTGCGATCATAATGCGGTTTCAGCCCTAGATCATGAACCCATCATTGAAGCTTCTTTTGTCGATCCTTCTATTAAACCATCACATAGATTCTTTGGAAATGTATTTCAAATGGCACGTTGGTGGACATCTCCAATATTTTCTTTTTTTTTTTGTTTTTCCATGTCTTCTTCCTTTTGATTTTGCGTCTTCACCACTATGACTGGGCAGGGACTATGGTGGGACAGAAAATCGTTGACGCTCCCAAGGAATGTTCTTGCAAGCATGCCACGTCCATAGCTTCCAATGACAACTGTGTCATATTGTAAAGCTTGCAACCCCTCACAAACCCTTTGTTTTGTTGGCCTTATCACAACCATACCTTCACATGGAATATTTGTCTCTTTTGAAGAATATTGCATACATTTCTCAACTAAATGCTCACTATCATTTAGTGCTTGAACGCCATCATTTTATGTAAGATCAGCTGGCACATAAACTTCTTTCATGCCAAATTCTCTTGTTCCCATAGTAGTAACTGGAAGCATAGTTGGATGATGCACATGATAAACAATTACTTTATCTGGTTCTCTACAAAAATTATGAAGGGCTCATATGAAAGCATGAAATGCCTATGCAGATCAAGTTATTGCAATGAATATCATGTTGGATACTCATTCTGATTTCAAGGGATCATGCATCCGAGGCAACTCAGGCTGTCGAATAATTGCCACTGGGAAAATGTGTTATGCAATATGTAATTGATGAAATCTGATCTGCCTTGTCAACAATCCAAGTCTTTGGATCACCTTTTTACACGTTTTTCTTTTGTGGCAGCGAATCCATGGATTTAGGTGTTAGTAAATCACAACTCTGATTTTTCAAACCACAATAACATCCAAAACCGGATTTTCATTTAATTAAAAATTGTTTTTCTCACGCAACCTGGCAGATAAGGCTGCAAAGAAACCTGAAAAATATCTCAAATGGTTACGAATTTGAGAAAATCGCTCCTGGGTAATATAATTAACCCCGTTATGAAGAAAAATCACGTTTTAGTTTTTTGAAATGTGTTTTCATTTGGCTAGAAATCGTGTTTTAAAATGACGTGTCGAAAACTGCTACACATATTTGGCAAATGCTCAGGTAACTGCTAGGTCTTGGAATTAAAAAATGGTTGTTTCTTCTGTCAGAAAATTGCCAATCTCAAGCTGCTTTGAAACACAAAGCTCAACTGCCTCTATTGGGAATAAATACATTGAGGATTTGGAAGATGTTAAGTTGAAACTGTCCAAATTTCAAGCTTCACCAGATGCGAGTGAAGCATTGATTCATTTAATAGAATCTCAATTTTCATAGTTTTTGAGAGAGATAGATAAAAAGAGCAAGATACTAGAAGAACATGAGAGACATGTTACAATGTTAGGAAAACAGGTTGTTGAGTTGAATGAATATGTTAAAAAAAGGGAGAATTCTCAGAGGCATCAAAGGGAAGACGTCCTAAAGCTGAAGCAAGAAATCAAGTTTGCAATTAGCAAAGCTGATTTTCACAAAGAATGTGAACTTGGGAGGATTTTCATGAAGTCTATATGAAACCTCATATAACACTTTCTTCACAACAACAACAATGGTTCATCAAATTTGCCTCATACGATCCATCAATTGAACCACAATCCAGAAAACTATAACAAGAGCATTGTTTATTGTTTTATGTAAAAGATTGGGATCGACTTTTAAAACAAATATTTGGTGCAAATGCATATTGAATTGCAGGAAGAAGTTGAGCTATAGATGATTAGCCAAGTATGCGGCGATTTAAAGCAAGATCTAATTTTATTTCTTTTTTTAAATGATGAATTTTAGATTTTGATTTTTAAGCTAATGCAATTGAATTTATTTTTTTGCAGGTCGCACGAGAGCCAACTATTAATTTGTCAATTACCTTGGAAAATGAAGATAGTGAAAAGAAAACTATTTTTTTTTATTAATTTCAAACTTACATTTTCCTTATTATAAACATAAAAAATAAAATTTAACATGATTTTTTTTAATTGAAAAAAAAAATGATTTTTTGTTGAAAATATTTTTGTGAGGTTAGTGAAAATCTAAGAAAAATAAATAAAATCTAAAAATTTTAAAGCCTAAAAGCTTTAAAAATGCAATCAAGAACCTTTAAAAAAAATGCAATCAAGCTTGATTTTATTTTTCCTAACTTATCTACTTGAAATTTTATATATATATATATATATATATATATATATTTATTTATTTTGTTTTTGTTTTTGTTTTTTGTTTTTTTGTTTTTTTTTTTTATAAGTATATGAATGTTTCCAATGGAGCCATTTACAGATTAAACTTTCTAAAATGTTCATATCCAAATTTGTGAAATGTACTTGATTGTGCATGAGGACATGAAAAATTGTTTTAACCTTTAGATTTGCCGCAAATATCTCTTGAAGAACAGATGAATGTCGTGGCGCAATCATGTTTCGATACTGTTACACAGTAATTTGTCACTGTCTCCCTGTCGGTCTTTCTACTGTGTCATGAGTCCAATTCATCCATGCTCATGCTCCCTAATGTTGCCAAAATGACCCACTTTGCCAAAGTTTTTGCTATCATCGCGACTGTTGTCAAGATAAACGCGTTGATGGGCGCTCCATAACAGACGGAATGCGCTGCCAGCGCGGAAGTACATGTGTTTCCCGCGCTGGTCGAATTTCATGAGACAGCGCATCTGTTATTCATATCTGATCGCGCTGACATGACCTTCTTTGTTATTCAGCTGCGATGTCAGCGCTCCAGTGCAGTTATGGACCTGCGCTGATCCAGTTTGGGCTAGTTTGTTCTAACAGCCGGCCTTCCAGATGACTCCAGACTTGGTTGTTGGCCTTGTAAATGTCGCCCTCCCTTCTCTGGCATGTCTGTTTCGTCATTTGAGCCACCTTCCTTGGAGATAAGATCATCCTCCCACCATTCGTGGAGACTCCTTCTCCTATTTAAGCCTCTACCATTGCCATGAGCAGCTAGTTTAGAATTCATAGTGCTTGGAGTGTTGCTGCTAGTGTGTGAGTTTGATAGGTAGCTGGTGTGACAAGTGTTGGATTGCTAGGGAGCTTAAGGAAGGTTGTGAAGTGTTTCTTTCTTGTGTGAACTTGTGTGAGAGAGAGCTTTTGTCTTGGGAGATCTACCTCCAAGGGTGAATGCTTAAGAGACCTGCTGGCTGGACCCTCTTGGGAAGGATTTGACGTCAGAACTATGGTTGTATTCTTCTTTGTTTATTAATAATAGACGACTATCATTATGGTTCCACTCTTAATGTCCTTATGATGATGTTTGAGTTATATCCTTTCTCATTGATATATAGTTACATCCACTGTATTTTATGCTTGTGTTTGTATCGTTATTTGCATGTGCAGGTGTCCGTGCACAAGGATCGTGAGGATCGTGACCAGCCGAGGCAAAGGAACGGGAGCATCAACTCTTCTACAATTACTAGCGTTGGAATCCAGGTAGGCCTTCATCATTGGTCTTTTATGCGTAATTAGGAACCTACGTGTTAGCGTTGTTTGATTGTTGCTAGACCTTGTTTGGACTAGTAGGGATCGCCTCTGTCCGCAGAGGGGATTTACCTCCACAACAATTTGGCGACTCCATTGGGGAGTTTTCTTTTTTACCTTGTTGTTTGATTTGTAAACTTTAGACGGAGCCTGAAGCACGGCCAGATAGCCTTCGAAACACTATTGCTCTGCATTAGCGAAGTAGATCAAAGCCACTTCAGTCCATCTCCGGTTTGGTTTACGAACTGAACAACTTGGAGCTGGCTTTTGTCTTTTTGTGTTCATTTTTTTCCTTGAGTTTGATTTTTGCTCTCTTTTCAAAGTTTGGGGATTAGTTCTCGGTTTTTGGATTTCCTGGTTCAGTCTGGGAGGTGCCTTGATTGTTAAAGAGTGATTGCCTTGGTTTGGGAGTTTTTGGCTTGATTGTGCCTATTTTTTAGCTTCAGCGCAGTTTATAATAAAACAGTTGCGCTGCCATCGCATAGCTGTTTCTTTGACTTCTTGATCATCACTTTTATACACTGAACAGTCGCGACAGTTCTGAAAATCGAACCAGCGCGGCTAAGCCGTGTACTTCCGCGCTGACAGCGCTTTGTTGCTACGCGTGGTTTCTGATCAGCGCATTGTTGCTGTGTATCACCCGCGCTGATACCTGTAGAATTGAATTTCTTCAATTCTGCCTCCTGAGCCTGTTGGTTTTGCTATCCCCTGCTGTTTTCACTTGGTTTATGACTTGATTTTCATTGTCTGAAGATTGAAGCACTTTCTTGTGAAGGCTTGTTGAGCGAATCTTGCTTTTTGTGTCTTGTGACCTAGTTTTGTCATTCCAATTTCTTTGGATCAGCTTTGCTTGGTTACTCGCTTACAAAGGTTCATTTACTGCTTGCTTTTGGTTTTGTGAAACCTTCCTCTTTGCTTGCTTTTGCTTGGTTGTTTAGGTGATTGTTATTGAACCAGTCTTCACATTGTTTCGATTACTTCTCACTACCTGGACATGGATCACAGTTGTTTGGGGTCAACCGGTTCTTTTCACATTCTTTTGTTATTATTTCTCAAAATTTTGTTTAATGCACTTTTCCATCAACAAAAAAAAAGATCTCTTTTGCTTTGTTAATGAGAACTAGAAGCTTTTCGTTTTGATTAATGATTAGTGATCTTAAAGAAAAGATTGTGAATTTTCGTTAGCTGCATTAGAGAAACTGTTTGTTGTTTTGTGATCATTTCGTTTGTATGAAAGCCTTCTAACTCTCTCGTAATTAGCATTCATCGAATGGAATGACATATTTTGGCATATAGTTTTCATTTAAGCGATTTTGAGAGATTTCATACGATAGGGCCTGAAAACCGAAACCTAATTCAAGATCAACCATAAAATGAACTGAATGAACTTAAAAACGAATTGGAACATAACGCTCACTGTTTAGAGGTCTAGGCTAGAGACGTGCTCTGGCGTCGTTAAACCTAGTCACTGTTGTTTCACATTACGGTTGGGTGATTCCTCCTTTTGTGACTCGATAGTGGTTTAGCACGGACTTGAGCTCCCACGTACCATCGCGTATATAGGGGAGACCCCACTAGGTTATCATCCTTTATCTACAAGAAGCCGTGTCTGCCGCCTTACAAGCTGTAACGCACCGAACACAGCATTCGGGAAGATTTACTACCGTACGGGAAGTCCTTGGTTTTCATATGACTGCCAAGGTGTATATGCAGTTTTACGGATTTGGTTGGTAAACCCTTTGCTTAGTCTCTCCAGAGTAGTCACTTTTGATCCTTTTCGGACTCCTTAAAAGAAAAGGCTCACTTGAGAACTTGTCACTTCGGGCTCACAAAACATTCAAAGGCGACTAGAGTCACCTTTTTGTCCTTTTCTCGACTCTTAAAACATGAAAAGGTCAAGTTGTGTCCTTGCATCTTAAAATTTATTCGGCCACGTTCACATTTACCCGGTTAGATCTCGTTCGCGTTAGCTTGAGTAGGCTTCTTTTCATTCTCGATGGCAACTTTTCCAGGGTTCACCAACCCAGGGATCCCCTCTGACGGGAACCCTGCTCATTTCGCTCCTTTTGGAAATGTTGGTGCTCCTTATATGGCAACGTTGTCCCTCCCAGGGTTAACTGTTGGGTTGCCGGTTTGGTTGTTCTCAACCTCTTTGGTCTCTGCCGTCTCACCGTCTAGTCAATCTGTCCCTCCACCTGAACAACATCATGTTGATTCTAAGGTGGATCTCTCCCCTTCTATGCCCACTTCTACATCCTCATCTTCTACTTCACCTGGTGAAAGTCTAGGTTCGAGTAAACTGGTGGCTAAGAAGAAGAAGAAGAAGACGAAGAAGAAGAAGGCCCCCAAGGGAGAGGCTAGAAGTACTGCTCTTACTCCGAGTACACCTGAAGTTGGGCCACCTTCTACTCCTCCGCGGAAGGTCAAATTTCCTTGTAGATTATGCAAGGGGGACCATCTTCTTCGCGATTGTCCTGGTATTCCCAGGGTACTAGAAGTATGGTCTTGCGATCCGGCCCGCCCCTCATCGTCCTCTGAAGCTCACGGCGATGCTACCTTATCAGTTGGGAATGGTAAGGGAAAAGGGAAGATTCGAATCCCCTATAGACTTTGTGAAGGCAATCATCCCCTTCATCTTTGTCCACTCATGGATAAAGCCTCCGTTGTCTTGGAAGGTCTTACAGCTCCTTCACCCCAACTTCCCGTTGGTTATCGACGTCTCTCTGCAGCTGCAGATCGTCCCCCTGCTGACAAAGAGATTACTTCAGATTCCTCTCTTGTCTAGGCCCCTCTTCCCGAACCCGGCCGTCCCTAGCCTGTTCCAGACCAACCATTGGTCGGAAAGAGTGTTGACTCGAGTCCGCTGCTCGCTCACTTTGTTTCGGAAGAGAATCATGCCCATGTTCTTCTCATCTCTTCAGATTCTCCTGAGTCTCGAAATGACTCTCTTAACCCAGCTGCTCCCGAAGGTTCTCCTTCGATTCCTTTAGCACGTGGGGGCAATCATACGATTCCCCCACCAAGTAGTCTGGTCACTTCCTTTGATTGGAATCGCCTGATCGCCGGTCGCCTTCCATCCCATATGCCTTTCCAGATCACAGTACATGCCTGTGCTAAGGCAGTACCCGACACTGTTTTGGATGAAGGGGCATCTGTCAGTCTTATGCCGTACACTAGTTGGCAAGCTTTAGGTTCCCCGCAGCTTGGGCCAGTCACTCAGAATCTGTTGGCCTTCGACGGAGGAGCCTGTCCATCTCTAGGAGTTCTCCCAAAGTTCCCTATTACTTTGGGAGGCAAAACCGTCTATATAGATGTCTTGGTTACCCAAGGTGTTTTAGACTTTAGTCTTCTCCTTGGTCGCGACTATGTTTATGCTATGGGGGCCCTTGTCTCTTCGCTTTTCCGTGTGGTTTGCTTTCCACACGATGGAAGAATTGTGACTATCGATCAATTGTCATTCGTTAGTCCCCCGATGCCTCCTGCGTAGTTGTCGTCCCCTCCTAGTTTTTATCCACCAGTTGCATCTACCCCACCACAGATCAACTACGTGGCCACCTATCCCGTGCCTGGATCCAGTGATTCCACCGTTGTGTATAGTGTCCTGGGGGCGTTGGGCCCTGACTTCCAAGATGTTTCCCTTCCACCGGCAGTGGCAATCTTGGAAGCCCCGACTTTCTATTCATTATGATGAAGTTCGGTCGGAGCATAGTTCAGTTTCTTATGTCAAGCTCCTTAAAAAATGAAATTGGGTCTGGTTGGAGCATAGTTCCTTTCCTGTGTCAAGCTCCTTAAATAATGAAACTAGGTGTCCGAGGATAGTTTTGATCTTGTGGCGACCTCGTTAAAAAACAAAACAAGGTAGTCGAGCATAGTTCATGATCTTGTGTCAAGCTCGTTAAAAAATGAAACAAGGGTTATGAGGATAGTTCTTTTACTGTGTCAACCTCATTAAAAAATGAAACAACTCCTCCTTTTCCAAATCAAGTCTTTGATTAAGATCTCGTAAACTACAAGTCGATTCTTTCATCGATCTCGAGCGTGAACCTTCATTCCATCCACTTTGTTGAATGCAATGAAGCTTGGGGGGCATGTACCTCGATTTGCGTCATTATGCTGGGGGCATGCGAGCTTATAACAAGCATAGTTTTTCGTTTCAAGCTTGTGTAAACATGAAACCGAATCCAAGCAGAGTTCTCCATGGTTCAAGCTTGTGTAAAAATGAACCCATACCTGATTTACATCTCGTGATTGCCATGTTTATCTGCTGAATTCTGCTAGATGAGCCTTAGTTGTTTCATTCCATTGCCACCATCTCTTTGGCCGATCATATGCTTTCACTTGGTTGTTTTTCCTTTCCTGAGGAACCGCAGCGATGAGTGGTTTCATTAGCTAGCTTCTTGATCATTACATGTTTTGAGCAGTTCCACCATTACTGGAACTAGTTGCTACCCATTATGCCACTCGTTCCTCTAGGACGAGTCTCCTTTAAGCTCTTTTTTGACTCGTAAAATATGAAAAGGTTGCTGAGTATTTTTCTCTTTTTGACTCGTTAAATAGAATAAAAATGGAGGTCTGCTTTCAGCTCTTTTCCGACCGTTTAAAGATGAAAAGATTGCCGAGTTCCCTCTTGACTCGTTAAATGGAAATAAGAGGCGGTCGTCTTTAAGCTCTTTTTCGACGTGAAATAAGAAAAGATAGCCGAGTCCCCCTCTCGACTCGTTAAAAAAAGTGAGAGGCGGTCGCCTTTAAAGCTCTTTTTTTGACCATTTAAACTCGAAAAGATTGTCGGGTTTTTGTCATTTCGAACTCGTTATTGGCTCCAAAATGACGTGCTTCTGACCGCTTTTCTACTTTTTCGAGTCGAATTCACTACTTACGAAAAGTACTCCTTGATCATACTGGTCGAGCGGTTCTTTCGAGCATTGTTTTATACTTTTTCGGGCCCGAGAGGCACAACTTTACGAAAAAGGACCCCCCTGGAGTTCACTTTTCTGCTGTCTTTTCAGACTCTCTAAACAGGAAAAGACGCCGAGTTCTTCCTTTGTCAGACTCGTTAAAACTTAATGACATCGGATTCCGTCGTAATGATGCCTTACAAGCATATGCTATCCCTGTCAAGCTTGTTAAAAATAACTGGGGTACTCGCCAGCAATGGTGGGGGAAATGGACCCATAATTATTGTCGTGTCGGCAGTATGTCGCTCTTGAACATGGCACTTGTCTGCATTCGTGTCTGGGTGGGAACCTTTCATCTTGTTTTACACTGGCCTCCGTGGGTTTGGGTTATCCTGTTTGACTTTTCATCTGCTCATTGCCTTGTCACCATGACCCTTGATCATTTGGATCTCAAATACTGCCAAGTCCACTGTCGTGCCGCCGATATGTCCAAGAGAAGTTGACCTCTGCAAGAATGCTCAACCTCCCTATGATACCTGAGTCTTCATGGATGGCTGCAACCATACCTTTACTATCATCACGGTCTCATTAGCTGGGTGGCTGCGTCCATACCACAGACCTCTTTCGTATGTCTTTTGGATGGCTGCGCCCATGCCTAGACTACATGTAATTGATTATCAGAGATATCAGTTGTACATACGTGCAGGTTCTTCCTGGTGGTGTTCCAGTTCAGCCAGTTTCGTAAAGCATTTCACCCCTCCCACTCTCTCGGGCTTCATGCTTTAGGGGGCATCTGTTACACAGTAATTTGTCACTGTCTCCCTGTCAGTCTTTCTACTGTGTCATGAGTCCAATTCATCCATGCTCATGCTCTCTAATGTTGCCAAATGACCCACTTTGCCAAAGTTTTTGCTATCATCACGACTGTTGTCAAGATAAACGCGCTAATGGGCGCTCCATAACAGATGGAATGCGCTGCCAACGCGGAAGTACACGTGTTTCCCGCGTTGGTCAAATTTCATGAGACAGCGCGTCTGTTATTCATATCTGATCGCGCTGACATGACCTTCTTTGTTATTCAGCTGCGATGTCAGTGCTCCAATGCAGTTATGGACCCGCGCTGATCCAGTTTGGGTGAGTTTGTTCTAACAGCCGGCCTTCCAGATGACTCCAGACCTGGTTGTTGGCCTTGTAAATGTCGCCCTCCCTTCTCTGGCATGTCTGTTTCGTCATTTGAGCCACCTTCCTTGGAGATAAGCTCATCCTCCCACCATTCGTGGAGACTCCTTCTCCTATTTAAGCCTCTACCATTGCCATGAGCAGCTAGTTTGGAATTCATAGTTCTTGGAGTGTTGCTGCTAGTGTGTGAGTTTGATAGGTAGCTGGTGTGACAAGTGTGGGATTGCTAGGGAGCTTAAGGAAGGTTGTGAAGTGTTTCTTTCTTGTGTGAACTTGTGTGAGAGAGAGCTTTTGTCTTGGGAGATCTACCTCCAAGAGTGAATGCTTAAGAGACCTACTGGCTGGACCCTCTTGGGAAGGATTTGACGTCAGAACAATGGTTGTATTCTTCTTTGTTTATTAATAATAGACGACTATCATTATGGTTCCACTCTTAATGTCCTTATGATGATGTTTGAGTTATATCCTTTCTGACTGATATATAGTTACATCCACTGGATTTTATGCTTGTGTTTGTATCGTTATTTGCATGTGCAGGTGTCCGTGCACAAGGATCATGAGGATCGTGACCAGCCGAGGCAAAGGAACGGGAGCATCAACTCTTCTACAATTACTAGCATTGGAATCCAGGTAGGCCTTCATCATTGGTATTTTATGCGTAATGAGGAACCTGCATGTTAGCGTTGTTTGATTGTTGCTAGACCTTGTTTGGACTAGTAGGGATCGCCTCTGTCCGCAGAGGGGATTTACCTCCACAACAGATACCATTCCTCAATGTAGTCCTTGTGCTCCAAAGAATGTTTGATCTGCATTCTAGATCCTTTGTCCATAAATGGTTAGTATTGATTTTTTTTTTAATATTTTTTTATAAAAATGATATGCAGCTAAATGATTTATGCATCTACATGCTTTAATCATGCATCTAATTTTTTCTTGAAGAATGAACTCTAGACTGAAATATAGTTCCTATGCACACTTCCCCGACATCGGTGCCAAAATGTTGAGGCAAATTAATTACCTATCATTTAATTGTCAACCCGAGGGTTTCGTAAAACTTGCGAAGTGTGTGTGCACTGTATATGCTAGAAATTAACTTTCAATTTAGATCAATCTAACTACAGAACCAAATGATGACAAACGAAATTCACCTATTCTAATTCAACGCTCAATTCAAAAGAAATTATAGTACAATTACATGAAATCAAATCTACGCTAAGGGATCATGTGTGCATTATCAAATCAGGATCCTATGAAATGAATAATCAAAACCCCATGACATGAAATGAAATAAAAAACAATCATTCTTAACCTCTCACACAGGAAAAGATATGAAAGCAAATAAAAACAATTTTTTTTTTAACTTCTAGATAAGAAAGAAAATAAAAATAATCGCTCTTATCCTCTAGGTAGGAAAGCAAATAAAAACAATCACTCTTAACCTCTCACACAGGAAAATATATGAAAGCAATAAATCTTAATCTATGAAAGCAATAAATCTCAATCTATGAAAAACAATAAATCTCACACATTATAGGTGGCCAATCCAAAAGCATGAGAGATGGCAAGTTGAGAGGCTCCCAGTGCAAGTATTACCAATCAAGGTGAACACCACTCATGAGCATGGTGCTAAATCTAAATTCCATTCAAAACATAAGTAATCTTAACTTTCCACCCGAGTATCTCCAACTTTACACATGCCTTTGAAAGGAGAAGGCTCTCCTATTTATACAAAAACATAAGAAGCTACCTCATTAATGGAGGTCCATTATTCTCTCCCTAGATCCCTAGAAAATCTCATAGAGTTACAACTCAAATAGATAATGATAAGACACATATCCTCTTTGACCTTTATCCAAACCTTCTTCCATATCTTGAAGGGAATTCGAATTTGAGCATTGGAGGCCACATAAGGGTGCCTTGGAAGCTTTCAAATGACCTACACATGTCATGAAACACAAGCCACTTTTAAGTATTAGCAAGTATATGTCATTTTTCTAAGTTTTAACCATAAATTCACTTAAAATACTAGAAATCATTAGCTTTTGGAAAACACAAAGGTAACCCATATAATTATAAAAATGGAGGCTAACGAAAGGTTATATGGTCATGGAGTTGAGACATGTGAGTGAAATGGTGGTGATAAAGGTGAAAGTGGATGATATTTTGAATAAATTTTGGGGGCTCTACAATCACAAAATCATTAGGAGTGGAGATTCCATATTCAATGAAAGGGTCTTGTATAAGCATCAGATGCAAGAAAAGGGACAGGAGAGAGAAAGCAAAAAATACAAAGTGCTTGATGAGATCACAGGAAAAGTAAAGGTGTTTGAAAATCACAATGATCAACACACACAACAACAACAACGTGCACCTCAAACACCTGAAAGTGGTGTTAGAAAATCTACCAGGATAAGTAGACTCCCTGAATGATACTCTCCTTCGTTATATTATGTATTGTTGATTGATTCTGGTGAAATAGAATGTTATGAAGAAGTAATGCAGGTAGAAACCCGGAAGAAGTGGGAGCTAGCCATGAAAGAAGAGATGGAATCCTTGGTACATAACCAGACTTGGGACTTAGTTAGGTTGCCTACAGGTAAAATAACATTGTAGAATAAATGGGTTTACAGGTTTAAGGAAGAAGGTGGAGGTAGAAAAAGGTATAAAGCTAGACTTATGGTGAAGGGGTTTGAACAAAAGAAAGGTATAGAATTTGATGAAATATTTTCTCTTGTTGTTAAAATGACTTCAATCAGAACTATTTTAAGTCTAGTAACAAAAAAAGATTTGCATCTTGAGAAGTTATATGTAAAGATGACCTTTCTCCATGGGGATTTGGAGGAAGAGATATATATGTAGAAGCCACAAGGGTATGAGGTAAAAGGGAAGCAAAAACTAGTGTGCAGGTTGAAGAAGGTTTTGTATGGCCTAAAACATGTTCCAAGGCAGTGGTATCTAAAATTTGTTAGATTTATTTCTGAACTAGGTTATACTAGATGTCACTCTGATCATTGTGTTTATCTATATTATGGCAACTATATTATATTGTTATTGTATGTAGATGACATGCTTATTGCATGGTCTAACATGCAGGAAATAAATGTGCTCAAAGAAAAATTGACAAATTCATTTGCAATAAAGGATTTGGGTGCTGCAAAACAAATACTTGGTATCAGAATAAATAGAGACAGGAAAAATAAAAAATTAACATTGTAACAGAGTGAGTACATACAAAAGGTGTTGAAAATATTTAATATGTGTAATGAAAAACTAGTTACTACACCTTTGGCTAGCCATTTCAAACTAAGTAAGGAGATGTGTCCCAAGACTCAGGAAGAGATGGATTATATGTCTAAATTTCCATATGCATCAACAATTGGAAGCTTGATGTATGCAATGGCCTTCACAAGGCCTGATATTGCACATGAAATGGAAGTTGTAAGTAGGTACATGAACAATCCAGGAAAAGGACATTGGATGGCAGTGAAATGGATTCTTGGGTATTTGGTGGTTCAAACATTGCCCTACAGGGATATGTTGATGCAAATATGGTATGTGATAAAGATAACAAGAGGATCACCACAGGGTATGTGTTTATTGTAGATAAAACAACTATCAATTATGTTTAAAAAGTTTAAAGTGTTGTTACACTTTCAACAATGGAAACAAAGTATGTTGCTAATATAGAGGCTAATAAAGAAATGATTTGGTTGCAAAGGTTTATGGATGAATTGGTTAAGACGCAAGAGATGGGAAGGTTATACAGTGACTGCCAGAGGGCCATTCATATTTCAAAGAACTCAACATTTCATTCCAAGACTAAATATATACATCTCAAGTACCATTTCATACGGTCAGTGTTGGAAGATGGACAGTTGAAGCTGGAAAAGATACACACTATCCAGAATCTTGTAGACATGTTAACAAAAGTTGTAACCAGGGAGAAACTAAGATTCAGCTAAGTTTCGATTGGTCTTCAAGTATGATGATGAAGATGAGAAACAACCAAGTCCAAAATGGAAGAATTGTCTAACAAATGAAGCAATGACAGAGTCGCAATAATCAGTATCCAAGTGGGAGATTGTTGGGTGTGGAGCCTGATTATCTTGTTTATTCAAAGGTATCACTGCGTTGGACCCCAGTTCCTAATGGGGTAGAAATGCCACCTATTTAATCACTGAAAGGGGGGGCGATGATAATTTTATGAGCCCCCCTTCGTGGGGGTTCGTGGGTAGCACTCCTGAAGCTAAAAAAATATGTAAAATTTCCTTGTAAAATATTGTAATTTCGTAGTCAATCTGGGTTGTTCATTAGGCAGATGATTTGATGGTAGAAGTTATGTTAATTAAGGGGTTTTTTTCCCTAGAAGGAAACCCCTCGATTTATACGAGGGAATTGTATTCTGACTATATATATGCGTATTCTGAGCGAGAAATATAGATGAGATTGTGTGAGAGTGAAGGGGAAATTACAACGGATCTACTGTAGGTTGTATCTCTTCATTTTGCTGGATAATATAAAAGGACTGGTTGTTTCTCCATGGACGTAGCCCAAATTGGGTGAACCACATATATTTATGTCTCTCTCTTTTTTTATGCATTTTCTGTGTTTGTGTTTCTGCAATATTTTGTGTGTTCCATTGCTCTGTAATATATAAATTTCCAACAACATGGAGGATGATGATATTTTGCAACGCAAGCCATGGCAACCATGAGTATCCAGACAAATTTCAGTCGCACAAGGAGAAGGTGGCTCACTTAGGTTTTGAGGGTTTGTAGATATGAGAAGAAGAAGATAGGGTTGAAAGAGGCACAAACACATGTAAGGCAAAATATAATCCAACACAACATCTATAACTACCTTCTAGCACAATATTCTTTATCGATGATCTAATGGTTGAGCATAATTCCATTGTCTAACAATTAATTCAACAGTGCACATTGGCACAGAGTGGCATGGAGGGGATTTCTTCACAAAGGGAACACCTTACAGCGTGATAAGAATCCTAAACTACATAAAATGAATTTGACATTGAGTGTTTCAAACTAGTAAGTGTGCTAATAAAGAGTAAGAATCACATCTTGATGTTTTTATCCTAACAGACTTGTGTGCATTGATAAGGACCAAAAAGTTACAACACACTCATGAGACTATTTTTACCCATATTATTATTGTTCATCAACAATGATACTTGTCATTTTTTAAAATAAAAAATATAATGATAAATAATAAAAAATCAAATAGTAATACTCTTACATTTCTCTACATTTATGGATATTAGTCTTTTGGCTTTTAAATCTACACATATTCCACACATGCTCACCCTTACTTTCTTAAGTATTCTAATGTATGGAAAATCACCAATCTAAAGTCTAATGAAATATGCTTAGTTTTATATGTTAACATATACTTTTTACACGTAATCCACTTTAACATAGATATCTTGAAAATGTATAACTTCGTTATTTAGAATATGCTCTCTGTTCAATTTCCTGAGATGCTCTACTTCTGTATTAGGAATTCATCCTTTTTCCATATAAGGATGAAACAATATTTTAGGTTGATTGTACTATTCACACTTCAGTGATTTAGATTTTTTTGGAAAATGTTTCTCTACGAATTTTCTTTTTTATTAATAAAATTTGAAAAATATATAACCTTTTATCACTTCATACTAATTAAAAGTACACATGTTGCAATTTTATAAAAATACACATTTTACAATTTTATAAAAATATTATTATAGTTAGTAAACATTTTTGGGTGAGTGCCAATGTTGAAATTATGTATACTTTTATTTATGTAACAATCTGCATACTTCTTTCTATCTATCTATGTAGCAAATTTAGAGTGAGATCATTCATTATGATTGTCTAATTTTGAATTGTCTTATTCTTATGCAATCAACCACCTCTATATTATTTTAGTAGGTTTATATTGAAGAAATTATTTCATTATGTTTATACTGAAGAAATTATTTCATTAGATATGACATTATTAAAGAGTACATCATTATCCATAAAAATAGGTTTTTCATGATATTTTATTTATTGGATTTTTGAGAAAAAGAAGCTATATGAATATTAGAATTATATTCCATTGAATATTCAATGTTTTCAACAATTTTATTTGGAAATTGTTATCTTATCAGATTTAGAGGCTCATAACAATCAATTGAGGTCGACATGTTATTTCTCTTAGAAAAACAAAAAAAAACAATAGATATTTTATAATAGTAATATTTTGCAACAAATAAATTAAGAGAATAAAGGATTAAAATTTAAAGATGAATAATTTCAACACACTAAAAGATAGTTGTTTGTGGGAAAAAAGAATTAACAATTTTCTCTTTTCAAAATAGCTTTTGTTCTAAAATTTGAAGTATTTTTGAAATATAAAATTAATAATTTATAGAATTTATTTTTAAAACAAAATTGTTTAATAATTAATAAAAGCAAATTTGTTTTTATTTTTATTTTATAATTTATAAACCAATTTAATAATGCATTATTAACACTACAAAGTTATTATTAGGGGTGACATATACATAGTAGGTGGATGGGGATATATGATCCAAATGGAAAAAAGGACATAGTTTACTTGGGGTTTGGGAGATACTACAAAAACTTGTAATCTTACGAGACTTGGTTTCTTTCAAAGACAAAGACATTCAAAAGGCTATAGTAATTAATGACTTAATGATCATTTTATAATTTCTCTCCCGTTAAATTCTTCTCATAAAACTAAAGTTATTACTAATTTTCTAAAGAACCATCTTGGTCATAAGTGAATTTGAGCATATTGAATTCTTCCACATATCTAAAGTCTCATTGTGGAATCCAAGAAGAAGGAAAGTATGGGGTTTATTTGCCAAAAGGGATTGTTAAGACAAAGGAGGGGATGCGTGGTAAGTAAGGAAATTTCTTGACTTGGAATATGCTAATGAATAACAATAAGTAGTTGTCGACCAACCATAGTATCATCCTTTTCTTCTGATGACATGTAAAGAATTTAAGAAGACTAGGCCACCTCACAACACTCATGCCATCAAGAGGGTGTAAGGGGAAAGAGAGCACAAGCACTAGTTCCATCCTCAAAGAAACATGCAAGCTACTTCAAAGGGTATTATATGGAATAGTATGATGATTACAACTTCTCTTGCATGTGATATTTCTTTCCCTTCCTCTATTTTAATGATAGTCCTCCTTGAATTCATTACTAAGGTTGGTGAGAAATTAAAGGTATGGAATGCCTTTGCTAATTCTATACCTTTTTCTTTCAAACATAGTTATGGATTTTGGTAGTGATTGGTCCTTTTCACCAAGGTTAGGGGTAGGTATGGCACATTGCCACTATTGTAATAAGTATTATGTTCTTTGAGAGCTTAGGGGATTGCATAGGGGTCTCAAGCAATGTGAAAAAGTTGTTGCAAAAGGAAAAATATAATGTGATCTATTTAGCATAGTAATAGAAATGGTGGAAATAGGGGTTCAAGAAGTAGATTTTGGAAACAAATAGAGTTTGAGATCAATGTGTGGTTGAGAAACAAAGTACATTAAGGGCTTGAGGGAATGGGAGGAAGAAAAAAACACTTTCATGTCAATTCACGCAAGAAAGTAATTGAAAATTTCCTTCCAATTAATATCTCTACAATTTTTGGTAGGGTACATCATGGCCCATCCCAAACTTTGTTTAATTTCATCCCTCCCTGCCAAGTTTATGGAAATATTGCAGGACTTATCCTTTGGTCTTTTTGGGGCCAGAACAAAGCACTCGATTATTCATTGTTCTTGTCACTATATGTAATGGAAGCTTATGTAGGGATTGGCTATGCAACCTTGGACATTAAACCTAGCATGATGCATATGGAAAATGAAGGACCATAGTTCCAAGTGGATTGTGACAGTAAAATTCAAGATGTATATGGAATTTGTTTTTTCCTTAAATATTAAATGTTTTGTTATATTTTACTTGTATTACTATAGTTTATAAGATAATAAACATGCTGAACTATTTTACATGATGTTGGAGAGACATGCATAACACATTTTTTGTTTGTTATGACCCTACTTTTAAATTTCTATCCATTATCGAAGAAGAAAGAAAGAATACATAAATTATTTTAACATCCTCGAGGCTAAAGATAGCCTATGGGACAGATTGATTCTTCATTTGCTTGATGTATTCGGCCCTTTTCTGTGATGCTTCACAATAAATTCTCCCAACTTCTCGACAAACCCCTCACTAAATAGATTATCCCAAGAGCTAGCTGCAAACATATCTGCATAACTTTCCATGTTGTCTTTGAAGGGCTCACATTCTAAAATGAAATGTTTTTCTGTTTCCACTTTTCTGGAAGAACAAAAAATGCATACTCTTTCCTCCCACACTTCTTTTGGCCTTTTCCAGTGCCCTGTTTCACAACAGAGTTGATGAGAATTAGTCCTTAACTGAGCAATAAGAATTTTGGCTGTCTAAGAGATATTGGCCTCTATGTATGATTTTGGTTGATGGCTAGGAGTGGGATTAAACACTTCAATATGGTAATTTTTTTTCTTCCTAGCTCCTTATCTCAAGTATGCTTGTGGAACTTATCCATAACAAAAGCTTTTATCTCTTTGCTGTTTATGGGACACACATTCAAGAAAATACCCAATTTACTAAACCATTTGTTATTTTGCTGCATCCAATTTTTATTTTTATTATTTTATTTTATTTATTTAGTTAATTTTTTTTATTTTTTTTTCTGTTGCACAATCTGTCATTAAATACAACCTTAGGCCATCTACCCTCTTCCATTTGCTCAACTTTTTTAAATATCTTACGACTCGCACCATAACAATTGCTTCAATAGGAGCAACCCCTTTTTCACTTAACAAGATAGCATAAGGAACTACACTTTTAATCTTGAATTTGTTTGTAATTAGACACTTCTGAATTTTCTCAATTTGTCTCCATTGCATGTCGGATGTACTGCTAGCCTAGTTTGAGTGGTTTTCCAGTCCCATAACTATCCCTCTCTACACCTATTTTGAAAAGCATAAAATGCTTTCCAACCCCCAAAAGTTCTTTTCTTTCTACTACATCCTAACTTAGATTTTTATTGAAGTCAATTCCGAGGTATTTGTAATCTGACACAACTTCTTCCATAATGTTGCCATCAAAGTAGAACTTATGCTAGTTATGTTTTATTTTCTTAGAGAAACCACTACTTTTGTTTTGCTAATATTGACTTGCATCCCCACACTTCTACAAAAATTCTCAAGGGATAGTAAGTGCTCTTGCAAACCAAGAGTTGATTTAGCAATTAGAATAAGGTCATCTGCATACAAAAGAAGCCTTACAACACACTTTCCCAAATAAATACCATAACCCCCTTGCGAATTTAACCACTCCTCAAGATTTTCGATATATAAACCAAAAAGGGTAGGAGATAGTGGGAAAACATGTTTGACCCCAATATTGCTTCTAAAACTTTCAGAAATACCTACTGAAGTTGTAATTTTGACTTTCACCTCTTCATACAGCCTATGCACAACTACTCTGAAATGTTTAGGAACCCCAAGTTCCTCCATTTTGTGCCAAAGCTTATCCCTAGGAACCGAGTCAAACGCTTTTCTGAAATCAAGAAAGCAACATAAGACTTATTCCTTTTTATCCCGAACTTTTTCAATGATGTGCCTTAAAGTTATACAATGATCAAATTTGGAATGTTTAGGTGTAAAACCCGCTTTCCCTTTAGCATGCTTATCTCTTTCTTTTGCCCACTTGCTAATTTTATTTTATAGCATGCTTCTAAATAGCTTTGCAAACAAAGGGTTTATCATGATGGTCTTATAATTGGAGGGATCATTGACGTCACCACTCTTGAAAAGAGGTATTTCCAGACTAGTTTTCCAATATGTGGGGAGCCCCTATTGTATGATGTTGTTGAAAATTTTTGTAATGTGAGGTGCAAGGATCTTTGAGCCTCACTTTAGATATTCTGCTTGGAGTTAATCTAAGTATTTTTCTTTTCCAACACCAAAAATCTTGATACTCATCTCTACCTCTTGCATCGTGAAGAGTTGAGTATCAGTGTTGACCAAGGGGGTAGGGTCAACCTTGGGATCCTACTCATAAGAGTTGTCTTGCATAGTCAAACCATTTAGAAGCAGTAATACTATTCCTAGTTTATATCTTTTTCAGTTGGAGCTCATTCCAAAATAATTTGGGATTATTTTTCCCAAGGATGATTAGTTCTTCCCTCCTTGAAACCATGAAATCAACTTTTTTTCTTGCTTAATAACTGCTTGTAAGCTTTGAGCTTTATGGTATCCTTGTTTGACTCTTTCCACATTCTCCTTGCCTTTTTGCATTCCTCTTCAAACCAAGCATTAACCGGAAAGCAATTTGTTTCAGAATTATTAATTTTTTCTCTTTTGCACTTTGCAAGTGTGCATTGAATTAAATGTATTAATTCATGACTATGAAGGCCGTGAATTGTGATTTTCTCCTTCTCGAAGAGCCTCTCTAGTGTAATTTTGAAGGTATTACAATTTTCTGGAGTCAAAAGAATTTTGCCCTGTGGGAGAATTTGTTGGACATGATGAATTTTTGACTCTAATTGTTTCTTTCCAGTCAAAGAGAAACATAAATGAATTGGCTTGTGATCTGATTTTAAGTCCGATGGCTGATCTCCAATCAAAACTTCCTCCATTTTCTCACACAAACGATGTGAGAAAATTACTTAATCTATTACACTTGCTCCATTGAAAGTATTGCAAGTGAAATTACAAGACTTTGCCCATCTAGTCAAGCCATTACAAATGACTAAATCAAAGTCCCCACATAAAGTAATCAATTGTTTACCAAAGAGATTGCAACCCTTTTCCTCTGAAATTCTTTCCCACTAATGATTACTCTCTTTTGTAAGCCAAATAGGGTCGCAATCATCTTTACATCAAAGAATGCTAGCTTGCTCACTTGCAGTCTTAGTATTGAAATCACCCACTATAAGGACTTCACCTAGCTGCGAATATGTTGCAATATCCGCTTTTAAGGCTGCAAATGGAGCTTTGTGGTCAAGCCCTATAATTTTGTATATTTTTGAAACTTGTGGCACAAAATAACATGCTGCAATTCTGATGCGGTTTCCATTTCTGATGTTTTAAACCAAATGAATTTCTTATTGGAGTCTTCTTTTTCTAACTGAACGAGACGACCTTCTTTCTCCCTTACTAAAACCATGATACCCCCGTGCCCTTTGGCATTCCCTGTTACCTTGTTCCACACTGCCATCTTCCAGTATCCTTTAAACAAAGGTGTCTTTCACCCTTCATGCTTATGTGTTTCTATGAGGAAAATTATGTCTTTATCTTCCGCAATAGGCCCTAACCCAGGTCCTCAACTCCATGGGTAACTTCTATAGTTCCAAAAAAATAATCTTAAGGAAACTTGGGTATGGCTTGACTGATATTTATTTTGACATGCAAGACTCGCATTTGAGTCTTTGTCCCTACTTTCCCATACTAAGCTTGCTTCCCAATTTCCTGTTGAAGAGTTTGTTGCCTCTTCTTTATTACCATCTTGCTGCTCTACTTTGGAAGGAGGTCCAAATCGCGCTATTACAAATTTGCGTGTATAAATCCATGCTCTCTATCCTTCATTTCTTGCTTCCCTAACATTTAACATTTCCTCCCTCCTTTCCTAATGTTGTTTTGCAGTTAAATCTTCTTCTAGGAAAAAGTGATAACCCCTCAAGAGATGCTTCTTGCTTAGAATGATATATTTATCATGCAAGCTAGGAATGATGACTTTTGTGGGCCTAGTTCTCTTACCGTTAAACTTACCGATCCTCCATGCTTGGCATATTTTTCCTTGCCATAACAACTTTCCTTTCAAGAAGTCTCTTGCAAGGTCAAGAGTGCATTCATTTTTCCCATAGTCTTTCACCCCTTTAATAATTATGTTTGCTGCCCTATTTTGTCTTTCCTTGCCTTCTCTATCTTGCATGTTGTCAACTTGAATGTTTGTTTCTCCTTCCTTATTAGTAGAATTGTTAATAACTTGAGCCCAAGTTTTGGAAAATTTGGTGGAGTCTCCTTTCCTTTCTTCTCTTGCTTTCTCTTCATGGTTGTCTATTTGGGCAATCATTTTTCCTTTATCCTGGGATTATTTCACATTCACCACCTTTGTACTTTCTACTATAGATTTCTTTATGTTTTGCACATCGGCCTTCATGCATTGTCATTCTGTCTTCCCTATCAGGAGATCTTCTTGTAGCAATGCCAATTGTTCTTTTAAAACTTTATTGCTTTCTGCTAAAGCCTTGTTCTCAACTGTTATTATATGAATTTTATGATTTCTTTCCTACTCTTTAGCTTCTAAATTCTCCAACCTTTGTTTTTCATTTAACAATTCTTTCACATAAAGATCAGAGGACCAGGTGAGAGGTGTGGATGTGGGACTATATAAGGCAGAATCATCAATGAATTTTCCTCTAGACTTCTTGTTGCCACGTGCTTGTAGAGGGTACTTGTTTGAGTGCTTCTTGCAAAGGGCTTGAGTACTTTCCTTTTTAGACCACTTTTTCCTTGTCTGCTCCCATTTTAGACGGATTTGTCTTCACTTTAAAATGCCCCGATATTGTTTGGCATTGATGCAAACCCACTTCCTAGCTTTGGCGGATGAGGCAATTTTCACTTGTCCTAAATCATTTGTCTCCGTAAGTTCTAAAATTTCTTGTCCCATTGTCATGTTTGAATGCATTTACCGTCTAACCTGTTTCAAGAAAGATGCATGTCTATAAAATGCAAAGATTACTTCGCACTACTCCCCGCTATTTAGGTTATCACTGCTCCTTGCTCGCTACTCGAGACTTCTGCTACATAAAAGCTCCCCGCTCTCACATTGCTCACTGTTCACTGCTCGATGCTCTCACTACTGACCACACTATTCACAGTGATGTCCATGCTGCTCGCTGCTCATCAACAGAAAACTTCAAAGATAAAATAAGCAGCCAATTGGGTGGCCCAGAGCTCGACACCCATCCTTCTTAACCCTCGCTCCTCAATTATCCCAGATTTGTTAAGGCACAACACTATTCAATTTCTATGAATGACTTGTTTCCAGTTTTCGAAACTAGGACCCCGCTCCAAATATGAGACCTCGCTCCAAATCTGAGATGCAGTGGGAAACATCCACAAAGATGAGAAGCAAACCATAAACTGTTGTCAAAAACCAACCGCCGTCAAAAACTGGTCTAAGACGGATTTAGAATTACCAGCTTGCTAAATTGAATCCGTGCTAAATTGCATTGGAAAGGAAGAAAGCATGGCCACTGCAATTTTCTTTGCCATTTCAATCTCAGCCCCACGTATATCCCAAATCTTCGTAAACCCTGCTTTGCTCTCATAAACCAAGACTGGGAATGTCCATAACCTCAGAAATGTCCATGTAACTTAAGATGGTTGATATGTCAGGTTCTAGATTTGCAGTGATGGACACACGAACAAAATTGAAGTTTATTAAAACGCCTCACATCATCCGGCCATGAGGATTTTGAGGGGGATGACTACGATGAATGAGGTTCTAGATAGATGAGACATGCAACTTATCTCAATGAGGCTTACATGGGCTTAATGGTTAAGAACATGTGTTTCCTCCTAATAGATCAAAAGTTCAAATCCATAGTCGAGTAGAGTCTATACACATTTCTAAACTTTAGTAGTCAAATCCCATACACCAATTTAATGTCTTACACATTTATAGACTTTAGTAGTCAAATCTTATACACCAATTTAATTTCTTACTTCACAGTAACTTCAAAATTAAATTATTATTATAATAATATATTTTTTTAAAAATAAAATCTAATAATTATTATAAAAAATACTATAATATTACTAATAATAAAATATCATTAATAATATTTTGTTATTTAAATATTTTTTCCTAATAATCAAATTATTTAATAAGTAATATCAAAATTAATGTGAACATCAACTTCAAAGCTATTACAATAACGCTTGAAAACACCCCCACATAACAATCATTCTTCATAAGCTATTACCATAACGTTGGAAAGCAACAAAGTTAATCCGCACTGCAACATAACAATCATTCTTCCTGAGATAATTTTTTAACCACTAATCAAGGAAAAAAAGATTAATTTATTATTATAATTTTAATTCAGAGTTCTTTCACGTCGGTGGAAGGTCCCCGCTTACGAGCACCACCATCTTTTGAACACGCATTCATGTATAAATAGAGATGATCACAATAGAGATTAAAAACAAACACATGCGGTGAACAGATCCTCGCGGGGCTTCGATATAAATATTCATACTGCAGAACACTCCTTCCATCTTCCTTTATCGATCGAGATTTATAATCAAAATTGCTCTGCTTTTTACTTTAAACGGTGCGCAAAGCAGAATCTCTTTTATCCTCTTACTTTATAATTATCCACCGAACTGTACGATTTTTGGTTTGGTTGTAATATGGAATCAAAGCAGGGGAGGGTTTTTCTGGGTGGGATACCATGGGAGACAACAGAGGAGCGACTGAAGGATTATTTTATGACATTTGGTGATTTAGTGGAAGTGGTGATAATGAAGGATAAGTTCACAGGCAGGTCACGAGGGTTTGGCTTTCTTGTTTTTGCAGATCCAACTGTGGCAGAAAGACTTCTCTTGGATTCCAAGCACAACATCGATGGCCGAATAGTAAGTTTCTTTTCTTAACCTCTTCTTCTTTTCTCATGACTTGAAGATTTATGAGCAGCATGTTATAACTAGTTCATGTTTCTGTCTTCTTCTGCAAATATTTAGGTGGAAGTTAGAAAAGCAATTTCCAGAGATGAGCAGAATAACATAAATAGGAGTAGGGATATTACACATGGTTATAGTGGCCAAAATCAAAGTAGGACAAAGAAGATATTTGTGGGTGGCCTACCACCCACTGTTACTGAGAATGACTTGAGGGAATATTTTAACCAGTTTGGTACAATCACCCATGCAGTTGTGATGTATGATCCCGTAACTCAATCATCTCGAGGGTTTGGCTTCATCACATTTGACTCAGAAGATACTGTAGATATTGTTGTGCAAACACCCTTTTATGAGCTCAATGGGAAGATGGTTGAAGTCAAACGATCAGTGCCCAAGGAACTTTCTAGTGGCCATGGTCGTTTTCCTGTAGGTAGAGGAGGTAATTTTAGTTTCAGCAATGCGCGTGGCTTCAATTCTACTCCAATTCCTTCGGCGGGCAATTTTCCTCCAATGAACACTGGTTATAGTGCTGCAGTGGGAGAAACAGGTAGCTATTCTTCATATGGACCTGTTGGGTCATCTTATTCATGGCTGATAATATTTTTATTAGATTCTTCTCGTCGAGAGTTGTAGTATTGATCTAAAGATGATCCGATTTCGATAAGTATTTATGGAGGTATGAATTTATTTTGATTATGGAATAATTATCAAGCCGACCTGCACTTATGTAGGTTCAGAAGCCCAACAGTCGCATCTATTCAATTATCATAAGATGTGTATAAATACAGGAGGACTTTTCCTCATTTGGACTCACTCAACTCATCACATCTCTCTCTCTCTCTCCAACGCAGAAAAGAGTCTCTTCTCTCCTGCGCAGTAGGTGACTCTCTCACACAAGTGGAAGGAAGGACACAGAATCTAGTTCTACAACTGTAGAAACAAAGTTTGACCAGCGTTGACCTGAAGACTCCCTCCTCATAACTATGTTGTAGGTCCATCTGGACCTCCTCTGAAGGCCACAGTTTTTGGTGGTGTAATCAAGCCGATTCGACAATCGGTTTGCGAGATATCAATTGCCCTAGTTTTGATGATGAAGCCGCTAATGCTGATGCTGCTGATCTAGGGTTTGCTACTATTGATATAAATCAGATTCTCTTTGTACTATTTCTCTTTGCTGAATTATTGAAGATAAAAGAAGATTTGATCAAAGGGTTTCCCCACATTGTGGGGTTTGTCCTTGGCTAGCCGCCACATCTTGTGTCTCTTGTCTTGGCTTGTTTTCTGTCAATTGTTTAATGTTCTATCTACACTTTACTTTATGTACATGTGATTGCTAATCTGTGGATAATAATAATAAAGATAAGTAAACTGTTATAAGTATAGAACATACCATAAATTAGCATGGTATTAGAGCTGAGGTGAAGACAAAGCCCGAGCAAGAGCAAGAGCAATCACTGAAAAGAAGATTGGCAAGGTTATCCTGAAAGAACTATGGGGTCCTCATCACTCTTTCCTACTGAAGACAAGCTCTGTGAGAAAGTTGACTATCACGGATGAAAGATGTCTATTGATCTTACCTTAGAAGATCAAGGAGTATTGGACCATGTGAGAGGCAATATTGTTGAGCCTCCATCAAATGCAATCGCTGCTGCCAAGAACAACTGGAAAACTGGTGAAGTCAAAACAAAGAATATCATCCGAGACTCTATTGACAAGCGCTTGGTGGTTTACATCTCCGACTTGAACACCTCCAAGAAAATCTACGATAGACTGGTGAGTTTATTTAAAGTTAATGATGCAAATCAAGTTTTGTTCCTTAGAAATAAGCTAAAGAAAATTAAGAAGGGCAAAGATGAGAGTATGCAAACATACTTCTTAAGAATCACCGAGATTATGAACGATCTCCTATCTATTGGGGAGACTATTATTGATAGGGAAATGGCACTCATGGCTCTTGGAGGATTACCATCTGAATGTATGTGTTCAGGACTGCTCTTTTGAACAATAATGTAATTCCTAGTTTCGAGGAATTAATGGCTAGATGCATTCAAGAAGAAACAAAGGTTGAAGAGCAAGAAATGCCCATGCCTAAAGGTCCTCCTGTTGCTTTTTCTTCTCATGCTAAAAAAAGGAAAAATTCTGTGACTAAATAAAAAAGAAAGGCTGGAACTAAGGGTGGAAGAAAAGGACGATGTTACATTTGCGATAAACCAGGTCACTATGCAAGGGAGTGTCCTGATAGAAAGGACTCACACCGGGACGATGATCAAAGTCCATCTCATGGCAATCAAAGGAATGGAAAATTCAATAGCAAAGGTAAAAGGAGTGCTAGTAATCAAGGAAGAGGACAACCATTCAATAAGGCTAAAAATTCCAGGTATGAATCCAACATTGTTGAAAATAAGCAAGATGAATATTATTTACCAGCTGCTCTATCTACCTCTGCTCCTTCGAACTCAATGGGAATTTGGCTCATTGACAGTGGTGCATCAAGGCACTTCATTGGTTACAAAGAAGTTCTCCATAATCCAATAGAGAAGGAAACTAACCTGGAAATTGTCCTTGGAGATAATATGAAATATCCCGTGAAAGGTGTAGGCAATGTCTCTCTTAAATTGAATCAAGGAAATACGATCCACTTATAGGATGTATTATATGTACCTGACCTCAAGAAGAATCTCGTGTCCATCTCGGCAATGGAAGACAAAGGCTACAAGGTGAACTTCAGTGATGCAAGGTATGTATATGGAAAGTTGATTCATTATATCAAGTCAGAGGAAGTTCGCTAGGTGTCATGTCTTGTGACACATCTCTTCAGTCTGAACTTTGGCATCAGAGGTTTTCCCACCTTCATTATAAAGCTCTACCCGCTGTAAGACAAATGTAACAGGGATGCCTGAATTCCGAGTAGAGAAAGAAGGTGTATGTCTGGGATGTGCCGAAGGAAAGCTAAAAATGGTACCATTCCCCTCAAGCCAAAGTAAGACCTCTGATATATTATAACTGGTTCACTCAGACATATCTGGTATGATGCCTGTGAACTCCTTGGGAGGATATTCATATTACCTTACTTTTACAGATGACTATTCTTGAAAGACTTGGATATACTTCTTGAAAAAGAAGGATGAAGTGTTCTCTTGGTTTCGACACTTCAAAGCCTTGATCGAGAATCAAACCGAAAAGAAGATCAAGATCTTAAGGACTGATAATGAGACTGAATATGAATTTAACAAGTTTCATGACTATTGTAAAGAGGTTTGCATCAAGAGGGAGACTACTACACCATATACTCCTAAATAGAATGGTGTGGCGGAAAGGAAGAATTGTATGATTGTGGAAGCTGTCTGTGCCATGCTCCATGATCAAAGACTTCTGAAGTTTCTATGGGCCGAAGCTGCAAACACCGCTGTATATGTACAAAACCAATGCCCTCATCAAGCATTGGGTTCTAAGACTCCTGAAGAAACATTCACCAATAAGAAACCCGACGTATCTCATTTTATAATTTTTGGAAGCCTTGTATATTTCATATTCCGAAAGAGAAAAGGAATAAATTGGGTTCATTTGGAAAGAAAGGAATCTTTGTGGACTATGGTGAAAATACTGAGGGCTATAGAATCTATGTAGCCGGTCAAAGGGAAGTTGTGATTAGTCATGATGTCACCTTTGACGAAGATATGGCTCTCAGCAAGGTGGAAAATCTTCCGACTTTGAGGAGCTCTCAAGAAACCGACACCAGGGAACTGAAAGAAAAGGATGATGAAACAATGCCTGATGTGGAAGAACCCATGGATCCTATTGATCCACCTGAGCCTTCCTCTTCTAGGAAGAGGCCCTCTTGGCTTAGGGGCTACTCGATGATGTTGAAGGACACACTGCACCCCGAGGAACCTTCCGTGAAAGTAAGAAACCCAACAGGCATCAGGGATACTTGACCATCATGAGCACGATCATACAAAATGAGCCTTCATCATTCTCAGATGCCGTCAAGCATAAAGTATGGAAGGATGTTATGACCGAAGAATATGAGTCTATTATGAAGAATGATTTCAGGGAACTAGTTCCCATACCCCAGGACAAGACAATTGTCACTTCTAAATGGCTTTACAAGATAAAGCATGCAATAGATGGAAGTACAGAAAAATATAAGGCTCGTTTTGTCGCTCGTGGCTTCTCCCAGAAGGAAGGTATAGACTATGACGAGATATTTACACCTATTGCCAGATATACCACCATCCACTCGATCATAGCCCTTGTGGCTTCACAAGGATGGAACCTACATCAAATGGATGTCAAGACCGCATTCTTGCATGGTTCGATCAAAGAAGAGGTCTACGTGGAGCAACCCGAAGGATTTGAGATTCATTATCGAAAATCTCATGTATGCAGGTTGAAGAAAGCCCTCTATGGGCTGAAGCAAGCACCTTGAGCATGGTATGAGAGGATCGATAGCTACTTGATGAAGCTGGTATTCACTAGGAGTGAAGCCGATCCTAACCTTTACTTTAAGGTTGAAGATGATAAACCTCTCATACTGGTGCTATATGTGGATGAAATCTTCCTAACAGGTGCAGACCCTCTCATTCACAAATGTAAGAGGGAGTTGGCTTCTGAATTTGAAATGAAGGACCTAGGACTGATGCACTATTTCCTAGGACTTGAAGTTTGGCAGAAGCCAGGGGAAATTTTCCTATCTCAAGGAAAATATGTGGTGAAGATTTTGGAAAGATTTGGTATGGTGGGCTGCAAGCCCGTAACTACCTTGATGGAGCTTGACTTCAAAAACTTAAGCGGTAGTGCTGTTGGACCTATTTTACGAACTGCCACCGAGTATCGTCAACTCGTCGAAGCATTAATGTTCTTGGTGAACAACTGTCTAGACATATGTTTTGCAGTCAACACATTGAGTCAACATATGGTTGAACCTCACCACATACATTGGATTGGTGCCAAGAATTTGTTGAGATATCTTCATGGCACAATCACTTTTGGGTTAAGATACACTACCAGAGATGTGAGACTACTTGGATATACTAATGCTGATTGGGTAGGCAGTGTGGTGGACTAGAAGAGCACTTTCGGGTGCTATTTCACCTTGGGATTTTCTTCGATATCCTGGATGAGCAAGAAGAAGAAGTCTGTGGCTTTGAGCACCGCCAAGGCATAATATATTACTATTAGCATGGCCTCTTGTGAGGAAATCTGGTTGCGGAAGCTCTTCAGCACGCTGTTTGGATTTACATTGGATACCACCGTGATCCTATGTGACAACCAGAGTGGGATTCGTTTGTCAGAGAATCTCGCATTTCATGATCGCTCCAAGCATATCGATATCAGGTACCACTATATTCAAGATATGGTGCAACGAAGAGCTATAAGGCTCTAACATATTAGTACAGATGAACAGGTGGCCAACATTCTGACAAAGCCCCTTGGGAAAGTTAAATTCTTGACTTTTTGAGAACAACTTGGTGTTGTTCAAAGACCCTCTGATGAGCGTCCTGTATGATGCATTGAGCTCTGGGAGCTCCGGGGGGGGGGGGGGGTGCGGTGTACTTCTTGGAGCGACATATGACCACAGGGTGATTCTCTATCCCCTGGTGGTGTGCATGTACACCCCATGGTGACTATGTAGCAGGATGATTGGTTCTCCTGTGAGGTCTGGATGATGTGTTCTCCATGACAATTATGTAGCAGGATGATTGATTCTCCTGTGAGGTCTGGATGATGTGTTCTCCATGACAATTATGTAGCAGGATGATTGGTTCTCCTATGAGGCCTGGATGATGTATTCTCCATGGTGATTGTGTAGCAAGATGATTAGTTCTCCTGTGAGGCATCCTACCCATGCAGTTTGGGACTCATGGGAAGTACCTCTCATCTGATCAATGAGCAGGGAAATGAAGTTAGGGACCATAGTAGTACCGATGGACGCATCGCTGTATCTACCATACTCCCTACGCTAAGATGACCTTCATTGATATGGGACCAATGATACTGGTTTGGGACTAATGGTAGGAGTGGTACCTACTATGACGTTGAAGCCATGCCGATTGGGACTGGTCTGGGACTAGTGGTATGCACTCTAAGACTAACTTCGAGTCAATGGAGGATGATACTGGTCTGGGACCAATGGTAGGAGTTGTACTCACTATGACGCTGACTTCGGGTTGGTTGAGACTGGTCTAGGACCAGTGGTACATACTCTTAGATTGACTTTGAGTCAGTATGATGCATCCTCGATCATTTCTTCTTCTTCATAATTCGAACAAAAGCAGAGCAGAGTAGAATAGAGCAGAACAGAACAGAGCAGAGAAGTACAGATCAATACAGGGTAGAACAAGACAAAGCAAAACAGGTAGAATAGAGCAGAGCAGGGCAAGGGTCAAGCTGTACAGGGCAGTGCATTTGATGGATGAATCATAGCGACCGATAGACAGATTGCAAATTGTCCAGTTGAGAGGGAGTGTTAAAATTGACAAATAGGGAACTGAAAGAAAAGGATGATGAAACAATGCCTGATGTGGAAGAACCCATGGATCCTATTGATCCACCTGAGCCTTCCTCTTCTAGGAAGAGGCCCTCTTGGCTTAGGGGGCTACTCGATGATGCTGAAGGACACACTGCACCCCGAGGAACCTTCCGTGAAAGTAAGAAACCCAACAGGCATCAGGGATACTTGACCATCATGAGCACGATCATACAAAATGAGCCTTCATCATTCTCAGATGCCGTCAAGCATAAAGTATGGAAGGATGTTATGACCGAAGAATATGAGTCTATTATGAAGAATGATGTCCGGGAAGTAGTTCCCATACCCCAGGACAAGACAATTGTCACTTCTAAATGGCTTTACAAGATAAAGCATGCAACAGATGGAAGTACGGAAAAAATATAAGGCTCGTTTTTTCGCTCGTGGCTTCTCCCAGAAGGAAGGTATAGACTATGACGAGATATTTACACCTATTGCCAGATATACCACCATCCACTTGATCATAGCCCTTGTGGCTTCACAAGGATGGAACCTACATCAAATGGATGTCAAGACCACATTCTTGCATGGTTCGATCAAAGAAGAGGTCTACGTGGAGCAACCCGAAGGATTTGAGATTCATTATCGAAAATCTCATGTATGCAGGTTGAAGAAAGCCCTCTATGGGCTGAAGCAAGCCCCTCGAGCATGGTATGAGAGGATCGATAGCTACTTGATGAAGCTAGGATTCACTAGGAGTGAAGCCGATCCTAACCTTTACTTTAAGGTTGAAGATGATAAACCTCTCATACTGGTGCTATATGTGGATGAAATCTTCCTAACAGGTGCAGACCCTCTCATTCACAAATGTAAGAGGGAGTTGGCTTCTGAATTTGAAATGAAGGACCTAGGACTGATGCACTATTTCCTAGGACTTGAAGTTTGGCAGAAGCCAGGGGAAATTTTCCTATCTCAAGGAAAATATGTGGTGAAGATTTTGGAAAGATTTGGTATGGTGGACTGCAAGCCCGTAACTACCCTAATGGAGCTTGACTTCAAAAACTTAAGCGGTAGTGCTGTTGGACCTGTTTTACAAACTACCACCGAGTATCATCAACTCGTCGGAGCATTAATGTTCTTGGTGAACACCTGTCTAGACATATGTTTTGCAGTCAACACATTGAGTCAAAATATGGTTGAACCTCACCACATACATTGGATTGGTGCCAAGAATTTGTTGAGATATCTTCATGGCACAATCACTTTTGGGTTAAGATACACTACCAGAGATGTGAGACTACTTGGATATACTGATGCTGATTGGGTAGGAAGTGTGGTGGACTAGAAGAGCACTTCCGGGTGCTATTTCACCTTGGGATATGCTTCGATATCCTGGATGAGCAAGAAGAAGAAGTCGGTGGCTTTGAGCACCGCCAAGGCAGAATATATTACTATTAGCATGTCCTCCTGTGAGGCAATCTGGTTGCGGAAGCTCTTCAGCAAGCTGTTTGGATTTACATTGGATACCACCGTGATCCTATGTGACAACCAGAGTGGGATTCGTTTGTCAGAGAATCTCGCATTTCATGATCGCTCCAAGCATACCGATATCAGGTACCACTATATTCAAGATATGGTGCAACGGAGAGCTATAAGGCTCCAACATATCAGTACAGATGAACAGGTCGCCAACATTCTGACAAAGCCACTAGGGAAAGTTAAATTCTTGACTTTTTGAGAACAACTTGGTGTTGTTCAAAGACCCTTTGATGAGGGTCTTGTATGATGCATTGAGCTCTGGGAGCTCCAGGGGGGTGCAGTGTACTTCTTGGAGCGACATATGGCCACAGGGTGATTCTCTATCCCTTGGTGGTGTGCATGTACACCCCATGGCGACTCTGTAGCAGGATGATTGGTTCTCCTGTGAGCTCTGGATGATGTGTTCTCCATGACAATTATGTAGTAGGATGATTGGTTCTCCTGTGAGGTCTGGACGATGTGTTCTCCATGACAATTATGTTGCAAGATGATTGGTTCTCCTGTGAGGCCTGGATGATGTATTCTCCATGGCGATTGTGTAGCAGGATGATTAGTTCTCCTGTGAGGCATCCTACCCATGCAGTTTGGGACTCATGGGAAGTACCTCTCATCTGATCAATGAGTAGGGAAATGAAGTTAGGGACCATAGTAGTACCGATGGACGCATCACTGTATCTACCATACTCTCTATGCTAAGATGACCTTCATTGATCTGGGACCAATGATACTGGTTTGGGACTAGTGGTAGGAGTGGTACCTACTATGACGCTGAATTCAGGCCGATTGAGACTGGTCTAGGACTAGTGGTACGCACTCTGAGACTGACTTCGAGTCAATGGAGGATGATACTGGTCTGGGACCAATGGTAGGAGTTGTACTCACTATGACGCTGACTTCAGGTTGGTTGAGACTAGTCTGGGACCAGTGGTACATACTCTTAGACTGACTTTGAGTCAGTATGATGCATCCTCGATCATTTCTTCTTCTTCATAATTCGAACAAAAGCAGAGCAGAGTAGAATAGAGCAGAGCAGAACAGAGCAGAGAAGTACAGATCAATACAGGGCAGAACAAGACAAAGAAAAATAGGTAGAATGTTCGCCATGTGTCACAAGGTACATAGTTGAGTTGGTCGATTTAGATTGGTTGTTTAGTGGCCAACCACAGGCTGCCATGTGGCCCAACCAGAGTCTGCCATGTGGCAACATGGGGCCCACCAATTTTTTTTGGGCCTAAATAGCCTATGTGGGAATCAAACCTACAACCTCCACCATACAAACCGCATGCATTACCAATAGGCCATGTGTATCGCTTGATAAATGTTGGTGGAGACTTTATTTTAAAGTTTGAAGAGTGGCGCATATGGAATTGGGGGCGTGCTAGGGCTTAGCCCTTGGTCACCCCCGCGCTAGAGGAGCGCGGGCAGGGGGTCGGGGACTAGCCCCTAGCTCACCCCCATGGTAGTAATTATTACCACAACTGCTGTCGTATCATGTGAACAGTCCACCAGAACTGTCGGGGTTTAACTAACCACTGGCCTCAAACTCTTACCACCCGCATTTGATTACCACAGCAGCTACCACAAACAGTTCCGCAACCCAAGCATTAATTGTCAGGAATTAACAAAACACTGGCCATGTGAACGCTTGAACTGCCAGTCAACAAGCCATTCACCTAACCGCCCACCTTTGAAACCACCGAGCCCTAACCGCTGACATGTGACCAGGTTTGCGGTTAGCTTAAACTGTCAATTCGACCGCCAACTGTGGGGGGCCAGTCCTAGGCCATATGGAGGCCCATGTGCTTAGGGGCGCAAATTTTGGGGGCTGGAGAAATTAACGATCCTACAATTTCGTCTGCCGAGTGGGAATTGAGCCAGGTTTGGAGGAGCAGTTCCACGTTTGGGGCACCGGTGCTAGGTTTGGGCCGAATTGTAGGGAGGTTAACTGTAGAATTGGTTAAAATAGAGAAATCTCATATCTTCTTCAGTTTTTGGTCTTTTCATGAGCAGGAAGAGGCTAGATATGCATTTTTGGGACTTCTGAAGCCAATGGAACAAGTTTCAGAGCCATTGGAGCACTTCTGAAGATACTTTTTGCAGGTTTAAGTATATGGGTGCTAGGTTCAACCATGGGGTTGAATCAATTTTTGAAGGATTTTGAGAATGAAGAGGACCTTGTAGGAGTTTTCTAGCCTTCATATGTTTTCTTCAGTAGATGAGACATCTATAGTGTAGCTCATATTTCTATTTTCTCATTATCTCCTTGAGGAAAGTTCTCTTTTAGTACTTCAAGTGAATTGATGTACTTTTTATTCTCATTGTCAGATGGAGTATGGGGTCTCGATTTGAGAACCCTTTTCTTGTTGATTGTTTCATGACTGAATGTAGGTTGTCATGCTTTTAGAGTGAGAATTATTTGTTGGAGAATGTTTCCTTGAAGGGTGAACTAGCCACTCTTTTGGTCAACACACTTTATGTATTTTTTATCATTGAAGTATTTTGAGAATAATGAGATTGGGTCAAGCCATTAGAAGCTAGACCAAGGAGACGTAGCCTAGGAGGGTGTTTGGTCAATTTAGAGTGTCCTAAATTGCTATATTAATTGTCAATCTGGGAGTCGTAAACTGCTGAAGTGAGGCGCACTATATATGCAAGATAACCGATTTCTTACTTTTTGTCGTTTTTGATTTTTAGTTTTTTTTTGGGTTTATCTTCGTTGATTCCCTAATGTGAGATGGAAATTATAAAAGACAAGTATGGATAAAAATGTTCAAGGCAATGATGTCCTTTAAAATGATTTCCAAAACTTCAAACTTGCAAAAAGGTTTTAAAACATGCAATGATGAAATTAATTCCTAAAAGAGAATGAAAATATGCCACTATTCTAATTAAACAAACAATGAACTATTGATCATGAAACCTAGTATCCTTGTTGCTGTATAAATATAAAAGAAACTGAACTCAAAGAAATCCAAAAATTGCAAGCAAAGTAAACTAAAATCAAATTACATCAACTCATATTTTGACCCCTCACCATTCGTCTCACTCTGGCTTTCGGAGGTAATCATAAACAACTTGAGCAATCTAATATCTAATTTGTAGAAAATAAAACTAGTATCAAACTACACACTCATACTTCAATCCCTCACCATTAGTCTCACTATGGCTTTCGGAGGTAACTGAAAATGACATGAGCAATTCAATATCTATCTTGCAGAAAAGTAAACTAATATCAAACTACACATTCATACTTCAATCCCTCACCATTAGTCTCACTATGGCTTTCAAAGGTAACTGAAAATGACATGAGCAATTCAATAACTAACTTGCAGAAAAGTAAACTAATATCAAACTACACACTCATTCTTCAATCCCTCACCATTAGTCTCGCTATGGCTTTCGGAGGTAACTGAAAATGACATGAGCAATTTAATATCTATCTTGCAGAAAAGTAAATGAGCAAAACTGAAATAAATAAAACAGTGCTGGAAATAAGAACTAAGAAAAATAAATCAGCAGAAGGACAAGGACTTCACCTAGCTACGAATATGTTGCAATATCCGCTTTTAAGGCTGCAAATGGATCTTTGTGGTCAAGCCCTATAATTTTGTATATTTTTGAAACTTGTGGTGTAAAATAACATGCTGAAATTCTGATGTGGTTTCCATTTCTGATATTTTAAACCCAATGAATTGCTTATTAGAGTCTTCTTTTTCTAACTGAATGAAACGACCTTCTTTCTCCCTTACTAAAACCATGATACCCCCGTGCCCTTTGGCATTCCCTGCTACCTTGTTCCACACTACCATCTTCCAGTATCCTTTAAACAAAGGTGTCTTTCACCCTTCATGCTTATGTGTTTCTATGAGGAAAATTATGTCTCTATCTTCTGCAATAGGCCCTAACCCAAGTCCTCGACTCCATGGGTAACCTCTACAGTTCCAACAAACTAATCTTAAGGAAACTTGGGTATGGCTTGACTGATATTTATTTTGACATGCAAGACTCACATTTGAGTCTTTGTCCCTACTTTCCCATACTGATCTTATTTCCCAATTTCCTGTTGAAGAGTTTGTTGCCTCTTCTTTATTACCATCTTGCTGCTCTACTTTGGAAGGAGGTCCAAATTGCGCTATTACAACTTTGCGTTTATAAATCCATGCTCTCTAGACTTCATCTCTTGCTTCCTTAACCTTTAACATTTCCTCCCTCCTTTCCTAATGTTGCTTTTACAGTTAAATCTTCTTCTAGGAAAAAGCGATAACCCCTCAAGAGATGCTTCTTGCTTAGAATGATATATTTATCATGCATGCTAGGAATGATGAATTTTGTGGGCCTAGTTCTCTTACCGTTAAACTTACCAATCCTCCATGCTTGGCATATTTTTCCTTGCCATAACAACTTTCCTTTCAAGAAGTCTCTTGCAAGGTCAAGAGTGCATTCATTTTTCCCATAGTCTTTCACCCCTTTAATAATTATGTTTTCTGCCCTATTTTGTCTTTCCTTGCCTTCTCTATCTTGCATGTTGTCAAATTCAATGTTTGTTTCTCCTTCCTTATTAGTACAATTGTTAATAACTTGAGTCCAAGTTTTGGAAAATTTGGTGGAATCTCCTTTCCTTTCTTCTCTTGCTTTCTCTTCATGGTTGTCTATTTGGGCAATTATTTTCCCTTTATCCTGGGATGATTTCACATTCACCACCTCTGTACTTTCTACTATAGATTTATTTATGTTTTGCACATCCGCCTTCATGCATTTCCATTCTATCTTGCCTATTAGGAGAGCTTCTTGTAGCAATGCCAATTGTTCTTTTAAAACTTTATTGCTTTATGCTAAAGCCTTGTTCTCAACTGTTATTATATGAATTTTATGATCTCTTTCCTACTCTTTAGCTTCTAAAATCTCCAACCTTTGTTTTGCATTTAACAATTCTTTCACATAAAGATCAGATGACCAGGTGAGAGGTGTGGATGTGGGACTATATAAGGCAGAATCTTCAATGAATTTTCCTCTGGACTTCTTGTTGCCACGTGCTTGTAGAGGGTACTTGTTTGAGTGCTTCTTGCAAAGGGCTCGAGTACTTTCCTTTTTAGACCACTTTTTCCTTGTCTGCTCCCATTGTAGACGAGTTAGTCTTCGCTTTAAAATGCCTCGATATTGTTTGGCATTGACGCAAACACACTTCCTAGCTTTGGCATATGAGGCAATTTTCACTTGTCCTAAATCATTTGTCTCCATAAGTTCTAAAATTTCTTGTCTTGTTGTCATGTTTGAATGCATTTACCGTTGAACTTGTTTCAAGAAAGATGCAGGTCTATAAAATGAAAAGATTACTTCACACTACTCCCCACTGTTTAGGTTATCACTGCTCCTTGCTCGCTGCTCGAGACTTCTGCTATATAAAATCTCCCCGCTCTCACATTGCTCACTGTTCACTGCTCAATGCTCTCACTGCTGACCACACTGCTCGCTGCTCGTCAAAAAAAAACTCCAAAGATAAAAGAAGCAGCCAATTGGGTGGCCCAGAGCTCGACACCCATCCTTCTTAACCCTCACTCCTCAATGATCCCAGCTTTGTTAAGGCACAACACTATTCAATTTCTATGAACGACTTGTTTCCAATTTTCGAAACTAGGACCCCTCTCCAAATATGAGACCTCGCTCCAAATCTGAGATGCGGTGGGAAACATCCACAGAGATGAGAAGCAAACCATAAGCCGTTGTTACAAACCAACTGCCGTCAAAAACTGGTCTGAGATGGGTTTAGAATTACCAGCTTGCTAAATTGAATCCGTGCTAAATCGCATTGGAAAGGAAGAAAGCATGGCCATTGCAATTGTCTTTGCCATTTCAATCTCAGCCCCACGTATATCCCAAATCTTCGTAAACCCTGCTTTACTCTCGTAAACCAAGATTGGGAATGTCCATAACCTCAGAAATGTCCATGTAAATTAAGATGGTTGATATGTCAGGTTCTAGATTTGCAGTGACAGACACACGAACAAAATTGAAGTTTATTAAAACGCCTCACATCATCCAGCCATGAGGATTTTGAGGGGGATGACTATGCTGAATGAGGTTCTAGATAGATGAGACATGCAACTTATCTCAACGAGGCTTACATGGGCTTAATGGTTAAGAACATGTGTTTCCTCCTAATAGATCACAAGTTCAAATCCATAGTCGAGTAGAGTCTATACACATTTCTAAACTTTAGTAGTCAAATCCCATACACCAATTTAATGTCTTACACATTTATAGACTTTAGTAGTCAAAGCTTATACACCAATTTAATTTCTTACTTCACAGTAACTTCAAATTAAGTTATTATTATTATAATAATATATATTTTTTAAAAATAAAATCTAATAATTATTATAAAAAATACTATAATATTACTAATAATAAATTATCATTAATATCATTAATAATATTTTGTTATTTAAATATTTTTTCCTAATAACCAAATTATTTAATAAGTAATATTAAAATTAATGTGAACATCAACCTCAAAGCTATTACAATAACGCTTGAAAACACCCCCCACATAACAATCATTCTTCATAAGCTATTACCATAACGTTGGAAAGCAACAAAGTTAATCCTAAGCTATTACAATAACGCTAGAAAGCACCCATGATCACTGCAACATAACAATCATTCTTCCTAAGATAATTTTTTAACCACTAATCAAGGAAAAAAAGATTAATTTATTATTATAATTTTAATTCAGAGTTCTTTCACGTCGGTTGAAGGTCCCCGCTTACGAGCACCACCATCTTTTGAACACGCATTCATGTATAAATAGAGATGATCACAATAGAGATTAAAAACAAACACATGCGGTGAACAGATTCTCGCGGGGCATCGGTAATTCTCCAGAGACCGTTTCGATCGAGATTTATAATCAAAATTGCTCTGCTTTTTACTTTAAACGGTGCGCAAAGCAGAATCTTTTTTATCCTCTTACTTTATAATTATCCACCGAACTGTACGATTTTTGGTTTGGTTGTATTATTCGGATTTGATATTTGGTGTTTGTATGAAGCAGATTTGGTGTAATATGGAATCAAAGCAGGGGAGGGTTTTTCTTGGTGGGATACCATGGGAGACAACAGAGGAGCGACTGAAGGATTTAGTGGAAGTGGTGATCATGAAGGATAAGTTCACAGGCAGGTCACGAGGGTTTGGCTTTCTTGTTTTTGCAGATCCAACTGTGGCAGAAAGACTTCTCTTGGATTCCAAGCACAACATCGATGGCCGAATAGTAAGTTTCTTTTTTAACCTCTTCTTCTTTTCTCATGACTTGAATATTTATGAGTAGCATGTTATAACTAGTTAATGTTTCTGTCTTCTTCTGCAAATATTTAGGTGGAAGTTAGAAAAGCAATTGCCAGAGATGAGCAGAATAACATAAATAGGAGTAGGGATATTACACATGGTTATGGTGGCCAAAACCAAAGTAGGACAAAGAAGATATTTGTGGGTGGCCTACCACCCACTGTTACTGAGAATGACTTGAGGGAATATTTTAACCAGTTTGGTACAATCACCCATGCAGTTGTGATGTATGATCCCGTAACTCAATCATCTCGAGGGTTTGGCTTCATCACATTTGACTCGGAAGATACTGTAGAAATTGTTGTGCAAACACCCTTTTATGAGCTCAATGGGAAGATGGTTGAAGTCAAACGATCAGTGCCCAAGGAACTTTCTAGTGGCCATGGTCGTTTTCCTGTAGGTAGAGGAGGTAATTTTAGTTTCAGCAATGCGCGTGGCTTCAATTCTACTCCAATTCCTTCAGCGGGCCATTTTCCTCCAATGAACACTGGTTATAGTGCTGCAGTGGGAGAAACAGGTAGCTATTCTTCATATGGACCTGCTGGGTATAATGTTTCCAGTTATGGAACTGCTGCAGGATATGGACCTGCCATTACTGGTAATGGCTATGGTAACACAGCTAGTTTTGTAAACAATATTTCTAGCTACGGAGGTCCTGTTGCCTACGGAGTAGACACTGCAGGGAATGGAGGATTATATGGCAATGGTGCTACAGCTACTCCAGGTTCAAGTATGTGGGGTGCTCCAGCCATGCCTTATGGAAACACAGGTAGCTTTGTTGGATACGAAGACACAGGGAGTAGGGGCATTAATCCCTATGGAGCAGCTCAAGTTGACAATGGGCAGTCAAATGGCAACAATGCCGGTTATGCAGCACAGGACAATGTGTTTGAAATGGGAGTCCCACCATATGGCTCAGCAAGTGTGGGATATGGAGATGCATAGAGGGACACATGTCGCAGCTCTAGTAATGGAGACTCCTCTAAGAGAACGAGATCAACAACTAGAAAGATTGTGGGAGTTGTGTCAGGCTTATAGCATATCAAGGAGCCGCGTACTAGATTATCTGGTTAATCAACAGTAATCACCGAGAATTTGATCATGATAATACAAAAATATATTTATCTATTTTTTCTGTTAAAAATATTTTAAACATAGTTTTAACGAGGAGTTTTTACTATTTTTACTTGACCTATTTTACTACATGAATTGTATTTCAATTACAATTTTAATGAACATTTATGTTTATAAGTTGATTACTGTTAAAAATTGTAAATATTTACATTGAATAAGTGTTTTTTAATGGCAAATATATTCCTTATATCTCTGATGTTAAGGATCAAAAAGTATATTGGAATAAATCACTCATTGTAATTCTAAATCTCTTCTATTAAAACATGAGGCTATAACATCACAAGTATTGGGGTTTCACTCAACGAACCTCTGACATAGCATGTGGGTTAATGACATACTAAACAATACCTTTAATTTGACCACATTGGAAAATACATCTAATTGTACTCCAAAGAAACATTTGGAGCTTTTTGCATATAATTGTTTTTCCTCCAATAGTTTGAGCACCCTGTCAACACGTTCAACATGATCCTTCCAAGACTTGCTAGTAGATTAATATATCATCAAAAAATAATAACACAAATTTTCTAAGGAAGGGTTTGAAAATGGAATTCATCAAACCTTGAAATGTAGAAGGTGCATTGGTGAGGCTAAAAGGCATGACCAAAAATTCATAATGACCCTCATGAGTTCTAAATGCTGTTTTCAGAATGTCTTTAGTCTTCATTATGATTTGATGATATCCTAAACAAAGATCCAACTTGGTGAAATAAATTGATCCATGCAATTGATCTAATAATTCATCAATGACAGGGATGGGAAATTTATCTTTAATAGTGAGTTTGTTGAGCTCCCTATAATCCAGACACATGCGCCATGATCCATCGTTCTTGTGCACCAATACTACTAGAGCAGAGAAAGAACTTTGACTAGGTTGAATTATACCAACATCTAACATTTCTGCAACCATACGTTCAATTTCACTCTTTTTCAATTTCAATTTCCGTTAGAGCTGATTATCTTTCTCGGTTTCCCTGCAATACCCCTTAATTCAACTTCTTTTCTTTACGCACAAAATTTCATGAAAAGTTCTTGAAAATTAAAAGCTATTGTACCCAAGGATTGTAGCCATTAGACTCCTACTACAACATCAACACCATCCATTGGAATGAAAAGCATTGGGCTATTCAATACATATTCTCCCATGGATAGCTTGATATTATGGCACTTTTCAGAGCAATTTATGATTCCTCCACTTGCAACCATCAATTGACACTCTGGTGCTAGATATAGGAATCAATTCAATTCCTTGGTTATCTTACAATGAATAAAATTATGGGTACTGCTTAAATCAATCAACACTTACATTTTTCTTCTTGATATGTCCTTCTATCTTGATAGTTTGAGGAGTGGTAATTCCAGCCAATGCATTACAAGATATGGTTGGATTCATTTCTTCTTTCTCCAGAGTTTTTTCCTGGTGTATATCCTCTTCTTTTGACATTTCTTGTTCATTTTCTTCCTCCTCTTCACAATCTATGTAGAATAATTTCTTCTCAGCACTCTTATGACCTTCAGTGTATTTGTTATCACAACTATAACAAAGCCCTTTTGCTATTTTTTCTTCCAATTGTTGTGGTGTCAACCTTGTAGGTTGTGGAAGGCTAGGGGAAACAACACTTCTATCTTTATAGTTGTGAGTGGTGGGCTTCCTGGTTTTCATAATTTTTCTTTCCATTTTTCTTGCCAGCCTGAATGCCTTCTCCAATGAATCAGGTTCCCAAAGGAGAACCTCATGTTAGATGTTACCCTTTAAAGTCCCTATGAACACATCAATCTTATGCTCATTTGGAATATCTTTTACCCTTATGTTCAATTTTTGAAAGTCCTCAATGTTCTTCATCATTGAACCCTTTTGTTTGAGATTTATCAATTGGTTAAAAAAGGCGTTGCTTTTTGTATCCTCATAATGTGCTATCATTTATTCCGTAAAACTTGCCCAAGTGACAATTTGTTTACGAGAGCAAATCCATCGATACCATACAAACTGATTTCGTTCCAAATATAAAGTTGCAATACGTACCTTTTGTGTGTTTTGCACATTATGGAGATAGAAAAATTACTCCATTTGTAGTATCCATGTTCTGGGATCCTTGCCATCAAACTTCCTCATATCGATTTTTGGAACATGGTGGGTTTTCAATCCAACATTAGAATCTATGAAATCATGATTAAAATTTCTTTTGTTTTCATCATGAGTTTCCTTTACTACCCTTTCACCATTAGTGACCATTTCTTGTAGCAACTTATTCAAATTTATCTTCAATTCTTCCATCTTATTGTCCATGCCATTCATCTTAGCTTCTGCGCCATCCATCTTAGCTTCCATCTTAACTTGCATTCCATTCATATTAGCTTCCACGCCATTCATCTTGGCTTCATTTACCTTTAATGAGAGTGAAATTTATTGTACTTGGTCTTGTAATTTTGATAAATCATGTTGCATTTCTTCCTCTTCTTCACAAGTCATGCTAGAGCTTTCAGGTTGCTTACTAGGTGTTTCCATTTTCTTTCTTCGGGATTAATTAAAATGAAAAAAAATCTACCTTGCGGAACCCATGATAAATATTGGATTCTCCAAGGAAGATATATGCCAAATCTCCCATGGTGACCTGATTATAAAATAGTTCAGTAGAGCAAAATTGTACGATGTGCCACGTGTCACTGTTTCAAATTTAGTACCTAAAACTGATATATAGAAAACTACAGGCCATCCTGTTTCTGAAACTTCTTACGAAATTTCAATCTGATGCTCAAAACAAAAGTTATGATGCTTTTCCGCAGGTCACCTGTTTGGAATGTAATTCGGGAGTTTGCAAAAACCCTAACGTCCTCAGATCATATCTCCACAAATATAGTGAGACAAGCTTTGAAATTCGGACCCAAAGTTTAGAAATATTTCGGCTCAAATGGGTTTTTTTGTAGCTTCTGAAACGTCGCAGAAAATTTTTTATAGAGAAAATGCCACGATGACCTGTTTGGAGCAGCGAAACCCTAGAATCCAAAGCTTTGATACCAAATGTTAGGAAACCAGCTCACAAAAAGATAGAAAAGATAGATCAATGCCTTAGAATTCAGCCTCTTCGAGGGGGCAACCTCCTTTACATTCCACAAATGAACATTTCTTGGATGATAAAAATTACTTAACCTCCCTTCTATATATAGGAGTTTAAGGGGTCATAATATAATCAAGCCGACATAACAGTAATAACAAAGGGCACAAAAATAACAATAGTGGGTTTATATGGGGCATATTAATAACAATATGGGGACAATAGGGGCACAATAATAACAATAAGGAATACAATGATAATAGTAATGGGGGAATCACTAGTATTATAGGGGCCTAAAAAAATTCAAAATATATGTTTCAACCCTCCCAGTGCATATGTCAAGATTCAAGTGAGTATTTTCTACACACATGCCATAGACTCTAATAGTTTCCTTCCAACATCCGGTACAAGTTCAATGGGAAATGGGTGGTAATTATTTTTCTATAGGAAATCATATAAGCTTGACCCAAGCTTCTCAAAAACTTGTTTTTACATCCATCCACAACCTTAAAAATAGACACTAACAACCAAATACGAAATGCAAAGTACTCAGCATTTGTGAAACAAAAAAAGAATGAAGATATAAGTTGCTACAAAATATTGATGATGCAAGTGTGATTCCGATAATAAAAACATTCCCACATCTACACACAACTATTTGGGGAGATGGGGAGATGGAATACATCTTAGACAACCATTTACAAGTACTACATGTATATTTTGAATCAAAAAATTATCCAGGAATGTTGGGTCACATGCCAAACATGCCCATGTATTAAATTCCACATGTAAAAATAACACATGCATAGTAAATAATCATAACAGATACTTCCTCACACTATGTGCTATTTCTGTCATATTTAGAAACTTCATGAAGGACATCAATTTCAATCATTACTACCTCTTGGTACATTTTTAAGCCACAAATGATTTTGATAGCTACAAGATCCTTTGATTTTCGGTCCCAATGCTCCAAAACTTTCCCAAACATACCTACAAATATTGGCCATACTCCCATCAAAACAAAATTCATCGGATACATGATCCATAACAAGAAAAATCCAACACATAATGTTTCCTAGATCCTTATCTTGCCCCATTTTACTGATTATTTTATTTGCAGAGCATAGAGCAGAAGACATATGAGCATAATATTGCAATGCTATAAGCATTTACAAAATATAATGTCTCTCTTCCTTTTTCATAGAACTACTACCCAAAACAATATGAAAATTATATATAATGTATATTACACGATATAAAAGAATAAAAATTATTTCAAACTTATTGATATCAATATTAATACATAGATCAAGCCTAACATTAAAATATAAAGATAAAGATGAAGATCAATGTTTAGTGCGTTGCATTTGCTTTTTCCTATAGGGATGGGAATTCATGGAATGAATGGAGGAGGTCAACTGAAAGGAATGAAGGACACAAAGCAAGTAATCATCATTATCATCCAAGTCAAATGTTGCTCAAACACTCATACATACGTGACAAAATTTGCAATTATGACTAAAACTCTAACTCTAGGAATGATCCATCGTCTTGCAGAATAATTAGTTGAGAAGTTGTAAATATGATCGAAACCCTAAACTAAACTTGATTGTTTGAGATTCTAATTGGTGGAGAAATTCTAAATATGGCGAGAAAAATTAGACCAAACTTGACTATTTTAAATTCCTAATAGGGGATTTCCAAATTGTGTTAGAATCAACCTTTCGACCATTGCACGCTGAGAATTTGGCAGGATACTATCACCCTAACGAACTAGGGGGTTCTTGCTAGTAATGTTGGAGTAATTATGGAAAGAAGAAAAATAGAGAAATATAACCCTAACTGTCTATTGCGTGAAGGATGTAGGAAAATTGTTGCTTCCTATCATATAAACCAATATTATAAATTAAGTATCCCTCATTGACATAGATATGTTAAGCCAACCAATACAATTCCAATCATAATCACTTAAACACAAAGCACAAAACACTGGAAAATTGTCTTGCAATCTGGAACCTTCACATCGTCTGAAGAAACGAAAAGTATATTTTCAGGCTTTAAGTCTATGTGAACGAGTTTCAACTCATGCATATCTACCACACACAATTGACAACATTAGGATAAGGAAACCTTGGATTGAAATTATTAGTACCCTTAAAAAGGCCCATGACAATCCAATCTCATAAATTGGGAGTTAACATGACCAATGAAGTAGAGTTGCAGACAAACATTTAATATAAAATCGAAATATTTCAACCCTCCCAATGTATATGTCAAGATTCAAGTGAGTATTTTCTACACACATGCCATAGACTTCGATATTTTCCTTCCACCATCTCGTACAAATTCAATGGGAGATGGGTGGTAATTTTTATTTTATTTTTTCATAGGAAATGATGTATGCTTGGCCCAAGCTTCTCTAAAACTTCTTTTCACCTCCATCCACAACCTTAAAAATACATAATAACAACCAAATACGAAATGCAGAGAACTCAAACTTTGTGAAAAATAAAAATAAAAATGAAGATATAAGTTGCTACAAAATTCTGATGATGCAAGTGTGATTTTGATAGTTAGACCATTCCCTCATCCGCACACAACTGTATGGGGAGATGTCATACATCTCATACAACCATTTACAAGTACTACATGTATATTTTGAATAAAAAAAATTATCCAGGGGTGTTAGGCCACATGCCCAACATGCCCATCTATTAAATTGTACATGTAAAAATAACGCATGCAAAGTAAAACATCAAAACAAATACTTCTTCACATTATGTGTTATTTCTGTCATATTTAGCAACTTCACGAAGGAAATCAACTTGAATCATTGTTACCTCTTGGTACTTTTTTAAGCCATGAATTATTTTGATAGCTATGAGATCCTTTGATTTTCATTCCCAACGCTCCAAAACTTGCCCAAATGTACCTACAAATATTGGCCATACTCTCATTAAAATAAAATTGATCGAATACATGATATATGACAAGAAAAATCCAACATACAATGTCTCCTAGATCCTTACCTTGCCCCATTTTACTGATTATTTTATCTATAGAGCATAGAGCAGAAGACATATGAGAAAAACACATCGAGGAAATGGATTATTTGTAAACTAGGTTGTGGTATCAAACAATAAACCTAAAAACGCTTGCTGAGATCCCATACTAACATTTAGGAAAAAACCATTGGAGATCAAATAAATAATAGTGAGGCGAAATATTTGTTATGACATTGAGGTGTCAAATTCTCTCCAAGTACAAACATGTAATGACCATCCTTGTCATCACTACACCACGGTGGGGAGGCATTGTGGGAGATCCCTACTTTAAATTTCATAGTTGAAGATGAAGGCCAACTATGATCTGAGGATGAAATGGAAGGTTCTGCCCTTGCTGATAAAGTGAATTTGACTTCCCCTTCTTTGTTTTTATTCCCGTTCCCAACATATTGCATAGTAAATACTTGCAACTATTGGGCCTACACATAAACATTCATTTATACAAAAACCTCTAACTATGTTTATTAGTATGAAACCATAAATCTATATGTACAAGAAAATTAAAAAAATGTCACAACAATTTGAAGGTCGGGAGGAATCTCTGTGCTCTGAGTGTTATAGCATAGATCTATGAGGAAAATGGATAGATGAATTTCGAAAACTAAAACCAACTTGAATCCGAGAAGGGGGTACATCCCATGATGACATTATCTTCCGACTATTCCTCATAACTATGTTTATTAATATGAAACCCTAAATTTGAATGTATAAGAAAATTGAAAAAATCTCACAACAATCTGAAGGGAAAGAGGAATCCCCATGCTCTGAGTGTTATAACATAGATCTATGGGGAAAATGGTTGTGATGGATTCCTAAAACTAAAACCAACCTGAATATGACAAGGGGGTATGTCCCACTATGACATTATCTTCCTGCGCTTTCTCATATTTTCGTCAAACAAACATATGTTGGGTGTGGAGCCTGAATATCTTCTTTATTCATAGGTATCGCCGTGTTGGACCCTAGTTCCTAATGGGTCAAAAATTCCGCTCGTTTAGCCGTTGTCAGGGGGATCCAGGAGGGGCGACGACGATTTTATGAGCCCTCCCCTGGCAGGGGTTCGTGGGTAACACCCCTGAAGCTAAAAATAGATATAAAATTGCCTTGTAAAATATTGTAATTTCATAGTCAATTTGGGTCGTTCATTAGGAAGATGATATGATGGTAGAAGTTATGTTTAATTTAGGGCTTTTGGCCCTAGAGGGAAACCCCTCGATTTTTATGAGGGAATTGTATTGCGGCTGGCAGGGGTTCGTGAGTAACACCCTTGAAGCTAAAAATAGATGTAAAATTGCCTTGTAAAATATTGTAATTTCATAGTCAATTTGGGTCGTTCATTAGGAAGATGATATGATGGTAGAAGTTATGTTTAATTTAGGGTTTTTGGCCCTAGAGGGAAACCCCTCGATTTTTATGAGGGAATTGTATTGCGGTTGTATATATGCATATTCTGAGCGAGAAAGAGAGAGGAGACTGTGTGAGAGTGAAGGGGAAAATACATCATATCTCCTTTAGGTTGTATCTCTTCATTTTGTTGGATAATATAAAAGGAAGGAATGATTGTTTCTCTATGGACGTAGCCCAAATTAGGTGAACCACATATATCCGTGTCTCTCTTGTTTTATGCGTTTTCTTTGTTTGTGTTTTTGAAATATTTTATGTGTTTCATTGCTTTGTAATGTATAATTTTCTAACAACTGGTATCAGAACCAAAGGTCTATTTTCTTGATAAAATCACAGGAAAGAAGGGTAACTTCCTGGCTCAAGTGGGAGCAATGGCAAAAGATGGTAGGTTTAGGGTCAAGAAATTTAACAGCAAAAAATACCATCTATGGAGATGCAGATGGAGGATTATTTGTATAAGAAAGGTATGTACCTACCATTGAGCAAAAAAATAGAGAAGTCGGCGAGTATGACAAACACAGAATGGGAGATTCTCGACAGAAAGGTACTTGGAACAATACGACTGTGCCTAGTAGCATTGGTGACCTTTAATATTTCAAAGGAAACGACAACAGAGGGTTTAATGATAACATTGGCTAAAATATATGAAAAACCGTCGTCCTCAAACAAGGTATTTCTTATGAAGCATTTATTTAATATGAAGATGTCAGCAGATGAATCTGTTGCTGATCATTTAAATGAATTTAATACTGTTACCAGTTAGTTAAGTTCTATAGGGGTAAATTTTGATTATGAAGTTAGGGCTCTATTATTTTTGTGCTCATTACCGGAAAGTTGGAATGTCTTAGTTATGGCCATTAGTAAATTTGTCTTTGGATCTAGTACTTTAAAGTTTCATAATGTTGTCGGTGCCATCCTTAGCGAGGAAATGCGACAAAAATTCTTTGGTGAGACATTAGGTAATGCATTGACTACAAAGACTAGGGAAGAAAAATGGAAAAAGGAAAGAGCCCAGGATATCGCAGTAAGTCAAGGAAAGGCATATCCAAGTCCAGATCGGGGATAGTATTCTGGAAATGCGGGAAGAAAGGACACCTGAAGAAAGACTGTAAGTCTTGGAAGGGAAAAGAAGGAGACACACACCAAGAAAACAATCATGAAGCTAATGTGACAGGTGATGCGTTGCAATATGCTTTGATTCTTTCATTAGAAAATATTATTTATCACTGAGTGGTAAATTCAGAGGCCCCATTCCATGCCACACCTCATAGGAAACATTTTCATGATTATGTTCAAGGTGATTTTGGACAAGTTCATTTGGGTGATGATAAACCTTATAAAATCATTGGAATGGGTAATTTTTTCACAAAATAGTAGAAAGGAAACCAATGGCTATTGAAGGAGGTAAGGCATGTTCCAAATCTGAAAAGAAATCTAATTTTTGGGAGGTGAAGGCTGTGTAACTACTTTTACAGATAAAACTTGGAAGGTCATTAAAGGAGCCCTGGTAATATCAAAAGGAAAAAATGTTGGTACATTGTATTTATGTAGTGGTATTTCTAATTCTGTTAATTCTTTAACCTCCACAGGAGTAGATACAACATTGTGGCATCATAGGATTGGGCACATGAGTGAGAAGGGGATGCAAATACTCCACTTAAGAAATTTGTTGCTAGGTTTGAAGCATGTTGATTTGGATTTCTGTGATAATTGTGTTTATGGAAAACATAAAAGAGTTAGATTTATCAAAGTTGGGAAAGAAAAAAAGAGTGAAAAATTAGAGCTTGTGCATACATATGTATGGGGACCTGCTCAAGTATCATCTCTCAGTGGCTCTCATTATTATGTTACTTTTATTGATGATGCAACTAGAAAACCCTGGATTTATTGTATTTGAAATAAATCTGATGTATTTGATACTTTCAAGAAATGGAAAGCTTTGGTTGAGAATGAGACAAGAAAGAAGTTGAAGTGTCTCAGATCAGATAATGGAGGTGAATACTGCAACAAAGAGTTTGATAAGTATTATTCAGAGCATGGAATCTGCAGAGAGAAGAAAGTTCTAGGAACACCACAACAAAATGGTCTGTCAGAAAGGATGAACAGGACAATCATGGAGCGTGCAAGGTGCATGAGATTGCATGCGGGATTTCCTTTATAATTTTGGGCAAATGCTGTAGATACTAATGTTTATCTAATAAACAAAGGGTCTTCAAGTTCCTTGGATGGTGGTATTCTAGAGGAGGCATGGATAAGTAAAAAGGTAAACTACTCATTTTTAAATACTTTTAGTTGTGAAGCCTTTGTCCACATTTATAAAGAAAATAGAACAAAGCTTGAGGAAAAATCAAAGAAATGTACCTTTATTAGATATGGTGTTAATGATTTTGGTTATCATTTATATGATTATGAAAATCACTGTTGAGGCAATTTAATTACCTATCATTTAATTGTCAACCTGTGGGTTTCGTAAAACTTGCGAAGTGTGCGTGCATTGTATATGCTAGAAATTAACTTTCAACTTAGATCAATCTAACTACAAAACAAAATAATGACAGACCAAATTCACCTATCTAATTCAACACTCTATTAAAAAGAAATTATAGTACAATTATAGTACATCATGCGGAATTGAAATTACATGAAATGAAATCTACTATAAGGGATCATGTGTGCATTATCAAATTAGGATCCTTTGAAATGAATAATCAAAACCACATGACATGAAATGAAAGAAAAAACAATCATTCTTAACCTCTCATACAGGAAAAGATATGAAAGCAAATAAAAACAATTGCTCTTAACTTCTAGATAGGAAAGCAAATAAAAATAATTGCTCTTAACCTATAGGTAGAAAATAAAATAAAAACAATCACTCTTAACCTCTCACATAGGAAAAGGTTTGAAAGAAAATGAACGATCACTCTTAACCTCTCACATAGGAAAAGATATGAAAGCAATAAATCTTAATCTATGAAAGCAATAAATCTTAATCTATGAAAAACAATAAATCTCACACATTATATGATCCAGGTGGATATTGGTGGCCACCTGCCAAGTCCACCTAGACCCCCACCATTGTCTTTCTCAGCATTTTCAGTTTCCGTAATTGTAGCACAACTTACTATTTTTAGCAGTTTTTCGGGTCCTGAACTTCCGGAGCCGTTTTGAGGCCCTAAACGACGTTTTTTGGGGAATCCGGGGGCAACACGAGTCCATGGAATGGAACGGTGTTGCCTGTTCCAACAATGATAGTGCTCGGATAGATCTTTCTAATGAGCTATTGTACGCGTCAAACGGAGATCATATGCCAAAGTTACGACCCCGGGAAGTTGATGTACCAACTTACCCCCAAACGGGGCCCACAGTTTGGCGTTTCATCTCCTAGGGTTAGGTTTTGGAATGATAAGGGTTTTTCCATTGTTTCTCAACAATAAATAGGCCTTGGAGCCTCATTGTAACACAGTTCAGAGGCATGTAGCCATCACATCTCTTCTCAGAGATAAGCTACCATCGCCCTAGCTAGTTTATTTCCATTTCTGTTTGTAAGCATATTTCAGTATTTTCCATTAATGAAATGAAGTATTATTTCCGCTGCATCTTTGTGTATATGGTTATCTCTGTAATTTGTTGCGTTCCTGTTTAAATCTGGATCAATGGTATCAGAGCGGTCTGCTTTTTCTCTGTTTTTCTTTGCATGTCCCCAACAAGGTCGGGATATAAGGAGTTAGGGCTTGAACTGGTTGAACCTTTGCAAGACCAGCCTCGCAAATCCCGACGGCCTCCCATGGCGGACGAGAAGAAAGACGAGGGGGCAGGAGATCCCATCAAAATCTTGCTCGAAGAAGCGCTCGAGCGACAACGGAACGCGATGATGGACAACTTTGCGCAGATCCTTCAGCGGCTACCCAGAAGCGGCGCATCGGCTTCCAGCAGCTCCTCTGGAAACGCCACACCCTTTAAGGTACAAGTTAATTTTGAAATCCCCATATTCGAGGGTCAGATAGACGCTGATGCCGTAGATAAATGGTTAAATCTGCTAGAGGGTTATTTTTCTGTTCATGAATTTTCGAGTCGGGAAAAGATTGTTTTTGCTCTTCTCAAAGCAACCCCCCACGTCAAGGACTGGTGGGAAACCTACTGCGAGCAGAAGGATGAAAGTACTGGCTCACTATTTTCAGCCGCACCCACCTGGGATTCGTTCCGGGATGCCATCAAGGAGCAGTACTACCCTGTCGGAAGCTATGAGGATGAATACATAAAGTGGACCACGCTGCGGCAGGGAAGGGACCAAGACGTGCCGGAGTTCACCAATCTTTTCCATACCCTTCGCACAAAGTTGGGTATCAAGGATTTGGAGCAACATTTGATACTCAAATACCGTGGCTGCTTGCACAAGTACATCCAGGAAGAAATACAGTTCCTAAACATCCCCTCGCTCGGTGCAGCATACCGGTATGCCGTCAAGGTCGAGCAGAAGTTTAAACAAAATAAGCGAGACTTTGGATCTGTGAATCCAAAGCAGGGGAAAGGTGCCCCTAAACCACAGAACAAAGGACAAAGCCAAGGCGGGACAGCCCAAGACAACCAGCCGAAGCTGCAAGCAAAGAGCAACGCCGCGAAGCCGAGAAAGGACACTGGAAAATGGTGCGAGTTCCATAAGAGCTCCACTCACAACACAAGTGAGTGTCGGGCCAAGCAGTCACTGGTGGCTGAGCTAAAGGTTTCAGAATCAGATGCATGTTCCGACTCTGAGTCAGAACCCGATAAGGGGTATGAAAAAGGGAAGCAGATCATTGATGCGGATCCTAGCGCCACTGTTGCTACCGCAAAGATCCAGAAAAATGAACCCGAAGATCCAGAGGAGGAGGAGCGTCTCTTCCACTCCCAGATGTGGGTAAAGGGCTCCCCGATACAGTTCATTGTTGATAGCGGGAGTCAAAAGAACCTCATTTCGGCAGAGGTCGTGAAGCGGTTGGGCTTACCGACCACAGCACATCCACAACCATACACCGTTGGGTGGCTTCACCAAGGGCGAGATCTTCGCGTGAGCCAGCAGTGTCGCCTTCCATACAACATCAAGCCCTTCACGGATGAGGTATTGTGTGACATTGCTCCCCTTGAAGTTTGTGATGTATTACTAGGACAACCATACTTGTGGAAGCGACATGCTGTGTATGAATCAAGGCCCCGTGCTGTTATTATTACATTGGGAAATAAGTTGTTCAGGATACCAGAGGTAGCACCACCTACCGCCATCTCTTTGATTACTGCAAAACAATGCAGTAAGATCATTTCCAAAACCAGGAAATTTGTTTTCCTGATGATACGCCCTCAAGGGAAGAAGAAGACAGTGGCCGCGACCTCCAAACGGGGTCCCTCTGCACGACAGCTACAGATGGACAAGATTGTGGAGGAGTACGAAGACATCTTCACCTCCCCGGTAGGAGTTCCTCTGCACTGTCAAGTCAAGCACTCCATCGATCTGACCCCAGGTGCGCCGCTACCCAATGGACCAATTTATCGGCGCTCCGTTCTGGAGAAAAATGAAATCAAGAGGCAGATTCAGGAGCTCCTGCAGAAAGGTCACATCCGTCTGAGTTCTTCACCCTGTGGGAGCCCGATAGTGTTGGTACAGAAGAAGGATGGGACGTGGAGACTCTGTATTGACTATCGGGCGCTGAACAAGATCACTGTCCGTAATAGGTACCCGATCCCATGGATTGATGACCTCCTAGACCAACTAAAGGGGGCGAAATATTTCAGCAAGATCGATCTGAAGTCAGGATATCACCAGGTACCAATTGAACCCTCAGATGTGTGGAAGACTGCCTTCAAATCCAAGGAGGGCCTCTTCGAATGGTTGGTCATGCCTTTCGGATTGACGAATGCTCCTGCAACCTTTATGAGGCTAATGGATGACATCTTGCAGCCATTCACCAACTCCTTTGTAGTAGTATACTTGGATGACATTCTGATCTTCAGCCAGAGTTGGGAAGAGCACCTCCACCACATCCGACAGGTTCTCCAAACACTGCAGCAACACAAGCTATGTGCCAATTTGGAGAAATGCACTTTTGGCATGACCGAGGTTCAGTATCTGGGATACATCATTGATGAACAGGGGGTGCATGTCGATCCAGCCAAGGTCCAAGTCATTCGGGATTGGCCCTCTCCAACCACTCTAACAGAGCTCCGCAGCTTTCTAGGTCTTGCCAACTTCTACCGCAGGTTTGTGTTGGGATTTTCTCATATTTCTTGGCCCTTGAGTCAAGTCACCAAGGGCGGGGCGAAAGCAAAATTCTTTTGGTCTGAATCTCAACAGAAGGCATTCAGGGAGTTGAAGGATCGCCTCTGCACGGCACCAGTGCTCGCGTTACCAGATTTACAACAACCATTTGAGGTCGAGACAGATGCCTCTGACTATGCTATTGGGGCAGTCCTTACTCAACATGGACATCCAGTGGCATATCACAGTGAAACACTTTCAGACACAGTCCGGAAGTACCCCACTTATGATAAAGAGATGTATTCCATTGTACAGGCCTGCCGACAATGGAAGCATTACATTTTGGGGAAGGAAACGGTCATCCACACAGACCACCGACCTCTGCAGTTCATACAGACCCAAGGGAAATTGCAGAATGATCGCCATCAGAAGTGGTCTACATACCTGCAACAGTTTCACTTGAATATCAAGTATAAAAAGGGCAGCACCAATAATGTTGCAGATTGCCTCAGTCGACCACCGATCATGGCGCTAACCACCGTGCTCAACTCTTGCGGGCACGAGACTTCTGATTGGCCACTTCTCTACAAAAGCGACCCAGAATTCGGCCACACATACCAGACACTCTTGGAGGGTCGGCAGGTTGCAGATTTTCACCTCCAGGATGCCCTGTTATGCCACCTCGGTCACCTTTGTGTTCCTTCAAGCGAGCGTGCCAAGATGATTTGGGAAGCACACTACAGTCGGGCTGCTGGGCATTTCGGGGTCGAGAAAACAGTGGCAGTACTGCAAAACTATTTCTATTGGCCGAATCTTCGACAGGATGTTGGGAAGTACATCCAATCATGTACTGCCTGTGCCATTGCCAAACCGACCATTAAGAAGCAAGGCCTCTATACCCCGTTGCCTACCCCTAGTCGACCTTGGGAATCCATCTCCATGGATTACATGTCAGGCCTTCCTTCCACTAAGCATGGAAATGACTGTGTTTTTGTGGTCGTCGACAGGTTCTCAAAGATGGCCATTATGATGGCCTGCAAGAAGAATATCACAGTAGAAGCCACTGCTAAACTCTTCTTTGAACGAGTGTGGGTGCACTTTGGGATCCCACAGTCCATCATCTCAGATCAGGACAGTCGGTTTCTCAGCACCTTTTGGTCCAGTCTCTGGTCAATGCTGGACACTAAACTCACGAAGTCCACAGCCTTCCATCCTCAAACTGATGGCCAGACAGAGGTTGTCAATAGGATGATTATGCACATTCTGCGCATGTATAACTCAAAGCATCCACGCACATGGGACGAGAGCCTCCCCTACGTTCAGCACAGCTACAACCGAGCTCTTCACAGCTCCACTGGCCATAGCCCTTTTCAGGTGGGTTTGGGATTCCAGCCACTATGCCCCATTGATGTGGCCATGCCACTTGCAGCTACTCACATGAATTCAGCTCATGTCCAGTCCGAAACAGATAAGGCCACCAGCTTCATTGAGCGCATCCAACATATTCGCCAGCAGGTCCATGACATTCTTGAGAAATCAAATGCCAAGTACAAGCAGCGACATGATCAACATCGGGTGCCACACAAGTTTCAGGTGGGCGATAAAGTCTGGTTGCATTTGCAAAAGGAACGCCTTACTGGAGCCTATCGGAAATTGAGACCACTCCGATATGGTCCTTACACCATTACTAAGGCTATGGGAGACAATGCATTTGAGCTCAGCATTCCCCCATTCCTTGGCCTGCACCCAGTATTCAATGTGGACCGCCTTCGGCCATACTTTCCACCATTGCTAGACACATCCGACATTGCAGAACAGCTCAAACCCACAGAATTAAATCCAGATTGCATGGAACAAGCTGCAACTGATCGGATCATGGACACACAGATCAAGAACACTCGCCAACAGAATATCCAACTGTATCGAGTTGTCAAAGCGGGCCAACTCCTTCAGCAGGGCAAGTGGCTCACCAGGGAACAAGTTCAGCAGAAGTTTCCTCATCTCATGGAGGAGCTCAACGCAATGGGGACCATTGCTTCCTAAGGGGGGAGGAATGATCCAGGTGGATATTGGTGGCCACCTGCCAAGTCCACCTGGACCCCCACCATTGTCTTTCTCAGCATTTTCAGTTTCCGTAATTGTAGCACAACTTACTATTTTTAGCAGTTTTTCGGGTCCTGAACTTTCGGAGCCGTTTTGAGGCCCTAAACGATGTTTTTTGGGGAATCCGAGGGCAACACGAGTCCATTCCATCCAACAATGATAGTGCTCGGATAGATCTTTCTAATGAGCTATTGTACGCGTCAAACGGAGATCATATGCCAAAGTTACGACCCCGGGAAGTTGATGTACCAACTTACCCCCAAACGGGGCCCACAGTTTGGCGTTTCATCTCCTAGGGTTAGGTTTTGGAATGATAAGGGTTTTTCCATTGTTTCTCAACAATAAATAGGCCTTGGAGCCTCATTGTAACACAGTTCAGAGGCATGTAGCCATCACATCTCTTCTCAGAGATAAGCTACCATCGCCCTAGCTAGTTTATTTCCATTTCTGTTTGTAAGCATATTTCAGTATTTTCCATTAATGAAATGAAGTATTATTTCCGCTGCATCTTTGTGTATATGGTTATCTCTGTAATTTGTTGCGTTCCTGTTTAAATCCGGATCATTATAGGTGGCTAATCCAAAAGCATGAGAGATGGCAAGTTGAGAGGCTCCTAGTGAAAGCCTTACCAATCAAGGTGAACATCACTCATGAACATGGTGCTAAATCTAAATTCCATTCAAAACATAAGTAATCTTAACTTTCCACCTGAGTATCTCCAACTTTACACAGGATAAGGCTCTCCTATTTATACAAAAACATAAGAAGCTACCTCATTAATGGAGGTCCATTATTCTCTCCCTAGATCCCTAGAAAATCTTATAGAGTTACAACTCAAATAGATAATGATGAGACACATATCGTCTTTGACCTTTATCCTAATATTCTTCCATATCTTGAAGGGAATTCGAATTTGAGCATTGGAGGCCACATAAGGGTGCCTTGGAAGCTTCCAAATGACCTACACATGTCATGAAACTCAAGCCATTTTTAAGTATTAGCAAGTATATGTCATTTTTCTAAGTTTTAACCATAAATTCACTTAAAATACTAGAAATCATTATCTTTTGGAAAACACAAAGGTAACCCATATAATTATAAAAATGGAGGCTAATGAAAGGTTATATGGTCATGGAGTTACGACATGTGAGTGAAATGGTGGCGATAAAGGTGAAAGTGGATTATATTTTGAATACATTTTGGAGGCTCTACATACCCCCCAACTGACATTATTGCATGTCCTCATGCAATCTACTGCATTGTTTAATCATGATTTGCTTTTGAATGAGATTGGCTTATATCATATGTCCTTAAACTTTGAATTTGACAATTTCATTTCTTTTTGCAAAGTATTCCTTGTCATACATTGAATTGCAACATGTTTGGTTGGTTCTTGTGTAAAAACCAAATTTTAATTGGTATTGGTTCTTGTGTTTCAACACCTTGTTTCTTTTTGTTGCAGCAAGATTCATTGAACATATTTAAGAATGCATCTTTAAATCAAACATATAATATGCTCATCATTTAGGCTTTATTTGCAAATCACATAACTTTTGAACCATAATGCAATCATAATTGATTAGGACAAGTATGTTAAGATGAAATGAAGTGATATGGATGTGATAATAAATGGATGTCCCTCCCCCCCCCCCTCAACTAAAGGTTTTTACAATTTTTTTTTCAAATGAGAAAGGAAATATGGTGAAGTATTTTCCAAAAATTATAATTTCAGTATCCAAGGAATTCTATGATTAAAATCTAGAAAAGAACATACCTTTACTTACCTAGGAAGTGGACAAAGCATATGTAGAGAAGTTGTAGTTGCTGTTGGATCATGGAATAGAATGTGTAATTTTATCTGCTTCTTGTTTGCATAAATGGTGGATGAGGTGGTGAAAGTGGATTCTTTATTTCTGCTATTAAATCTATCGTATATGCTGCAAAATGCTGAAATGATATAGTCTTCACCTGCTACAAACCCGATGGTACAATTCTAACCATGCGAATGAATGTGTTGTTGTCGAGCATGAAGAGAAGTCATTGGATTACCAAACATTGATGAATGTCGTTAACCAATGTGATGCAAACTCGCCATTAATGTCAACGAGTACCAAGGTACCTAAGTACATCTTGTAATGTGCAAATAGATGAGCTGATGTCAAGCCACTTGCAAGATATAACGATCAAGGGACATTGATGTATTCCCGTGATTGTCAGCGAGAGAACTTGTCATTGATGCATACAAGCCTCAAGGTACTAATAAGGAATCTAGCCCTTAACCTAGATAATGTGCTGATGTCGATAGGACAAGACTTGTTAGAAGGGAGGCCTTAATGAATCCTCCATCATCTAACGCGAGCATGAAATGATGATTTTTGAAGGACTATGAATGAGAAATTTTGCAGTGGATCAAGGTTTATTTTATGGAAGGGAAAATGACAAGAGGGTAAACAAGTGAATGGAAAGAAAAAGGAAAAATCAGCATGTAAGCGAGTTGAATGTCTCTCTTAATGGGTTAATGAATGGAAATTATGGAAAATATGAAGGAAACATGCGACTCTTTGCAAGGAAAATGGTGATGGCAATGCTTAGCGAAAATGCTTGGGTAGCTTGTGAGTTTGGAGAGGAAAAATGATAGCATTTATGGATGATAGAAATGGATTCAATTGGTTTATATTTCTTGAAATTGGTCGTAGAAAACCAACCATGTATAATTGGCTTCCTTCAATTCTCTAATTGCCCTGGAACCTGAAAATAAACATGGCACTAACATTGCAACAGCGTAAGTGTGTTCAAAGAGAAGTGATCAATTTCTCTAGGTACATACGAAAAAATTGCATAATTGACAGGTTCATGACGTGTTTTCATTTCAAATGGTTAGTCCAATTTCACAATCACGATAATAAATACAATTTCTAAAAGAAAACAATTTCCTCAATTTATGTTTGAATCATAGCATTTCATAAAGATAAGCAAATACTATTTTCTAATGCTTGATGATTCTTGCAAAACAATCCTTAATAAAAAATTCATGAATTGATCCTGCAGATAAAGCGCCCTTACAGTTCTTCTTGTTTCCTCCATCATACTTGAAGACATAATCATTAGACAAATCCAATAAATTTTGATCATGATTTTCTAATTAGAATGCATTGTTGGCAAGTAGATCATTGAGTTAAATACATAGCTGCAAAATTGTTTTTCAGCTGCAGAATTGTTGGTCAGCTGCAGAATTGTTGGTCAGCTACAGAGTTGCGCAGTTTCTGTAGCTAAAATCTTGAACAGACAGTTAAGTACACATAGATATGCAATTTTGTTATGAAAAAATAACCATTCCAATCTTCAAATTGATCAATACCTCTTCCAGAAAGTTTAGCAAATAGAACATTTTTTTGCAGTTTATTTATTATTGTTTTATTTTATATGTTTTTTTTTATTGTTTTGATTTTGTTATTATTTTTTTAATGTTTTGCTTTGTATTTTTATTTATTTATTTTATTTATTTGTTTTTATTAAATTTTTAAATGATTTTGTTTTTAATCTGTATATCTATATCTATATCTATCTATATATATATATATATATATATATATATATATATATATATATATATATATATATATATCATGTCTAGATATGCCACTCATATTCCTATACCCTTGAGTGATTGTGGTCTTTGATAATTTCTTACAACCCTCTTCTTTTTCTTTTTACTTTCAAATACATGTGGAGATTTGGAATTCAATCATGCTAGGGATTTCAAAAATAACACATTTTTCATGTAATTTGTTTTGAGCGATTCACAAAATCAAGGAAAATTGGATTTGGGGCACCTAGAACAATTTAGAAAACAAATAAAAATATCAAAACTTAACAAGTTGTGATAAAAAAATTATTGATACTGGTATCCTTGAAATGCTAGAGGAAGTGCTCAGGTCAAAGTGAGGGAGGTCACACTCCTAGGGCTGCCAACGCCTTTTCAGAATATCTCTGGTATTTGATTTGTTGTTCGATATGCAATTCCATCCTTTGAAGATCTCCTTGCACTTGCGATCATAATGCGGTTTCAACCATAGATCATGAACCCATCATTGAAGCTTCTTTTGTCGATCCTTCTATTAAACCATTACATAGATTCTTTGGAAATGTATTTCAAATGGCACGTTGGTGGACATCTCCAATATTTTCTTGTTTTTTTTGTTTTTCCATGTCTTCTTCCTTTTGATTTTGCGTCTTCACCACTATGACTGGGCAAGGACTATGGTGGGACAGAAAATCGCTGACGCTCCCAAGGAATGTTCTTGCAAGCATGCCACGTCCATAGCTTCCAATGACAACTGTGTCATATTGTAAAGCTTGCAACCCCTCACAAACCCTTTGTTTTGTTGGCCTTATCACAACCATACCTTCACATGGAATATTTGTCTCTTTTGAAAAACATGATTTTTTTTTAATTGAAAAAAAAATGATTTTTTGTTGAAAATATTTTTGTGAGGTTAGTGAAAATGTAAGAAAAATAAATAAAATCTAAAAATTTTAAAGCCTAAAAGCTTTAAAAATGCAATCAAGAACCTTTAAAAAAAATGCAATCAAGCTTGATTTTATTTTTCCTAACTTATCTACTTGAAATTATATATATATATTTTTTGTTTTTGTTTTTGTTTTTTGTCCTTCTTTTTTTTTTATAAGTATATGAATGTTTCCAATGGAGCCATTTACAGATTAAACTTTCTAAAATGTTCATATCCAAATCTGTGAAATGTACTTGATTGTGCATGAGGACATGAAAAATTGTTTTAACCTTTAGATTTGCCGCAAATATCTCTTGAAGAACGGATGAATGTCGTGGCGCAATCACGTTTCGATACCATTCCTCAATGTAGTCCTTGTGCTCCAAAGAATGTTTGATCTGCATTCTAGATCCTTTGTCCATAAATGGTTAGTATTGATTTTCTTTTTTAATATTTTTTTTATAAAAATGATATGCAGCTAAATGATTTATGCATCTACATGCTTTAATCATGCATCTAATTTTTTCTTGAAGAATGAACTCTAGACTGAAATCTAGTTCCTATGCACACTTCCCCGACATCGGTGCCAAAATGTTGAGGCAAATTAATTACCTATCATTTAATTGTCAACTCGAGGGTTTCGTAAAACTTGCGAAGTGTGCGTGCACTGTATATGCTAGAAATTAACTTTCAATTTAGATCAATCTAACTACAGAACCAAATGATGACAAACGAAGTTCACCTATTCTAATTCAACACTCAATTCAAAAGAAATTATAGTACAATTATAGTACAATTACATGAAATCAAATCTACTCTAAGGGATCATGTGTGCATTATCAAATCAGGATCCTATGAAATGAATAATCAAAACCCCATGACATGAAATGAAATAAAAAACAATCATTCTTAACCTCTCACACAGGAAAAGATATGAAAGCAAATAAAAACAATTTTTTTTTAACTTCTAGATAAGAAAGAAAATAAAAATAATCGCTCTTATCCTCTAGGTAGGAAAGCAAATAAAAACAATCACTCTTAACCTCTCACACAGGAAAATATATGAAAGCAATAAATCTTAATCTATGAAAGCAATAAATCTCAATCTATGAAAAACAATAAATCTCACACATTATAGGTGGCCAATCCAAAAGCATGAGAGATGGCAAGTTGAGAGGCTCCCAGTGCAAGTATTACCAATCAAGGTGAACATCACTCATGAGCATGGTGCTAAATCTAAATTCCATTCAAAACATAAGTAATCTTAACTTTCCACCCGAGTATCTCCAACTTTACACATGCCTTTGAAAGGAGAAGGCTCTCCTATTTATACAAAAACATAAGAAGCTACCTCATTAATGGAGGTCCATTATTCTCTCCCTAGATCCCTAGAAAATCTCATAGAGTTACAAGTCAAATAGATAATGATAAGACACATATCCTCTTTGACCTTTATCCAAACCTTCTTCCATATCTTGAAGGGAATTCGAATTTGAGCATTGGAGGCCACATAAGGGTGCCTTGGAAGCTTTCAAATAACCTACACATGTCATGAAACACAAGCCACTTTTAAGTATTAGCAAGTATATGTCGTTTTTCTAAGTTTTAACCATAAATTCACTTAAAATACTAGAAATCATTAGCTTTTGGAAAACACAAAGGTAACCCATATAATTATAAAAATGGAGGCTAACGAAAGGTTATATGGTCATGGAGTTGAGACATGTGAGTGAAATGGTGGTGATAAAGGTGAAAGTGGATGATATTTTGAATAAACTTTGGGGGCTCTACAATCACAAAATCATTAGGAGTGGAGATTCCATATTCAATGAAAGGGTCTTGTATAAGCATCAGATGCAAGAAAAGGGACAGGAAAAAGAAAGCAAAAAATACAAAGTGCTTGATGAGATCACAGGAAAGGTAAAGGTGTTTGAAAATCACAATGATCAACACACACAACAACAACAACATGCACCTCAAACACCTGAAAGTGGTGTTAGAAAATCTACCAGGATAAGTAGACTCCCTGAATGATACTCTCCTTCGTTATATTATGTATTGTTGATTGATTCTGGTGAAATAGAATGTTATGAAGAAGTAATGCAGGTAGAAACCAGGAAGAAGTGGGAGCTAGCCATGAAAGAAGAGATGGAATCCTTGGTACATAACCAGACTTGGGACTTAGTTAGGTTGCCTATAGGTAAAATAACATTGTAGAATAAATGGGTTTACAGGTTGAAGGAAGAAGGTGGAGGTAGAAAAAGGTATAAAGCTAGACTTATGGTGAAGGGGTTTGAACAAAAGAAAGGTATAGAATTTGATGAAATATTTTCTCTTGTTGTTAAAATGACTTCAATCAGAACTATTTTAAGTCTAGTAGCAGAAAAAGATTTGCATCTTGAGAAGTTATATGTAAAGATGACCTTTCTCCATGGGGATTTGGAGGAAGAGATATATATGTAGAAGCCACAAGGGTATGAGGTAAAAGGGAAGCAAAAACTAGTGTGCAGGTTGAAGAAGGTTTTGTATGGCCTAAAACATGTTCCAAGGCAGTGGTATCTAAAATTTGTCAGATTTATTTCTGAACTAGGTTATACTAGATGTCACTCTGATCATTGTGTTTATCTCAAAAGGCACAATGATGGCAACTATATTATATTGTTATTGTATGTAGATGACATGCTTATTGCATGGTCTAACATGCAGGAAATAAATGTGCTCAAAGAAAAATTGACAAATTCATTTGCAATAAAGGATTTGGGTGCTGCAAAACAAATACTTGGTATCAGAATAAATAGAGACAGGAAAACTAAAAAATTAACATTGTATCAGAGTTAGTACATACAAAAGGTGTTGAAAATATTTAATATGTGTAATGAAAAACTAGTTACTACACCTTTGGCTAGCCATTTCAAGCTAAGTAAGGAGATGTGTCCCAAGACTCAGGAAGAGATGGATTATATGTCTAAATTTCCATATGCATCAACAATTGGAAGCTTGATGTATGCAATGGCCTTCACAAGGCCTGATATTGCACATGAAATGGAAGTTGTAAGTAGGTACATGAACTATCCAGGAAAAGGACATTGGATGGCAGTGAAATGGATTCTTGGGTATTTGGTGGTTCAAACATTGCCCTACAGGGATATGTTGATGCAAATATGGTATGTGATAGAGATAACAAGAGGATCACCACAGGGTATGTGTTTATTGTAGATAAAACAACTATCAATTAGGTTTAAAAAATTTAAAGTGTTGTTACACTTTCAACAATGGAAACAAAGTATGTTGCTAATATAGAGGCTAATAAAGAAATGATTTGGTTGCAAAGGTTTATGGATGAATTGGTTAAGACGGAAGAGATGGGAAGGTTATACAGTGACTGCCAGAGGGCCATTCATATCAAAGAACTCAACATTTCATTCCAAGACTAAATATATACATCTCAAGTACCATTTCATACGGTTAGTGTTGGAAGATGGACAGTTGAGGCTAGAAAAGATACACACTATCCAGAATCTTGTATACATGTTAACAAAAGTTGTAACCAGGGAGAAACTAAGATTCTGCTAAGTTTCGATTGGTCTTCAAGTATGATGATGAAGATGAGAAACAACCAGGTCCAAAATGGACGAATTGTCTAACAAATGAAGCAATGGCAGAGTCGCAATAATCAGTATCCAAGTGGGAGATTGTTGGGTGTGGAGCCTGATTATCTTGTTTATTCAAAGGTATCACTGCGTTGGACCCCAGTTCCTAATGGGGTAGAAATGCCACCTATTTAATCACGATAGGGGGGGCGATGATAATTTTATGAGCCCCCCTTGGTGGGGGTTCGTGGGTAGCACTCCTGAAGCTAAAAAATTATGTAAAATTTCCTTGTAATATTGTATTTTCGTAGTCAATCTGGGTTGTTCATTAGGCAGATGATTTGACAGTAGACGTTATGTTAATTAAGGGGTTTTTTTCCCTAGAAGGAAACCCCTCGATTTATATGAGGGAATTGTATTCTGACTATATATATGCGTATTCTGAGCGAGAAATATAGATGAAATTGTGTGAGAGTGAAGGGAAAATTACAACGGATCTACTGTAGGTTGTATCTCTTCATTTCGCTGGATAATATAAAAGGACTGGTTGTTTCTCCGTGGACGTAGCCCAAATTGGGTGAACCACATATATTTATGTCTCTCTCTTTTTTTATGCATTTTCTATGTTTGTGTTTCTGCAATATTTTGTGTGTTCCATTGCTCTGTAATATATAAATTTCCAACAACATGGAGGATGATGATATTTTGCAACGCAAGCCATGGCAACCATGAGTATCCAGACAAATTTCAGTCGCACAAGGAGAAGGTGGCTCACTTAGGTTTTGAGGGTTTGTAGATATGAGAAGAAGAAGATAGGGTTAAAAGAGGCACAAACACATGTAAGGCAAAATATAATCCAACATAACATCTGTAACTACCTTCTAGCACAATATTCTCTATCAATGATCTAATGGTTGAGCATTATTCCATTGTCTAACAATTAATTCAACGGTGCACATTGGCACAGAGTGGCATGGAGGGGATTTCTTCACAAAGGGAACACCTTATGGCGTGATAAGAATCCTAAACTACATAAAATGAATTTGACATTGAGTGTTTCAAACTAGTAACTGTGCTAATAAAGAGTAAGAATCACATCTTGAGGTTTTTATCCTAACAGACTTGTGTGCATTGATAAGGACCAAAATGTTACAACACACTCATGAGACTATTTTTACCCATATTATTTTTGTTCATCAATAATGATACTTGTCATTTTTTAAAATAAAAAATATAATGATAAACAATAAAAAATCAAATAATAATATTCTTACATTTCTCTACATTTATGGATATTAGTCTTTTGGCTTTTAAATCTACACATATTCCACACATGCTCACCCTTACTTTCTTAAGTATTCTAATCTATGGAAAATCACCAATCTAAAGTCTAATGAAATATGCTTAGTTTTATATGTTAACATATACTTTTTACACGTAATCCACTTTAAGATAGATATCTTGAAAATGTATAACTTCCTTATTTAGAATATGCTCTCTGTTCAATTTCTTGAGATGCTCTACTTCTGTATTAGGAATTCATCCTTTTTCCATATAAGGATGAAACAATATTTTAGGTTGATTGTACTATTCACACTTCAGTGATTTAGATTTTTTTGGAAAATGTTTCTCTACGAATTTTCTTTTTTATTAATAAAATTTGAAAAATATTTAACCTTTTATCACTTCATACTAATTAAAAGTACACATGTTGCAATTTTATAAAAATACACATTTTACAATTTTATAAAAATATTATTATAGTTAGTAAACATTTTTGGGTGAGTGCCAATGTTGAAATTATGTATACTTTTATTTATGTAACAATCTGCATACTTCTTTCTATCTATCTATGTAGCAAATTTAGAGTGAGATCATTCATTATGATTGTCTAATTTTGAATTGTCTTATTCTTATGCAATCAACCACCTCTATATTATTTTAGTATGTTTATATTGAAGAAATTATTTCATTAGATATGACATTATTAAAGAGTACATCATTATCCATAAAAATAGGTTTTTCATGATATTTTATTTATTGGATTCTTTGAGAAAAAGAAGCTATATGAATATTAGAATTATATTCCATTGAATATTCAATGTTTTCAACAATTTTATTTGGAAATTGTTATCTTATCAGATTTAGAGGCTCATAACAATCAATTGAGGTCGACATGTTATTTCTTTTACAAAAATAAAATAAAACAATAGATATTTTATAATAGTAATATTTTGCAACAAATAAATTAAGAGAATAAAGGATTAAAATTTAAAGATGAATAATTTCAACACACTAAAAGATAGTTGTTTGTGGGAAAAAAGAATTAACAATTTGCTCTTTTCAAAATAGCTTTTGTTCTAAAATTTCAAGTATTTTTGAAATATAAAATTAATAATTTATAGAATTTATTTTTAAAACAAAATTGTTCAATAATTAATAAAAGCAAATTTGTTTTTATTTTTATTTTATAATTTATAAACCAATTTAATAATGCATTATTAACACTACAAAGTTATTATTAGGGGTGACATATACATAGTAGGTGGATGGGGATATATGATCCAAATGGAAAAAAGGACATAGTTTACTTGGGGTTTGGGAGATACTACAAAAACTTGTAATCTTACGAGACTTGGTTTCTTTCAAAGAAAAAGGCATTCAAAAGGCTATAGTAATTAATGACTTAATGATCATTTTATAATTTCTCTCCCGTTAAATTCTTCTCATAAAACTAAAGTTATTACTAATTTTCTAAAGAACCATCTTGGTCATAAGTGAATTTGAGCATATTGAATTCTTCCACATATCTAAAGTCTCATTGTGGAATCCAAGAAGAAGGAAAGTATGGGGTTTATTTTCCAAAAGGGATTGTTAAGACAAAGGAGGGGATGCGTGGTAAGTAAGGAAATTTCTTGACTTGGAATATGCTAATGAATAACAATAAGTAGTTGTCGACCAACCATAGTATCATCTTTTTCTTCTGATGACATGTAAAGAATTTAAGAAGACTAGGCCACCTCACAACACTCATGCCATCAAGAGGGTGTAAGGGGAAAGAGAGCACAAGCACTAGTTCCATCCTCAAAGAAACATGCAAGCTACTTCAAAGGGTATTATATGGAATAGTATGATGATTACAACTTCTCTTGCATGTGATATTTCTTTGCCTTCTTCTATTTTATGATAGTCCTCCTTGAATTCATTACCAAGGTTGGTGAGAAATTAAAGGTATGGAATGCCTTTGCTAATTCTATACCTTTTTCTTTCAAACATAGTTATTGATTTTGGTAGTGATTGGTCCTTTTGACCAAGGTTAGGGGTAGGCATGGCACATTGCCACTATTGTAATAAGTATTATGTTCTTTGAGAGCTTAGGGGATTGCATAGGGGTCTCAAGCAATGTGAAAAAGTTGTTGCAAAAGGAAAAATACAATGTGATCTATTTAGCATAGTAATAGAAATGGTGGAAATAGGGGTTCAAGAAGTAGATTTTTGAAACAAATAGAGTTTGAGATCAATGTGTGGTTGAGAAACAAAGTACATTAAGGGCTTGAGGGAATGGGAGGAAGAAAAAAACACTTTCATGTCAATTCACGCAAGAAAGTAATTGAAAATTTCCTTCCAATTAATATCTCTACAATTTTTGGTAGGGTACATCATGGCCCATCCCAAACTTTGTTTAATTTCATCCCTCCTTGCCAAGTCTATGGAAATATTGCAGGACTTATCCTTTGGTCTTTTTGGGGCCTGAACAAAGCACTTGATTATTCATTGTTCTTGTCACTATATGTAATGGAAGCTTATGTAGGGATTGGCTATGCAACCTTGGACATTAAACCTAGCATGATGCATATGGAAAATGAAGGACCGTAGTTCCAAGTGGATTGTGACAGTAAAATTCAAGATGTATATGGAATTTGTTTTTTCCTTAAATATTAAATGTTTTGTTAGATTTTACTTGTATTACTATAGTTTATAAGATAATAAACATGCTGAACTATTTTACATGATGTTGAAGAGACATGCATAACACATTTTTTGTTTGTTATGACCCTACTTTTAAATTTCTATCCATTATCGAAGAAGAAAGAAAGAATACATAAATTATTTTAACATCCTTGAGGCTAAAGATAGCCTATGGGATAGATTGCTTCTTCATTTTCTTGATGTATTCGGCCCTTTTCTGTGATGCTTCACAATAAATTCTCCCAACTTCTCGACAAACCCCTCACTAAATAAATTATCCCAAGAGCTAGCTGCAAGCATATCTGCATAACTTTCCATGTTGTCTTTGAAGGCCCGTTGTCTTTGAAGGCCTCACATTCTAAAATGAAATGTTTTTCAGTTTCCACTTTTCTGGAAGAACAAAAAGTGCATACTCTTTCCTCCCACACTTCTTTTGGCCTTTTCCAGTGCCCTGTTTCACAACAGAGTTGATGAGAATTAGTCCTTAACTGAGCAATAAGAATTTTGGCTGTCTAAGAGATATTGGCCTCTATGTATGATTTTGGTTGATGGCTAGGAGTGGGATTAAACACTTCAATATGGTAATTTTTTTTTCTTCCTAGCTCCTTATCTCAAGTATGCTTATGGAACTTATCCATAACAAAAGCTTTTATCTCTTTGTTGTTTATGGGACACACATTCAAGCAAATACCCCATTTACTAAACCATTTGTTATTTTGCTACATCCAATTTTTATTTTTATTTTTTTATTTTATTTTATTTTATTTATTTTTTTATTTTATTTTATTTTATTTATTTATTTATTTTTTCTGTTGCACAATCTGTCATTAAATACAACCTTAGGCCATCTACCCTCTTCCATTTGCTCAACTTTTTTTAAATATCTTACGACTCGCACCATAACAATTGCTTCAATAGGAGCAACCCCTTTTTCACTTAACAAGATAGCATAAGGAACTACACTTTTAATCTTGAATTTGTTTGTAATCAAACACTTCTGAATTTTGTCAATTTGTCTCCATTGCATGTCGGATGTACTGCTAGCCCAGTTTGAGTGGTTTTCCAGTCCCATAACTATCCCTCTCTACACCTATTTTGAAAAGCATAAAATGCTTTCCAACCCCCAAAAGTTCTTTTCTTTCTACTACATCCCAACTTAGATTTTTATTGAAGTCAATTCCGAGGTATTTGTAATCTGACACAACTTCTTCTAGAATGTTGCCATCAAAGTAGAACTTATGCTAGTTATGTTTTATTTTCTTAGAGAAACCACTACTTTTGTTTTGCTAATATTGACTTGCATCCCCACACTTCTACAAAAATTCTCAAGGGATAGTAAGTGCTCTTGCAAACCAAGAGTCGATTTAGCAATTAGAATAAGGTCATCTGCATACAAAAGAAGCCTTACAACACACTTTCCCAAATAAATACCATAACCCCCTTGCGAATTTAACCACTCAGATTTTCGATATATAAACCAAAAAGGGTAAGAGATAGTGGGAAAACATGCTTGACCCCAATATTGCTTCTAAAACTTTCAGAAATGCCTACTGAAGTTCTAATTTTGACTTTCACCTCTTCATACAACCTATGCACAACTACGCTGAAATGTTTAGGAACCCCAAGTTCCTCCATTTTGTGCCAAAGCTTATCCCTAGGAACCGAGTCAAACGCTTTTCTGAAATCAAGAAAGCAACATAAGACTTATTCCTTTTTATCCCAAACTTTTTCAATGATGTGCCTTAAAGTTATACAATGATCAAATTTGGAATGTTTAGGTGTAAAACCCGCTTGCCCTTTAGCATGCTTATCTCTTTCTTTTGCCCACTTGCTTATTTTATTTTCTAGCATGCTTCTAAATAGCTTTGCAAACAAAGGGTTTATCATGATGGTCCTATAATTGGAGGGATTATTGACGTCACCACTCTTGAAAAGAGGTATTTCCAGACTAGTTTTCCAATATGTGGGGAGCCCCTATTGTATGATGTTGTTGAAAATTTTTGTAATGTGAGGTGCAAGGATCTTTGAGCCTCACTTTAGATATTATGCTTGGAGTTAAGCTAAGTATTTTGCTTTTCCAACACCAAAAATCTTGATACTCATCTCTACCTCTTGCATCGTGAAGAGTTGAGTATCAGTGTTGACCAAGGGGGGAGGGTCAACCTTGGGATCCTGCTCATAAGAGTTGTCTTGCATAGTCAAACCATTTAGAAGCAGTAATACTATTCCTAGTTTATATCTTTTTCAGTTGGAGCTCATTCCAAAATAATTTGGGATTATTTTTCCCAAGGATGATTAGTTCTTCCCTCCTTGAAACCATGAAATCAACTTTTTTCTTGCTTAATAACTGCTTGTAAGATTTGAGCTTTATGGTATCCTTGTTTGACTCTTTCCACATTCTCCTTGCCTTTTTCCATTCCTCTTCAAACCAAGCATTAACCGGAAAGCAATTTGTTTCAGAATTATTATTTTTTTCTCTTTTGCACTTTGCAAGTGTGCATTGAATTAAATGTATTAATTCATGACTATGAAGGCCGTGAATTGTGATTTTCTCCTTCTCGAAGAGCCTCTCTAGTGTAATTTTGAAGGTATTACAATTTTCTGGAGTTAAAAGAATTTTGCCCTGTGGGGGAATTTGTTGGACATGATGAATTTTTGACTCTAATTGTTTCTTTCCAGTCAAAGAGAAACATAAATGAATTGGCTTGTGATCTAATTTTAAGTCCCACAACTGATCTCCAATCAAAACTTCCTCCATTTTCTCACACAAACGATGCGAGAAAATTACTTAATCTATTACACTTGCTCCATTGAAAGTATTGCAAGTGAAATTACAAGACTTTGCCCATCTAGTCAAGCCATTACAAATGACTAAATCAAAGTCCCCACATAAAGTAATCAATTGTTTACCAAAGAGATTGCAACCCTTGTCCTTTGAAATTCTTTCCCACTGATGATTACTCTCTTTTGTAAGCCAAATAGGGTCGCAATCATCTTTACATCAAAGAATGCTAGCTTGCTCACTTGCAGTCTTAGCATTGAAATCACCCACTATAAGGACTTCACTTAGCTGCGAATATGTTGCAATATCCGCTTTTAAGGCTGCAAATGGAGCTTTGTGGTCAAGCCCTATAATTTTGTATATTTTTGAAACTTGTGGCACAAAATAACATGCTGCAATTCTGATGTGGTTTCCATTTCTGATATTTTAAACCAAATGAATTGCTTATTGGAGTCTTCTTTTTCTAACTGAATGAGACAACCTTCTTTCTCCCTTACTAAAACCATGATACCCCCGTGCCCTTTGGCATTCCCTGCTACCTTGTTCCAGACTGCCATCTTCCAGTATCCTTTAAACAAAGGTGTCTTTCACCCTTCATGCTTATGTGTTTCTATGAGGAAAATTATGTCTTTATCTTCCGCAATAGGCCCTAACCCAGGTCCTCAACTCCATGGGTAACTTCTATAGTTCCAAAAAACTAATCTTAAGGAAACTTGGGTATGGCTTGACTGATATTTATTTTGACATGCAAGACTCGCATTTGAGTCTTTGTCCCTACTTTCCCATACTAAGCTTGCTTCCCAATTTCCTGTTGAAGAGTTTGTTGCCTCTTCTTTATTACCATCTTGCTGCTCTACTTTGGAAGGAGGTCCAAATCGCGCTATTACAACTTTGCGTGTATAAATCCATGCTCTCTAGCCTTCATTTCTTGCTTCCCTAACGTTTAACATTTCCTCCCTCCTTTCTTAATGTTGTTTTACTGTTAAATCTTCTTCTAGGAAAAAGTGATAACCCCTCAAGAGATGCTTCTTGCTTAGAATGATATATTTATCATGCAAGCTAGGAATGATGACTTTTGTGGGCCTAGTTCTCTTACCATTAAACTTACCGATCCTCCATGCTTGGCATATTTTTCCTTGCCATAACAACTTTCCTTTCAAGAAGTCTCTTGCAAGGTCAAGAGTGCATTCATTTTTCCCATAGTCTTTCACCCCTTTAATAATTATGTTTGCTGCCCTATTTTGTCTTTCCTTGCCTTCTCTATCTAGCATGTTGTCAACTTGAATGTTTGTTTCTCCTTCCTTATTAGTTGAATTGTTAATAACTTGAGCCCAAGTTTTGGAAAATTTGGTGGAATCTCCTTTCCTTTCTTCTCTTGCTTTCTCTTCATGGTTGTCTATTTGGGCAATCATTTTCCCTTTATCCTGGGATTATTTCACATTCACCACCTTTGTACTTTCTACTATAGATTTCTTTATGTTTTTCACATCATCCTTCATGCATTGCCATTCTGTCTTCCCTATCAGGAGAGCTTCTTGTAGCAATGCCAATTGTTCTTTTAAAACTTTATTGCTTTCTGCTAAAGCCTTGTTCTCAACTGTTATTATATGAATTTTATGATCTCTTTCCTACTCTTTAGCTTCTAAAATCTCCAACCTTTGTTTTGCATTTAACAATTCTTTCACATAAAGATTAGAGGACCAGGTGAGAGGTGTGGATGTGGGACTATATAAGGCAGAATCATCAATGAATTTTCCTCTGGACTTCTTGTTGCCACGTGCTTGTAGAGGGTACTTGTTTGAGTGCTTCTTGCAAAGGGCTCGAGTACTTTCCTTTTTAGACCACTTTTCCCTTGTCTGCTCCCATTTTAGACGGATTTGTCTTCGTTTTAAAATGCCCCGATATTGTTTGGCATTGATGCAAACCCACTTCCCAGCTTTGGCGGATGAGGCAATTTTCACTTGTCCTAAATCATTTGTCTCCGTAAGTTCTAAAATTTCTTGTCCCATTGTCATGTTTGAATGCATTTACCGTCTAACCTGTTTCAAGAAAGATGCATGTCTATAAAATGCAAAGATTACTTCGCACTACTCCCCACTATTTAGGTTATCACTGCTCCTTGCTCGCTACTCGAGACTTCTGCTACATAAAAGCTCCCCGCTCTCACATTGCTCACTGTTCACTGCTCGATGCTCTCACTACTGACCACACTGTTCACAGTGATGTCCATGCTGCTCGCTGCTCGTCAACAGAAAACTTCAAAGATAAAAGAAGTAGCCAATTGGGTGGCCCAGAGCTCGACACCCATCCTTCTTAACCCTCGCTCCTCAATGATCCCAGCTTTGTTAAGGCACAACACTATTCAATTTCTATGAATGACTTGTTCCCAGTTTTCGAAACTAGGACCCCGCTCCAAAAATGAGACCTCGCTCCAAATCTGAGATGCAGTGGGAAACATCCACAGAGATGAGAAGCAACCCATAAACTGTTGTCAAAAACCAACTTCCGTCAAAAACTGGTCTAAGACGGATTTAGAATTACCAGCGTGCTAAATTGAATTCGTGCTAAATCGCATTGGAAAGGAAGAAAGCATGGCCACTGCAATTGTCTTTGCCATTTCAATCTCAGCCCCACGTATATCCCAAATCTTCGTAAACCCTGCTTTGCTCTCATAAACCAAGACTGGGAATGTCCATAACCTCATAAATGTCCATGTAACTTAAGATGGTTGATATGTCAGGTTCTAGATTTGCAGTGACAGACACATGAACAAAATTGAAGTTTATTAAAACGCCTGACATCATCCGGCCATGAGGATTCTGAGGGGGATGACTACGCTGAATGAGGTTCTAGATAGATGAGACATGCAACTTATCTCAACGAGGCTTACATGGGCTTAATGGTTAAGAACATGCGTTTCCTCCTAATAGATCACAAGTTCAAATCCATAGTCGAGTAGAGTCTAGACACATTTCTAAACTTTAGTAGTCAAATCCCATACACCAATTTAATGTCTTACACATTTATAGACTTTAGTAGTCAAATCTTATACACCAATTTAATTTCTTACTTCACAGTAACTTCAAATTAAGTTATTATTATTATAGTAATATATATATATTTTTAAATAAAATCTAATAATTATTATAAAAAATACTATAATATTACTAATAATAAAATATCATTAATATCATTAATAATATTTTGTTATTTAAATATTTTTTCCTAATAACGAAATTATTTAATAAGTAATATCAAAATTAATGTGAACATCAACCTCAAAGCTATTACAATAACGCTTGAAAACACCCCCACATAACAATCATTCTTCATAAGCTATTACCATAACGTTGGAAAGCAACAAAGTTAATCCTAAGCTATTACAATAACGCTAGAAAGCACCCATGATCACTGCAACATAACAATCATTCATACTGCAGACCACTCCTTCCATCTTCCTTTATCGATCGAGATTTATAATCAAAATTGCTCTGCTTTTTTACTTTAAACGGTGCGCAAAGCAGAATCTCTTTTATCGTCTTACTTCATAATTATCCGCCGAACTGTACGATTTTTGGTTTGGTTGTATTATTCGGATTTGATATTTGGTGTTTGTATGAAGCAGATTTGGTGTAATATGGAATCAAAGCAAGGGAGGGTTTTTCTTGGTGGGATACCATGGGAGACAACAGAGGAGCGACTGAAGGATTATTTTATGACATTTGGTGATTTAGTGGAAGTGGTGATCATGAAGGATAAGTTCACAGGCAGGTCACGAGGGTTTGGCTTTCTTGTTTTTGCAGATCCAACTGTGGCAGAAAGACTTCTCTTGGATTCCAAGCACAACATCGATGGCCGAATAGTAAGTTTCTTTTCTTAACCTCTTCTTCTTTTCTCATGACTTGAAGATTTATGAGCAGCATGTTATAACTAGTTCATGTTTCTGTCTTCTTCTGCAAATATTTAGGTGGAAGTTAGAAAAGCAATTTCCAGAGATGAGCAGAATAACATAAATAGGAGTAGGGATATTACACATGGTTATGGTGGCCAAAATCAAAGTAGGACAAAGAAGATATTTGTGGGTGGCCTACCACCCACTGTTACTGAGAATGACTTGAGGGAATATTTTAACCAGTTTGGTACAATCACCCATGCAGTTGTGATGTATGATCCCGTAACTCAATCATCTCGAGGGTTTGGCTTCATCACATTTGACTCAGAAGATACTGTAGATATTGTTGTGCAAACACCCTTTTATGAGCTAAATGGGAAGATGGTTGAAGTCAAACGATCAGTGCCCAAGGAACTTTCTACTGGCCATGGTCGTTTTCTACTGGGAATTTTAGTTTCAGCAATGCGCGTGGCTTCAATTCTACTCCAATTCCTTCAGCGGGCCATTTTCCTCCAATGAACACTGGTTATAGTGCTGCAGTGGGAGAAACAGGTAGCTATTCTTCATATGGACCTGCTGGGTATAATGTTTCCAGTTATGGAACTGCTGCAGGATATGGACCTGCCATTACTGGTAATGGCTATGGTAACACAACTAGTTTTGTAAACAATATTTCTAGCTACGGAGGTCCTGTTGCCTACGGAGTAGACACTGCAGGGAATGGAGGATTATATGGCAATGGTGCTACACCTACTCCAGGTTCAAGTATGTGGGGTGCTCCAGCCATGCCTTATGGAAACACAGGTAGCTTTGTTGGATACGAAGACACAGGGAGTAGGGGCATTAATCCCTATGGAGCAGCTCAAGTTGACAATGGGCAGTCAAATGGCAACAATGCTGGTTATGCAGCACAGAACAATGTGTTTGAAATGGGAGTCGCACCATATGGCTCAGCAAGTGTGGGATATGGAGATGCATAGAGGGACACATGTCGCAGCTCTAGTAATGGAGACTCCTCTAAGAGAACGAGATCAACAACTAGAAAGATTGTGGGAGTTGTGTCAGGCTTATAGCATATCAAGGAGCCGCGTACTAGATTATCTGGTTAATCAACAGTAATCACTGAGAATTTGATCATGATAATACAAAAATATATTTATCTATCTTTTTTGTTAAAAATATTTTAAACATAGTTTTAACGAGGAGTTTTTATTATTTTTACTACATGAATTGTATTTCAATTACAATTTTAATGAACATTTATGTTTATAAAGTTGATTACTGTTAAAAATGGTAAATATTTAGATTGTAATAAGTGTTTTCTAATGGCAAATATAATTCCTTATTTCTCTGATGTTAAGGATCAAAAAGTATATTGCAACAAACCACTCATTGTAATTTTAAATCTCTTCTGTTATAACATGAGGCTATAACATCACAAGTATTGGGGTTTCACTCAATGAACCTCTGACATGTCATGTGGGTTAATGACATACTAAATAATACCTTTAATTTGACCACATTGGAAAATACATCTAATTTAACTCATGAGCCTTGGGTGTTGTTGGCCCATGCTTTGCCCTGCCACCACAGGTGCTGCTACCTTTGTGAGTCTGCTCATGGCCGCGCAACCCTTCACCTTTGCTCACCCCTTGCTTGCCACCTCTGCGGCCTCCTCTCACGCCTACATTGCTTTTGTCCACACGCCTAGATGTTTTGACACCTTGATGGGGCGTCACTGTGACCAGAGCTTGGTTTCTCACCCCTTCAAAAGCAAGGGCAACAGGGGAGGAAGAGCACCCCCTTTGCACCGACAGTTTCATAACTTCCCCCAGTGGAGGCATGCCTTGAACATTCACCAAACACCAGAATTTACACCCAAAAGAACACTCCCCACAGAGAGAAGACTCGAGCATAACCGCCCAAAATAACACGAATTCACCAAGATGGCTCCTTCTACCCACAAAGGATCACCCCCACCAGATAATCCTAACACCTCCTCCTTCTAGAATACCACCAAATATGGAGGGCCACTCAGGGATAGGGGAGTTGTTTCAGTCTCATGCAATCTGGAGCATTACCTTGGGTCCCCTATTTTGCAAGATTCATTGACCCTCAGAGATTCAACCCTTCTTTTATTCTTGGCATAAGCAATATATGGGCTCCCTTCAGACCAAATCCTCTTTTAAAGAGTATTGGATAACCCTTCCCAAATATTTTTCCTAGCAGATTTGGCTATCTCATAATCAAGCTATCTTTAAATCCTCCTTAGTCACTATCAGAAGAGATGTTCTTAAAGCCCTCTCTTTCTGCTTTAAACAGAACCATCCCTCAGTTGATTCTTATTTGGACCCCTCAAAACTTCAATGGCTCAAACCCTGGATTTGACCCCTCCCAACTTCTCCTTCAAATAAGTTGAGGTCCTATCCTCCCTGGCTTCTTTAAAACTCTCTTGAAGTTTTGTTGACTAGAAGTTGAATGCCTACTCTTGGATTCTTCAATTTGATGGAGCTTCAAAGCGAAATCTAGTAGTGGCAAGAGGGGGAGGGATTCTCTCTAATCCCGAAGGAATAATAGGAAATAAGTATGCTTGGGGATTAGGAAGAAAAAACAATAATCAAGCATAGGCTTACAAACTCTAGATGGGTCTTCTTTTAGTCAGAAAAAAGGGGAATTAAGGACATTATTATTATGGGGGACTCCCTCTTAAAATTGGAAATTAGGGCCAAACTCCATGTGGGTCATCTTATTCATGGTTGTTAATATTTTTATTAGATTCTTCTTGTTGAGAGGTGTAGGATTGATCTAAAGATCATCCGATTCCGATAAGTATTTATGGAGGTATGAATTTATTTTGATTATGGAATAATTATCAAGCCGACCTGCACTCATGTAGGCTTAGAAGCCCAACAGTCGCATCTATTCAATTATCATAAGATGTGTATAAATACAGGAGGACATTTCCTCATTTGGACTCACTCAACTCATCACATCTCTCTCTCTCTCTAGCGCAGAAAAGAGTCTCTTCTCTCCTGCGCAGTAGGTGAATCTCTCTCACACAAGTGGAAGGACATAGAATCTAGTTCTACAACTGCAGAAACAAAGTTTGACCAGCGTTGACTTGAAGACTCCCTCCTCAAAACTGTGTTGTAGGTCCATTTGGACCTCCTCTGAAGCCCACATTTTTTGGTGGTGGAATCAAGCTGATTCGATGGTCGGTTTGCGAGATATTGACTGCCCTAGTTTTGATGATGAAGTCGCTAATGCTGATGCTGTTGATCTAGGGTTTCCTACTGTTGATATAAATCAGATTCTCTTTGTACTATTTCTCTTTGCTGGATTATTGAAGATAAAAGAAGATTTGATCAAAGGGTTTCCCCACATTGTGGGGTTTGTCCTTGGCTAGCCGCCACATCTTGTGTCTCTTGTCTTGGCTTGTTTTCTGTCGATTGTTTAATGTTCTATTTGCACTTTACTTTATGTACATGTGATTGCTAATCTGTGGATAATAATAAGAAAGATAAGTAAATTGCTATAAGCATAGAACATACCATAAATAAGCATGGTATTAGAGCTGAAGACAAAGCCCGAGCAAGAGCAAGAGCAATCACTAAAGAGAAGATTGGCAAGGCTATCCTAAAAGAACTATGGGGTCCTCATCACTCTTTCCTACTGAAGACAAGCTCCGTGAGAAAGTTTACTATCACGGATGGAAGATGTCTATTGATCTTACCTTAGAATATCAAGGAGTATTGGACCATGCGAGAGGCAATATTGTTGAGCGTCCATCAAATGCAACCGCTGCTGCCAAGAAAAAATGGAAAACCGGTGAAATCAAAACAAAGAATATCATTCTGGACTCTATCGACAAGCACTTGGTGGCCTACATCTCCAACCTGAACACCTCCAAGGAAATCTACGATAGACTGGTGAGTTTATTTGAAGTTAATGATGCAAATCAAGTTTTGTTCCTTAGAAATAAGCTAAAGAAACTTAAGAAGGGCAAAGATGAGAGTATGCAAGCATACTTCTTAAGAATCACCGAGATTAGGAACGATCTCCTATCTATTGGGGAGACTATTACTGATAGGGAAATGGCACTCACGGCTCTTGGAGGATTACCATTCGAATGGTATGTGTTCAGGACTACTCTTCTGAACAATAATGTAATTCCTGGTTTCGAGGAATTAATGGCTAGATGCATTCAAGAAGAAACAAGGGTTGAAGAGCAAGAAATGGCCATGCCTAAAGGTCCTCCTGTTTCTTTTTCTTCTCATGCTAAAAAAAGGAAAAATTCCGGGACTAAATAAAAAAGAAAGGTTGGACCTAAGGGTGGAAGAAAAGGACGATGTTACATTTGCGATAAACCAGGTCACTACGTAAGGGAGTGTCCTGATAGAAAGGACTCACACCAGGATGATGATCAAAGTTCATCTCATGGCAATCAAGGGAATGGCAAATTCCATAGCAAAGGTAAAAGGAGTGCTGGTAATCAAGGAAGAGGACAACCATTCAAGAAGGCTAAAAATTCCAGGTATGAATCCAACATTGTTGAAAATAAGCAAGATGAATATTATTTACCAGCTGCTCTATCTACCTCTGCTCCTTTGGACTCAATGGGAATTTGGCTCATTGACAGTGGTGCATCAAGGCACTTCACTGGTTACAAAGAAGTTCTCCATAATCTAATAGAGAAAGAAATTAACCTGGAAATTGTCCTTGGAGATAATATGAAATATCTCGTGAAAGGTGTAGGCAATGTCTCTCTTAAATTGAATCAAGGAAATACGATCCACTTACAGGATGTATTATATGTACTTGACCTCAAGAAGAATATGGTGTCCATCTCGGCAATGGAAGACAAAGGCTACAAGGTGAACTTTAGTGTTGCAAGGTATGTATATGGAAAAACAATGTTAAATATGCCTTCGCTCTTGGGTTTCAAGTTGATTCATTATATCAGGTTGGAGGAAGTTCGCTAGGTGTCATGTCTTGTGACACATCTCTTCAGTTTGAACTTTGGCATAAGAGGTTTTCCCACCTTCATTATAAAGCTATACCCGTTGTAAGACAAATGTAACAGGGATGCCTGAATTCCGAGTAGAGAAAGAAGGTGTATGTCTGGGATGTGCCGAAGAAAAGCTCAAAATGGGACCATTCCCCTCAAGCCAAAGCAAGACCTCTAATATATTACAACTGGTTCACTCAGACATATCTAGTATAATGCCTGTGAACTCCTTGGGAGGATATTCATATTACCTTACTTTTACAGATGACTATTCTTGAAAGACTTGGATATACTTCTTGAAAAAGAAGGATGAAGTGTTCTCTTGGTTTCAACACTTCAAAGCCTTGATCGAGAATCAAACCGAAAACAAGGTCAAGATCTTAAGGACTGATAATGGGAATGAATATGAATCTAACGAGTTTCATGACTATTGTAAAGAGGCTGGCATCAAGAGGGAGACTACTACACCATATACTCCTAAACAGAATGGTGTGGCGGAAAGGAAGAACCGTACGATTGTGGAAGTTGTCTGTGCCATGCTCCATGATCAAAGACTTCCGAAGTTTCTATGGGCCGAAGCTACAAACACCGCCGTATATGTACACAACCGATGCCCTCATCAAGCATTGGGTTCCAAGACTCTCGAAGAAACGTATCTCATTTTAGAATTTTTGGAAGCTTTGTATATTTTCATGTGCCAAAAGAGAAAAGGAATAAATTGGGTGCATCTGGAAAGAAAGGGATCTTTGTGGACTATAGTGAAAATACTGAGGGCTATAGAATCTATGTAGCCGGTCAAAGGGAAGTCGTGATTAGTCATGATGTCACCTTCGATGAAGATATGGTTCTCAGCAAGGTGGACAATCTTTTGACTTTGAGGAGCTCTCAAGAAACCGACACCAGGAAACTGAAAGAAAAGGATGATGAAACAATGCCTGATGTGGAAGAACCCATGGATCCTATTGATCCACCTGAGCCTTCCTCTTCTAGGAAGAGGCCCTCTTGGCTTAGGGGGCCACTCGATGATGCTGAAGGACACATTGCACCTTGAGGAACCTTCCATGAAAGTAAGAAACCCAACAGGCATCAAGGATACCTGACCATCATGAGCACGATCATACAAAATGAGCCTTCATCATTCTCAAATGTCGTCAAGCATAAAGTATGGAAGGATGTTATCACCAAAGAATATGAGTCTATTATGAACAATGATGACTGGGAAGTAGTTCCTAGACCCCAGGACAAGACAATTGTCACTTCTAATGGCTTTAGAAGATAAAGCATGTAATAGATGGAAGTACGGAAAAATATAAGGCTCGTTTTTTCGCTCGTGGCTTCTCCCAGAAGGAAGGTATAGACTATGACGAGATATTTACACCTATTGCCAAATATACCACCATCCACTCGATCATAGCCCTTGTGGCTTCACAAGGATGGAACCTACATCAGATGGATGTCAAGATCGCATTCTTGCATGGTTCGATCAAAGAAGAGGTCTATGTGGAGCAACCCGAAGGATTTGAGGTTCATGATTGAAAATCTCATGTATGCAGGTTGAAGAAAGCCCTCTATGGGCTGAACCAAGCACCCCGAGCATGGTATGAGATGATAGATAGCTACTTGATGAAGCTGGGATTCACTAGGAGTGAAGCCGATCCTAAACTTTACTTTAAGGTTGAAGATGACAAACCTCTCATACTGGTGCTATATGTGGATGAACTCTTCCTAACAGGTGCAGACTCTCTCATTCACAAATGTAAGAGGGAGTTAGCTTCTGAATTTGAAATGAAGGACCTAGGACTGATGCACTATTTCCTAGGACTTGAAGTTTGGCAGAAGCCAGGGGAAATTTTCCTATCTCAAGGAAAATATGTGGTGAAGATTTTGGAAAGATTTGGTATGGTGGACTGCAAGCCCGTAACTACCCAGATGGAGCTTGACTTCAAAAACTTAAGCGGTAGTGCTGCTGGACTTGTTTTACGAAATGCCACCGAGTATCGTCAACTTGTCGGAGCATTAATGTTCTTGGTGAACTCCTGTATAGACATATGTTTTGCAGTTAACACATTGAGTCAACATATGGTTGAACCTCACCACATACATTGGATTGGTGCCAAGAATCTGTTGAGATATCTTCGTGGCACAATCACTTTTGGGTTAAGATACACTGCCAGAGATGTGAGACTACTTGGATATACTAATGTTGATTGGGCAGGCAGTGTGGTGGACCGGAAGAGCACTTCCGGGTGCTGTTTCACCTTGGGATCTGCTTCATATCCTGGATGAGCACGAAGAAGAAGTTGGTGGCTTTGAGCACCATTGAGGTAGAATATATTACTACTAGCATGGCCTCCTGTGAGGCAATCTGGTTGCAGAAGCTCTTCAGCGAGCTGTTTGGATTTACATTGGATACCACCGTGATCCTATGTGACAACTAGAGTGGGATTCATTTGTCAGAGAATCTCGCATTTCATGATCGCTCCAGGCATATCGATATCAGGTACCACTATATTCAAGATATGGTGCAATGGGGAGCTATAAGGCTCCAACATATCGGTATAGATGAATAGGTCGCCAACATTCTAACAAAGCCCCTAGGGAACGTTAAATTCCCGACTTTCTGAGAACAACTTGGTGTTGTTCAAAGACCCTCTGATGAGGGTCCTGTATGATGCATTGAGCTCTGGGAGCTCCGGGTGGGTGTGGTGTACTTCTTGGAGCAAAATATGACCATAGGGTGATTCACTATCCCCTGATGGTGTGCATGTACACCCCTTGGCGACTATGTAGCAGGATGATTGGTTCTCCTGTGAGGTCTAGATGATGTGTTCTCCATGACAATTATGTAGTAGGATGATTGGTTCTCTTGTGAGGTCTGGATGATGTGTTCTCCATGACAATTTTGTAGCAGGATGATTGGTTCTCCTGTGAGGCCTGGATGATGTGTTCTCCATGGTGATTGTGTAGCAGGATGATTAGTTCTCCTGTGAGGCATCCTACCCATGCAGTCTAGGACTCATGGGAGGTACCTCTCATCTGATCAATGAGTAGGGAAATGAAGTTAGGGACCATAGTAGTATCGATGGACGCATCATTGTATCTACCATACTCCCTATGCTAGGATGACCTTCATTGATATGGGACTAATGATACTGGTTTGGGACTAGTGGTAGGAGTGGTACCTACTATGATGCTGAATTCAGGTCGATTGAGACTAGTCTGGGACCAGTGGTACGCACTCTGAGACTGACTTTAAGTCAGTGGTGGATGATACTGGTCTGGGACCAATGGTAGGAGTTGTACTCACTATGATGCTGACTTCGGGTTGGTTGAGACTGGACTAGGACCAATGGTACATACTCTTAGACTGACTTTTTTTTAGTATGATGCATCCTTGATCATTTCTTCTTCTTCATAATTCGAACAAAAGCAGAGAAGAACAGAACAAAGTAGAGTAGAGTAGAGCAGAGCAGAACAGAGCAGAGAAGTACAGATCAGTACATGGCAGAACAAGACAAAGCAAAATAGGTAGAATAGAGCAGAGCAGGGCAAGGGTCAAGCTGTACAGGGCAGTGCATTTGATGGATGAATCATAGCGATCGACAGACAGATTGTATATGGAGTTATCCCTAGTTGAGAGGGAGTGTTAAAATTGGCAACTAGGGCCAAACTCCATGTGGGTCATCCTATTCATGGCTGATAATATTTTTATTAGATTCCTCTCGTTGAAAGGTGTAGGATTGATCTAAAGATCATCCGATTCTGATAAGTATTTATGGAGATATGAATCTATTTTGATTATGGAATAATTATCAAGCCGACCTACACTCATGTAGGCTCAGAAGCCCAACAGTTGCATCTATTCAATTATCATAAGATTTGTAGAAATACAGGAGGAATTTTCCTTATTTTGACTCACTCAACTCATCACATCTCTCTCTCTCTCTCCAGTGCAGAAAAGAGTCTCTTCTCTCCTGCGCAGTAGGTGACTCTCTCTCACAGAGGTGGAAGGAAGGACGCAAAATCTAGTTCTACAGCTACATAAACAAATTTTGACCAACGTTGACCTGAAGACTCCCTCCTCAAAATTGCACTGTAGGTCCATCTGGACCTCCTCTGAAGGCCACATTTTTTGGTGGTGGAATCAAGCTAATCTAACGGTCGGTTTGTGAGATATCAATTGCCCTATTTTTGATGATGAAGCCGCTATTGTTGATGCTGTTGATCTAGGGTTTTCTACTACTGATATAAATCAGATTCTCTTTGTACTATTTCTCTCTGCTGAATTATTGAAGATAAAAGAAGATTTAATCAAAGGGTTTCCCCACATTATGGGGTTTGTCCCTGGATAGCCGCCACATCTTGTGTCTCTTGTCTTGGCTTGTTTTCTGTCGATCGTTTAATTTTCTATATGCACTTTACTTTATGTACATGTGATTGCTAATTTGTGGATAATAATTAGAAAGATAAGTAAATTGCTATAAGCATAGAACATACCATAAATTAACACTCCCTCTGTGTTATCTAGCTCTTAATAATAGACTCCTCTCTTAGAGAAAATGTTCTTAGCTTATTGCTCCATCGAATCAAGGTTATCTTACTCTCATTCTCCACCTCAAAACTCTTCCATATTATGATAAATACTTGAGGAAGTCAACTAATTGGAAAATAAAGCCTGCTTGCTGGATGAGGGTAAAATGGATATAAATGGTGCTCTAGACCAATACACTATCCCTTGAAGTTATCCATGTTTATTCTTCAATTTTCCTCTCCATATATTAGTTCCTATCTTATAACGAAGCCCATGAATAGTCTCTCCATAATGTGGACTCCTCCCTCATGCCTATCATCCCCTTTGTATCTACCCAACCTTCTAAATCATGTAGAATTAAAGGTTAATTATTGTTCTTAAGTGATTAATTCATGCTTGAAGGAGTGGAGTGCAATCAAGAGGCTCAACAGGACGTCTTGGTGGGCTAAGATGCAACACTCACATTAATCAAAATTGTAATCAATTTGTTTAAGGTTACTATGATGCTATAATAGATGGATTGCCAATCCGATTTCTCTTATGTGAATTCTTCAAGATTGAGAATGTCCAAATGCCTTGTGAATGATTTATGAATACCTACCTAGTTAAGAGGGAGTGTTAAAGAAAGTGTAACTAGGTTCGGTCTTCATAAATGTAATTTTGATCTTTGTACTTGTAAAAGAAAAGACATTATTTTTTTCATCTGTAACAATGAGTTTCTTGCTCATTGAATAGGTTAAGCGCATGTTTGAGTACTTCTAGGAAGTTAAACAATCAATGTATCTTTTGAAGGCCATTATGGGCTTTCTACGCCATGTAAAAAAAAATATTAGAGTCAAAAGAATACCTCCAAGCCTCCTCTATATGTCAGCATCATAAAGGGAAGCAATTCTAATTATAGAGATCAAGTCAGCCTAATAGGAGGGGCAGGCTCCTATATAAAGGGTCATTTGACCTTTCCAATACAAAGCTATTTATATATGAAATATGTGAATGGGAATTAATTGGGCTAGAAAAGAGTGCTTATTAATCCTCTTACTCAAGCGAAGAAGGAGACTAGTCAAGCGAAGGAAAGAGAAGGAATCATGCACCATTTTCTTGAAGATATCCCCTCACATGCGCGAAGAATTAGGGCCACACTGTTGCTACATCAGATCTGCTACTAGATCAAAAGGAAGATCTCAATTGGGTAAAGAATATGGTCCTCTTTCCAAGTGAGAAAGTGTACATTTCAAACAAAGGCACAAAGAAAAATATCTCTTCTAGGGCAAGCATAACTAGGGTTGCTATCAGTTGTTGGAAGAAGAACATAGTGGGAAGACTAACTGTTGCAAAATAAAAAGTCTTGACTTGTGTTTGGAGGATCTTCTTGTCAAGGGTCTAGGGTTTGGAATTTTTCAATTGAAGCTTCAATAAGATAAATTTGTAGAAGGGTTTTCCTCTCTAGGAGAGAGAGGTTTTTCCCTAGCTGATGAGCCAATATCTTGTGTTCTTGTCTCTTGTGTTTTGGTAACTGTTTGATGAAGTAAGAGAACATATAATAATAATAATAAGAAGAAGAAGAAGAAGATTATGTGAATAAGAAAAGTAAAATTACGTCACAATTTGTTATTATTGCTTGAAGAATCTCATTATAACATAGATGCCTTAGATTCTTCGACATGGCATCAGAGGTAAGGTGACTCGTCAAGGAAGGGCATCTCAAGAAAAAGTGAAACATCAAGATCAAGAAAGGTTGAAGAATCAGATCCATCAAAGACAAGGAGGATTACCATCTCCTCTCCTAGATCCATCAAGAGGGAATACCATCTTGGGAGAAAAGAAAGAAGAAAGCCTTCCATCTAAAGGCATCCACAAGAAGGCTCATTCAAGAAGAAGTCTTCATCTTCAAAAGGAAATAACTCTAGATCAATTTTTATCATTGAAGGCCTCTACACATTGGGAAGTTCTCATCACCAAGAAATCTCTCACAAGGTACCTTGAAGGAAGCATGTTGAAGATCTCTAAGATCCAAAAAGACAAATCATCAAATCTTCAAGGAAGCAACAAGATCTCTTCATTACCAACACTTTCAAGTAAGTATTTTTATGTCCTCTTCTGAACACATCAAAAATGTATTTTTTCAAGGAAAGCAACAAATTGGTTGGCACTGGTAATTTCCTTGCATGGAAAAAGAAGACTGATCTACTTCTCAAAGAGAACGATCTTTTAGACTACATCAAAGGGAGTATCATTGTTCTTGCTAAGGAAAAAACCCAAGCTCTAGCAAAGTATAATAAGGATGAGACAAGAACTCAAAGGATTATGATAGAATCCATTAAGGACTCTCCTTATATTTCCAAACTTGAAACATCTAAAAACATCTATGATAAGCTGGTGAAGCTATTATTCTAAGTTAGTACAACTGGAGAAGTGATATCATTATGTAATGAATTATATAAGATGAGGATAACCAAGGAAGAAGGAATAACTCCTTACTTCACGAAGATATCTAAGATGAGAGATCAACTACAAGAGCTAGGAGAAGTTATGTGCGACAAAGAAATGACAACTAGAGTACTTAATGATCTACCTAAGGGATGGGGTAACTTCACATCAAGTATATATGCCAAAAAGGAAGCTACCCCACTAAATGAACTTTTTTCTCTATGAAAAAATGAGGAGGCTAGACTCAAAACCAAAGATGACATGGGATAAAAGGAGCAAGCATTTGCTACTATGACAAAGAGAAAAGGAAAATTTGGCAAGTTTGGTCCACAAAGAAGAGGTAAAAGAGAAATGTCCAAAGTCCAATGCTTTGGTTGTCAAGAGTATAGCCACTTGATCTGGAGCTCAAGTTTTTTATCAAAATTCAAAGTTGTTGGATCGGTGTGGAATCTGAACGACTGCATAGTGCTCATTGTCCTAAATCCAGCACAACTCATTTCGCACGAAACAGACACCATATGCTCCTAGAAACGCGCTCTGTTTGTTTTCTCAGACAGGCGAATTTGGCAAAAAAATACAAAACACTGCACAATCAACAATCCATACTACTAACGTGGTAGGCTAATTGGGCTACCTATGTGTCATGATGATGTGGCAAGGTGACTGTGCATATGATTGGATTTCAGCCAATTAATGTTTGCCATGTGTCATAGGGTACATAGTTGAGTTGGTCGATTTAGATTGGTTGTTTAGTGGCCAACCACAAGCTGCCATGTGGCCCAACTAGAGTCTACCATGTGGCAGCATGGGGCCCACCAATTTTTTTTTGGGTCTGAATAGCCTATGTGGGAATCAAACCTACAACCTCCACCGTACAAACCGCATGAATTACCAATAGGCCATGTGTATCGCTTGATAAATGTTGGTGGAGACTTTATTTTAAAGTTTGAAGGGTGGCGCATATGGAATTGGGGGCGTGCTAAGGCTTAGCCCTTGGCCACCCCCGTGCCAGAAGAGCGCGGGCAGGGGGTCGGGGACTAGCCCCTAGCTCGCCCCCATGGCAGTAATTATTACCACAACTGCTGGCATATCATGTGAATAGTCCACCAGAACTGTCGGGGTTTAACTAACCGTTGGCCTTAAACTCTTACCACCCGCATTTGATTACCATCGCAGCTACTGCAAATAGTTCTGCAACCCAAGCATTAATTGTGGAGCGTTAACAAAACATTGGCCATGTGAACGCTCGAGCTGCCAGTCAACAATCCATTCGCCTAACCACCCACCTTTGAAACCATCGAGCCCTAACCGCCGACATGTGACCGGGTTTGTGGTTAGCTTAAACTGTTAGTTCGATCGCCAACTACGGGGGGCTAGTCCCAGGCCGTATGGAGGCCCATGTGCTTAGGGGCGCAAATTTCGGGGGCTGGAAAAATTAATGGTCCTACAATTTCGTCTGTCGAAGGGGAATTGAGCCAGGTTTGGAGGAGTAGTTCCACATTTGGGGCACCCGTGCTGGGTTTGGTCTGAATTGTAGGGAGGTTAACTGTAGAATTGGGTAGAATAGAGAATGCTCATATCGTCTTCAATTTTTGGTCTTTTCATGAGTAGGAAGAGGCTAGATAGGCATTTTTGAGACTTCTGAAGCTAATGGAACAAGTTTCAAAGCCATTGGAGCACTTCTGAAGATACTTTTTGCAGGTTTAAGTATATGGGTGCTAGGTTCAACCATGGGGTTGAATCAATTTTTGAAGGCTTTTGAGAATGAAGAGGACCTTGTAGGAGTTTTCTAGCCTTCATATGTTTTCTTCATTAGATGAGACATCTATAGTGTAGCTCATGTTTCTATTTTCTCATTATGTCCTTGAGGAAAGTTCTCTTTTAGTACTTCAAATGAATTGATGTAGTTTTTATGCTTATTGTCAGTTGGAGTATGGGGTATCGATTTGAGAACCCTTTTCTTGCTGATTGTTTCATGACTGAATGTAGGTTGTCATGCTTTTAGAGTGAGAATTATTTGCTGGAGAATGTTTCCTTGAAGGGTGAACTAGCCACTCTTTTGGTCAAGAGACTTTATGTATTTTTTATCACTGAAGTATTTTGAGAATAATGAGATTGGGTCAAGCCATTAGAAGCTGGACCAAGGAGACGTAGCCTAGGAGGGGTGAAATCCTTTATCAATTGCTGAATGTATTATTGTTATGTTGTTGTTCAGTGTTTTTAATTCATGTTTTAAGCTCATGCATTACATATAAAGATATAGAAAATCATGTTTAAATTGCAATTTACCTCATAATCCTCAAGCACTTTGTTTGTTTTCTAAATTGGAATTTAGTACAACAAACCTTAACTTTCCCATTTAGATCACCACTATAAGAGGTATTTTCCAAAATTTAAGAAGGAAAACAATAAGAGGAAGCAAGAAGAAGCCAACATTACCCAAGAAGTGAAAGAAGAAGAGAAGAAGAAGAAAAAGGAGGACCCTCCAGATCTCTAGTATGATTAAAATCAACTTCTTAACATAAGTCTTCTTTAAAGGTTTTGGGTATCATAGGAACATGTAAAAGTAGGATAGAATGCATCGTTTATGAAAAATGGAATCTTCAGGAATATAGAAGAATTATGTAGAGATAACTCAGAAAAATATTCATGTAGGAAGGATGTAACTATTGAATGACCTCATCAATGCAGAAAGGAATGCTCATGATCAAATCTTATAAGGCCACTATTATCAACAAGAAGGAGCATTTGCAAGATGAGGAATACTAGGATCCTCTGGTGGAATATTCAATAGAAGGTTCATGACTTTTAGGAAAATAAAATGTCTCGATATGAATTCCACTTATGGGATTCAAGAAAGGATGATATGCATGCAAGGAAATATGTAGAAAAACAAAGAGAATTGAGGGAATGTCAATCCTAAATTTTGTCAAAGGAAGCTGAGATGATCAAGGAAAGAACTAAGATCAAGGAAAGAACTAAGATGAGGTATGTATGCATCTTTGTTTTCAGTTTAATAGACATGCCATCATATGTATTAATGAGCATGGGGAATATATCTAAAAGGCATGGTCAAGAATAAGGAAGATCTCTTTCATTAATAATATGCTCGAAGGCATGATTCACACACCAATAAAGGACAACATGAGAAATGTCCTCATAAGGAGTATGATGTGGTTGAATAAGAAACCTATGAAGAAGCATATGGGAAAGGAGATCAGAGATGAAAGGACACCATGGTCACTAGGAATCATCATCTGACAGATTTGTTAAAGGCATCCCCCTAAAGAAGGCACGAGAACTCTAACAAAGGAAGAAAAAGATCAAAGGACACTTGACACTTGGAAAGATCTTGGACATGTAAAAATGCAGGATGTTGATAGTAGGATGTTGATAATTCAAGCCAAAAAGATGTCATCATGGAAAATCATATCATAAGGTATTATTTGATTTAATTTTTGAATTCTTGAGTAATATCTGGATGAATTCATGCAGGGTTACTAGAACAAGAATTGTAAGTTCAAGTACAATTAGCATTCATGTGGTGGATGAAAATTTCAAAAAGAAGAATGATGAGAAAGAAGTATCTATATGACAAAAGTTCCAGACATGTTTCAAGAAGGTCACTTTCCATGAAGAAAGGAATGACATGACAAAAAAAGAAGGAAAGTGATCAATGGTTGATGCCCTACAAGGAAGAAGCTCAACTGAATTTCATGACACCAAGGAAAGAAAGTGATCAAGCAGTTGAAGGACCCATGAAGAAGAAATTGTTGATTAAAAGGAGAATCCCTATATAAAAGGGAGCTGTAACAAGTCCTTAATTAAGAGGGAGTTTGGGAAAGTTCCTAGCCAGAGGGAACTTGGGTACATTCCTTTAAAGGAATGAACATATCTTCCCTATTTAAGAGGGAGAGACAGACCCAACATTCTTGTCTTCACATCAGAAGAAAAATGGAAGGATTGGGTAACCATATAACATCCCATACTCTTTGAGGATGTGTAGGGCATCCAAGATAAGAGTAAGTAAGAGGAATGATATTCTTTGAGGGCTTGGAACCCAAGATAAGAATAGTCCTAAAAGTTCATACTCAATGAACACCTGGGTGGGTATGTACCTTGAGAGACAATGATGAAGGTCTCTATAGTCATTGGTCTCACTAATATTGTGCTCTGATCTACTGAGAGATAGAGCTACCAGTCAAGGCCTTGCTGTGGAAACAATGTTGGTTACTATGATTCTATAACAAATGGATTGCCAATACGATTTCTCTTATGTGAATTGTTCAAAATTGAGAATTTCCAAATGCCTTGTAAATGATTTATGAATACCTCCCTAGTTAAGAGGGAGTGTTGAAGAAAGTGTAACTAGGTTCAGTCTTCATAAATGTAATTTTGATCTTTGTACTTCTAAGAGAAAAGAAATATTATTTTTTTCATTTATAACAATGAGTTTCTTGCTCATTGAATAGGTCAAGCACATGTTTGAGTGCTTCTAGGAAGTCAAAGAATCAATATATTTGTTGAAGAGCCTTATGGGTTTGTTACACCATGTAAAAATATGTATTAGAGTCAAAAGAAGACCTCCAAGAAAAGTCTGAAGCCTCCTCCATATGTCAGCATCATAAAGGGAAGCAATTTGAATTATAGAGATCAGGTCGGCCTCAAGTTATCAAGTCGGCCTCAAGTCGGCCTAATAGGAGGAGTAAACTCTTATATAAAGGGTCATTCGACCTCTTCAATACAAAGAAATTCATATCTGAAATATACGAAGGAGATGAAGAGAAAAGGTTACCAAAAATTCAAGGAAAGGAGCCTCTAGTGTAGTGAAGAAGGAAGGAAGAAAACGAGTTTTAGAGGGTTGTTTTACGGCCTATTAACATGTGCAAAGGAAGGGAAGCTCATTCTGCTGTCATACAAACCCTCCTATTGCAATCACCCAAAGAGAATTAATTGGGCTAGAAAAGTGTGCCTATTAGGCCTCTTACTCAAGTGAAGAAGGAAAATACTTAAGCGAAGGAAAGAGAAGGAATCACACACAATATATACCCTCACACGTGCGAAGAGTTAGGGTCACACTGCTACTACATCAGATCTGCAACTAGATCAAAAGGGACAACTCGATTAGGTAAAGAATAAGGCCCTCTTCCTAAGTGAGGAAATCTACATCTCAAACAAAGGAACACATAAAAATATCTCTTCTAGGGAAAGCATAAATAGGGTTGCTATCAATTGCCGAAAGAAGAACGTAAAGGGAGGACGAAGTGCCGGAAGGAGGATGAAGTGCTGAAAAAGAAAAAGGCTTGACTTTGTTGGAAATAATACTGGGAGGGGGGTGAATCAGTATTATCAGTTCAATAATTTTTCATTTCCTAAATAGATTTATATACACTACTTTTGTGAAGTGAGTTAGCGTGTACACGTTACTGTTATTAGATAAACTAGCGTATACCGAGAGAACTTATGATTTAATCAATTTATCATGAGTTTATCTTTAATCAGTGCATCAGTAACTTGTTAAGAAATGCAGTAAATCCATAATAAACAATCACACATAAGAAACACACATGAACACCAAGATTTAAGGTGGAAACCCAATTCGAGAGAAAAAATACCTGTTGTTGTCGTCTCTGTCTTCTTTTAATAATAAGAAAATCTGTTTACAATCTTGTATTGGTGCAGACTCATACCAGTACGAAGGAACCCACCTGCAGAAGGCTACAACTTTCTCTCATTTTCCATCTTCTACTGGAAGGGAGCTACAACCCCTAGCTCTTGTACTAGCTAATGTGTTTACTAGTACATAGGTGGCGACCTATAGAAGGCTACAACCTTCTCTCTTTTTCAAGGGAGCACGTTTCATAAATTTTCAGATTGGATGCTCCTTGTACACAAAAATACAAATGAAGGCCTCGTTTCATAAAATTTTCATATTGGACCCATCAAAAACTTTGAAACTCAAACTGCATCAACCAACAATAAGTTAATCTGAACAATCAGATCACTGTCACCATAATGTTGTGCTGAACCCAAAAACTTGCATCATCATTCAGAACTAGATGTAACCTCAAAAATCATGCATCAGAGTGTATACGCTACTTTACTGAACCCAACCTGCATGCATACGCTACTTCCTTTAACCAAACCTGCGTATACCCTCAAAACTACTGAAACATAAAACTTCTGAATCAAGTATGTGCCAACTAGCTATATACTGAACATCTATTGGCAATTTATTGAGCTTTAATCAGGTAGTAGCAGAGATAACCCTTCTTACTTAGACAATCAATCAATGAGACACCAAAATCCTTATGCATTCAATTTTACAGTCAGATCTAAGAAGACTTCATTGATAGACAATAGTAAAACAACAGAACTAATCAGATAGATCTGTCAGATTTGAATAATAGGCTTTTCTTTTGTATACACTACTTGGAAGAGTAGAACCTGCGTGCATACTAGATTTTACTGAGACAAACTAGCATATATATCTGCAAATATTAACTCATAACTTCACTGCTATTCCAGACTTCAGACAAACCCAAATCATGACATTTAAAGAATAAAACAGGTGTACACAATCAGATCTAGCCCAATCAAAATCATATAATTCAATTATAAGTCATTTAAGGTCTCATGATCCTGATCCAACATTGAATTCAAGGTGCACATAATATTTAAGATAAAATCACAAACACAACCCTCGCAACATAAAATATACTTTAGATATAAGTATTCTTGAAAAAACCCTTTTACTTGCACACTTTGGCCTTATGATATTCTCCTCCTTATATAGTTTTAGGCCTTTCTCAATACCTCGGACAAAAACCACTTAGGACCTGTGGTATTCTTGAATGGGATCAAATAGTCATTACTCTGCTGAATATTGTGGGCTAATACCATGGTATTGACCCATGGTATGGTTTAATCTTGAATTTCCTTGATTTTCCAACATATACACGCTTTTCTTATTGTGAAGGTGTGTGTATATGTATACACTCTTTTTGTTTTGTGAACCTACGTGTATATGCTATTTTGACTAGTGGACCAATGTACACATCTTAAACTACTTTACACCATCCTTTTCCTTCAACTTCTTTATTCTGATCAGTAGACCTTAGTTCCATCTACCTGTTCTTCTATACCAATGCCCTGTTACATATGAATAGACCTGTTACATTATGGGTTGCCTTTCATCAAAACTGAATTGACCTGTGAGTGAGTTGCCATCAAGGACAACACTTGTATCATAATGCCAACAATCTCCCCCTTTGGACTTGATGGCAACCATGATGGTGTTGATTGTTGCAAGTTGTAGAAACTATTATAGATAACATGTAACACCAACACTAAAATACTCTCCCCCTTTGACATCAAGGGCAAAGGGTGGACCAGCATACTATCTCCCTTTGATATACATTATGCTATCCATGCTTCCCTTAAGTACATGCAAAGTTTTCAGAGATATGTTTCAAAAGAATAACATGACTCTAGAACTCAATTAAGTGAGTATGACCTCCCTAAGACCAATGAATCATACATACATCAATCACCCAACCAAGTGGGGATACACCACATTTGACTCATCCACCTAACCAAGTGGGGATACACCACAATTGACTCATCCACCCAACCAAGTGGGGATATACCAATTGTTTATACATGACAAAAATACAACAATTATTACATCATCCATCCCAGGCATAGTGGGGAAGCAAATTACATCATATGTCCAATAGGACTCATTCAAATATAGACTATGATAGAAGGAGTCATATCACCCCCTAGATCTTTACATGACTTATGCAACAAATGATATAAATATCTGAAACCATAGCTGAACTCAACAACCATAATGCCAACAATGCAGAATGTGTGTGAAGGCTAATGCTCCCCCTAAACCTGTGTTACCTATGCATAGTAAACAAGTCATTCATCAATGCATATTTGTCAGTCAGATAAAAATCAATGAGCAAAGCATGTCGTCAGACTGTAATCATCAATATCGGACAGAGCATCCATATCAGAGTTTGACCCACTGCTTTTCTATTAGAAAAACATATACGCTCCTTTAGCCACAGAAACCCGCGTGTATTCACAACTATACTTCATGAAACCTGTGTATAATAACCTTCTTTTGAAAAATGGATTTAACAACAGGATTATGCAGCAACTACTCCCAGCTTTTGTCTGAGATATTCAAATGTTTCTCTGGGAAGTGGTTTGGTGAATATGTCAGTGACCTGTTCTTTGGAGGGGACATACTCCAATTTAACCTTTTGTTGAAGCACTTGTTCTCATAGAAAATGGTACTTAATGGGTATGTGCTTGGTTTTGGAGTGCATGATAGGATTTTTTGAAATACTGATGGCACTTGTATTATCACATAGAATGGAGATGGGTGGAGTACATGTGATCCGAATGTCCTGAAATGTTTGCATCATCCAAAGTAGTTGTGTGCAAAAAGATGTAGAAACCACATATTCTGCTTCAGCTGTAGATTAGACAATCGAACTTTGTTTCTTGCTGAACCAAGACACTAACTGAGAACCCATATAGAGTGCACCTCCAATAGTGCTCTTTCAATCATCAACATTTCCTACCTAATCTGCACTTGTATATGCATGAAGAGTAAGATATGTATCTTTAGGATACCATAGTCCAAATTCCTGAGTTCCTTGAATATATTTGGAAATTCTTTTAACTACCTAAAGATGTGATTCCTTTGGATTTGCTTGGAACCTTCCAACAATTCCTACTACATGCATGATATCAAGTACGATACCTATTAGATAGAGCAGACTTCCGATCATAGATCTATGTGTTAGCTGGTTTATTGCTGGTGATTCATCGTTAGAACTGAGACTGCATCCTGTTACCATTGGAGTACATATTGGTTTAGAATCTTCCATTCAGTACTTCTTCAAGATCTGCTTGAGATATTTTGTTTGTGAAAGGAAAATACCATCTTTTGTGTGTTGTACTTGTAGACCAAGAAAATAAGTAAGTTCACCAAGTATGGACATTTGAAATTCTTGTTGCATTACTGAAGCAAAATTTTGACTCATGGATTCTTCATTGCTACCAAAGATGATATCATCAACATAAACAAAAATAATTAGCAGTTTATCATTTTCAATCTTTGAGTGTAAATTGCTATCTGTAGAGCCTTTTGTGAAACCTTGTTGTTGTAGATATTTGTCATGGCGGTAATACCAAGCCCTTGGAGCCTGTTTCATACCACATAAAACCTTTTTGAGCTTGCATACGAGTTTTGCATCATTTCCAAGAATGAATCCTTCTGGTTGTTCAATATAAACTTCTTCTTCTAGATCTCCATTAAGAAAAGCTGATTTTACATCCATTTGATATACTTTGAATTTTCAAAAGCTAGAAAGAGAAGGAAACATCCTTATGGCTTCAAGTCTAGCAACAGGTGCAAAAGTTTCTTCAAAATCTATACCTTCTTGTTGAACATACCCTTTACAAACAAGTCTTGCCTTATTTCTAATAACTTCTCCATTTTCATTCAGCTTATTCTTAAATATCCATTTTGTTCCTATAATATTTTTATCATGAGGTCGAGGAACTAATTCCCAACTATCATTCTTTTCAATTTGGTCAAGTTATTCATCCATGGCCTTGACGCAAAATTCATCCTTTCAGGCTTCATTTACATTCTGAGGTTCTGTGGAGGATAACAATACTAGATAACTTGAGGTCCCTATAAGAGTTCTTCTTGTCTATACTCCAGACCCTTTTTCTCCTAGAATTTGAGATTCTGGATGATTCTTCTGAACATACTTGAATGGAGTCTTTCCCCTGTCTGTTGTATCTTCTTATGGTGCTTCATTGGTTTCTTCTTCTATATTGTTTTGATTTGATGTGGGAAAGCATTCCCCATATTCCTCATTGTCATATTCCTCTATTGATTTCATTTGTTCTGGATTTCTGCATGCTTCATCAATTACAACATCAATTCTTTCAACAATTTTCCAAAGTCTTTTATTATAACATTTCTATCCTTTAATTATGGATGAATAACCAAGAAGAATTCCTTCGTCTACTCTAGGTTCAAACTTACCAAGTTTTTCATCAGTCCTTTTGATGAAACATTTGCTTCCAAAAACTCTAAAGTGTTTTACAGTAGGAGGCTTACCATACCAAAGTTCATATGGAGTTTTATTGTTGTTTACCCCGTTCATTCACTTTGTTGAGAAGGTTGCAGGAGTTCCAGATTCATCAAACATAGCTCGAGCCATTTGTTGAATTGTTCTGTTCATTCTTTCCACCACACTATTTTTCTGAGGATTTGTTGCAACAGAGAATTTCCTTTTTATTCCATGTTGTTCACAAAAGTCAAATTCATCTGATATGAATTCTCCACCTCGATCAGATCTCAGACATTTGATTTTCCAAATTGATTCATTTTCAACTAAAGCTTTGAAAACTTTAAACTTTTCAAATGCTTCATCTTTATGCTTTAGTAGACCTTTCCAACACATCTTGGAAAAATCATTAATAAATAAAATAAAGTATTCTTCTCCACGAGGTGAATTTTTCCTTGTTGGTCCACATAAATTAGTATGGATGAGTTCAAGAGGCTTACTTTTTTATCCTTCTTTTCACTGAAGTGACCTCTGGTTTGCTTACCGACTTGACATGGTTTGCATATGGTGTTTTCTGGGATGCTGATATCTGGAAGATCATGAACTGCCTTGATCCTGCATGCTTTTCTTATCTGAGAAAAGCTTAGATGTCCCAATCTTCTGTGCCATAGCCAATTTTCATCTATTTTGGTTAGATAACATTGTTGTTGTCCTCCTTTGAGTATGTATAAGTTATTTGGAGTTATTGTACCTTTGATCACGATCTTTCCTGTATCAAGCTCATGAACCACACATTCGTTTGATCGAAAAACAACTTCATTTCCTTGATCACACATTTGATTGAAACTCAACATGTTATGTGTTAAACCATCTACATACATGACGTTTCTGGATTTAACCTTTTATTTTAAGAAAATAGAACCTTTACCTTTAATGATAGCTGGTGTGTCATTTCCAAATGAGAAATTCTTTTCCTTTTCTAAAGCATTATAAGAATGAAGTTTCTTGTTATCACCTGTCATGTGTTTGGAGAATTTTTTGTCGATGTACCATTGATTCTCTTGTCCTCCTGCATACAGATCTAAACCACATCTTTTTTATTGAGATTCCTTCTTTCTCCATATCTTGGAATTTAATGATGATTTCTCTTTTTGAAGTCTTGGATGAAATTTTCTCTTGCATTTAGATTCTTCATGACCAAAGTTGTTACAAATCGAACATTCTGTTTCATCTTCAAGAGGACAAAAGTTATTATAGGAACTTTTCTTGATTCCAGTGACACTCTGATTTCATTCTTCTCTAGTCATGTTGGTTTTGTAAGCAACACATTGAGCAACCTTATGCCCAAAGTTATGACATGAAAAACATTGCCCATTAAAGAAGTTTCTGTGATCATAGAATGTTTTGGCATTGTTTACTTGTTGGTTGAAGCTTCTACTGATATTCATCCTTGGATTAAATTGAGTATGATTTACTTGATGAGTATTTTTGGGCCTTTACTGGCGATTGACATATTGTTTACTGGTCTTTGCTACATCAAGATAGCTTTTGGTGGAGGTTGACGGCTTTTGTGATTGGGATGATTCTTTAGTATATCCAAGTCCTGTCTTTAGTAGAGGAGAATGCTGAACTTTGATGATTTCATTTCAAGTTTTTGATCCTTTAGCAAATTTGAGATTAAGAGATTTTGTCTTCTCAAGTTCTTTTCTTAGACCCACAATTTCACATTTTATATTCTCATTGTGTTTTTCTCTTTTAGTGAGTTGGTGTGTCAATGTATCTATGATCATATTCTTTTCTTCTAAACATATTTTGAGTTAGTGATTTCTTCAATAAAGTCTTCCTCTTCTATGGCATCCAAGAAATCATCCTTGACATAAGTCATGAGTAGTCTATATTCTTGTTCAGTTTCATCTTCATCGCTATTAGTTAAATCATCACTATCTTCATACATATAGTAACTAATTCTATTGACAACCTGTTTTCTGTTGCCTGTTACATATTCCTTTCCCTTTTCATATTTATCTTTATGAGGAAATTTGGTAGCATAATTACCGACTCTACCACAAGAAAAGTATTTAAATGGTAGCTTACCTCTGAATATTCCGGAACCCCATTGAAGCTTCTTAACAAAATTTACCTCATCTTCTTCTTTTGAAATGTATCCCGATTCATTGTGCTCTTCCTTTTCTTTTCCTTTTTTTGAAGCTTTAAAAGCGGCTTCTCTCATATCTGATGGACCTTCTTTCCTCATTTCAAAGGCAGTTAGGATTCCATGGAGTTAAGTCACAGTAATAGTTTGAATATCCTATTTTTCTTCTATGGCAGACACTTTTGACTCAAATTTGGAAGACAAAGATCTGAAAATTTTCTCAACTAAAGTAGCTTCCTTTATCTATTCACCCAGATTCTTCATACAATTAATAATCTCATCTATACGTAAAAGTAACTAGCAATAATCTCATCACTATGTATCTTAAGGGTTTCATACTAAATTCTGAGAGTTTGAATCTTAGAACATTTTACCTGGGAGTCCACTTCATAGCTCTGAATGATTTTGTCCCATATCTCTTTGGCTGTCTCGAGCTGCATGACTTTGACAAGTTCTGATTTTGACAGACTTCCCAATAACATATTGATAACTTTGGCATTGGTTTCATATAATTTCTTACCTTCAGAGTCTGAAGGAATTGCTGCTAGAAATTGATATCCTCCTTCTACAATTTCCCAAACATTGGCTCTAAGTGATTGTAGATAGGCTCTGGTTCTTAATTTCCAATATACAAAGTTGCTTCCATTGAATATTGGTGGTCTGATAGATCCCATGCCTTCGTGATTATTCATCTTGAAAGATCTTCTTTCAAGCGATCAAGCTTCTTCTAAAGCACATGCTCTGATACCAATTGTTGGAAATAACCTTGAGAGGGGGTGCAGGGGGTGAATCAGTATTATCAATTCAACAATTTTTCATTTCCAAAACATATTTATATACACTACTTCTGTGAAGTGAACTAGTGTGTACACACTATTATTATTAGAGAAACCAATGTATACCGAGAGAACTTATGATTTAATTAATTTATCATGAGTTGATCTTTAATTAGTGCATTAGTAACTTGTTAAGCAGTGCAATAAAGACATAATAAACAATCACACACAAGTAACACACATGAACACCAAGATTTAAGGTGGAAACCCAATGCGGAGAAATCCACCTACTGCTATCGTCTCTGCCTTCTTTTAATAATAAGAAAATATGTTTACAATCTTGTACTGGTGCAAACTCATACCAGACGTAGGAGTTAGGTCCTTATACAACTAGTGTAACTCCTTATTGTTATTAGTGTAACCCCTTATTGTTATTAGTGCAACCCCATTATTATATTGTTGTGCCCATATATTCCCCATGTTGTTATTATTGTACCCCATAGAAGCCCACTATTGTTATTGTTGTGCCCCTACAATATTATTGTTATGTAGGCTCTAATTGTATTGGGACCGCTTAGACTCCTATATATAGAAAGGAGGTCATGTCATTGGTATCATCCAAGAATTTTTCATTCATGTAATCTAAAGGAGGTTTCCCCCTCGAAAAGGCTGAATTCTAAGGCATTGATCTTTCTTTTCTATCTTTTTGTGAGCTGGTTTCATAACATTTGGTAACAAAGCTTTGGATTCTAGGGTTTCGCTGCTCCAAACAGGCCATCATGGAATTTTCGCTGTAAATTTTTTTCTGTGACGTTTTAGAAGCTAAAAAAAACATCCATTTGAGCTGAAATTGCATTGAACCTCGGGTCTGAATTTCAGATCTTGCTATTCTATATTTTCGAAGATATGATCTGAGGAAGTTAGGGTTTTTGCAAGATTCATAATTCCATCTCAAACATGTCATCATGGAATTTTCGCTATAATTTTTTTCTATGAAGGTTTAGATTCTAAAATTAAAACAAATTTTAGCTGAATGCTTGGTGAAGCTCGGTCCCGAATTTCAAATCCTGTTCCACTATATTTTCGGAGATACAATCCAAGAAATTTAGGATTTTTGCAATATCCTAATTACATCCCAAACACGTGACCTTAGGAAAATCATCATAACTTTCCTTCTGAGCATCAGATTGAAGTTTCGTAAGAAGTTACAAAAAGAGGAGGTCTGTATATTTTTGTGTATCAGGTTCATGTTTGAAGGTTGAAACAATGACACGTGGCACTTCGTCCAAGTTCACTCTTCTGAAAAGGTATATAATCAGGTCATCTTGGGAGAGTTTGCATAAATATTTCTTGGAGAATCCAATTTCGATTAGAATGGTGGCATTGGTAAAAGGACACAGAGGGATACCGCAGGGCATAATTTTAGAACTGGGAGATCCAATGTTACAGAGTTACAGTCATTTCAAGATGTAGCTCCTAAAATCAAGAAAAGGAAATATGAGGAAGTTTGATGGCAAGGATCCGGTAAATTGGATACTACAGATGGAGCAATATTTTGATCTACATGAGGTGCAACTGTTACAAAAGGTACGTATTGCATCTTTATATTTAGAACCAAATCAATTTTTATGGTATGAAGGGATTTGTTCTTGTAAACCACTTGTCACGTGGTTAATTTTCACAGAGGAGATGATAGCACATTATGAGGATACAAAGAGAAACACCTTTAGCCAATTGATAAATCTCAAACAAAAGGGTTCAATGGTAGAGAACATTGAGGACTTTCAAAAATTGAATATAAGGGTAAATGATATTCCAGAGAAGCAAAGGATTGATGTCTTCATAGGGACTTTAAGGGATAACATTCAACATGAGGTTCATCTTTGGGAACCTGATTCATTGGAGAAGGCATTCAGGCTAGCAAGAAAAATTGAAAGTGGAAGTATGGAAACAAGGAATCCAACCACTCACAACTATACATATGGAAGTTTTTTTTCTCCTAACCTACAATTTTTACACCACAACAATTCGAAGAAAAAAGAGAAAAAGGGCTTTGTTACATTTGTGATAACAAATACACTAAAGATCATAAGTTTACTAAGAAGAAATTGTTTTACATAGATTGTGAAGAGGAGGAAGAAAATGATCAAGAAACATCAAAAGAAGAGGGTATACATCAGGAGCCAACCCCAGAGAAAGAAGAAATGAATCCAACCATATCTTGTAAAGAATTGGCAAGAATTACCACTCCTAAAACTCTCAAGATAGAAGGACATATCAAGAAGAAAAAGGTTGAACAAGAAGTGAAAGATCACATTGAGAAAGAAGAAATGAATCCGAACATATCCTATAATGCACTAGCCGGAATTAACACTCCTCAAACTATCGAGATAGAAGGGCATGTCAAGAAGAAAAAGGTAATAGTGTTGATTGATTCCGGCAGTATCCATAATTTTATTCATTGTAAGATAGCCAAGGAATTGAATTGCTTCCTATATCCAACACCAGAGTTTCAAGTGGAGGAACCATACATTTATCTAGAAAGTGCCATAATATCAAGCCATCCATAGGATAATATGTATTGAATAGCCCAATGCTTTCCATTCCAATGGGTGGTGCTGATGTTGTACTAGCAGTCCAATGGCTACAATCCTTGGGTACAATAGCTTTTAATTTTCACGAACTTTTCATGAAATTTTTTTCGGAAGGAAATGAAGTTGAAGTAAGGGGTATCATAGGGAAATCGGGAAAGATAATCAACTTTAACGTAATTACAAAGCTTCTAAAGAAAGCAAAATGAGGCGTAATTGCACAATTATGTTCGCTAGAGGTTCTCACATCGAAATCATCTATTTCTCTAGATCTCCAAAAAGCCTTGGGCAATCATTCCAAGGTATTTGAGACTCCCAAAGGCCTCCCACCTATTCATGATCGTGATCATTCTATTCATTTGATTCCAAGAAGTGTTCCCCTAAACATCAGGGCTTACAGATATCCCTATGCCCAAAAGAGTGAAATTGAATGTATGGTTGCAGAAATGCTCGAGGCTGGTATAATTCAACCTAGTCAAATTTCTTTCTCTGCTCCAGTAGTATTGATGCACAAGAAGGATGGGTCATGGCGCATGTGTCTGAATTATAGAGAGCTCAACAAACTCACTATTAAAGATAAATTTCCCATTCCTGTCATTGATGAATTATTGGATGAATTTTATGGATTAATTTACTTCACCAAGTTGGACCTTCGTTCAGAATATCATCAAATAAGAATGAAGACCAAAGAAATTTTGAAAACAACATTATTAAAGAAGGATGCATTTTCATGGACTTCAGAAGCAACAAAGGCCTTTGAAAATCTTAAAGAGGAAATGTGCCAAGCACCGGTCTTAGCTATGCCAGACTTTAGAAAAACATTTATTGTAGAATATGATGCATCATGAAATGGAATTGGTGATGTTTTAACACAAGAAGAAATACCCATTTCTTTCGAAATCCATCCAGTCAAATTATTTACACAAAGCAACTTATGAGAGGGAAATGTTGGCAAGACTACATGAACTTAAGAAATGGCAACATTACATAATGAGAAGAGCCCAGTTCAAACAATATTTCCAGAACTTGATTAGGAAGGAAAAATCATATTGGAACCTAGAGAAGTCACAGAAACAAGAACCTGAGAGCTACGAAATTGATCAATTTTAGAGTATCTCATCAAGTGGAAGAACTTACCTGCTCAAGATTCCACATGGGAGGACAAGAATTTTATACAGAAGCATCGAGAACTACTCAAGTGTTTAGGACAAAACTTTTTGAAGGAGAGGGGCATGTTAGGTCCCTCTACTACTAGTGTAACCCCTTATTGTTATTAGTGAAACCCCCTTATTATATTGTTGTGCCCATATAGTCCCCATGTTGTTATTATTGTACCCTGTAGAAACCCACTATTGTTATTGTTGTGCCCCTACAATATTATTGTTATGTAGGCTCTGATTGTATTGGGACTACTTAGACTCCTATATATAGAGAGGAGGTCATGTCATTGGTATCATCCAAGAATTGTTCATTTGTGAAATGTAAAGGAGGTATCCCCCTTGAAGAGGCTGAATTCTAAGGCATTGATCTTTCTTTTCTGTATTTTTGTGAGTTGGTTTCATAGCAATAATCACCCACCTGCAGAAGGCTATGACCTTCTCTCGTTTTCCAACTTCTATTGGAAGAGAGATACAACCCCCTAGCTCTTATACTAGCTAATGTGTTTACTAGTACGTAGGCGCCAACCTACAGAAAGATATGACCTTATCTCTTCTTTAAGGGACCATGTTTCATAAATTTCCAGACTGGATGCTCCTGGTACACAACAATACAAATGAAGGCCTCGTTTCATCAAATTTTCATACTGGACCCATCAGAAACTTTGAAACTCAAACTGCACTAGCCAAAAATTAGTTAATCTGAACAATCAGACCACTGTCACGAGAACACTATGCTGAACCCAGAAACCTACATCATCATTCAGAACCAGCTGTAACCTCAAAAATCATGCATAAGAGTGTATACACTACTTTACTGAATCCAACCTGCGTGTATACACCACTTCCTTTAACCAAACCTGCATATACCCTCAAAACTACTGAAATATAAAAATTTTGAATCAAGTATGTACCAACTAGCTATATACTGAACATCTACTATCACTTTACTGAGATTTAGTCATGCAGTAGCAAAGATAACCCTTCTTACTTAGACAATCAATCAATCAGACACCAAACTCCTTAGGTTGGCATTATGATACATGTGTTGTCCTTGATGGAAACTCACTCAGATGAAAGATCACAGTACATCATGTCAACAACAAAGAATTATAGATCAAACTACAAAGAATGAAGAAAGAGAGGTATACGCAGGTTCACCTTGACCAAGCTGTGTATACACATAGGTTCACTGAACACAAGTAGCGTATATGTACACACGCGCTTTCATAGAAGGAAAAGTGCGTATATATTGGAAAACAAAGCTTTTGGTCCGAGGTATTTGGTCCAAGGTATTGACCCTAGGTATTTGGTCCAAGGTACTTGTCTTAAGAGGTTTTTGTCCATGGTATTGAGAAAGGCCTAAAACTATATAAGGAGGAGAAGATCATTAGGTCAGGTGTGCAAGTATCGAATATCTGATGAAGTGTGAGATCTAGTATGCAGGTTATTGGCTTATGGTGTTGTGCTTGGTTTGAACCAAGGATGGACCTTAACGGTTGATGAAGGATAAGATCTAATGATGGATCAGGATCTCAAGGCTTGAAATGAATTATCATTATGTGGTTTGATCATTTATAGTCTAGATCTGAATACTGACGCATGTGTTATTATGTAAATATTATGATCTATGTATAACTGAAGTTCGGAATAGTTGCAGAATTATGAATTAATATTTGTAGATGTGTACGCTGGTTTGCTTTGATAAAAGCGCGTATACATGCAAGTTTGACACATGGAAGTAGCGTATACCTTATAAAGTATGTTTCAGTTCTTTCTGTCTTCTGTTGTAGAGTTTTGGGTTCTGGTTTGGTTTCTGGGTACTGTATTCTGGTGACAGTATTCTGAATGATTAGACTGATTGTGATTTGATGATGGGTTGTCAAAGTGATTGATTGATTCAGTTGTGGTTGATTCAACAAGTGATGGTTGAGTTTCAGTGATTGATTGATGTAGATTTATTTGATGATTGAATTGCAGTTATGATGTTGTTGATGGATCCAGTCTGAAAATTTATGAAACATGTTCCTTGGAGGAAGAAAGAAGGTTGTAGCCTTCTGTAGATCGTCACCTACGTACTAGTAAACATATCAGCTAGTACAAGAGTTAGGGGGTTGTAGCTCCCTTCCAGTAGAAGCTAGAGAATGAGAGAAGGTTGTAACCTTCTATAGGTAGAAGCTTGTGTATTGGTATAATTCTGCACTAGTACAATATTGTAAACATATTTTCTTATTATTAAAAGAAGACAGAGATGACAATAGTAGGTGGTTTTTACCCACATTGGGTTTCCACCTTATATCTTGGTGTTCATGTGTGTTGCTTATGTGTGATGCTTTATTTTGTTTTTATTGCACTGTCTAATAAATCTCTAGTACACTTTTTAAAGTTTAATGCATGATAAATTAGGTAAATCAAAAGTTCTCTGCATATACGCTGGTTGATTTAAGTACAGTCATGTATACACACTAATTCACTTAGTGAAAGTAGCGTATACAAATCTTTTTGGGAAATAAAATTATTGATCTGATAATACTGATTCACACCCCCCCCCCCCCCCCCTCTCAGTATTATTTCCAACAATTGGTATCAGAGTAGTTCCTTTAGAAGAAGCTTGATCACTTGAAGGGAGATCCATCATCATGAGTAATCAAGAAAGCATGGGATCCATCAGACCACTAATCTTTGATGGGAGAAACTTTGTTTATTGGAAAATAAGAACCACAACCTATCTGCAATGACTTGGAACAGATGTTTGGGAAATTGTGGAAGGACGATATACATTTCCATCAACAATTCCTATAGATACGACAGATAAAAAACAATATGAAACCAATGCTAGGGCTGTCAATAGATTATTGGGAAGTCTGTCACAATCAGAGTTTGTCAAAGTTATGCAGCTCAAATCAGCCAAAGAAATATGGGACAAAATCGTTCTGAGCTACGAAGGAGACTCTCAGGTAAAGTGTGCTAAACTTCAAACTCTTAGAATTAAGTGTGAAACTCTTAAGATGCACAATGATGAAAGTATAGCTAGTTACTTCTTACGTATAGATGAGGTTGTCAATTGTATGAAGAATTTGGGTGAAGATATAAAGGAATTTACCTTAGTTGAGAAAGTTTTAAGATCCTTGTCTACTAAATTTGAATCAAAAGTGTTTGCCATAGAAGAAAAACAGGATCTGCAGACTATCACTATGATACAACTTCACGGAATCTTAATTGCCTTTGAGATGAGAAAAGGAGGTCCATCAGATATGAGAGAAGCCACATTTAAAGCTTCAACAAAAGGAAAGGAAGAACTCAACGAATCAGGACATATTTCAGAAGAAGAAGATGAAGTAAATTTTGTCAAGAAGCTTCAACAGGGTTTCAAAAGATTTAGAGGTAAACTACCCTTCAAATGTTTTGCTTGTGGTAGAGTCGGAAATTATTCTACCAAATGTCCTCATAAAGATAAATATGAAAAAGGGAAGGAATATGCAAAATGGAATAGAAAACAAGTTGTAAATAAAAAGAGTTACTATACTCATGAAGATAGCGACGGTTTATCAAATAGTGATGAAGATGACAATAGTAATGACTATAGACTTCTAATGGCTTATGACGATGATAATTTTTGGGATGCTTTAGAAGAAGATGACTTTCATGAAGAAATCTCTAAACTCAAAATCTGTTTAGAAGAAAAGAATATGATTATAGATACCTTGACATACCAACTTGCTGAAAAGGAAAAACACAATGAAAAACTAGAATGTGAAATTGTGGGTCTAAGAAAGGATCTTGAGAAAACGAAATCTCTCAATCTTAGATTTGCTAAAGGATCAAAAACCTTAAACGAAATTATCAAAGTGTAGTGTTATCTTCAGATAAAGACAGGTCTTGGATATACTGAAGAGGCATCTCAATCAGAAAAGCCGTCAACCTCCACTAAAAGCTATCTTGATGCAGCAAATAACAGTGAACAGTATGAAAATCATCAACAAAGGCATAAAGCAGATCACCTAGTAAATTAGACTCTATTTTCTTCAAGGATGAACAGAAGCCACAACCAACCTCAGGTAAATCATACTCAATTTTCTCCAAAGATGAATATCAATAGAAACTACAATCACTAGGTCAATAGATTCGATAATCGCAGGAACTTCTTTAATGGTCAATGTTTCTCATGTCATAATTTTGGACACAAAGCTGCTCAATGTGTTTCTTACAAAACTATAATGACTAGAGAAGCACGAAATCAAAGGAATGTGATAGGGATCAAGAAAAGTTCCTATGATAATTTTTCTCTTCTTGAAAATGAAATAGAATGCTCAATCTATAACAACTTTGGCCATGGAGAATCTGAATGTAGGAGAAAATTTTGACAAACATCTCAAAAGGTGCAAACTCCATTAAATCCCAAGATACGGAGAAGGAAATAACCTCAAGCAGAAAGATGTGGTATAGCCTTGTATGTAGAAGGACAAGAAAATCAGTGGTACATCGACAGTGGATGCTCAAAACACATGGCAAGTGACAAAGAAAAACTTCACTCATATAATGCCTTAGAAAAGGAAAAGAATGTCTCATTTGGAAACGACACTCCTGCTGTCATAAAAGGTAAAGGCATTGTTTTCTTGAAAGAAAAGGTTAAAGCTAGGAATGTTATGTATGTAGACAGTCTAAAGCATAACCTGTTGAGTTTTAGTCAAATGTGTGATCAAGGAAAAGAAGTGGTGTTTCGATCAAATGGATGTGTTGTTCATGAGTTTGATACAGGAAAAAACGTGATCAAAGGTACAAGAACTCCAAACAACTTATACATACTCAAGGGAGGACAACAACAATGCAATCTAAGCAAAAATGATGAAAACTAGCTATGACATAGAATATTGGGACATATAAGCTTTTCTCAAATAAGAAAAGCTTGCAGATTCCAGGCTGTTCTTGATCTTCTAGATATCAGCATCCTCGGGAATACAATATGCAAACCATGTCAATTCGGTAAGAAGACTAGATCTCACTTCATTGAAAAAGAAGGGTCAACGAGTAAGCCTCTTGAACTTGTCCATACTGATTTATGTGGACCATCAAGGAAAAAGTCACCTCGTGGAGAAGAATACTTTATTTTGTTCATTGATGATATGTGTTGGATAGGTCTTCTAAAGCATAAAGATGAAGCATTTGAAAAGTTCAAAGCCTTCAAAGCTTTGGTTGAAAATGAATCAGATCGCAAAAGAAAATGCCTCAGATCTGATCGAGGAGGGGAATTGGATGAATTCTTTGACTTTTGTGAACAACATGGAATGAAAAGGAAGTTCTCCACCACAAGGACTCCTCAACAAAATGGAGTGGTAGAAAGAATGAATAGAACTATTCAACAAATGGCTCGAGCTATGCTAGATGAATCTGGAACTCCTGCAACCTTCCGGGGTGAAGATGCATTTTCCGCTGTAACTATTCTCAACCAAGAAAATGTTCGGGTAAACAACACTCAAAATCCACATGAACTTTGGTATGGTAAGACTCCTACTGTAAAATACTTTAAAGTTTTTTGAAGCAAATGTTATATCAAAAGGACTGATGAAAACATTGGTAAGTTTGAGCCCAGAATAGATGAAGGTATTCTTCTTGGTTACTCTTCCCGAAGTAAAGGATATAAATGTTATAATAAAAGGCTTGGGAAAATTGTTGAAAGTATTGATGTTGTAGTTGATGAAGCATGTAAAAATCCAAAATAGATAAAAACTGAAGATTATGACAATGAAGAAGATGGGGATTATTTTCCCACATCAAATCACAATGATTCTGAAGAAGAAACCAGTGAAGCACCAGAAGAGGAGATAATGATAGAAGAAAAGACTATGTTCAAGTATGTTCAGAAAAATCATCTAGAAACTCAGATTTTAGGGGAAAATGAGGCAGGTGTATAGAAAAGAAGAACTATTACAGAAACCTCAAGCTATCTAGCATTACGATCCTCCACCGAACCTCAAAATGTAAATGAAGCATGCAAAGATGAATGTTGGGTCAAGGTCATGAATGAAGAAATTGAGAAAATTGAAAAGAATAATACTTGGGAATTAGTTCCTAGACCTCATGATAAAAATATTATAGGAACTAAATGGATATTCAAAAACAAGCTAAACAAAAATGGAGAAGTTATTAGAAACAAGGCTAGACTTATTTGTAAAGGGAATGCTCAACAAGAAGGTATAGATTTTGAAGAAACTTTTGCACCTGTTGCTAGACTTGAAGCCATAAGGATGTTTCTTTCTCTTTCTAGCTTTTAGAAATTCAAAGTATACCAAATGGATGTAAAATCTGCCTTCCTTAATGGATATTTAGAAGAAGAAGTCTATATTGAACAACCAAAAGGATTCATTCTTGGAAATGATGCAAAAATTGTATACAGACTCAAAAAGGCTCTCTATGGTCTAAAACAGGCTCCAAGGGCCTGACATTACCGCCTTGACAAATATTTACACCAATAGGGTTTTTCAAAAGGGTCAGCAGATAGCAATCTATATACAAAGATTGACACTGATAAATTGCTAATAATTGTTGTTTATGTTGATGATATCATTTTTGGTAGCAATGAAGACTCCATGAGTCAGAATTTTGCTTCAGTAATGTAGCAAGATTATGAAATTTCCTTGCTTGGTGAACTTACCTATTTTCTTGGTCTACAAGTTCAACAAAATAAAGATGGTATTTTTCTTTCACAAACCAAATATCTCAAACAGGTCTTGAAAAGGTACGACATGGAATATTCTAAACCTGTATGTACCCCAATGGTAACAGGATGCAGTCTCAGTTCAAATGATGAATCAATAGTAGTACATCAACCAACTTACAAATCCATGATTGGCAATCTGCTTTATCTAATAGGTACCCGACCTGACATCATGCATGCAGTAGAAATAGTTGGAAGATTCCAAGAAAATCCAAAGGAATCACACCTTTAGGCAGTCAAAAGGATTTTCAAATATCTTTAAGGAACACAGGACTTTGGTTTATGGTATCCTAGAGATACAAGCCTTACTCTTCATGGATATACAGATGCAGATTAGGCAGGAAGTGTTGATGACAGAAAAAGCACTAGTGGTGGTGCATTCTATATGGGTTCTAGGTTAGTGTCTTGGTTCAACAAGAAACAAAGTTCAATTGCGTTATCTACAGCTGAAGCAGAATATGTGGCTGCTGCATCTTGCTGCACACAACTACTTTGGATGATGCAAACATTGCAAGACATTCAAATCACATGCACTCCACCCATATCCATTCTATGTGATAATACAAGTGCCATCAGTATTTCAAAGAATCCAGTCATTGACTCCAAGACCAAGCACATACCCATCAAATACCATTTTCTACGTGAAGAAGTGCTTGAACAAAAGGTCAAATTGGAATATGTTCCCTCCAAAGAACATGCTGCTGATATATTCTCTAAACCACTGCCCATAGATACATTTGAATATCTTAGACAAAAATTGGTAGTAGTTGTTGCATCATCCTACTGTTAAATCAATTTTTTAGAGAAAGCTTATTATACGCGTGTTTCATGAAGTGTAGTTGGTGAGCTCCAGTATTGTAGCAATAATGCTACAACTCCTGGGGCTTCCTGTCTCTTAATTTTATCAACCCGGTAGTTCGTACAAACTTGGAAGCGACGGTGCTGTATGCACAAGTACTAGCTCTTGTCGCAGCTGTCACTTGGTCAGCTGGCACAAGTCCGCTAGGGCTCAAGCCAACTTCTATAGGCTCTCAGAAGAAGCTTGTTAAATGATGGACGAAAGCTTGCTCAAAGAAGACTAATCTACTTGGCAAAAATGAACTGAAAGCAAATCAAAACATAGAAACCTAGGAAACCCTAATTTGACTAGTCTAACCTCTACAATGCAATGAATGTGAATAAAACTTCTACCAATGCTGTCATTACCTCTAATAAGTGAAAATGCATGGATCTAAGCTACTTGCATCATAAAAGACATGTTTTTGTATTTTTCCTTTAAGTGTATGGAATGATTGTGATTTTGTGCTAACTAGGGTTTGGTTGTGCAGATGGGATGGAGAAGGAAGGAAAGCATGGGAAAGGTTGGGGAGGTTAGGAGAGGTCCCTAGGGATCCTTAGCATCCATCTACAGAGGTTCCTCACGTTCAGAAGCTCAGCAACCGAGTGAGTGGCCTCCTACAGGATGTCTGCAGGGGATCCTACAGGATACTCAGAGGTTTCTACAGGATGTCTACAAACTGCTACAGGATGACCTACCGTGGGTGTTTGAAGTGATGGAGGAGTGATGGAATGATAGGGGGAGATGTGTAAGGTAGGAATAAGGCTGGTGATGGCTCAGAAGTGGAGGAATAGGATGGGAAATGAGTGTAGGGAGTAGGTTGGAAGATAAAGGGCTATGTCAACGAAAGGGCTAGGGAATGAAGTTACGTGAGGAGTGAAAGACTTTGGGAGATAACAGAGTAGAGCAGAGGTCAAGGATGTGTTTGCATGCGTGATCAAGATGGAGGAGAAGGTAATGGAACGAGAGAGAGCAGTGTAAATGAAACAAATGCTGATGAATGTCACCAAACCGAAAATGCATTAACCTAGACTACCTGTGCTATGAATTCAATGAACAGCAATCCAAAACGTGAAGAGAAATGTGCATGAAGTTGTGATGAAGGTGTGTGGTGCAGGTGTGAATTACATGGAAGCATCTAACATAACGTGACTGTGTTGCAGCAATCATAAAGCAAAGAAATGCGTATTTTTGGTGGTTAGTTATGGACTGCACCCCAATCCCTAAGAGAGATGGCAGTGAGCCTTAACAACCTTTTTGCTGGAGCTCCAATAGATTATATCTATCCTCTTCTATCCTAAGCAACTGGAAACAAATTCACCATAAGCAAATCCTATCTAAACTCATGAAAAAGACTAAATTAACAACCTGTAATTCAAATTGCATGTGAAAGTAAAACTCAAAGTGCTGAAACGAAATGCAAACAACATTACAACACAGAGGAGGTCTGTTGCTCTCTTAAAAACTCAGAATTGGATCAAAAGCTGCCTGTCTTTATTGAATAATCATGAATCTAATGACATGCCAAAACTGGCTTACAAGGAGCAAAAACCGAGCTACAACATGACTAACCAAATTGACTAACTAGCTAACCCCAAATTGACTAACTAGCTACACAAAATGACTACCCACTAGCTAACCAAAATGAGGCCCCAAGCCTTCGTATTTATACAACTTGAGGACCCAACAGTCCTCCTAAAAGTTAGGGACTTGGCTGCCCAAGACTTGTAGTTAACAGCAGTCCAACTTGACTTGCTTGGCTGCCCTTGAGCTGATTGATTTGGTGGCCCTTGAACTCCGAGCTGATGGTGGAGAATTCGAGGTAAGGGCCCATAAATGAGGGGGACACCTTCCTACAAATCCTCTAGCTTGTTCTCCCACGAATTTGGCTGCCAAGTGCACATTAAGACCTTCCATTTTGTTTCCAAGTTGACCAACAAGGCTACACAAAGCACCCATTAGACTTGTTGGCATAATGACTAACCAAATTCACTCTATTAACATAAAAATAATCAAAAACATGCAATAAACAAATGAGAATGGTGGACTAAGCCAAATGAGGAGGTTGAATGAGCCCAAATAATTGTGCATTTTTGGGGCTCATCATCACCCCCCTACTGAAAGTGTTGCTCATCCTCTGAGCAACCAAATCTCTCCCCTTGTCTTTGATGGCCCTGGTGACGTCCTTGGCTAGCATCTCGGCCGATTTCTCCTTTGGCTTCCCTCTTTTCAAACTTTCCTGTAGAAACTGTTCTGTCTTCCTGTAGAAACAGACTCTGTCTTCCTGTAGAAACAGACTCTGTCTTCCTGTAGAAACAGACCTGTAGCTGAGTTTTGGCTTCCTGTAGAAATCGTTTCAACTGTTTTGGTCTGCTTGGTTGGGGGTTCCTTCTCCTTGACCTGTGCTGTGGTTGCCTTGGGTGTGCCCCTACTTGTTTGGCCTTTTTCAGTCTCCTCTGCTCGTGCTTGCAACCGCTTCTCCCTTGGCATTTGTGTTATTTTACCACCCCCTGCTTTGGCCTCAACAGCTTGTCCTTTTCCCTCATTCCTCTGCCTGTTCCTTCTGTGGTGGTCTTTTTGTGTTTGTTACATCATCATTGAGACCCTCACTGTTGCTTCTTTATCATATCCATGAAGTCTACCTGAAGGTTAGATCTCCATGTGTGTCTAAATTGTGATTGCAACCGTGGAATTCAAATACCCATTGAGAGATATCAATTTGCAGTTCATACTGAGGTATGCAAGCCAATATAAACTGTATGTTGAGCTCCTTGATCATAGGATAGATCCTGCAACTGCATCTCTTTGATCTCCATCAAGTGGAGTCCAGCATTGCAAATTCGAACAATTTTACTGAGTATGCAAGCACTGTTAAGTGCACCAAATCCAGATGACCCTCTTTTCTGAAAATAATTGCAAAACACTGGAAGACAAATGAAATTGAGGCTGTGGAAACATCAAAAGAATGGATAAGGTTGTATGCAAGTGGGGCTTGACATTCTACATCGATTCATTCAATAATACTGTTCTAATGTGGTATTTGTGCGAATGAACAGGCCTTGTATGAGTGGTTCTTTTCTTTTTTCTTGCAGCCATTGTTCCTATTTTCACCTTGTAAAACTTGCTGGTGAAACTGTTTGGGTAGGCTACTATCATCCATGTGCATCTCCCCATGAAACAGGTTTTGAAACGGATGCACGGTTATGGAGAAAAGGCAAAAATGGCTGATGGTGATGGAGGCTGATTTCTTGGAAACCGTGCACCGGAATTGCATGAAACTGCTCAGGCCTGTTTTCCTCAACCTTGTACAATTCCCCATAAAACGGTTTGTCAAAAGGATGCATGGTTTTCAAGTTATGGCAAAAACAAATTTGGTTCTATGGATTTTTGCCTCAAGGCTTTTTGCATGTGCTTGCATGGGATGACAAAATGAATTTTGTTTGTGATGCAGGTATGGAGATGATGGAGGAGGAGTTGGAAGATGGCATGAGGGCTTCTGAACCTTTGAGGAAGCTACCATGCTCGCCAAACCACTTTTTGAAATGCATGCCTAGTTTCCCACAATTTCTACAGGAAGTTCCTGTAGAAGCACAAGGAGGTGAAAAAAATGATGGATGAAGGCAAGGGATGGACACACAAGTGCTTGTAGGCCTAATCAATAGCTTCCCACCATTAGATTCACTTTTGAAATTGGATTTGGCTCGTCCAAAGGTTCTACAGGATGTTTCCTGTAGAAATACAGAGCTTTCCTGTAGAAGACACAGCTTTAAGGAAAGAAGCTTAATGACATGAAAAAAATGATGGAAAAGGGGTGAGGAATGGAAACATGGATGTGGGTAGGCCTCATGGACATTTTCCAAGCCTTCAGGTCCTCCTCGGAGATCAATTTGGCTTTTTTGTAAGCTTCCTGTAGAAGATACGAAACTTCCTGTAGAAGGCACAAAAACTCCTTTGTCTTTGATTTGAGTGCTCCTCCTGTCATGAAACGTCCTTCTTTAACCTGCAATGTCATTACTGCAACATGAACTTATTCAATGGAGATTAGCTTTATTTTTCTTTCTCTTTTTCTCTTTTTTTTTTTTTTTGAAAAACAACTAGGGCGCCTCATGGAGGTTTTCACCCTAATTGCCTGCCTTGGGCGCCTCCAAGGGAGGTTTTCACCCAAAGATCTTATCCCATTTTTCTCTTTTTTTTTTCAACCCATTGATTGCCTCATGGAGGTTTTCAATCAATGAGCCAATCTAAGGCGCCTCCAAGGAGGTTTTCACCTTAGATTTCTATTTTCCTTTTTTCATTTTTTTCTTTTTCTTTTTTCTTTTTTCTTTTTTCATTTTTCTACCCTAACCTACTTGAAAAACAAAATCATTTTCAAGTATAAGAATACTTCCAATGGAGCCATGTGCACATCGAGATTAGAGAAAGAATGATGTGAAGGCTCGAAATGCATGCTTGGACAAGTATCCAGATCTCAGAGACCAAATGATCTGGCGTTGAAGGGATCAAACAAAACTGAGGAAGAAAGTACTGCTGCAACTTAGTGACCTTCTGAAACCATATCTCAAGATAGCTTTGATATCCTTGGTTCTTTTGCTGATCTGGATCATTCTTCATGTCACCTTCTATCATGACCTTCTGATCTTCCTCTTTTTGTTGATCTTTTTCTTGAGTACATGGAGGATTTGATGGTAACCATGAGGGATCTCTCTCGATCTCTGATTTAGATCTCTTTTCTTCATCAAGTGCAGCCCATGGTTCTTTGATCTCCTCTTTTGATTCTTCTTTTGCTGGATGTGATCCTTCAATGCTTTCAACATGATCTCTTTTTTGCAATTCTTTTCCTGAGCTTTGGTGAACATCATTGAGCTCAAAAGGAGTCATTTGCACATGTTGTGCCTCAGCTTTGCAATTGGGTTGAGCTACTCCATTGCATGGTTTTGGAAATGGAGGTACGGGTAGTTGAGTGGAGGTGTGAAATTGAGATGGAGATGGATGGAATTGTGGTTGGGTAGGCATTTGGGGTTGCCTTGGTGGAGGAGGAGGCGATGGTTGTGGATGAGCAGGTGGTGGAGGAAAATGAGCGGGATGAGAGTTGTACTGGGGCCTCCACTCCTGATAAGGTGCATTCCACTGAGGCTGTGGCTGAGCATAAGAGTGAAACGAATGAGCAGCTGGTTGGGCATAATATGGATCTGTGAAGGAATAAGGAGGAGGTGTGAACCAGGGAGGATGAGCAGGGGGACCCCAAGAAGGCATGAAGGTGGCTTGATAAGGGTCATAATAGGTCTCGGGTGTCCCTTGTAGTTCCTGCTGGTAGGGTATGGGTCCATGTGGCCTCCTTTGGTTCATATAACAGAGTGATTCAGTGGCTCCCTTGGCTCCTTGATATGTAGCTTTGATTCTGGGCAAGGAAGGGCACTGATCTGTAGGATGGTATTCTTCACAGATGAAACACACTTCTAGAGAGTGCATTGGACATTCGTTCCAAGGATGCTTTCTAGTGCACCTAGGACAAAAAATAGCCAAAGCCCTCTTGGCTTCTTCTTGCTTCTTTTGGATCCGCAAGGTATCCAGTTGCATGGCAAGAAACTGCCTCATATCACTCTTAAAACCTTCGATCTGATTTTCAAATTCATCTTTGGACAAGGGACTGCTCCAATCATCTCTGCTTGTAGCCATTTGCTTCAGAGGAGTGTTTCTTTCTTCTTCTCCCCTAGAGGTTCTTCAGATATGTCTTGATGTCCACCCAGGGGTTCTTTCATCACAGCCATCGAAGAAGAACGTTGGCTGTGTGAAGCAGTGGGGGGGTTGTGCAATCATTTTTCTAACTTATCTCTACTCCTACAAAGCATGAAATGAAATCTTTTTGGTTGTTTTTTTCTTTTTTCTACTTCTACTTGCAAAACTGAAATAGATTGAACTGTAACTAACTATCTTGCTGAAATGAAAATGCGGAATTGAAATGAAAGCAGGAAAGGACTAATCTATTTTGCTCAAATGAAATTGCAGGAATGAAATGCTAGGCTACGCTTGCGAAATTGAAATGCTAATCTACGCTTGCAGAAATGAAATTGCGGAATTGAAATGCTAATCTACGCTTGCGGAAATGAAATTGCGGAATTGAAATGCTAATCTAGGAAAGCAGGAAATGCTAATCTATGAAAGCAGGAAAGGCTAATCTATGAAAGCAGGAAATGCTAATCTACTTTTGCATAAATGAAATTGCATAAGGGAAATGGAATAAACTACTTAGCAGAAGGTTGTAAAGGAAAATAGAAGAATAGCAACAATCACCAATACTCTGCCGCTTCCCCGGCAACGGGGCCAAAAAGATGGTGAGCTCCATTATTGTAGCAATAATGCTACAACTCCTGGGGCTTCCTGTCTCTTAATTTTATCAACCCGGTAGTTCGTACAAACTTGGAAGCGACGGTGCTGTATGCACAAGTACTAGCTCTTGTCGCAGCTGTCACTTGGTCAGCTGGCACATGTCCGCTAGGGCTCAAGCCAACTTCTATAGGCTCTTAGAAGAAGCTTGTTAAACGATGGACGAAAGCTTGCTCAAAGAAGACTAATCTACTTGGCAAAAATGAACTGAAAGCAAATCAAAACATAGAAACCTAGGAAACCCTAATTTGACTAGTCTAACCTCTACAATGCAAAGAATGTGAATAAAACTTCTACCAATGCTGTCATTACCTCTAATATGTGAAAATGCATGGATCTAAGCTACTTGCATCATAAAAGACATGTTTTTGTATTTTTCCTTTAAGTGTATGGAATGATTGTGATTTTGTGCTAACTAGGGTTTGGTTGTGCAGATGGGATGGAGAAGGAAAGAAAGCATGGGAAAGGTTGGGGAGGTTAGGAGAGGTCCCTAGGGATCCTTAGCATCCATCTACAGAGGTTCCTCACGTTCAGAAGCTCAGCAACCGAGTGAGTGGCCTCCTACAGGATGTCTGCAGGGGATCCTACAGGATACTCAGAGGTTTCTACAGGATGTCTACAAACTGCTACAGGATGACCTACCGTGGGTGTTTGAAGTGATGGAGGAGTGATGGAATGATAGGGGGAGATGTGTAAGGTAGGAATAAGGTTGGTGATGGCTCAGAAGTGGAGGAATAGGATGGGAAATGAGTGTAGGGAGTAGGTTGGAAGATAAAGGGCTATGTCAACGAAAGGGCTAGGGAATGAAGTTACGTGAGGAGTGAAAGACTTTGGGAGATAACAGAGCGGAGCAGAGGTCAAGGATGTGTTTGCATGCATGATCAAGATGGAGGAGAAGGTAATGGAACGAGAGAGAGCAATGTAAATGAAACAAATGCTGATGAATGTCACCAAACCGAAAATGCATTAACCTAGACTACCTGTGCTATGAATTCAATGAATAGCAATCCAAAACATGAAGAGAAATGTGCATGAAGTTGTGATGAAGGTGTGTGGTGCAGGTGTGAATTACATGGAAGCATCTAACATAACGTGACTGTGTTGCAGCAATCATAAAGCAAAGAAATGCGTATTTTTGGTGGTTAGTTATGGACTGCACCCCAATCCCTAAGAGAGATGGCAGTGAGCCTTAACAACCTTTTTGCTGGAGCTCCAATAGATTATATCTATCCTCTTCTATCCTAAGCAACTGGAAACAAATTCACCATAAGCAAATCCTATCTAAACTCATGAAAAAGACTAAATTAACAACCTGTAATTCAAATTGCATGTGAAAGTAAAACTCAAAGTGCTGAAACGAAATGCAAACAACATTACAACACAGAGGAGGTCTGTTGCTCTCTTAAAAACTCAAAATTGGATCAAAAGCTGCCTGTCTTTATTGAATAATCATGAATCTAATGACATGCCAAAACTGGCTTACAAGGAGCAAAAACCGAGCTACAACATGACTAACCAAATTGACTAACTAGCTAACCCCAAATTGACTAACTAGCTACACAAAATGACTACCCACTAGCTAACCAAAATGAGGCCCCAAGCCTTCTTATTTATACAACTTGAGGACCCAACAGTCCTCCTAAAAGTTAGGGACTTGGCTGCCCAAGACTTGTAGTTAACAGCAGTCCAACTTGACTTGCTTGGCCGCCCTTGAGCTGATTGATTTGGTGGCCCTTGAACTCCGAGCTGATGGTGGAGAATTCGAGGTAAGGGCCCATAAATGAGGGGGACACCTTCCTAGAAATCCTCTAGCTTGTTCTCCCACGAATTTGGCTGCCAAGTGCACATTAAGACCTTCCATTTTGTCTCCAAGTTGACCAACAAGGCTACACAAAGCACCCATTAGACTTGTTGGCATAATGACTAACCAAATTCACTCTATTAACATAAAAATAATCAAAAACATGCAATAAACAAATGAGAATGGTGGACTAAGCCAAATGAGGAGGTTGAATGAGCCCAAATAATTGTGCATTTTTGGGGCTCATCATCACCCCCCTACTGAAAGTGTTGCTCATCCTCTGAGCAACCAAATCTCTCCCCTTGTCTTTGATGGCCCTGGTGACGTCCTTGGCTAGCATCTCGGCCGATTTCTCCTTTGGCTTCCCTCTTTTCAAACTTTCCTGTAGAAACTGTTCTGTCTTCCTGTAGAAATAGACTCTGTCTTCCTGTAGAAACAGACTCTGTCTTCCTGTAGAAACAGACCTGTAGCTGAGTTTTGGCTTCCTATAGAAATCGTTTCAACTGTTTTGGTCTGCTTGGTTGGGGGTTCCTTCTCCTTGACCTGTGCTGTGGTTGCCTTGGGTGTGCCCCTACTTGTTTTGCCTTTGTCAGTCTCCTCTGCTCGTGCTTGCAACCGCTTCTCCCTTGGCATTTGTGTTATTTTACCACCCCCTGCTTTGGCCTCAACAGCTTGTCCTTTTCCCTCATTCCTCTGCCTGTTCCTTCTATGGTGGTCTTTTTGTGTTTGTTACATCATCATTGAGACCCTCACTGTTGCTTCTTTATCATATCCATGAAGTCTTCCTGAAGGTTAGATCTCCGTGTGTGTCTAAATTGTGATTGCAACCGTGGAATTCAAATACCCATTGAGAGATATCAATTTGCAGTTCATACTGAGGTATGCAAGCCAATATAAACTGTATGTTGAGCTCCTTGATCATAGGATAGATCCTGCAACTGCATCTCTTTGATCTCCATCAAGTGGAGTCCAGCATTGCAAATTCGAACAATTTTACTGAGTATGCAAGCACTGTTAAGTGCACCAAATCCAGATGACCCTCTTTTCTGAAAATAATTGCAAACCACTGGAAGACAAATGAAATTGAGGCTGTGGAAACATCAAAAGAATGGATAAGGTTGTATGCAAGTGGGGCTTGACATTCTACATCGATTCATTCAATAATACTGTTCTAATGTGGTATTTGTGTGAATGAATAGGCCTTGTATGAGTGGTTCTTTTCTTTTTTCTTGCAGCCACTGTTCCTATTTTCACCTTGTAAAACTTGCTGGCGAAACTGTCATTGAACTGGAATGTATCTTTTTCACCTATATCCCTGCCCATAGGTTCTTTACGCAGTACATTTTCCCTTCACACAGGCAAGAGATTGCAAGCACCTTTTCAGATCTGCAGCTAGGATATTTGTTGCCTGTTCAAACAGCATTAGAATACACATCTGATAAGTGGAAACATTAAGTTCACATACAGCCCAGATCCTTTGAAAGCTCTAAAAGCAATTCCACGGCTTTCATACCCTCTGCAATATCACGTGCAAGTGAATGAACAATAAAATAGCATGATCTACCTCAGCTATTTTCACCTTTCTTCAAGCTCCAAACTTGATGAAGAGAAACTCAGGCTTCTATGCTCTGCTGCACTTTCCTGTAGACGACATCCTGTAGGCGGCTCTCGTTTCCTGTAGAACGAAACAGTGCTCCCTGTAGAATGCCGATAAGCCGAAGGGTCTTGAAAAATGGCCGAGAAAGATCGGTGGAGGATGTAAAGTTCATAGATTGTGGAAACTTCAGTGGAGGACGTGGAAAGTGCAGATGGACAGTAGTTCACGAGTTTCAGCCAAGCCGTCTTTAATTTCTCCGTGATTTGTGATGAGGTGGCAAAACACATGCACGATGGCTTTTTCGAACTGAAGTGATTTTATGAACTTCATGTCTTTTATTTGTTAATCAGCTGCACTAGAGTTAAACTCTTGATCACTGTTTTTTTCTTTTACAATTTTTTTATATTTTTACGTGAGTCCATTGTCCACGTGCACTGCGTGGCTGCCGGCGGAGTTTTGAAGCAGACAATCAGTTGAGCCTTGCTACATTCGTGGCTTAATCCCTCATCCCATTCATTTATGCAGTTCCCAATTAAATCTATGCAATAGAAGAATGAGATTAGTCACATACCTCGAAGTTGAATGGTTGCCGTGCGCTGCTGTGGCCTGTCCTTGCTGCATGCATTGATTTTATGATTGCATGATGGCTTGGCTGCTAATATTTGATTGTGTTTTTCATGTGCAGGTGTCCTCTGGTCAGATCCAAGCTCCAGACAATTGTTTCCACGTTCAAATCTGCACATTCAAGCTGCTGTTGCTGCATCTTCCCCGAACCAGAACTTGTTTTCGACATTTCTCCCAAACGCCAAAGCGGATCGATCTGAAACTTGCTGAGCATGTTTCTATCATCATTATGCATCTCCCATAGCAAATTCGTGATCAATGGATGCACGGATTTCGAGAAAAATGGAAAATGGCTGAAGATTTCAGAGGTCAATTTCTCAGAAACCATGCATCGGAATCGGTTTAAACTGCTTGGGTAGGCTACTATCATCCATGTGCATCTCCCCATGAAACAGGTTTTGAAACGGATGCACGGTTATGGAGAAAAGGCAAAAATGGCTGATGGTGATGGAGGCTGATTTCTTGGAAACCGTGCACGGGAATTGCATGAAACTGCTCAGGCCCATTGTCCTCAACCTTGTACAATTCCCCATAAAATGGTTTGTCAAAAGGATGCATGGTTTTCAAGTTATGGCAAAAACAAATTTGGTTCTATGGATTTTTGCCTCAAGGCTTTTTGCATGTGCTTGCATGGGATGACAAAATGAATTTTGTTTGTGATGCAGGTATGGAGATGATGGAGGAGGAGTTGGAAGATGGCATGAGGGCTTCTAAACCTTTGAGGAAGCTACCATGCTCGCCAAACCACTTTTTGAAATGCATGCCTAGTTTCCCACAATTTCTACAGGAAGTTCCTGTAGAAGCACAAGGAGGTGAAAAAAATGATGGATGAAGGCAAGGGATGGACACACAAGTGCTTGTAGGCCTAATCAACAGCTTCCCACCATTAGATTCACTTTTGAAATTGGATTTGGCTCGTCCAAAGGTTCTACAGGATGTTTCCTGTAGAAATACAGAGCTTTCCTGTAGAAGACACAGCTTTAAGGAAAGAAGCTTAATGACATGAAAAAAAGGATGGAAAAGGGGTGAGGAATGGAAACATGGATGTGGGTAGGCCTCATGGACATTTTCCAAGCCTTCAGGTCCTCCTCGGAGATCAATTTGGCTTTTTTGTAAGCTTCCTGTAGAAGATACGAAACTTCCTGTAGAAGGCACAAAAACTCCTTTGTCTTTGATTTGAGTGCTCCTCCTGTCATGAAACGTCCTTCTTTAACCTGCAATGTCATTGCTGCAACATGAACTTATTCAATGGAGATTAGCTTTATTTTTCTTTCTCTTTTTCTCTTTTTTTTTTTTTTTGAAAAACAACTAGGGCGCCTCATGGAGGTTTTCACCCTAATTGCCTGCCTTGGGCGCCTCCAAGGGAGGTTTTCACCCAAAGATCTTATCCCATTTTTCTCTTTTTTTTTTCAACCCATTGATCGCCTCATGGAGGTTTTCAATCAATGAGCCAATATAAGGCGCCTCCAAGGAGGTTTTCACCTTAGATTTCTATTTTCCTTTTTTCATTTTTTTCTTTTTCTTTTTTCTTTTTTCTTTTTTCATTTTTCTACCCTAACCTACTTGAAAAACAAAATCATTTTCAAGTATAAGAATACTTCCAATGGAGCCATGTGCACATCGAGATTAGAGAAAGAATGATGTGAAGGCTCGAAATGCATGCTTGGACAAGTATCCAGATCTCAGAGACCAAATGATCTGGCGTTGAAGGGATCAAACAAAACTGAGGAAGAAAGTACTGCTGCAACTTAGTGACCTTCTGAAACCATATCTCAAGATAGCTTTGATATCCTTGGTTCTTTTGCTGATCTGGATCATTCTTCATGTCACCTTCTATCATGACCTTCTGATCTTCCTCTTTTTGTTGATCTTTTTCTTGAGTACATGGAGGATTTGATGGTAACCATGAGGGATCTCTCTCGATCTCTGATTTAGATCTCTTTTCTTCATCAAGTGCAGCCCATGGTTCTTTGATCTCCTCTTTTGATTCTTCTTTTGCTGGATGTGATCCTTCAATGCTTTCAACATGATCTCTTTTTTGCAATGCTTTTCCTGAGCTTTGGTGAACATCATTGAGCTCAAAAGGAGTCATTTGCACATGTTGTGCCTCAGCTTTGCAATTGGGTTGAGCTACTCTTGAGCTACTCTTGGGTTGGGCTGCCCTTGAGCTGATTGATTTGGTGGCCCTTGAACTCCGAGCTGATGGTGGAGAATTCGAGGTAAGGGCCCATAAATGAGGGGGACACCTTCCTACAAATCCTCTAGCTTGTTCTCCCACGAATTTGGCTGCCAAGTGCACATTAAGACCTTCCATTTTGTCTCCAAGTTGACCAACAAGGCTACACAAAGCACCCATTAGACTTGTTGGCATAATGACTAACCAAATTCACTCTATTAACATAAAAATAATCAAAAACATGCAATAAACAAATGAGAATGGTGGACTAAGCCAAATGAGGAGGTTGAATGAGCCCAAATAATTGTGCATTTTTGGGGCTCATCAGTAGTCGCGTACACATGTGGGTTTCTGTGGGTCAAGGAGCGTATATGTTTTCTAGACAAGAAAAATAGTGGGGCAGGCTCTGATATGGGTGCTCTAATTGATATTGATGATTAATATGCTTTGTTCATTAATTTTATCTGATTAACAAATATGCCTTGATCTTTGACTTGCTAATAATGCACATGTAGCATCGGTTCAGGGGGAGAATTAGCCTTCACGTACATTCAACATTGTTGGCATTATGATTGCTGAGTCCAGCTATGGTTTCATATATTCATACCATTTGTTTCTCAAGTCATGTAAAATTCTAGGGTGTGATATGTCTTCTCGTACATTTGAATGAGCCCTCTTGGACAAATGATGTAATTTATATCCCCACTTTACATGGGATGGATGATGTAGTATTTCTTGTTTTTGTCATGTATAAACAATTGGTATATCCCCACTTGGTTGGGAGATGGATGTATGTATGAGTCATTGGTGATAGGAAGGTCATCCTCACATAGTTGAGTTATAGAGTCATGTTATTCTTTTAGAAAATCTTTTTGCAAACTTTGCTTGTGCTCAGGGGGAGCATGGACGGTTTTAGTACATCTCAGCATGGGAGCTCAATTAGAGAATTCAGCATGTACTCAGGGGGAGCATGACCAACATAATGTATGTCAAAGGGGGAGCATGACCCTTTGCCCTTGATTTCAAAGGGGGAGAGTGACTTTGTGTTGTTGTTGCCATCAAGTCCAAAGGGGGAGATTGTTGGCATTATGATATATGTGTTGTGCTTGATGGCAACTCACTCAGATGAAAGATCATAGTACAACTTGTCAACGACAACGAATTACAGATCAGACTACAAAGAATGAAGAAAGAGAGGTATACGTAGGTTCACCTTAACCAAGCTGTGTATATACACAGGTTCATTGAACACAAGTAGCATATATGTACACATGCACTTTCACAGAAGGAAAAGCGCGTATATCTTGGAAAACTAAGTTTTTGGTACAAGGCATTTGGTCCAAGGTATTTTGATCCAAGGTATTGGTCCAAGGTATTTGGTTCGAGGTATTGACCCTAAGTATTTGGTCCAAGGTATTGGTACTAAGAGGCTTTCGTCCATGGTATTGAGAAAGGCCTAAAACTATATAAGGAGGAGAAGATCATTAGGCTAGGTGTGCAAGTATCGAATATCTGATGAAGTGTGAGATCTAGTATGCAGGTTATTGGCTTATGTTGTTATGCTTGATCTGAACCAAGGATAAACCTTAACGGTTGATGAAGGATAAGATCTAATGATGGATCGGGACCTCAAGACTTGAAATGAATTATCATTATGTGGTTTGATCATGTGTAGTCTAGATCTGAATACTGATGCATGTGTCATTCTATAAATATTATGATCTGGGTATAACTGCAGTCCGAAATAGCTGTAGAATTATGAATTAATATTTGCAGATGTGTACGCTGGTTGGCTTTGATAAAAGCACGTATACACATAGTTTCGACACATGGAAGTAGCGTATACCTTATAAAGTATGTTTTAGTTGTTTCTATCTATTGTTGCAAAGTTATGGGTTCTAGTTTTTGTATTTTGGTGACAGTATTTTGAATGATCAGATTGATTGTGATTTGATGATGGGTTGTCAAAGTAATTGACTAATTCAGTTGTGGTCGATTCAAAAAGTGATGATTGAGTTTCAGTGATTGATTGATGTAGATGTATTTGATGATTGAATTGTAGTTATGATGTTGTTGATGGATCCAGTCTGAAAATTTATGAAACATGGTCCTTGGAGGAAGAAAGAAGGTTGTAGCCTTCTGTAGGTCATCGCGTACATACTAGTAAACATATCGTCTAGTACAAGAGTTAGGGGGTTGTAACTCCCTTCCAGTAGAAGCTGGAGAATGAGAGAAGGTTGTAACCTTCTGCAGGTAGAAGCCTGCGTATTGGTATAAGTATGCACCAGTACAAGATTGTAAACAAATTTTCTTATTATTAAAAGAAGACAGAGACGACAGGAGTAGGTGGTTTTTACCCACATTGGGTTTCCACCTTATATCTTGGTGTTCATGTGTGTTGCTTATGTGTGATGCTTTATTATGTTTTTACTGCACTATCTAATAAATCTCTGATATAATGGTTAAATTTCAATGCATGATAAATTGGGTAAATCAAAAGTTCTCTGCATATACACTGGTTTCTTTAAGTATAGTCGCGTATACACAAAAGGAAGAGGGAAGAAGCTCACATAACTCAGGAGATTAAAGAAGAAGGAAAGAAGAAAAAGAAGGAATATCCCCTGGATCTCTACTATGACTAGGTCAAACTCTTTACTTCTAGACTTCTTTCAAATTTTGAGTAGGATAGGAGCATGTAGGAATAAATTAAAAATTGCATGGCTAGAAACACCCTCTAGAATCTAGCGGCATGATGTACATAGAGTTATAGACACTCATGTAGATGTAGCATTTATGATAAGAACAAAAATGCGTAAGTAGAAATATCGTCTAGAATATAGGAGCATGGAAAATATAGATCAAGATATTTGTGTAGAAGAAACATACCTAGTATAGGACCTCATACACGATGAAAGAAAAATTGATCATGAAAAGAATCTTAGAAGACCTACATCATCAAAAGAAAGGAAACATTTGCAAGGAAAAAATCTTTAAGATCCTATGATGAAATCTTCAAAAGAAGTTTCATGGACCAAATCATATGTCTCATTGGGAATCCCATTCATGGGTTTCAAGAAAAGAATGATATGAAGGCAAGCTAAGATGAAGCAAGAAGGGCCACACCAAAGGATGATCAAAGAAGAATCTAGATGAGGTATGTATGCATCAAAGTTTAAGTCATGTTATCATTTTTATATTATTGAGTCATGGGTATAGTTCTATAACATCATCAAGCATGAAAGAACCACTTTCACCAAGAACATGCTCAAAGGCATGTACCACGATACAATAAAGGTCAACAAAGGAATGAGCTCACATAAGGAGCATAATATTGATGACTAAGAAGCAGGAAGAAATGCTAACAAGTCCAGAAAGCAAGAAATAAAGGAATGCTCTCAAAAGATGCATTAGATGGTTGACCTATCTATCTGAGAAGAAGCAAATGAAGAAAGAGATCAAGTATGTGAAGAACACCATGGTCACCGAGAATCACTATCTGACAAAAGTCCTTGAAGATATCTCCCAAGAGAAGGCAGAACAACTCTGATAAAGAGAGGCCCCTTGACACCTATGAAGGCCTTGGAGATACAAAAGGTGCAGATAACTGATTGTACTCTACAAATATTTCATGATGAAGAAGCCATCCAACAAAAGAAAAAAAATGTTGAAGCAATATCAGGATGAAGTCATGATGGGCTACTAGGTCAAAGCATGTAACCTAGCAAGTACTATGAAGCATCCATGAGAAGAGTATTCCGAAGCATGGACAAGATGACAAAGGAGTAGCCAAGATGACAAGCAAACCTGATAGTCTCTTTCCACGAAGCAATTACATGACAAACCAATAAGGAAAGTGATCGATGGATGGTACCCTACCTAGAAGAAGTTTGAACAAAGACATCATGACATCAAGAAAGAAAGAAGATCAAGTAGCTAAAGGAACCACAAAGAATAAGTTTTTGATGAAGGAAAGAGTCTCCAATTAAGAGGGAACTCTGATAGGAACCTGATAAAGAGAGAGTTTTTGGATCACCCCTGATTACAAAGGAGTGACAATTGTGTTTTCCATTTCATGGGTCATGCACTAGACCAGGTGATCTGAAATTGATCAATAGATGGTCAAGGATCTAGAAAAGGACAAAATTCAAAGTTGTTGCATTTGAGTGAAACTAACGCCATCACGTAGAGCTTGGAAAAATGATTCCAACGCAACTTGAATGGGTGAAACCGAGTTCATATGTGAAAGTTATTCAAAGTCAAAGTTTTCAGGGCAAACTCCAAAAAGTCAAAGTCAAAGTCAATGGTCAATAGGCAGTTAAAGTAAACGTTGACGTGACAGCTGACTAGATGTTGGCTATGCAATGAGGTGGTAGTTGACAAGTGGAAGGTTGCGGTTGGTTACATTGGGACCAATCCCAAGGCGACACGTGGCCTTGTTGGATTTGCCAAAATTGGTTATGGGTCCGATAGAGCTAACGAGATTCAAACTCGTGACCTGTGAATTACAAATCCGACGCCTTACCAATTGGGTTATATGGTTCTTACTTAAATGAAGTGGAGGCGCTTTTATGTAAAAGGAGTCCACCATTAATGGCAGCCCTGCCATATCTCCGCCACACTAGACACCTTACCCCATCTGTTCCGCCATTTCATCGCCTATCCACTCCAATTGTGTACAAAAATTACCATACCTATCCACCAACACTAAACCTTATCCTATCCTCCCATCATTAATATTTCAAATATTTTAAAATATATGCCAATACATCCAATGACAGAGGAGGAGGAGGGGTCGGGATTTTATCCCTTGACCTCCTAAATTTTTTATTATAAAAGTTTACCAGAGCACCAAAGGGAGAACAAGTGAAATATTATGTAGCAGAGAGGTACTTATGCAGGTACAAGTAGCGGGACTTAGAACTTTGAAGACACTTTCTGGAAGATCTGGGAAGCCTTTTTTAGAATCAAGAGTTGCTATAGAATCCCGAGATAGAGCAGATTGCATATGGATGGTGTAGGGTTGTATCTGAAGCAATATTATTTTATGTATTTATGGTTTTGAAGTTTTTAATATAAAAGGTCTCCCCGTTGAAGACCAGGGCCCAAAGATGTAGGCTTGAAGATAACCGAACTCCATTAACAATCTCTTGTGCCGATTTTATTTTCATGTTTGTTGTTCTATATTGCTGCAAATTCTCTATCAGTTCTTCATGCTTATGTGCTTAATGGTGTTTTTAAAAATCATGCATTAACATTTTCTAATAGTAAATAAATCACATTTTAATTAAAGGTCTATTTGGGATAATTTGGTATCGGAGCAAGTTGTTGATAATTGTGATTTGTGAGTGTGCATGATCACTAGGAGAAAATCAAGGCTTGGTGAATGAGAACTTGTTGAAGGAGATTAAGAAGTTGGCTCGAGAAGAAGGACAACTCGAGGAGAAGAGATGACTGAAGAAGGAAGTGGTGATCATCTGTTTGGATCTAATGCGGGCTTCGTGGATGCTTTCATGACCTTGTGAGCCATGGTCAAAGAAATGTATCGAGAGTTTAAGAAAGAAAAATATGAAGATGCAAAACCTAAAGACGAAGAAGGACAACCATCACATTCTGGAAAAGAAGATGAAAGCAATCAAAAAGACCCTATCACTTCTCTCTTGAATCCATTTGAAACTTCGAAACCACTGTTGAAGCTTGATGTTAAGTTCAAGTTACCCATGTACAATGGAGAAGTTGATTCCGAGAAGCTTAACAACTGGGTCAGGAAAATGGAGGTATATTGTAGCGTGCAACAAGTCACTGAAGATGACGTCAAAATCAGACTAGCATCACTTTGTTTAGCAGGCACAACATTGATCTGATGATGGAGTAAGTTATAGAAAGGTACTCAACATATCAATAAGATTTTTCCATCATGGTTTGATTTTATTACTACACTTAGAAATAAATTCTATCCATTGGGGTATAAGGAAAAAACTTTAATAGAATGGGAAAAGGGAAAGTGAAGAAAGTAAACTTCAACAAGAAGGAGGTTTAAAATCTCTCTTGTAAGCATTGAAAGAAAGAGGGCCATGATGAGGATCACTACTCGAAATTGCATCCCGAAATGGAACCAAAGTGGACCAGAAAAGGGAAGCAAAAGGTTGTGACAATAGTGAAAACGATAGCCCTAGGGTCAAATTCAGGCGATGAGATGCATATTGCATCATTGGTTATGACCGATAAATTTGATGAAGGTAATAATTCTAACAGGTCCAGATGCAGTTATTTCATATAAGAGTTGTTATAAAATATACAAATATGGATACATTGTTAGATAATGGATCTCAAGCTAAACTAATTTTAGAAAAAGTGGTTAAGCAATTGGGATTGAAAACCATAAAGCATCGTAAACCGTATACTTAAATTTGGATGAGAACAAATCATAAATTACGACTGATTGAGAAATGAATGTTACCATTTGCAATAACTTCTAAATTTAAGGATAAGGCGATGTGTGATGTGGTAAAACTAGATACATGTGGGATGGTCTTGGGTAGCTCGTATTTATATGATGGGAAAGCGATCTTTTATAGGGAACATAATCAATATCACTTGTTCAAAAAAGGAATTGAATATGTTGTACATGCTCATCTCACAAAAGCAAATACATCTCTTTTGATAGTTGAATAGTTAAAACAAGTAGCTTATGCCAGTAAAGATGTTGTTGTACAATCTAAAGAACGTAAGAAATATATCATTAAAGGTAATCACAAACAGAGAAATATGCTTAAGGAATCCAAAATTATACATCAACAAGAGTTGCAACGTGATAAGTTGAGTTTTGTTTCAGCTATGAAAGCAAAGCAAGGTATAGTTTTAGTTATGTCAATACTTTCAATGTTTTTAATGGGTTTATTACTGTTTATTGGTTCTTGGATATTAGAAGCAAATATGAATGTAGATGTGGGTGAAAAAGGACTTGATATATTCTGCAGTTTGTATGTTTTGCTGACAATTTCATGGATGGGTAAAGTGTACAGGTTCAGAACAGGGTGATTAGATACCGACCAAGTGGGAAAATGGAACCCATATTTGTTGTATGGAAATTAAGCCTTTTTGAGATCCAAAAGGTCTCAACAGGTAGGAAGTGATCCGAAATTGATCAATGGATCCTCAAGGATCTAGAAAAGGCCAAAACTGAAAATTGTTGGATTTGAGTGAAACCAACACCATTGTGTAGATCTTGGGAAAATGATTCTAATGCAACTTGAACTGGTGAAAACTGAGTTCATATGTGAAAGTTATTCAAAGTCAATGTTTTCAGTGCAAACTCCAAAAAGTCAAAGTCAAAGTCAACGGTCAATGGGAAGTCAAAGTCAATGCTGACATGGCAACTGACTAGATGTTGCCTATGCAAAGAGGTGGCAGTTGACAAGTGGCAAGTTGTGGTTGGTTGCATTGGGACCAATCCCAAGGCGACATGTGGCCTCATCGAATTTGCCAAAATTTGTTAAGGGTTCAGCGGAGCTAATAGGATTCAAACTTGTGACCTGTGCATGTGCATTACAAATCCAACACCTTACCAATCAGGCTATATGGTTCTTGTTTAAATCAAAGAAAGTTCAAGCCGCTGCCCAGATACTGAACAAAATGCTTAGGGAACGTGTTGTTCCAAGTCATGCAAGTTTTATCTATGGCATGCATCATCTTGGGAAGGTAGGAAAAAAAATTGAGGCATAAAAAGTTCTTGAAGAAGTGATAGATTGTAAATCCTCTGTACATGTTAAAGTATACACAGAAGTAATGTCTGCTCTATTTCAGACCAGTGAAGTGGAAAAATCATTACAATTAGAAGGCAAAATAATTAGAAGAGGTTGTGAAACTAACTTTTTGACTCTGTAAAACAATGTTTCTCTAAGGGAAAAATTGATGAGGTATCCAAGATTTTAGAAGGCATAAACCAAAGATATCCGGTACAAGGTATTACATTATGAAAAAATTGAAATGGTCAGATTTATTGTTTTTCCAAGGAGACCACTCTTCCCAAAATGTAAAACACATTTAAGGAATTGAAGATCAAGACAGGAGATCTTTTCCATTATGACTAAAAAAATCGTGATTTTTCCAATTTTGTACAATTGTGATGTTCAATTTTTTCAAAAAAATGTGATTTTTTCTAGCAAGCTTTTGTTTAGGGACACAACTTATTGCGAAGTATCCAAAAATAGTGATATTTTTAACTATTCTTAAAACATTTTCCTTGTGTTCCTTGTTTAAAATTTACGTTCATCTTAATTAACAAATTAAACCTGGTGTCCAAATCTAGCACTCCACGAGTGCTAGATTTCCTTCCAAAGGCTGGCATGCTGCTGTCTAGAGGGTGGATTAGGAGACTAGGTGGGACACTACAGAATGATGTATCTTATGCCACTGTCCCAGTTTTTGGAGGATAAAGCAGGATATTGTACAGAGAAGCACAGCTGGCCTACATCATCAGTGATGAGAAGAATCCTTCTAATCATCCCATATATGCCATGGACACTGATTTTGGAGCATGTATCCTCCAAATAGAAGAATCTTAGAAGGCCTTAATGTAGCTCCGGAAAAAAATAGTTTAGGCCGAGGAAGAGCAAGGAAGTCAGGTTTGGGAGATGTTCTTTGATCGAGCATGTTCAAGGGAGACTCCAGGAGCAAGGGTGGTGCTGATATCTCCAGAACAAGAAAGCACACATCTGTCCTTTAAGCTAGCTTTTCAATTCACAAACAATATAGCAGAGTATGAGGCTCTGCTATTGGGTCTTAATGCAGCTAAAGACAGAGGTTAAAAGGTTGTTTTTGTAACAAATGAAAAAAATATATGGTGGCCCCGCCATATCTCCGCCACACTACACACCTTACCCCATCCGTTCCACCATTTCATTGCCTATCCGCTCCAACTGTCCACAAAAATTACCATACCTATCCACCAACACTAAACCTTATCATATTCACCCATCATTAATATTTCGAATATATTAAAATATATGCCAATCCACCCAACGACGGAGGAGGAGGATGAGGGGTCGGGATTTGATCCCCCGTCCTCCTAAATTTTTAATTATAAAAATTTACCAGTGCGCCAAAGGGAGAATGTGTCTTGAGATCAAATCCTCTCCTAGCATCAATGAAGACTGCAAGCACAAAACCGATATATAAAATATGAATTTTAGTGTAACTATCTTGTAGGCCTAGAGGACAGTGCCTAAAGAGGAAGAACATACCTCTATTTATAGAGGTTGTCCACTCCTCATACAACGTACAACCAAGCTCTGAAATACACAAGCATATGAGGATGAAGTAAGAAAAAGAAAACCCAAGGAAAAGGGTTACAAGGACAACATGATAAGGAGATAGAACAACGAGGGTAAGAAGACAATTTCTAGGTGAGCTACAACCACACGTGTGACGTTCAGGAAGGCCTACTTGCGGCCATAGCAGTAGGAAAATATGTTATGAAACCAGCTCAAGAAAAGATAGAAAAGATAGATCAACACCTTAGAATTCAGCCTCTTCGAGGGGGCAACCTCCTTTACATTACATAAATAAACAATTCTTGGATGATTCAAATGACAAAACCTCCTTTCTATATATAGGAGTCTAAGGAGTCACAATATAATCCAGCCGACCTAACAATAATAATATAAAGCCACAAAAATAACAATAGAGGGATTCTATGGGACATAGTAATAACAATATGGGGGCAATAAGGGCACAACAATATTAATAAGGGGTATAACTACAATAGTAATGGGGTAATCACTAGTATTATAGGGACCCAACATGCCCCTCTCCTTCAAAAAAGTGTTGTCCTCAACGCTTGAGTAGTTCTGGATACTTCTGCATAAAATTCTCATCCTCCCATGTGGAATCTTCAGCGGATAAGTTCTTCCACTTGATAAGATACTCTGAAATTGATCGATTTCGTAGCTGTCGAGTTCTTGTTTCTGTGACTGCTTCCGGTTCCAATATAATTTTTCCTTCCTCGTCAAGTTCTGGCAATATTGTTTGAACTGGGAGCTTGTCACCTATAACCTTCTTTAAACATGAAACATGGAAAACTGGGTGCAATCGAGAAGCTGCAGGAAGCTCCAATTTGTATGCCATAGTACCAATCTTTTGCAACACCTTGTACGGACCATAATACTTTGGTGATAATTTATTATCCTTCTTAGCTTGCTTGAGGGACATTTGCTTATATGGTTGTAGCCGTAGGAATACCCAATCACCTACATCAAAACTTCTTTCACTGCGATGTTGATCTGCCTGTTGTTTCATTCTATTCTGTGCCAACACGAGGTTATCCTTTAAGAGTTGGAGGACTTGTTGTTGATGTTCGATGTGATGTTCCACTGCCTGAACCTTAGAATTTTCTCTTAAATATGATGTGATGGATGGTGGTTGATACCCATAAAGTGCCATAAATGGGGTCATTTTTGTTGCTGTATGGAAGGAAGTGTTATACCACCATTCAGCCAGAGGCAACCATTTGACCCATTGTGTCTGTTTATCAGATACAAAGCAACGAAGATATCCTTCCAAACATTTGTTTACTATCTCAGTTTGCCCATCAGATTGAGGATGATAAGATGAGCTATGAGCTAACTGAGTACCAAGACAAGAAAATAATTCTGTCCAAAAATTTCCAGTGAAAATGGGATCTCTGTCACTTACAATAATCTTTGGGTTTCCATGTAGCTTTTGAATTGTTTCCATAAATGCAGTAGAAACTGTACTGGCTTTAAATGGATGTGATAATGCACAAAAGTGTGCATACTTGGTAAGTCTGTCAACTACCACCATGATGACACTCTTTCCCTCAGACTTGGGTAAACCTGTGATAAAATCCATTGAAACCTCCTCCCAACGTTGGCTTGGAATGGATAAAGGTTGTAATAGACCCGGTGTCTTAATTGTTTCAACTTTATTTTGTTGGCAAACCAAACATTCCGCCACAAACTTTTGAATATCTGATTTAAGGCCATCCCAAAAAAATTCCTTCTTAACCCTGTGGTAAGTTTTTAAAAATCCTGAGTGCCCTCCTAAGGGAGAAGTGTGCAATTCCATAAGAATCTTTTGTTTTAGCTGGGAATTCTTACAGAGGTATAAGCGATCTTTGTACCATAACGAATCATTTTGCCAGCTAAATGTATCAGACGTACTGGAATCTTGTTGTAGCTTTCGAATAAGTGCCCACACTTCTTCGTCATTCTTCCATTCCTCCCTTGCTTCGTTTATCCAATCTGGTTGGATAATAGAAATGGCGCACAACAATGCTTCCACATCCTCATCCTTTCTTGAGAGTGCATCTGCCACCACATTTTGCTTCCCTTTTTTGTAGATGATTTCAAAGTCATAACCCAACATCTTTGTGACCCACTTTTGTTGCTCTTCAGAGGATAATCTTTGTTCTAAAAAGTATTTAAGGCTATCATGATCCGTTTTTACCTTGAAGTGTCTTCCCATTAGGTAGGGTCGCCATTTCTTAAGTGCATGGAGTATTGCCAACATTTCCTTCTCATAAATAGCTTTGCTTAAAAACTTTCCCTTGATTGGACGACTTTCAAAAGCAATGGGTCTTTCATCTTGCATTAGAACAACACCAATTCCATTTCCTGAAGCATCACATTCCACAATAAAGGTTTTTGTGAAGTCCGGTGTAGCTAAGACCGGTGCTTGGCACATTGCCTCTTTAAGATGTTCAAAGGCCTTTGTTGCTTCCGGAGTCCATGAAAATGCATCTTTCTTCAATAATGTTGTTAGAGGTGCTGCTATTCTCCCATAATTCTTAACAAACTTGCGATAATACCCTGTCAACCCAGAAATCCTCGCAGATGCTTTATGGATGTGGGGATTTTCCATTCCTTAATGGCTTTAATTTTGCTAGGGTCTACCTTAACTCCTTCATGAGATACAATATGACCCAAATATTCCACCTCCTGGACTCCAAAGAAACATTTGGATCTTTTTGCATATAATTGTTTCTCCTCCAATAGTTGTAGCACCTTGTCAACATGTTCAACATGATCCTTCCAAGACTTGCTGTAGATTAGTATATCATCAAAAAATACTAACACAAATTTTCTAAGGAATGGTTTGAAAATTGAATTCATCAAACCTTGAAATGTTGAAGGTGCATTGGTAAGGCCAAAAGGCATGACCAAAAATTCATAATGACCCTCATGAGTTCTAAATGCTGTTTTCGGAATGTCTTCAGTCTTCATTCTGATTTGATGATATCCTGAACGAAGATCCAACTTGGTGAAGTAAATTGATCCATGCAATTCATCCAGTAATTCATCAATGACAGGAATGGGAAACTTATCTTTAATAGTGAGCTTGTTGAGCTCCCTATAATCCGGACACATGCGCCATGATCCATCCTTCTTGTGCACCAATACTACTGGAGCAGAGAAAGAACTTTGACTCGGTTGAATTATACCAGCCTCTAGCATTTCTGCAACCATACGTTCAATTTCACTCTTTTGGACATAGGGATATCTGTACGGCCTGATGTTTGGAGGAACACTTCCTGGAATCAGATGAATAGCATGATCATGATCACGCATAGGTGGGAGACCTTTGGGAGTCTCAAATACCTTGGAATGATTGTCCAGGACTTTTTGGAGATCTGGAGAAATAGATGATTCCAATGTGGAAACATCTAGCGAACATAATTGTGCAATTACACCTCTTTGCTCCTTTTTTAGAAGCTTTGTCATACCATTAGAGCTGATTATCTTTCCTGGTTTCCCTGCAATACCCCTTAATTCAACTTCCTTTCCTTCCATAGAAAATTTGATGAAAAGTTCTTGAAAATTAAAAGCTATTGTACCCAAGGATTGTAGCCATTGGACTCCTAGTACAACATCAGCACCTCCCATTGGAATGGAAAGCATTGGGCTAGTCAATACATATTCTCCCATGGATAGCTTGATATTATGGCACTTTCCAGAGCAATTTATTGTTCCTCCATTTGCAATCATCACTTGACACTCTGGTGCTGGATATAGGAAGCAATTCAATTCTTTTGCTACCTTACAATGAATAAAATTGTGGGTGCTTCCTGAATCAATCAACACTATTACCTTTTTCTTCTTGATTTGTCCTTCTATCTTGATGGTTTGAGGAGTGGTAATTCCCGCCAATGCATTACAAGATATGGTCGGATTTATCCTCTTCTTTTGACCTTTCTTGCTCCTTTTCTTCTTCCTCTTCACAATCTATGTAGAATAATTTCTTCTCAACACACTTATGACCTTTAGTGTATTTGCTATCACAACTGTAACAAAGCCCTTTTGCTCTTTTTTCTTCCAATTGTTGTGGTGTCAACCTTATAGGTTGTGGAAGACTAGGGGCAACAACACTTCCGTCTTTATAGTTGTGAGTGGTATGCTTCCTGGTTGCCATAATTTTGCTTTCCATTTTTCTTGCTAACCTGAATGCCTTCTCTAATGAATCAGGTTCCCAAAGGCGAACATCATGTTGGATATTATCCTTTAAAGACCCTATGAACACATCAATCCTATGCTCCTCTGGAATATCTTTTACCCTTATGTTCAATTTTTGGAACTCCTCAATGTGCTCCATTATTGAACCCTTTTGTTTGAGACTTATCAATTGGCTAAAAAAAGTGTTGCTTTTTGTATCCTCATAATGTGCTATCAATTCTTCCGTAAAAATTGCCCAAGTGATAAATTGTTTACGAGAGCAAAGCCATTGATACCATACAAACTGATTTGGTTCCAAATATAAAGTTGCCATACGTACCTTTTGTGTGTTTTGCACATTATTGAGATCGAAGAATTGCTCCATCTGTAATATCCATGTGGCAGGATCCTTGCCATCAAACTTCCTCATATCGATTTTTGGAATATGGTGAGTCTTCGATCCAACATTAGCATCTATGGAATCATGATTAACATTTCTTTTGTTCTCATCATGAGTTTCCTTTAGTACACTTTTACCCTTAGGGACCATTTCTTGTAGCAACTTATTCATATTTATCTTCAATTCTTCCATGTCTGTCTTCAAATCTATCTTCAAATCATCCATCTTAGCTTCCACGTCAATCATCTTAGCTTCTATGCCTTTCTTTAAACAATCCATCTTAGCTTCTACACCTTTCTTTAAACCATCCATCTTAGCTTCTACATCTTTCTTTAAACCATCCATCTTAGATTTTGTTCCTTTTTGTGCAAGGGACATTTGTTGCACTTGGTCTTGTAATTTTGATATATCATGTTGCATTTCTTCCTCTTCTTCATGAGTCATGCTAGAGCTTTCAGGTTCCTTACTAGGTGTTTGCATTTTCTTTCCTCGGGGCATCAGTTACTGATAATAATGTTCTACTATGCCCTTTGAATTCCTTCAAAATAAATTTTCAAACCAAGCTTAAGCAAAAATTTAAGAAAATCTACACACCTTTTTTCACTTTGTAGGAGCTCAATATTGCCTCTAATGTATCTTTGTACTTTCCAATCATCTAGTTCTGAATTTGTGAGTTGTAGTAGGCCTCCGTGTCCTCTTTCCAATGCCACAAGTCTGACCCAAATTGGATTCTCCAAGGAAGAGTTATGTGAAATCTCCCACAGTGACTTGCTTATAGACTAGTTCAGTAGAGAGAACTTGTACGATGTGCCACGAGTCACTGTTTCAACCTTTGGATCTGAAACATGCATACAAGACTACAGTTTGTCCTCTTTTTGTACCTTCTTATGAAATTTCAATCCGATCCCCAGAGAGAAAGTTATGACGATTTTCCCCAGGTCACCTGTTTTGAATGTAATTCAGGATTCTGCAAAAAGACCAACTTCCTCAAATCATATCTCCGCAAATATAGTGCGAAAAGCTCTGAAATTCGGACCCAAGGTTCAGTGCAATTTCTTCTCAAATGGGTTTTTTTGTGACTTCTGAAACATCACAGAAAAAAGGTTATAGCGAAAATGCCACGATGACCTATTTGGAGCAGCGAAACCCTAGAATCCAAAGCTCTGATACCAAATGTTATGAAACCAGCTCAAGAAAAGATAGAAAAGATAGATCAACGCCTTAGAATTCAGCCTCTTCGAGGGGGAAACCTCCTTTACATTACATAAATAAACAATTCTTGGATGATTCAAATGACAAAACCTCCTTTCTATATATAGAAGTCTAAGGAGTCACAATATAATCTAGCCGACCTAACAATAATAATAATATAAAGCCACAAAAATAACAATAGAGGGATTCTATGGGGTATAGTAATAACAATATGGGGGCAATAGGGGCACAACAATATTAATAAGGGGTATAAATACAATAGTAATGGGGTAATCACTAGTATTATAGGGACCCAACAAAATAAATATCATTATATATCACTGTTTTGGGTGCAAACTAGGCCTATAAGTCCTCTCTCTCCAGTGAAGAAGGAAGGAAAATAAAGCGAGGAAAAAGAGGGATGTTTTAGGGTTATGTCCACAAGTGCAACAAGGAAAGATTTTTGGATTTGACAGTAGTTGTAGACAACAACAAGAGAAGCCTCATTTGGATGTGCATCTAGGTATACAAGGTATCCAAATAAAGGAAAATAAGGTTATCTCTATAAAAAAGCAAAGAATCCCTAATGTTCTAGGGTTTCCTAACTCAGACAAGCAACAGAAGAAGGACGAAGTGCTAAGGAGAAAAAGTGTCGAAAGACAAAGGATCATGTGCTAGAAATTATAGTGGAGAAAGAGGAAGGATTTGACTTATGCTTGGAGGATATCCTAGTCAAGGGTCTAGGGTTTGGCAGTTGTTCAAATAAGAAGCTTCAATAAGAGAAAACTTACAAAGGGTTTTCCTCTCAAGAGTGGAGAGGTTTTATCCCTGGCAGAGAGCCAAACTTTGTATTCTTGTTATTTTGTTTTGGTAGCAGTTTGATGAAGTACACACATATGCACTAATAATAATAAGAAGAAGCATAAGCTAACAAGAAAAGTAAAAAGACTCCACAAATTGTTATATAGTAATGAAAAATCATCACAACATTATTTTTCCCTTGATTCTTCAACATAGGAAACTAGAACTCAAGGAAAAACTTCGAAATATCAAGATGCAAAAGGATGACACAATTCAACAATATATGAGTAGGTTCACAAAAGTTCACACAAGTTCATGATGAGCTTGAAATAATGGTGTTATCGTTTCAAATGATGATTTGGTAAGCCTAGCCCTTCTAGGCCTTCCCAAGAGTTGGCATAGCTACCAAGATTCGATGAATGAGAGGGATAAACTACAAAATTTGGAACACTTATGGTCTAATTTGGTATATGAGGAAATAAGGCAGAATGCCAAAGGTGAAACACCATCCAAGGGCGAGGATGAAGAAAAATTTGCATTGGTTGGAAAGGGAAAGAAAGGAAAAGGGAAGAAATTTCAATCCAAAATAGAGTCCAGGTAAGGGGGAAATAAGAAAGTTTTATCCAAAATCAAATGCTTCAATTTTCATGAATTCAGGCACTATGCCACGAAGTTTCCACACAAAAAGGCAAGCAAGAAGATCCTAGGAGGAGTAACAGGTGAAGCCTTGGCTTCACAGTTTGATCTTGACTTTACCCTTATCACATGCATGGCCAACAAAGTGATGGGGAGCGTGTGGTACTTGGACTCAAGTGTGTTGTTCCACACGAAAGGGTGTAGAGATTTCTTCATTGACCTGGAAGAGAAAGATTTGCAAATGCACATTAAGCTGGGGGACGACGACAGGTACAACATGACCAGGATTGGTACAGTCACCTTCTAGAGGGAGTTGGGTTCCCCTCTTAGGCTTAAGCATATGTTGTAGCGGCTACAACACCCTCCAAAATTTTTCCTTAGCCTGTTTTGGAGCCTCCCTATGAACCTTCACAACAACTTGCCTTACTTCATCAAGTCCTCAAGCTTCAATGTCTTTCTTGCTCAAAGGCAGCCTGTCGATCACAATTTGATTTTTTCCCTTCACAGACTGCTCATATGGACTTGGTCCAGCTGCAAGTTGAGCAGCTTCCTAGTGAAATTTGCGCATTTCTGAAGGGCAACCAACCTTCCCTCTAGGAATTGCACAATTCCCTTTGACAGTCTGTTGGGCTTCAGCACTGCGCAATCCAGCCAGCCAAACCTACCATCAGGATTTGCACAATTTTTCCCATAAATAGGAAGTTCAACACATGATTTGCACAAATTTAGGCAACAGTCAGCTGTTGGGCCCAAAAATTGCGCAATCCCCTTGGGCAGTTAGCCCACTTATAGTCAGGAATGTACATTTTTCTCTAGCAGTCAAGCACTCTCTTGCATGTGCATATGAGTTAACTAGTTCCCTCCGGGATTGAGCAAAACAGACGTACATGCATGGGCTATTTCTCCCAAGGCAGCACGCAAAGGCATCCTTTATTTTAGGGATATATGTTTAGCAGTTGGAGGTTACATGCAAGGAACAATTCAAAAACCTCCCTCCAAGTGTCGCTTCCCTTAGATTTGTGGCATGCGCGTCATAACCTCAATGTTATCAAAACTCATCAATTGGACGTTGTAGAGCTCATTGCTCACATCAAACTTGTAGCTCTGACATCCCACATCACATCTAGGAGCAATTGGCACATTCAACTCAATTGTTTTGGGGTAGGCTCACTTCCCATGCCTCGTGCTACATTTCTGTCACTTTTTGTGTATTCACTCATGTGAGTGTTGTTTGCTTGATTTATTTAAACACATGTTGTCATTTACATATATTCTAGCTTGTCCTAGCTTTGTTTCAATTTTCGTTTCTATCTCACAGCTATCGCATGCATGAAACTGTATTGCACGGACGTTCGCCTAATCGATGAATGGCATCAACCACATGCATGTTGATCTATTTTCCCAATCCTCCATTCATGTTTTGCATGCATTGTTTATCACTTCTGCTATCACTTAGTGTTGCCATTCATTTCATCTACTTACTTTCTTTCGATTGCCTGTCGGTGAGTTGGGCCAACCTTGGCCCAGTCTCTGCCTTCACCAAAGCTGCATTGTGCAATCTGGAGAGGGAAGGCTCACCTTCCTCTCCATATTTGTTCATTATGGCCTAGTACTAGCTTCCTGGATTGAATTGCGCATTTCTGGAGATCAGTGGCTGCTTTGCCCAAAAACTTGCACAAATATGTCCTTGGGATAACAATCTTTCCCAACTAGAATCACACATTGTGCAATCCTAGTAGCCAAATGCCCAACTGGATTGCACATTTCGTAGTTCCAACAGTCAATCAATCTCCCAGCAGCCTAGACTATGCCTTGTGTAGTCTTGGCAGTCAGTCTCCCGACCTCCCGACCAAAATTGCGCAACCTTCATGATCACTCACCCAGGTATGTTGCAAGTGAGTTCTCATGTTCATTTTGGTTTTCAACTGACAGATTTATTTCAATGAGTGTTTCGATGTCTCCAGGTATCACAAGTGTTCATCTGCCTCTCAGTAGTACAGGTACAATGGTTTCCAAGAGAGTAGAGACGAAGACACCGTTCAAAGCACGCTTGGGGATGTGGCCAATCAAGTGTCCATGGGCTTACCTACTCACGAAGACATCAGGCTATTTGTGGACAAGGACATCAAGAAACAACATCACAATGAGCAACATCATGAACAATAGCTGAAGGTTACATACCGAATGCAACGAACACAACAAATGAAGCGAACACAACGAATGTAATAGGAAGGTTTTTGAAAACATAGAGGCGGGGCAAAGTTGCAAGATCAAGAAGATCCACTGATAATGAAAGCAACTTTGGAGACTCGGGCTATGAAGTGATGACGCAACATGAAGATCGCGTGAAGGCAGAAGATGGAACAAAGAAGGAGTTGCATGTACTAAAGCAACAACTCAGGAAGAACATGAAGTTGCACAGACAGTCTAATGAGTTGTAGCAGGAATAGGAACAACAGTGGGTGCAACATGCACTCACGGATGAAACTGCACCAGTATGAGTTAAGGATCCATCCCAACAGTTGACACAGAGCAAACATGGTGAGCAGTGTTGTTGATCGCATGCAAAGGATCCAGCAGCATGCATGTCATTGAGCGCACGCATGCAATCCAACCCATTCAACACACTCACCAAGGCAAAGACAAGAAGCAAGTCCAACTGGGGCTAAACATGCACTTCGGCAAGTTGATGCGCATGACCACCAACACACACTTGAATATCAACACAGACACTATGCATCAGTGTGTTTCCGATTCAACCGTACCCAAGAAGACCATGTGCATGTTAGCAGACGAGTTGGATGAAGGGGCTGAACCAATGCACCAGTTGCAACGGAGGCAAGAGTTCACTTCAACAAGATGTCACCATGAGGTGCATGCACACCATCATAGACGACCAAGCTTGGCATCAGCTCACTAGCTTCACCATAACAAGCATGTCAAAGAGTTGGTCTCACCACAATGGACCAAGTGTCAGTGATGTCTTGCAAGGCTTGCTCAAGCCATGATGTCTCAAATGAGTACATGTGCATTGTAATGTTGAGTCATGTCAAGTGTAAGTCGAGTTTCAAAAGTTGGATGTAACAATCATAGAGTAGGTGAAGAGTCATGAGGGTAGTTAAACTGTCACAAAGGGGAATGTTAAGGGTCACCCCGCCCTTTGCTATAAATAGTCCCTCATAACTCATTGTATGGGCTTTTGGTCAGTGAAGCTTCTACTAAGACTATATTGAAGAAGGCTTCGACAGTATTGTAATGCGCCTTGGCTTCTCCATTGCACAAAGCTAGTATATCTCTTTGGAGGAGCAGGTGGATGTGGCTGTAACGTTCCACTGATGGGGCTAGCAGGTTTACATGGTGTATTGTATGATTGTGACTTACATTTCTTTATATAATAAAAGCCAACACATTTTCATGCATATTTTGTTATTGTAGTTGGATTGCTCTAGTTGCCTTAATGATATATGTTGTTTAACTTACATACTTGTATATGAAATGATTTGTATGCAATTATATGAATCTTCTTGTTAATGTGTTGCATATGTTGTTAATGCTGTCACTGCCCATGTCGACTACTCTGCTGGACACGAGACAAACCTTTCTTTGAACCTTGTTATATCAACCGTCACACTCGTCTCGAATTGATCTGTGAGTGTTGTTCCTATTATCTTACCTTGTATGTTGTGACTACCGCATCCGTGTCAACTTCTCTACCGGAAGCTATGCATGCCATTTGTGTTGTGTGTGCCTAGTCGATCTGGGACTGATCCCTTTCAACCTGGAACTCACTTTCACCTTCCTCCCCCTTTGAAGTGTTGGAACCTCTCATACTCATTCCTTGACTCACTGCATCAGTCACACCCTTGCTATTAACAGAGTTATCTTACTTGCCTCTCTGTGACATCGCAGTCAAGGCATTACCTTATGACCCACTGTTGGGAATCCTACACCAAACGGTCTGAGGTCTAATTGGGACTTCTTACTGGGTAGATCCCCTTGACATGTTGGCGGGTCCAACACCATCAACATGATATCATGTCTATTCCAGGCCTAAAGAAAAATATCATTGTTGTTGCAATTTTGGAAGACCGTGGTTATGATGTGACCTTCAACAAAGGAAAAGCATTCCTTAGACATAGAAACGAGACAAGTGAAGTAGATTGGGGTTTGTGTGAAGAACTTGCATAAGCTAGATGTGGAAGATTGTGCTACATTAAGCACTAAGGCAGAGAATGTGCATGGTCATGATGTCAGTGAACATTGGCATAGAAGACTTGGCCATTGCCATCATGGCCCCTTGAATATTATTCAGCAAATAACCACTGGCCTCCCCAAAGGAGCACTTGAGTAGCAAGATGTATGCAAATGATGTACATCGTGGAAATACACAAAATCCATATTCCATGATCGAGATAGAAAAGCGCATGCAATCTTGGAAAGGATCCACTCTGATGTTGGTGGAAATTTCTCAATAACCTCCACTTCTAGACAAATATTTTGTCATTTTTATTGATGACTTATCACGAAACTGCTATATCTTCTTCATGTAGAATAAAGATGAGAGATTCTCCAAGCTCGTAGAATTCATGGCACCGGTTGAGAAAGAAATCAACAAGAATGTGAAGGCTCTCAAGAGCAATAATGGAGGTGAGTACATGTTGAATGAATTAAAAAAAAAATTGTGCAAAAGAAGGCATTCAATGAGATTTAATAGCACCCCATAACCCACAACATAATGGGGTATTTGAGAGAAAGAACTGTAGCATTGTGGGAGCAACGAGGGTGATGTTGCATGCAAAAGGCTTACCTCTACATTTGTGGGTTGAGGCATGCAACACAACAATCTATTTTCACAATGAGAGTCCTCATCGGATTCTTGGTATGATTACACCAGAGGAGGATTTCTCGGGGAGGAAGCCGGATGTGTCGCACTTCAGGATTTTTGGAGACTCTGTTTACTGCCATGTCTCCAAATAATCAAGGAAGAAGCTTGAGCTGACAACAAAATTGGGGGTATTTGTGGGTTACACAAAAACTCCTCACAACTACCATGTGTACTTTCCATCCCTCAAAATGACAACTATGTGAAGGGATGTAAAGTTGGATGGGGAGAAAGAAATGCATTGCTGTCTTGAGGGGGAGCTTTAGATCCCACCAGAAAAGGAGCTTTTAGCTCCAAAGGAGGAGCCTCATGAAGTTGTGGAGAAACTAAAAAATTGAGGAGCAGAGAGTGGAGACATCCACTCAAGCAGAACCATCTAGAGAAGACAGACAAAGAACTAGGGAAGCTAAAATACTTGTGCAAGATGTGAGGGATAATGTGGGAGCTCCATCAATTTTACGTAGGTAGAGAAGGTCACCTGATCACTACACTGGCTACATGGCTCTAATGATTGAGCTTGTGGAGGCTAAGTCATTCTCTTTCAAGGAAGCAGTAGAACAACTTGTATGGTTTGATGCAATCGTAGAGGAATACAAATCCATTGTAAAGAAAAATGTTTGGGAAGTGGTCCTAAGACCAATAGATAAATTAGTAGCGGTTTCAAGATGGATCTTCAAGGTGAAGTAGGCAGCAAAAAAAGCATACAGAAGTATAAGGAAATATTTGTGGCCAAAGGATACTCTCAAGTTGAGGGAATTGACCATGAGGAGAATTTTGCTCCTGTAGTAAGGTACTCATCTATTAGATCAATTCTTGCACTAACTGCCTAGATGGGGTATAAGATCCACTAGATGGATGTAAAAACAACATTTCTCAATGGGGTTATTAAGGAGGAGGTGTACATCGAGCAACCATAAGGTTTTGAGACATTTGATCGAGAGTCTCATGTGTGTAGACTCAAGCGAGCATTGTACGGTCTCAAACAAGCACCTTGTGCTTGGTACGCTAGGATTGATAGCTATCTCATTGGTTTGGACTTCACCAAAAGTGAAGAAAATGCAATCCTATATCATATCTTGCTAGAAGGTAAATTACTTATTATTTTCTTATATGTTGATGATTTTATTTTAACTGGTGATGAGCAACTGATTAGATCTTGCAAGGAGGACCTTGCAAGGGAATTTGAAATGAGGGACATGGGTCTCATGCACTACTTCCTTGGGTTGTAAGTATGGATAGGCAATGGGGAATTTTTGATCTCTCAAGGCAAGTATGCAAATGAGATACTACAAAGATTCTACATGGAGATTTGTAAACCCATGGTGACACCTCTTGCAACCAATTGGAGGAAGGAGGATGCTTCTTCAGGTGAAGAAGTGGATGCTACCATTTATCGGTAGCTAGTGGGTTCACTAATGCATGTTGTAATCACACGACTAGATATGTGTTATGCAATTAACCAATTGAGCCAAGCTATGGTTAGGCCAACCAATTTATTTTGGAAGGAAGCTAAGCATATTTTACGGTACCTCAGAGGTACTACCCAGTTTGGACTATGGTACATATATATAGATGGAGTGAATCTATGTGGCTTCATAGATGCATATTGGTCGGGGAGTCCATCAGACCGAAAGAGTATATCAAGTGGAATTTTTAGTGTCCGTTATGCAATTGTTTCTTGGTACAACATGAAGAAAACATCTGCGACACTTAGCTCGTCAGAAGCATAATACATGGCTGCAAGTCAAGCAACATGTGAGGTGACTTGGATGAGAAAGATACTTGTTGGATTGTTTGGTCAGATGATGGATCCAACTGTGATAATCAGAGTTGCATCAAGCTCTTTGAGAATCTTGCATTTCACGATTGATCCAAGAATATTGATATTCAGTATCACCATTTACAGAACTATGTGTAGAGGCAGATAATGTTCCTAAAATACATTCCAACAGAGGAATAATACGATGTTGACATTTTGACAAAGGCCTTTTCAAGAGGGAAGCTCAAGTTCCACAGGTGGAGGATAGGGGTGGTTGATAGCCCCTTTCTTACTGAAAGGGAGTGTTGAAAAATGCAGCAAGAAATTCTCAATTTGATTTTTCCTTTATTAAATTGAGAAAATTTGAATTTCCACATTAGCAGACAACTTGGATGCAATTAACTTATGTGACATGGCTTGTGCCACCCAGTTTACTCAGTGAATTTGAGTTGGAGGAGTTAGAGTTCAGTTAAGCATGTGTGGTTTCTAATTTGTAGCAATCAAACTCAATTATCTCAAGATGTTTTTAGTTAAACGAGTTCCAACAATTGGAGGAACTAATGGAAGGTCAATTGTGCAGTGGGACTTTAGTCAAACTCAATGATCATCCAATTAATTAATAAATCAATCCAAAATATATACTAGATGCAAAGAATTCAAGTTCCCCAGCTGTGGTGGATATTCCAAGGCAGTGTAACATCAATTGTAGACTAGTCTTGAGTGTACAAGTGTTCCATGCAGTTAGATGATCAACCTTGGGAATTGCATAATCCATTTTGGATAAATTCCTAAATAATATGTGCCTAGTTTCTCAAGGAATTGTGCAAGGAAATGAGGGCTCAAGTAGAGGTAGAAATTGACTAAGTCGAGGTTAGAGCTTCTCAGTGAGAAGAGAGATAGGTTATTCACTTGTAGCTTGTGCTCAGTTGAGCAAAGAAATTTTAATACATCTATATTCTTCATATTAATGAAAGAAGATATTGGGGTTTTTAGCATATTTCTTTCCCTAGGAAAACTGTTGTGTGCATGTGTGTTATCTCTTATTTCATGTATGAAATTTTTGTTCTAAATTGTGAATTAACTTTCGCAGAGTAGTAGAGAAGGTTTGTGTCCTGTGATTTTGATTAAAACTTCATGAGAAGTTGCAAATCTACACCATAATTTCTACATTCTAATTATGAAGGAAACCCTAAAAAAAACTTTATTGCTTGAGATTCTAATTGGTGGAGGAGTTTTAAATATGGAAAAAACTCTCGTCCAAACTTGATTGTTTGAAATTCCTAATAGGGGATTTCCAAATTGTGTCAACATCAACCTTTTAACCATTGTAGGATGAGAATTTGGCAGAATACTATCACCCTAATTAGGGGGTTCTTGCTAGTAATGTTGGAGTAATTATGGAAAGAAGAAGTACAGAGAAATAGAACCCTAACTCTGTCTATTATTCAAAGGATGTAGGAAAAATGTCACCCCCTATCATATAAACCAATATTATAAAGTAAGTATCCCTCATTGACATAGAGAGGCTAAGCCAACCAATATAATTAATGAGCCCCATTATCTCAACAAGAATGTTGAGACTCCTAAGGCTAACAACTTTGATTATCAACCCTTGGTTCATACAAACTTAGAGGTGAAAATGCTATATGCACAATAGGTCAAGCTCTACTCATGTCACCTTCAGTGACTAAATCTGATCAAGGTATGCAGAGACCAATCCTTCAACTAGCTTACAAATATAACTTGCATGAAAAGACAAGAGTCTACTCTAATTGTAGGAAGGTAAACAATATCCTAATCGTAGAAATGAAAGTGCCATTCATCAAATGTAAAGGATAACTACAATTGAAAGAAGGAAAAGACTATACTAATTGTAGAAATGAAGCATGCTATTCTACTTGTAGAATGTCAATCATTACTCTACTTGAAAATTTATTTGGAAAAGGAAGTTTGGTCTAAAACGCATGACTAGAAAATTTACTAACATAACTTCAAAAACTAGGTCGAATCTATTTTCATTGAAGGGTTTCCATTCTTTTCACTAAGTACAAGGTAATTTAGCTTTTGTAAGAGAGTCCTTACACATTGCATAGGAAAATACTCATTGTGATTGAAATGTGGAAATCTGCCTTCTAATTCTAATTGTTGTTTAGTACTTGTAATGAAGGAAGGAGGGGTCCAGAGTGGTCTTTGGTCTTCCCCAATCATGGATTCAAAGCCTAGAGGTCATTTTTAAATCCCAAAATGAAAAAATTAAGATCTTAAAGCAAATATGGCCAAGTTTAGACAGTGCTATAGGATTCTATAGGACTACTAAAGGATGCTACATGATTGCCTTGTTTTGCTATAGGATTGGATTTGAGAGCATCATGAGGGCAGGAAAGGTGTTCTGAAGGTGGTAGATGGTAGATGAGGGTTTATGAAGGATATGTGAAGCTTTTTTCCAAGCTTAACATCCCTTAAAGACCCACCTTTCATAAATTACACTCTCACAGTGTCTCGCAATGACCCTGAAAAGATGATCTTAGTGGAAATATTTGAGAGCAATATGAGGTGTCAAGGAGGAGGATGGTGATGAAAAAATGGATGTAGGGTGAGTGTAAAACCCCTACAAGTCACTAGTTTTACTTGTAGACTAGAAATAAACCCCTTTTTACTCTTGGGAAGAACATAAATCTAGTGATCAAGTTGCAACAAAACAAATCAAGATGGAAAGGATGAGTTGAATTTTATTTCATTAAGAGCTACTCTATCCTACAACATGCATATAATCCTTATGCAAAGACATGATATTAACTTCTAGGATGTAGAAACATAGTATGCAAGAGAACTATAAACCAAAGCCTAGCAACTTTCAAAGGAAAACAAACACATATTTTTGGCTTGTTGTTGTAGACTCCTCAACCACACTTCCCACAAGAGAGGTGGTAATCAGGCCTGTAACCACAATTTTTGCAATCTAACTTCATCCAAAAAAAGAAACAAATACCACTACTCAAACAATGATAAAATAAAATACCTAAGAGAGACTAGAGCATTTGGGTTGGGCCCTAAGGCAAGGGTCTCAGCCCTCCAAAGTTAACTCAGATGTAGACCAATAATGAACCTTTCATTAACAAGAAATGGAGTTCAAATACATCATATCAAAATGGAAATAATAGTCTCAAGTACTTGGCTCTCAATAGCTCTTCCTAGCTCCAAAAGTTTGAATCTATTGAGCTCTTAGGCTCGTTTATTTGTACAAAATATGACTAAGGGGAAACTCCCTTGAAAGGATGACTTCTTCCCTCCAAATCGCAAAATTAATTGATCTAGTTCCCTTAGATCCTTGCATGCACTTGAGTTCATCTTCTTCCAGTGAACCTCGAGATATTGATGAGTGATCTTAGGAATCAAGTCGAGTTGGAGGAGAATAAATTTAGTGGACAAGACTCCTATGTCTCCTCTAGATGCCTCCAACATATGCATGCATGGTAAATGCCCTAAAAAATTCTCTTTTTCATGCAAATTAACCACATCAGATTACTCTTTTGGATTAATCACATCGTTAGGATTTGGTTGATGTTTCAAACCAACTAATGTGGTTCATCCTTAGGACAAGGTGAGAAATCAATTGATCTGAAGGAATAAATAGCATGGATGCATCATTGCCCAGAGTTAGCTGTTGAAAATCAGTCGTTAGTTAATTTATTATTGAGAAAAAAATGTTTATAGTTAAAAACTAGCTGTTATGTGATAATTAAATATTTTATTTCGATATTATAAATAAATTATTTAATAATATCAAGTTTTATAATAAAAATAATTAAATTTTTATAATATAATTTGTTAGAGTTTGACTTATTCATGATAAATTTGATAATATTTAAAATTAGAATATTATTAATTTCTATAATAAGAATATTATCTGTTAAAATGTTTAAAAATTAGTTAGGAGCTAGCTGTTATGTAATAATGAATTTTATTAATTTTTATAATCATGTTATCTAAATATAATCTGTCAAAGATAAATTAAGTTGAAGACTTACTGTTAGGAGTAATTCAGGTTAAATTATTTAGATTTCATTATAATTTAATATGAGCTATAGGATAGAAAAATGGGCCTTAAAATATACCTATTGATGGGACCCATTAATAATTTCAATCATAATCACTTAACCAAAAAACAATGGAAAACTACCTTGTAATATGGAACCTTCACATAATTTGAAGAAACAAAAATTATATTTTCAGGCTTTAAATCCATGCGAACGAGTTTCAATTCATGCATATCAGCCACACATAATTGGCAACATTAGGAGAAGAAAACCCTAGATAGACATTATTAATACCCTTAAAAAGGCCCATGACAATCCAGTCTCATAAATTGGGAGTTAACATGACCGATGAAGCAGAGTCACAGACAAGCATTTAATATAAAATAAAAATATACGTTTCATCCATCCCAATGCATATGTTAAGATTCAAGTGAGTATTTTTTATAGACATGCCATAGACTCCAATAGTTTCCTTCCAACATCCCGTACAAGTTCAATGGGAAATGGGCAGTAATTGTTTTTCTATAGGAAATCATATAAGCTTGGCCCAAGATTATCAAAAACCTATTTTTACATCCATCCACAACCTTAAAAATAGACACCATTAACCAAATACGAAATGTGGAGTACACAAACTTTGTGAAACAAAGAAAGAATGAAGATATAAGTTGCTACAAAATGCTGACAATGCAAGTGTGATTCCGATAGTCAAACCATTCTCGCTTCTGCACACAACTGTATGGGGAGATGGCATACACCTTAGAGAACCATTTAAACATACTACATGTATATTTTGAATAAAAAAAATCCAAGCATGTTGGGTCACATGCCCAACATGCCCATGTATTAAATTCTACATGTAAAAATAACACATGCAAATTAAAGCATCAAAACAGATACTTCCTTACACCATGTGTTATTTCTGTCATATTTGGCAACTTCACAAAGGACATCTAATTCCATATTTGCTGCCTCTTGGTAGTTTTCAAAGCCATGAATGCTTTTTATATCTACAAGATCCTTTGATTTGTGGTCCCAACACTCTAAAACTTGCCCAAATGTACCTACAAATATTGTCCATACTCCCATCAAAACAAAATTCATTAGATAAATGATCTATAACGAGAAAAATCTAACATATAATGTCTCCTAGATCCTTAACTTGCCCCATTTTATTGAGTAACTTATCTACAAAGACAAAAGAAAAAGACATATGAGCAAAATACATCAAGGAAAGGGATTATTTGTAAACTAGGTTGTGGTATCAAACAATAAACTTAAAAATGCTTGTTGATATCCCAAACTAACGTTCAAGAAAAACCCATTGGAAATCAAATAAATAACAATGAGGTGAAATATATGTTATTACATTGAGGCATCAAATTCTCTCCAAGTTCAAGCATGTAATGACCATCCTTGTCATCAGTACACCATGGTGGGGAGGCATTGTAGGAGCTCCCTTCTTTGAATTTTATAGCTGAAGATGAAGGCCAACTATGATCTGAGGATGAAATTGAAGGTTTTGCCCCTACTAACAAAGCAAATTTGACTTCCCCTTCTCCATTTTTATTCTCATTCCCAACATCTTGCACAATAAATACTTGTAATTGTTGGGCCTACGCACAACCATTCATTTATACAAAACCCTCTAACTATGTTTATTATTATGAAGCCCTAAATCTATATGTACAATAAAATTGAAAAAATCTCACAACAATATGAAGGGCAAGAGGAATCCTTGTGTTATGAGTGTTGTAACATATTTCTATGACGAAAATGGCTAGATAGATATCAACAGCTAAAACCAACCTGAATCTGAGAAGGGGGTATGCTCCATGACGACATTAGTTTTCGATGCTTCCTTAGAACTATGTTTATTATTATGAAACCCTAAATTTGTATGTACAAGAAAATTGAAAAATTCTCACGACAAGAAGAAAGGAACGGGAAAATTCTTGTGCTTTGAGTGCTATAGCATAGATCTATGAGGAAAAGGGTTGTGATGGATTTTAAAAACTAAAACCAACCTGAATTTGAGAAGGGGGTACACCCCACGATGCTTCCTCTGATTTTCATCGAGTAGACACAAAGGGTGATGATATTTTGTAATGTAGGCCATGACAACCACGAGTATCCAGAAAAATTTTAGCCGTGCAAGGAGAAGGTGGCTCACTCGAGTTTCGAAGGTTTGTAGATCTAAGAAGAAGATAAGGTTAAAAGAGGCACAAACACATGTAAGGCAAAATACAATCCAATGCAACATCTATAACTATGTTCTAGCGCAATATTCTCCACTAATAATCTAATGGCTGAACATTATTCCATCATTTAACAATTAATCCAATGGTGCGCAATGACATGTTGGCATTATGACATAGGTTTGGCGCTATGACACAAGTTTTGTCCTTGATGGAAACTCACTCAGATGGCAGATCACAATTTAGGCTCTCAGAATGAAAGAAAAAGAGATATCTGCATTTTCCTCTTAACCAAGCCGCATATACACGCGAGATAATCGATCAAAAGGCGTGTATGCATATACATGCACTTTCATGCATGGAAAAGTGTGTACATGTGGGAAAAATCACTTTTAGTCCATGGTATTTGGACCTATGGTTGTGGACCATGGTATTGCATCCGAAGTGTTGAACCCAGGTATTGGGTCCCTAGTATTAGTTCTAAGTGGTTTTGGATGGTGGTATTGAGTAAGGCCTAGGACTATAAAAGGGGAAGGAGATCATTAGGCAAAGGCATTCACTCAAGCATTGAATATCTGATGAAGAGAAAGATCTAGAATACTGGTCATTGGGTAATGGTGCATAGCTAGATTTGAATCAAGGAGGAACCTGAGTGCTAGAAGAAGGATAAGTTCTATTGATGGGTCAAGATCTTAAGGCTTGAATAGTAGTATCTTTGTGTGATTTTGATCTGTTATATTTGGCACATGACTTGATCTATAAATCTGATAATCTGGGTATAACTGATGTCTGAATACTTGAAAAGGGAAAATTGTCTTTTATAGATCTGTACACAGGTTCGGCGCAGCAAAGGCGCGTATACACGCTGGTTCAGTAATTCAAAGAAGCGTATACACTGGTTTGCATTGATACAGAAACATATGCATGCAGGTTCTTCATCTTGAAGTAGTGTACGTCTCATAAAATATCTTTTAGCTACTTCTGTTTATTGCTGCAGTATTCTGGGTTCAATATTGGTGTCTGGTTACTATTATTGTTTTCTGGGTACAACATTAAGAGAAGTGATTGTTTGATTCAGTTTTGGTTGGTGCAAGGAGATTGATTGATGCATATAGACTTGATGTTTGATTGATGTTATTCATGGATCCAGTCTGAAAATTTATGAAACGTGGTCCCTGGAAGAAAAGAGAAGGTTATAGCCTTCTGTAGGTCAGCACCTATGTACTAGTACCTTAGCTAGTACAAGAGCACAGGGGGTTGTAGCTCCCTTCCAGGAGAAGCTGGAGAATGAGAGAAGGTTGTAGCCTTCTGCAGGTAGCAGTCTACGTACTGGTATAAGACTGCACCAGTACATAAACATTGTAAAACGAAGTTTCTAATTAAAAGAAGATAGTGACGAATTGCAGCAGGTGGTTTTCACCCACATTGGGTTTCCACCTTATATCTTGTGTTCTTATGTGTGACTACCTATTCTGTTTCACTGTTCCTGGTTACTGTTTATATGGTTTGATGCACAGATTAATGATCAACATTTAAAGAATAATTTAAGTTACAAGTTTGTTGGTTATACGCTAGTTTCCTTAACTACAGTTGCGTACATACGCGGTTTTTACTAACTGAAGTAGCGTATACAAATCTGATTGTGAAATGAAAAATAATTGACCTGATAATACTGATTCACCCCCCCACCTTCTCAGTATTATTTCCAACAATTGGAATCAGAGCAGGTTCTTCAGAAGTAGCTTGATCGCTTGAAGGAAGATCTATCATCATGAGCAACTATGAAAAGGAGGCATCTATCAGGCCACCAATCTTTGATGGAAGCAACTTCATCTATTGGAAGGTAAGAATCACAGCCTATATTCAATCTCTTGGTACAGAAGTTTGGGATATTTTGGAAACAGGATACACATTTCCATCAGCAACTCCTACAGATATGGCTGGTAAGAAGTAGTATGAAACAAATGCAAAGGTTGTCAATACTCTATTAGAGAGTTTATCTCAATCAAAATTCGTCAAGGTTATGCAGCTTAAAACCACAAAAGAAATATGGGACAAGATCATTCTAAGTTATGAAGGAGATGATCAGGTAAAACGTGCAAAACTACAAACTCTCAGAATTCAATATGAAAATCTCAGAATGCACAATGATGAAAGTGTGGCTAATTATTTCTTAAGTATAGATGAGATTGTTAATCGTATGAAAAACTTGGGTGAAGAAATAAAATAAGTTACTTTGGTTGAAAAGGTTCTAAGATCTTTGTCTTCTAAGTTTGAATCAAAAGTTTTTTCCATAGAAGAAAAGAAGAATCTACAGAGCATTACCATGTCACAGCTACATGGAATTCTAACTGCTTTCGAAATGAGAAAAGGGGGACCATAAGACATGAGAGAATCTGCATTTAAAGCCTTAGGAAAAGGAGAATACAATGAGTCAGGACATATGTCAGAAGGAGAGGAAGAATCAAATTTTGTCAAGAACCTTCAATGGGGTTCTGGAAGATTCAGAGGTAAGCTACCTTTTAAATGCTTTGCTTGTGGAAGAGTCGGTCACTATGCAGCCAAGTGTCCTCATCAAGATAAGCTTGACAAAGGTAAGGAACCAGTTAAATGGAATAGAAAACAAAATGTAAGTAAGAAGAGCTATTATACACATGAAGACAGTGATGGATTTTCAAATAGTGATGAAGATGAACAATGTAATGATTATAGACTTTTGATGGCTTTTGAAGATGATGATTTCTTGGATGCTATAGATGAAGAAGGGCTTTCTGAAGAAATTTCTAAACTTAAAATTTGTTTAGAAGAAAAGAATATGATTATAGATACTCTGACATTCCAACTTGTTGAAAGGGAAAAACACAATGAAAAGTTAGAATGTGAAATTGTGGGACTTAGAAAAGATATTGAGAAAACAAAAGCTCTTAATCTTAGATTTGATAAAGGATCTAAAACTTTAGATGAGATTATCAAAGTGCAACATTCTCCTCTAATCAAGACAGGTCTTGGATATACTGAAGAAGCATCTCAAGCACAGAAGCCATCCACCTCCAAAAGTTATCTTGATGCAGCAAGGAGAAGTGAATAGGTTGACAATCGACAACAAAGGCATAATGCAGATCACTAGGTAAATCAGGGACAATTTACTTCAAGAATGAACAGAGATCACCAAGAAAATCGGGGGAAATCTACTTCAAGGATGAACAGAAGCTACAAAAAACTGCAGGTAAATCATTATCAATTTGCCTCAAGAATGGATGTCAATCATTTGGTCGATAGGTTTGATAATCGCAGGAATTTCTTCAATGGCAAATGTTTCTCTTGTCATAACTTTGGACATAAAGCTGCTCAATGTGTTGCCTACAAGACCATCATGATTAGAGAAGCTAAAAAACAAAGGAGTATGACTGGGATCATGAAAAGGACCTACAATAACTTTTCTACTCTTGAAAATGAAATAGAATTTTCTATTTGTGACAACTTCGGTCATGAAGATTCTGAATGCAGGAGTAGGTTTCGGCAAACAACTCAGAAGGAGCAAGCTTCATTGAGTCCAAAAACATGGAGAAAGAAAGAATCACAACCAGAAAGATGTGGTATATCCTTATATGTGGAAGGGCAGGAAAATCAGTGGTACATCAACAGTGGATGCTCAAAACATATGTCAGGTGATAAAGAAAAACTTCAGTCATATAGTGCCTTAGAGAAAGAAATGAAGGTCTCATTTGGAAATGACACCCCCGCACTCATAAAAGGTAAAGGTTCTATTCTTTTGGAAGAAAAGGTCAAATCTGGAAATTTTATGTATGTTGATGGCTTAAAGCATAATCTATTGAGTGTCAGTCAAATGTGTGATCAAGGAAATGAGGTAATATTTCGATCAAATATTTCGATCAAATGGATGTATTGTTCGTGAGCTTGATACAGGAGAAACAGTGATCAAAGGCATAAGAACTCCAAATAACTTATACATACTCAAGGGAGGACAACAACTATTCTATCGAAGAAAGAATGATGAACACTGGCTATGGAACAAAAGGTTGGGGCATCTAAGATTCTCTCAGATAAGGAAAGCATGCAAATATCAGGTGGTTCGTGATCTCCCTGACATCAAAATTCTAGAAAATACAACATGGAAATCATGTCAGTTTGGTAAGCAAACCAGAACTAATTTCCTTGAGAAGGAAGGATTAGCTAGTAGGACACTTGAACTTGTCCATACTGATGTATGTGGTCCATCTAGGAAAAGGTCACCTCGAGGAGAAGAATACTTCATATTGTTCATTAACGATTTTTCCAGGATGTGTTGGATAGGACTTTTGAAGCATAAAGACGAAGCTTTCGAAAAGTTCAAAGAATTCAAAGCCTTGGTTGAAAATGAATCAGATCATAGAATCAAATGCCTCAAGTTTGATCGAGGAGGGGAATTTACCTTGGATGAATTTTTCTATTTTTGTGAAGAACATGGAATAAGATGGGAATTCTCTACTGCAAGGAATCCTTAGCAAAATGGAGTAGTGGAAAGGATGAATAGAACGATTCAACAAATGGCTCGTGCTATGCTTGATGAGTCTAGAATTCCCGCAACCTTTTGGGGTGAAGCTGCATTTGCTGCAGTTACTATTCTCAACAAGACAAACGTTCGGGTAAACAACACTCAAACTCCTCATGAACTTTGGTATGGTAAGACTCCCACGGTAAAATACTTCAAAATTTTTGGAAGCAAATGTTACATCAAAAGGACTGATGAAAACCTTGGCAAGTTTGAACCTAGAGCAGATGAAGGCATTCTCCTTGGTTACTCTCCCCACAACAAAGGATATAAGTGTTACAAGAAAAGACTTAGAAAAATTGTTGAAAGTATTGATGTAGTGGTTGATGAAGAAGGAAACATCCCTAGCCAAGTAAAATCCGAAGATTTCGAAGATGATGAGGACTATCCTTCAACATCAAATCAGACTTATGATGAAGAAGATACCCATGAGGCACCAGAAGAACATATAAGGATAGAAGAAAAGACCCCATCAAGGCACGTTCAGAAGAATCATCCAAAAACTCAAATTTTGGGGCAAAAAGAGGCAGGTGTACAAACAAGAAGAACTATCTTAGAAGCTTCAAGCTATCTAGCATTGCTTTCCTCCACTGAACCACAAAATGTAAGTGAAGCATGCAAAGATGAATGCTGGGTCAAGGCCATGAATGAAGAACTTAACCAGATTGAAAAGAATAATACTTGGGAGTTGGTTCCTAGACCAAATGATAAGAATGTCATAGGGACAAAATGGATATTCAAAAACAAGCTGAATGAAAATGGAGATGTTATTAGAAACAAGGCCAGACTTGTTTGTAAAGGGTATGCTCAACAAGAAGGTATAAACTTTGAAGAAACTTTTGCACCGGTTGCCAAACTTGAACCCTTAAGAATGTTCCTTGCTCTTTCTAGCTTTCAGAAGTTCAAAGTATTTCACATGGATGTGAAATCTTCCTTTTTAAATGGAGACTTAGAAGAAGAAGTTTATATTGAGCAACCAGATGGATTCATGCTTGAAAATGATCCAAAAATTGTATGCAGACTTAAGAAGGCACTCTATAGTCTTAAATAGGCTCCAAGGGCTTGGTATTATTGTTTGGACAAATACCTCCATCAACAAGGTTTTTCAAAAGGATCAACAGATAGAAATATATATATAAAAATTGATAATGATAAATTGCTAATACTTGTTGTGTATGTTGATGATATCATCTTTGGTAGCAATGAAGAAGCCATGAGTCAAAACTTTGCCTTGGTGATGCAGAAAGAATTTGAAATGTCCTTGCTTGGTGAGCTGACATATTTTCTTGGCTTACAATTCCAACAAAATAAAGACGGTATCTTTTTATCTCAAACCAAGTACCTCAAGCAGATCTTGAAGAAATATGGCATGGAATATTCGAAACCAGTATGTACCCCTATGGTAATAGGATGCAGCCTCAGCGCAAATGATGAATCAATAGTAGTACATCAACCAACCTATAGATCCATGATTGGTAGTCTGCTCTATCTGACAGGAACCTGACCAAACATCATGCATGCAGTGGGAATAGTTGGAAGATTCTAGGAAAATCCAAAAGAAGCACACCTTCAGGCGGTTAAAATGATTTTCAAATATCTTCAAGGAACACAAAACTATGGCTTATGGTATCCTAGAGATACAGATCTCACACTTCATGCATATACAGATGCAGATTGGACAGGAAGCGTGGATGACAGAAAAAGTACTAGTGGTGGTGCATTCTTTATGGGTTCCAGATTAATCTGTTGGTTCAACAAGAAACAAAGTTCAATTGCTTTATCTATAGCTGAAGTGGAATATGTGGCTGCTGCATCTTGCTGCACACAACTCCTTTGGATGATGCAAACTTTGCAAGATTTTCAAATCACTTGTACTCCACCTATCTCCATTTTATGTGATAATACAAGTGCAATCAGTATTTCCAAGAATCCTGTCATGCATTCAAAGACCAAGCACATACCTATCAAATATCATTTTCTCTAGGAACAAGTGCTTGAACAAAAGGTCAAATTGGAGTATGTTCCCTCCAAGGAACAGGTTGCTGATATACTCACAAAACCATTGCCCAGGGAGACATTTGAATAACTCAGACAGAAGCTGGGAGTAGTTGATGCATCATCTTGCTGTTGAAACTTATCTGTTTCAGAGAAAAGTGGTTGTACGTGAGTTTCATGAGGATCATCCACGTACATACGCCGGTTTCAGTGGATACAGTCGCATATATGTTGGTTTGAAGGAAATCAGTGGGCCAGACTCAGGATGAAAAGAGTCTGATATGGGTCTGACAGAGACCATCTGGCATAGGTTCAGGGGGAGCATATACTTCTAATAATGCATTGCTGGCATTATCTTAGAAGATATTGGTTCATTTTCACAGTTGTTTTTGGTTTCAGGTGGAACAGGTGTTGAGGAAGAACATGGTTGCTAGTCTGAATGATGATTGACAGATGCTGCTAATGATAGTTGTTGATGACTATCATACTCTTGTTGAAGATATTTCGTCTCTATGTCATGTATTTCTTTTCTTATCAAGGTCATGTAATGACCTATTTTGGTTTCCCCACTATGCTTGGGATGGATGATGTAATTTTCTTGTTTTATCTTGTGTAAACTTTTGGTATATCCCCACTTGGTTGGGTGGATGAGTCAATATAGGTATATCCCCACTTGGTTTGGAGATGGATGTATGTATGAGGCTTGGTGATAGGAAGGTAATTTATGATGTATAAAGTCATGTATCTTTTTGTAGAACATCTTCTTGCAGACCTTGCCTACAGTCAGGGGGAGCATGGACAACTCAGCAGAGCAGAGATTTCAGCATAAACTCAGGGGGAGCATAACCCTTTGCACTTGATGACAAAGGGGTTGAATGACTTTGAGTGATTTTGGGTTGCCATCAAGTCTAAAGGGGGAGATTGTTGGCATTATGACATAGGTTTGGCGCTATGACATAGGTGTTGTCCTTGATGGCAACTCACTCAGATGGCAGATCACAGTTCAGGCTCTCAGAATGAAAGAAAAAGAGATATACGCAGTTTCCTCTTAACCAAGCTGCGTATACATGCGGGATCATCGATCAAAAGGCGCGTATGCGTATACACGCACTTTCATGCACGGAAAAGCGCGTACATGTGGGAAAACTCATTTTTAGTCCATGGTATTTGGACCTATGGTTGTGGACCATGGTATTGCATTCGAAGTGTTGAACCCAGGTATTGGGTCCCTAGTATTGGTTCTAAGTGGTTTTGGACGGTGGTATTGAGTAAGGCCTAAGACTATAAAATGGGAAGGAGATCATTAGGCAAAGGCATTCACTCAAGCATTGAATATTTGATGAAGAGCAAGATCTAGAATACTGATCATTGGGTAATGGTGCATAGCTGGATCTGAATCAAGGAGGAACCTGAGCACTAGAAGAAGGATAAGTTCTATTGATGGGTCAAGATATTAAGGCTTGAATAGTAGTATCTTTGTGTGATTTTGATCTGTTATATTTGGAGCATGACTTGATCTATAAATCTGATAATCTGGGTATAACTGATGTTTGAATACTTGAAAAGGGAAAATTGTCTTTTATAGATCTGTACGCAGGTTTGGCGCAACAAAAGGCGCGTATACACGCTAGTTCAGTAATTCAAAGAAGCGTATACGCTGGTTTTCATTAATACAGAAGTGTATGCACGCAAGTTCATCATCTTGAAGTAGTGTACGTCTCATAAAATATGTTTTAGCTACTTCTGTTTATTGCTGCAGTATTCTGGGTTCAGGATTGGTGTCTAGTTATTGTTATTGTTTTCTAGGTACAACATTCAGAGAAGTGATTGTTTGATTCAGTTTTGGTTGGTGCAAGGAGATTGATTGATGCAGATAGACTTGATGTTTGATTGATGTTATTCATGGATCCAGTCTGAAAATTTATGAAACGTGGTCCTTGGAAGAAAAGAGAAGGTTGTAGCCTTCTGTAGGTCAGCACCTACGTACTAGTACCTCAGCTAGTACAAGAGCTAAGGGGGTTGTAGATCCCTTCCAGGAGAAGCTGGAGAACGAGAGAAGTTTGTAGCCTTCTATAGGTAGCAGACTGCGTACTGGTATAAGACTGCACCAATACATAAACATTGTAAAAAGAAGTTTCTAATTAAAAGAAGATAGAGACGGATTGCAGTAGGTGGTTTTCACCCACATTGGGTTTCCACCTTATATCTTGTGTTCTTATGTGTGACTGCCTGTTCTGTTTCACTGTTCTTGGTTACTGCTTATATGGTTTGATGCACAGATTAATGATCAACATATGAAGAATACTTTAAATTACAAGTTTTTTGGTTATACGCTGGTTTCCTTAACTAAAGTTGCGTACATACGCGGTTTTTACTAACTGAAGTAACGAATACAAATCTGATTGTGAAATGAAAAATAATTGACCTGATAATACTGATTCAAACCCCCCACACACCCCTCCCCCCCTTTCAGTATTATTTCCAACATGACACACATTGGCATGGGAGGGGAGTTATTCTAAAAGGGAACACCTTACAACGTAATAAAAATCTTAAACTACATAAAATGAATTTGACATTGAGTATTGCAAACAAGTAAGTGTGCTAATAGAGAGTAAAAATCACATCTTGAGGATTTTATCCTAACAGACTTGTGTGCATTTATGAAGATTAAAAAATTACATTAATACACTCATAAGACTATTTTTGTCCTATCTTATTATTCTTCATTAATAGTAATACTTTTGATTTTTTTAATGAAAAATATAATAATAAACAATACTATAATGTTCCATATTAATTAAATATATTAAAATCAAATAATAATATTCTTACATTTTTCTACATTTATGGAGTTTTTTGGCTTTTAAATCTACACATATTGCACACATGCTTAACCTTACTTTCTTGAGTATTCTAATTTATGGAAAATCACCAATCTAAATTCTTATGCAATATACTTAAATTTATACGTTAACATATACTTTTACACATAGTTACACTTTTGTTTTAACATAGATATCTTGAAAATGTATGGTTTCCTTATTAGTCCTTGCCTCCGACATAGCAGGGACTATAGCGTTTGCATCGGTGTTGACTACCTATTAGTTCGAGTTGAGCAGAGCATTTAACTCCTGTTTTTCGCTTTTAACCAAACTTTTATTTTTGAGCTTTGTTTTTTTTTGCTTTTATCCAAACTTTTATATTGGAGGTCTTATTGCCGGGTTGTTGAATATGCCCATCCGAAAAAAGGTTTTAACCAAAGTCTGGATGCCGGGTTGTTGAACATGCAGTCCATAGCTTCGTGGCATGCTAACAACTTCGTGGCAATCAGCATGTCGTGGCATGCTAACAACTTCGTGGCAAGCAGCATGTCGTAACCTCCCTGGTGTTGGACACAACACTGCCTTTCTGTGCCCAAATTACATATGGATAGCCTCTCTGTTCTTTCTGATAACCTCTTTGCTTATGAGATTTCTGCATTTCTGATAGCCTCTTTGCTTATGAGATTTTTGTGTATGAATAGAAACTCAAGTTCAGATTGTAACTATTCTTACTGAGTCAAAGTCTGAGTAGATTAATCGCCTTTCTGCAAGCATGGCAGTCCGAGGGAAACAGAGAGCCATATCCACAAACTGAAGGTTGAGGAAGATCAAAAAACCTCTCGAATAGTTTGAGATTACGCCAAAGAAATTTACTCTGAAGGGAAGCCTGCAAAAGCAAGATACATCATTCAAAGTTGTCTTTCATTCGAAATTATACAACATTATGTGCCATTTCAAACAAAGTTGTTTGAAATTTCAAGTTTCAAAGACATAGTTGTCTGCAATTCCAAATTTTCAAGTCTTGTGGAACTTGTGCACAAAAAACCATGTAGCTACACCATGCATAGTAAGTTAGCTTCTACTCTGCTTTAACCAAAACATTGCAAAAATGCAGTTAATAGCTCATCTAAACTTTTCTCTCAAGCTTGTATACTGTATGCTTAACTAGTTGGATCTTCTAAATGGGGACAAAACAACAAGTAAGTTATAAACCAAATCAGTTTTTAGACTTATAATGCAGGAGGAATGTGATCTTTTTTATACAAAGATCAGGAGCGTGAACTTTTGTTTATACAAAGTTATGGAGGCGTCAGTTGCCACCCAACACCTGCCTCATTTGGGCTCAACACCTGCCGTGGTTTGAATTGCTACCTCATTTGCGCTCAACACCTGCATCACTTGTCTATTGTCTCGACACCTATACCTGCCATGGTTGGGTAGGTTTGAATTGTATTGTTGCTCTTAAAGAAATCTTTTCATAGCAGAAAGCTCAGAAATTTTGAATGTGGAAGGCCATTGCACTGAGTTAGAAGGCCACAAAGATGTGGAATCGAACTTGGATTACCTTAGCTTAGATTTGTCAGGCTTTAACCATGGCCTACCTGCAATTCCATCTCTCCATGAGCAGAGATTGTCACGCACAACAATTGAAGAATATAAGGATGTTACGAGCTTGAATGTTAAGTTGTCTCACAGGCGAGTGATCTCGTGTTCCTTTAGCCCTCCAGATCAGGTGGCAGCCAAGAAGAAGAAGTCAAATCGTCAATGCTAAAGGGAATTTAGGGTATTTTATTAGTCAAAGTCTTTTTGCTAATGCATGTTTTCCTTTCTAATTGTTAGAAAAATCAGTGTTAAGAACAAAAGAGAACTGCTAGCCATATCGAGTTTGGACTGCAAATTAAAGTGTTTCCATGGATGAATTTTTTGTGCCTGGTTTGTTATGCTTTCAACATTACTAGCGATTATCGAAGGGCTTTCAAATAAAAATCGAAGATTTATAGATAAATTCAAATTCGATTCTTGGATTATACATCTTCATATTAAAGAAAGCAGTGGGACTGTAACCAAAATAATCATATAGCAAATAGTAAAATACATAGTTATAAGCCTTCAATTTTTATTTTTATTTTTAATAAAAATTGCGCAATGGAAACCCTTGGAACAGTAACTTACAACCAGCTTATATATGTAGAACATTGCATCACTAATGAAATTAGTACTTAACAGAGGTGAAATGCAACCATTACAATTTTATGCATTTGAAACTGGACTGGTTGCAGCGATTTTGTCATAAAGCTGGATTGCGAGAAACAGAAAGAAGGAAAGATTTTTTGTTATTTTCAGAAGGGTCTTAATATTTCTGTTTAGGAACTGACATTTTTTATTTTTTCACTTGTTACACCTGGTGCATGCATGACAAGAATGCTACCAAATGTTCTTTAACTTTTTTTTACACAAAATACTATTTAACCTTTTTTTTATGTTATTTCAAATATTATTTATATGGTTATACATTTATTGTTTTATTTAAATAAATAAATAATTGAAATAAAAATCAATGTAAATTTATATAAAAATAATATACATAAACAAATAATTGAAAATGATGCATGCCAACTCGTTGCATGCAAGACAGGTGTCGATGCCATTATCCGTCAAGGTATATGCAAAATGTCAAGTTTGTATTTTCATCTTTGCCATATCTCTGAGTGCTTAAACAATGTAAGCCCTTTGTCCATTTCCACGATTATGTGATCGTTGATTATCCTTCAATGTATCCGCACAATGTCAAGTTTGTATTTGCATCTTTGCCATATTTCTGAGTGATTAAACAATGTAAGCCCTCTGCACCAGGAGGTAACATTAAGTGTCAAATTTATGAGTTCTCTTTTTATTTAATTCGATCCTCGATTCATGAGCCAGTTCAATATTTCAGACTTTAAATGCTAGCATTAAATGCTTGGCATGGATCCCAGAATGAGCAATTCACACAACTGGTAGCAGTTCCAGGTGATTTCCATAACATGGTGGTTGTGTGGGCACTGCTAATTTTTATGTTGATATATGAGTTCCAGGTTAATCTCACATGAATTAGAAGTGAATGAGGCAGAGAATTATTTTTTCACATTGCTACTTTGTTATATCGATCAACTGTAAAATCACATCATATGAGATACTTGGGTGTTGTTACTCAGATTTTCTTTAGACTTCATAGTTTTAGACTTTCATTTGTATGGGTGTTTAAGAAATCTTCAAGTTCGTTCTCCAGAATGATGAGGAATAGAGCAATTAGGCTTTGCACACTTTTCATTATTTTACCATTTTTATTTTGTTCAGGGCTAAAACATAACTCCATGCTTCTGAGAAATGGGTGTTTCCATAGTGGCTTGGGATGCCATCTTCTACCATCATGGTCTCTGTTTCCATGTTCAAGGCGATTGACTACCTTCACGTACACAGCAAATGAAAAAGTCATATGAATATGTTTCTTCATATTATGGTCTTATTCTAATAGAACTATTTAACTTGCAGTTTCCACTCATTTACCAAGAAAATGTACTTATGGCACAATACTCTTGTACAATATTTTTTGATTATCATAATGTTCCATAATTTCTACTGATTATCTAAAAGAAATTGTTCTATTTTTGTCCTACTTCTGCCCAAATTTTTTACAAAAGTCTCTCTAAAATTTTCAAATTCATTACTCTAGTTTTGAGCATTCACTACTTCTTTCTTAGTATGCAATAAGTAGATATCCTATATGCTATGAATACTTCTTTTTTATTTCTAAGGATATGCCACTCATGGTACAATACCAATGGCTTTTGATTATACTATGAATGCAAGTATCAATGCATGGGCAGCTGCTATAGCTATGCATGGAGAAAACCTTCTTTGCAAGAGTCAATTGTATCTCCAACTGAACTGAGTTATTTTGTTCTAATAAAACACCATTCAGAAATAGGAAATGTGTTTTAGTACCTTTGCAATTTGTTGTTGTTGTATATACTTAAGCCAAGCTAAATTGCCCCCTTGAAAGTTAAAACAATTTATTGTTGTTGGATTTACCTGAGCTAAGCTCAGTTTTCTCTATGCGAGTTAAAACAAATGATGTATTTGAGATCAATATTTTGATATGATTGTCAGAGTAATGTGAGTGTTCCTGAGTCAAAATCTACTTAGGTTGGTTTCTGAGCTGAGTTAATCTAGTCCTAAGCCTTCTATGATTCCGTGAAGTGTCCTAAATTTATATTACTATAATAAATTGAAATAGAAATAATTTAAATTCTGATTTCAGTTTGAACTAAATTTCAGCCATTTTGAACTAAATTTGAACGAATTCACAGCAGAAAATTTTGTCATTTTACATCAAAGCTGTTGTGGAATTTGATTGAACCTGAAACTGCAACCAAATTTGATAAAAATCAATGAGAGTTCAACAAATCTGCCTATAATAGTTTGAAACCTTTCCGAGTGTCATCGTTTCTAGTATTTATGTCTTTTAACTTTCTTTGAGTTTTTCCATCCGCACAAGATTTTGTGATATTCTGGTAATGAATTCAAGTTGTAGCGAGACATTTACAGTATTTGTTCTTATTACCGGCAATGAAGCAAATTCTAGAAACTTATGAGAAGAACATCTCAATGGTGGTAGTTGCTAAACTTTCCCACATACAATGTTAAATTGTCTACATAAATGCCTAAGAAATTCCAAACAATGTGACATGACTCTGTTTGATAATAGTTTTCACTTGTCTTCCTTGTAGATCCATGGATATATGGGTAGAAGATGCATGGAAATGATTGCAGCGTCAAGACAGATGGATTGCATCAATGTCACTGCATTGATTACATGCCAGTGCATTAAAGAATTATGTTTTTAAAACGATAAGTTAAATTTTACTTTAACCTCGTCATTAGTCAGTGCTTTACCATGCATACTAAAGAATTATGTTTTTAAAATGATAAGCTAAATTTTACTTTAACCTCGTCATTAGTCAGTGCTTTACCATGCATACTGGTTGGTTGGGAATACCGACATGAACTTTTTCCGATAATTCCATTATTCATTCAAAACCTAATGACATAGTCTTGCATTTTCTAAAGACATTTATCGCTGCTTCATGGCCCTTGGTTGAAATATAGTTGTTCTGATTTTAATGAAACTGTGAGACTTACATTTATCAACTTAATATTACAATAACTTAATATTAAAAATTTAGTTTTTGTTTTTTAATACACTAAAAGTTGGGAGCTAAGGCTCAGAGATGATTGATGTTCATATAATGCACAACATCGAACCTCGGCAGCACAACAGCTAGCCCCGACACGGACTACCGCTACGACAATGGCTCCCTTGTTTATTTAGAATATGCTCTCTGTTTTCTCCAACTAATTTCCTCATATGCACTACTTCTATATTAGTTTAGGCATTAGGAACTCATCCTTTTCCACATAAGGATGAAACAATCTTTTAGCTTGATTGTAATATTTAAACTTATTTCGATTTTTTTTGGAAAATGTTTCTCTACAAAATTATTTTGATCAATAAAATCTGAAAAATGTTTAGCATTTTATGACTTCATGCTAATTAAAGGTAACCATTTTTAAATTTTATAATTATTATTATAGTTAGTAAACATTTTTGGTAAGTGTCAATATTGAAATTATGTATACTTTTATCTATATAACAATCTACATACCCCTATCTATGTAGCAATCTAGAATGAGATCATTCATTATGATTGTCTAGTTTTGAATTGTTTTGTTTTTACGCAATCAACTACCTCTATATTCTTTTAATATGTCTATATCGAAGAAATTATTTCATTAGATATAATATCTTTAAATAGTACTTCATTATCTATAAAAATATTTTTTTCATGATATTTTATTTATTGGATCCTTTGAGAAAGAGATACTATATGAATTTTAAAATTACATTCAATTCAATATTCAATGTGTTCAACACTTTTTTAAAATGGTTATCTGACTAGAGAAGCTTATACCAGTCAAATGAAATCAATAATCTCACCAGAGAAGCTTATAACAATCAATTGAAATCAATAAATATTTTATAATGGCAAAATTTTACATCAAACAAATTAAAAGAATAAAGGATTAAAATTTAAAGATGAATAATTTCAACACACTAAAAGATAGTTGTTTGTGGGAAAAAATAATTAAAATTTTGGTCTATTTAAAAAAGTTTTTATTTTAAACTTCGCATTTTTGAAATATAAAATTAATAATTATATAGCATTTATTCTTAAAATATATTTTTTTTAATAATTTATAAAAGCAAATTTGCTTTTACTTTTTATTTTATAATTTATAGACCAAAATAATAATGCATTATTAACACTCCAAAATTATTATTAGGGCTGACATATGCATACGAGTATTAGGTGGATGGGGATATATGAACCAAATGGAAAAAAATGACACATAGTTAAGTTGGGGTTTGGAAGATACAACAAAAAATGAATTCGAAGAACTTGTAGTCTTATAAGGCTTGGTTTATTTCATAGATAAAGGCATTCAAAAGGCCATAGTAATTGATGACTTAATGATCATTTTATAATTTCTATCCCATCAAACACTTCTCACAAACCTAAAGTTATTACCATTTTTTAAAGAACCATCTTGGTCATAAGTGAATTTGAACATATTGAATTATTCCACATCTCTAAAGCCTCATTGTGAAATCCAATAATAAGGTCAATATGGGGTTCATTTGCGAAAAGGGATTGTTAAGGAAAAGGAGGGGATGAGCGGTAAGTAAAGAAATTTCTTGAATTTGACTATGCTAATGAATAACAATAAATAGTTGTCGACTAGCCATAGTATCATCCTTTGCTTCTGATGACATGTAAAGAATTTAAGAAGACTAGGCCACCTCACAACACTCATCCCATCAAGAGGGTGTAAGGGGAAATAAGGCATAAGCACTATTGCCATCCTCAAAGCAACATGCATGCTACTCCAAAGGGTACTATATGGAATAGTATGATGATTGCAACTTCTCTTGCATGTGAGATTTCTTCGACTTCCTCTAGTTTATTGATAGTCCTCTTTAAATTCATTACCAAGGTTGGTGAGAAATTAAAGGGATGGAATGCCTTTGCTAATTCTATACCTTTCTCCTTCAAACATAGTTACGGATTTTGGTAGTGATTGGTCCTTGTCACCAAGGTTAGGGGTAGGCATGACACATTGCCACTATTGTAATAAGTATTATGTTCTTTGAGAGCTAAGGGGATTGCATAGGGGTCTCAAGAAATGTGAAAAAGTTGTTGCAAAAGGCACACTACAAATGTGATATATTTAGCATAGTAATAGAAATGGTGGAAATAGGGGTTCCAGAAGTAGAGTTTGGAAACAAAAGAGTTTGAGATAAATGTATGGTTGAGATAAATAAATACATTAAGGGCTTGAGGGAATGAGAGGAAGAAACAAACACTTTCATGTCAATTCACACAAGAAATGAATTGAAAATTTCCTATTAGGTCCCTATAATACTCGTGTAGCCCCTTATTATTACTAGTGCAACCCCCTTATTATATTTTTTTGCCCATGTAATCCCCATGTTGTTATTATTGTGCCCTACAATATTATTGTTATGTAGGCTCTCATTATATTTGGACCGCTTAGACTCCTATATATATAGAAATGAAGTATTGTCATTTGTATCATCCAAGAATTGTTCATTTGTGTAATGTAAAGGAGGTTTCCCCCTTGAAGAGGTTGATTTTGAAGTCATTGACCTATCTTTTCTATCTTTTTGTGAGCTAGTTTCATAACATTTGGTATAAGAGCTTTGGATTCTAGAGTTTCGTTGTTCCAAACAGGTCATCGTGGAAGTTTCTCTATATCATTTTCTCTACAAATTTTAAGACACTAAAAAACAAACCCATTTGATTTGAAATCGTTATGAACCTTGGGACTGAATTTTAGATCTTGTATCGCTATATTTTCGAAGATATGATCTAAGGAAGTAAGGGTTTTTTCAAGCTGCAAAATTCCATCACAAACAGGATATCGTGGAATTTTCACTATAATTATTTTTCTACGAAGGTTCAGACTCTAAAATTGAAACTCATTTGAGCCAAAATCTTGATGAAGCTCAGGTCCGAATTTCAGATCCTATCTTGTTATAGTTTCAGAGATATGATCCAAGGAAGTTAGGGTTTTTGTAGGCTCCTGAATTACATCCCAAACATGTGACCTTGGGAAAATCATCATAACTTTTGCTCTGAGTATCAGATTGAAATTTCGTAAGAAGTCACAGAAAGAGAAAAGAATATAGTGTTCTTTGAATCATTTTCAGGTCTGAAGGTTGAAACAATGACATGTGGCACTTTGTACAAGTTCTCTCTGCTGAAAAAGTGTATAATCATGTCATCTTGGGATATTGACCATAATTCTTTCTTCGAGAATCCAATTTCAATCAGACTGGTGGCATTGGAAAGAGGAATCAAAGGACTATCACAATTCACAATTTCAGACCTCTTCAGACCTTGGAGGTCTGAAATTTCAAAGATACATCAGATTCAATATCGAGCTCCCACAAAGTGAAAAAATGTGTGTAGTTTTGTTTTAAATCTTGCATAAGTTTGGTTTGAAAAATTAGTTTGAAGGAATTCAAAGGGAATAGTGAAGAATAATTATTATTAATTGATGCCCCAAAGAAAGAAAATGAAAACACTTAGTAAGAAACTTGAAAGCGCTAGCATGACTCATGAAGAAGAGGAAGAAATGCAACATGATATATCAAAATTAAGAGACCAAGTGCAACAAATTTCACTCTCACAAAAAAGTAACAGAAGTTAAGATGAATGATTTAAAGAAAGACATGGAAGATAAAATCGATGGTATGAAAGACAACAATGAAGATTGGAAGAAAGACATGGAAGGTTGGAAGGAAGGTTTGACAAAGTTACTACAAGAAAGGCTTCCTAATGACAAAAAGGTAGTAGAGGAAACACATAATGAGAAAAAAAGAAATGTTAATGATGATTCAAAGAATGACAACATTGAAGATTTGAAGAAAGATGTGGAAGGTTTGAAGGAAGGTTCGACAAAGTTGCTACAAGAAAGGCTTCCTAATGGTGAAAAGGTAGTAGAGAAAACTCATGATGAGAACAAAAGAAATGTTAATCATGATTTCATAGACTCTAACATTGGAATAAAGAAACACCATGTTCCAAAGATCGATATCAGGAAGTTTTATGGCAAGGATCCCGTAACATGGATACTACAAATGGAGCAATATTTCAATCTCCATAATGTGCAAAACACACAAAAGGTCGCATTGCAATTTTATATTTAGAACCCAATCAGTTTGTATGGTATCGATGGCTTTGCTATTGTAAACAAATTGTCACTTGGGCAATTTTTATAGAATAAATGATAGCACATTATGAGGATACAAAAAGAAACACTTTTTTTAGCTAATTGATAAATCTCAAACAAAAAGTTTCAATGGTGGAGCACATTGAGGACTTCCAAAAATTGAATATAAGGTTAAAAGATATTATAGAGGAGCATAGGATTGATGTGTTCATAGGTACATTAAGTGATAGCATCCAACATGAGGTTCACATTTGGGAACCTGATTCATTGGAGAAGGCATTCAGGTTGGAAAGAGAAACTGAAAGCAAAATTATGGCAACGAGGAAGCCTACCAATCACAACTATAAATATGGAAGTGTTCTTTCCCCTAGCCTTCCATAACCAACAAGGTTGACACCACAACAATTGGAAGAAAAATGAGTAAAAGGGCTTTGTTACAGTTGTGATAACAAATACACTAAAGGTCATAAGTATGCTGAGAAGAAATTATTTTACATAGATTTTGAAGTGGAAGAAGAAAAGGAACAAGAAACATCAAATGAAGAGGATACAAACCAGGAATAAAGCCTAGAGAAAGAAGAAATGAATCCTACCATATCTTGTAATACATTGTCTAGAATAACCACTCCTCAAACTATCAAGATAAAATGACGTATCAAGAAGAAAAATGTAATAATGTTTATTGATTCGGGTAATACCCATAATTTTATTCATTGTAAGATGGCAAAGGAATTGAATTTCTTCCTATATCCAGCACCAGAGTGTCAAGTGATGGTTGCAAATGGAAGAACCATGAATTTTCTTTGGAAAGTGTCATAATATCAAGCTATCCATGGGAGAATATGTGTTGAATAGTCCAATGCTTTCCATTCCAATGGGTGGTGTTGATGTTGTACTAGGAGTCTAATGGCTACAATCTTTGGGTACGATAACTTTTAATTTTCAAGAAATTTTCTTAAAAAAAAATTTAGAAGGAAAGGAAGTTGAATTAAGGGGTATCGCAGGGAAATCGAGAAAAATAATCAACTCTAACGACATGACAAAGCTTCTAAATAAAGAACAATGTGGCGTAATTGCACAATTATGTTTGCTAGAGGTTTGCATGTCGAAACCATCTATTTCTCTAAATCTCCAAAAAGTCTTGGACAATCATTCCAAGGTATTTGAGACTCCCAAAGGCCTCCTACCTATTCGTGATCATGATCATGCCATTCATTTGATTCTAGGAAGTTTTCCTCCAAACATCATGCCTTACAGATATCCCTATGCACAAGAGAGTGAAATTAAACATATGGTTGCAAAAATGTTAGAGGCTGGTATAATTCAACCTAGTCAAAGTTCTTTCTCTGCTCCAATAGTAATGTTACACATGAAGGATGGATAATGGTGCATGTGTCTGGATTATAGGGAGCTCAACAAGCTCACTATTAATGATAAATTTCCCATTCCTCTCATTAATGAATTATTGGATAAACTGCATGGAAAAATTTACTTCAGCAAGTTGGACCTTCTTACAGGTATCATCAAATCAGAATGAAGACTGAAGACTTTCTAAAAACAACATTTAGAACTCATGAGGGTCATTATGAATCTTTTGTCATGCCTTTTGGCCTTACCAATGCACCTTCTACATTTCAAGGTTTGATGAATTCCATTTTCAAACCATTCCTTAGAAAATTTGTGTTATTATTTTTTGATGATATACTAATCTACAATAAGTCTTGGAAGGATCATGTTCAACATGTTGATAAAGTGCTCAGACTTTTGGAGGAGAAACAATTATATGCAAAAACCTCTAAATGTTTCTTTGGAGTACAAGAGGTGGAATATTTGGGTCATATTGTATCTCATGAAGGTGTTAAGGTAGACCCTCAACAACAACAAGTTCTCCAACTCTTAATGGATAACCTCACATTGGCACAAAATAGAATGAAAAAACAGGTAGATCAACATCGTGGCGAAAGAAGTTTTGATGTAGGCAACTGGGTATTTCTATGGCTACAACCATACAAACAAATGTCCCTCAATCAAGCTAATAAGGATAATAAATTATCCCCAAAGTACTATGGTGCTTACAAGGTGTTGCAAAATATTGGTACTATGGCATACATATTGGAGCTTCTTGCATCTTCCTGAGTGCCCCTAGCTCTCCATGTTTCATGCTTAAATAAGGCTATAGGTGACAAGCTCCTAGTTCAAGCAATATTGTTGGAACTTGACAAGGAAGGAAAAATCATATTGGAACCTGAAGTAGTCACGAAAAACAGAACCTGACAACTACGAAATTGATCAATTTTAGAGTATCTTATCAAGTGGAAGAACTTACCCGCTGAAGATTTCACATGAGAGGACGAGAATTTTATACAGAAGCATCCAAAACTACTCAAGCATTGAGGACACTGATTTTTGAAGGAGAGGGGCATGTTAGGTCCCTATACTACTAGTGTAGCCCCTTATTGTTATTAGTGCAACCCCCTTATTGTATTGTTGTGCCCATGTAGTCCCCATGTTATTATTGTGCCCCATAGAAGCCCACTATTGTTATTATTGTGCCCCTACAAAATTATTGTTATGTAAGCTCTGATTATATGGGACCGCTTAGACTTCTATATAGAAATGAGGTATTTTCATTTGTATCATCCAAGAATTGTTCATTTATGTAATGTAAAGGAGGTTTTCCCCTCAAAGAGGTTGATTTTGAAGTCGTTGACCTATCTTTTCTATCTTTTTGTGAGCTGGTTTCATAACATTTCCTTCCAATCAATATCTCTACAATCTTTGGTAGGGTACATCATGGCCCATCCTAAACTTTGTTTAATTTCATCCCTACTTGCCAAATCTATGGAAATATTGGAGGACTTATCCTTTGGTCTTTTTGGGGCCACAGCAAAGCACTCAAGTACTCATTCTTCTTATCACTCTATGTAATAGAAGCATGGTAAATTTTAGGGGCGAAGTTTAGCTCAAGGACAAAATTTAAGGGGTTTTTCATTTTAGAGGGGCGAAATTTTTATAAAACACCCATTTCATATATTTAGCCCAACTTTTATTTATTTATTTATTTAATTTTAGCCCCCCAAAAAAGGGTGGATAAACTATGAAAAGACTCATTTGACCCGATTCGCCTGGTTTGGGAGGTTATATTCCATTACAATGACATGATTTTCTGCTTTGCAATGTTAAATTCATTTGAAATCACCCATTTTCTAGTTTGGGAGGTTGTATTTGGTCCTAATAAATAAAAATAAAAATAAAGTGGAGGTATGGTAAATAAATAAAACCTCTTTTTATACTTACTCCAATGGTATGGTAAATAAATGCCCACGGGGCTTTGGATTGACGGTGAATGGGTGCCTTGCTAAGGCACTCCTTGCGATAGGTCACCGGTTCAAATCCCCCGTGGGTACTTAGGTTAGTCTTAACATAGAAAAAATAAAAATGGTATGGTAAATAAATAAAAATATAAATAAACTAGAGGTATGGTAAATAAATAAAACCTCTTTTTATATTTAGTCCATAACCTTCTTTCTATTTAAGAAGGTTCAAAAAAGAGTTTTTATTTAAGTGAATCCTATGGGTCAAATACCATATTTATAAAAGAGGTATGGTAAATTAAAAAAATATAAATAAACGAGAAGTATGGTAAATAAATAAAACATTTCTTTATATTAAATTCATAAGTCACCTTATATTTAAGAACACACAAGGGTGTAAATAAATAAAAATATAAAGAAAGTGGAGGTATGATAACTAAATAAAACTTATTTTTATACTTACTCCAAAGGTATGGTAAATAAATAAAAATTATTTTTATATTTAGTCCATAACCCTCTTTCTATTTAAGAGGACTCAAAAAAGATGTTTTATTTAAGTGAATCCTATGGGCCAAATACCATATTTATAAAAGAGGTATGGTAAATTAGTAAAAATAAAAATAAACGAGAGGTATGGTAAATAAATAAATATTTTTTCATATTTACTCCATAAGTCATCTCATATTTACGAACACTCAAAAAATGAGTTATATTTAGGTGAAGCCTATGGGCCAAATACTATGGGCTAAATACCATGGACCAAATTATTATTAATACCATGCAAAAAAACATTATTAACCCTAATATTAGTATTAATAAAAACAAAGATGGAACATGGTATTGACCGATGTGATATGCAAACTAGCATAGAGTGAAAAAATATTTGATCCCTCTCGAGGCTTGGTAGATCAAGAGTAAAAATGGATCTCGTAATTTAATGTCACTTAAACATTTTAACTTGGTTAAAATAAAAAAATAAAATAAAAATCAATTACTAATTTTATTAATTTTTATAAATTAATAATAGTAGTTTTTAAGCTCCAGGTTTATGATAACCCATGGTATTGACCCATGGTAATACTATGGTACTCATGTGAGCATAAACTATTTAAAGGGGAAATTCTATCAACTTAGATCCATCTTAATTTTGGGTCTACCAAGTGTGTTGAGAGGGATAAATAGATTTCATCCCTCTAACATTGGTATATGTGGAGTTAAGATGGATATAGGTTGGCTTTTATGATAATGAAGATATTAAATAGACTTAGGAAATTATATTGTAAAAAACATCTTAGGAAGAATTGTTAAAGTTACATTTAATCACTTCACAAAATTTAGTAAAAAATACCAATATCTCCATTAATATTGGTTTTTTTGATTTAACAAAAAAAATTCAAAACAATGAAATATTATCACTCTTTCCACATCACCCTTGCAGAAGAGAGATAGTCGCTGCCCAGATTTCCCACCATTTTTCAAACGTTCTCAATATGATATCTTCATGAAAAAGTTAAGATACTGATGTTGTATTAGTTGTTTGAAAAATATGTTGGTTTGTACAACCTTTCATCTTCTTTGTTATTCTTAGTTTCTCGTAATGATCTGTAGGGGTTGGGCCACTGCACCGTATTGTCCTAATAGATAGAGATTGTGCACCAAAAAGGAAATTAATCCACATGTTACAACGCTGTTAAAAAATGCAAGACGTATGAAAGTAGTGAATTAGGCTGGAGCTAACCAGCCATATATTGGGTATTTAATGCCCTCAGAGCAGCACACCACTTAGCCCGATAACACGGGAGCGGGCAAATATTATTTAATGCTGAATTTGCCCGCTCCCGTGTTATCGCGTTAAGTCGCGTGCTGCTCTGAGGGCATTAAATACCCAATATATGGCTGGTTAGCTCTTTCCAGTGAATTATGCTAATAATCAATTTAGATTGGGAGAGACGTAATTGAATTTTATTATTTAATTGAAGATTTCCAATTAAAATAATAATAAATCTACATTTATATATTTATATATTGATTGGAAGGCTTCTGACAACGGTCACTTCTTTCCATCAGATCCCCTTCAGGCCTTTGAGATACCTACTACTTTCTTATATTATATAGTTGGGGCTTGCTACTTGTTGGCGTGTTGGGGTAAACAAACTTGATGTGTTTTATTTGATCTCATAGTTAGAGCCTATGGAATAAGGAAGAAATTTGATAGCTTGAAAAAAGCGGTAGAGAAAAGATTAATTTCTCCTACCTTGACAGAACTGGTGGTCAAGATCAACACCTACAAGAAATTTGTTGTGGAATATTATCAAAAGTAATAGAAGGATATGAAAGAGTGTACAGTAAGAACCTTGACAAACATGGCCACTGAAACTTGCAACATTGTTTGTAGGAAGAGAAAATTATGTTTCTTTTTTCCAAACATGTATGTTAGTATATTACAGTTTAATGAATATGTTTTCATATTACCATATATGGTTTCATACTTTAACTAAATATTCACCAAGATTTCACAATTTTTTATTATTCAGTGAAAGATTTGCCAAGATCTTACAAGATTTTATAATTTAGTGAAAGATTCACCATGACTTTACAAGATAATATAATCTTGTGAGAGATTCGCCAAAAAAATTATATATACATATTATATTATTGATAAAATCGTCTCCCATTTTTCTTATGTAACATGGGGATTCACCAATTTATTATACATATAAATTTAGGGTGGTTCTTAAAATTTTCCCTGAATAGAAGCTTATGCAGAGATTGGCTATGCAACCTTGGACATCAACCCTAGCATGATGCATATGGAAAATGAAGGACCATATGATGCATATGGTGTTGGACACAGAATGTCATTGATGTCAATATGGCAATATTCAAGAGGAGGAGACAGAGCATATCAGAGCCAAGAGGAGCCATCAGAGGAGTCATCGGAGGAGCTATCGGAGCATATCGGAGCCAAGAGGAACAGACCATATCGGAGGAGCCACATATATCAGAGCAAGAGGAGCCATCGGAGGAGCTATCGGAGCATATCGGAGCAAGAGGAGCCATCAGAGGAGCAAATGAAGCAAACAGAGCCATATATGCCTCAGAACCCATATATGCCTTCATTAATACTATCGGGAGTTGTTCGGGCAATGGAAACCCACATATGCATGTATTAATGTTATCGAGAGTGTTTGAGCGCCCAAAATCTACATATATGCATTTACAATAATCAAAGGCTTTTTTTTTCCTTTTTTGGCGGAAACAACACAAGTTAAATATGTTTTGGCACATATGGACCCGATGGCATATATATATATATATATATATATATATATATATATATATATATATAGATAGATATATATATATATATATAGATATATAGATATATATATATTTCGCCATATCGGCGCATCGGAGTTTTGGCTAAGTGATCTGATGGCATATTGCAATGGACCCGATTACAATGGACCCGATGGCATTTCATATTTGGTTTATAATATATCGCATCCGCAGCATAAAGGGCCGTCCACCCCAATCCTCCGATTGCGATAAGTGGTGGCAGACCCGATGGAAGCTTTAAAGGGAATATATATTAACATCGCATCCGCGGAGGACTTGTATCATTTCGGAGGTAGCAATCAGCGAAATCGCCGAAGAACCTGGAGCCGAAATCTTATAGAGCAGAATATATAGCCACATCGGGTCCGCAGAACCCTTATAGCACATTGGAGCAATGGAGGTAGTGATTAGTGAAATCGCCGAAATCATCCGGAGCCGAAATTATATAGAGGATGGTTGAATGGGAGATCGGGTCCGCGTTACATCGGAGGAATGGGTCTATTGTTTACACCGAATGCCGATGTTCATCAGACCCGAAACAATATTAAAGGGAGTCTAAAAGAGCATCGGGTCCTCTCCTCATCGGAGGTCAGGCCTTAAGAGTTTTATTGTGATCGCCAAAATCCGGACCCGCCGATAACTATAAAGGTGGGCGGATAAGATTTGAAATCCACGAATGTTCAATTGAGCGGATTTACATGGGTTCCTGTGTAGTAATGTATATGTGACCGAAATCTTTATGAAGGGGTTTTATAATGATTCCCATATATTATATGTGGCTGTGGGTTTAAGCCTTAAGACATATATTGAAATGCTTGTGTTAATTGTATGTGTGGACACGGTTGGGCGGTGGCTTCCGATAGTACTAAAGCACCAATAAAAGGTGGCTTTTGATGGGTGATTAAAGTGCTTGAGCGGTGGTCTCTGATAAACATAAAAGCAGCGCTGTTACAGTCTTATAAATATAGTCCTCTGTGTTGACTCAATGCTTGCCATTGATACAACGCGTCCTGCGAATATTGGAACACTTGTATAGACAGAAGAAGCAAAGAAATGGGAAGCCGAAGTGCCAAGCGATCAAGTGAGTCAGAGGAAACGATAGCCACTGAGGAGGAAGCCAAAGAGCCAGCATGTAAGAGGAAACGAATGGACAGGGGCATGGAGCATATAAAAGCAGCAAAAACAGAGAACTGATGTTGTTGTTGGCAGATGGGATAACCTGAGTATGAGATAGTGGAAGCAGCAGAAGCAAAGGAGGCAGCAGATGCAGTGGAAGCTGAAAAGAGTGCAGCAGCACACCAGTGTATACCAAAGAGGTTGGAGCCTCTGAATTAAACAGGATTGAAGTCCTTGGGAGTTGGTGCTCCTAAGTCCAAGATTGGTGTCTTGGCAAAATAGAGTTGGTGCTCTGGAGGTTGGAGCCTCACCAAAGTCCAAGTTGGAGCTTGGCAACAGATTGTGAACATCTATTTATTGTATTTATTTTACTGCACAGTTATATGAATAAAAGCATTTATTCCTGCTGTTTATTTTGTGTTCTGAACATATATGTTTTAACTAGTAAAACAATAGTGAAAAGTAAGAAATACTGATTCACCCCCCCTCTCAGTATTTCCAACAATTGGTATCAGAGCCGGCTTCTTCATTCTAGCCTAACAGCTTGAAGAAGGATCAGCAACCATGATGAGAAATCATGAAGCATCAGGAAAACCTCCTCTGTTCGATGGCACTAACTTTGGTTTTTGGAAGAAAAGAATGACTTACTATTTAATGTCCCTTGGACCTGAAGTTTGGCATTTTTGTCAAACTGAATACCAAGCGACTTCTACTCTTCCAACAGACCAAGATGAGAAGAAAGCTTACATTTCAAATGCAAAGGCCATGAACTCCATCACTAGTGGAATAAATGATTCCGAGTTTACCAAAATCATGCACTGTAACTCTGCCAAAGAAATGTGGGAGAAGCTAGTTGGCTTGTACGATGGAGACTCAAAAGTAAAAAAGGCAAAGCTTCAAACTCACAGAAGACAATTTGAAAGCTTGAAGATGGAAGATGAAGAAGACATTGCAGCATACCTCCTCCGAGTAGCTGAAGTGGTAAATTCCCTGAAAGGATTGGATGAAAAAGTTGAAGAAAGTACCATTGTTCAAAAGGTATTAAGGTCTCTTCCAGACATATTTGACTCCAAAATAAGTGCTATAGAAGAATCAAAGGATCTTGACTCCCTCAAAATGGATGAACTCCATGGAATTCTCACTGCCTATGAAATGAGGAAAGGTGGTCCTAGCTCCAAAGATGCAGCATTCAAAGCCTCAAAGTCAAAGAAAGGGAAAGAAAGGAATGACTGTAGTGATGAGTCAGATGTGGAATCCGAATTGGCTCAATATGTACGAAAGCTGAAGAAAGGATCTAAGCTTAAAGGCAAGTATCCTCTTATCTATTTTAAATGTGGTAAAATAGGCCATTATGCAGTAAAATGTCCTAATAAACATGACAGTGATGATGAAAGAAATTCTAAAAGAATGACATACAAAAAGAAAGGGTTCAATAAGAAAAACCTTCTCTCCAAGCAAGATGAGTCTGATGAGGATGAGTTTATGGTCATCAAAAGGAAATCAGATGAGGAAAGCGATCATGATGAAAGCCAAGAAGCATTATTCATGGCACTCACAGATGATGATGACTCGGGGCAAGAAGGAAATGTGGATGAACTGTTAATAAGTGCCATTGAAGAGAACGAGAAACTACGGAACAAAATTATCTCTCTCAAAGTGGAAAACGAGGAAATAAGAAGGAGAGAAGATCTCTTGGAAACAAAGCTTAAGGAAAAAGAAGAGACTTGTGAAGAACGTGAGGCCGAAGTAGTATCTCTGAGAAAGGAGTTGGAGCAAATTAAAAAGGGCTGTAAAATCTCTCAAATACTTGATACTATTCTGAAAAATCAAAAACCTCAACATGATAAGTCTGGAATAGGTTTCAAGGGAGAATCCTCAAGCACTAAGAATAGTGCGAAAAGTTATACTGATGCACTTTCCTGCAACCCAAAAGATGAAAAAGTATCTTATCAAAAGTGCATCCCAGATTCCAAGAATCAAGAAAGAGTTATTCCAAAGAAGAATGTGGAGTCGAATCATGGACACTACAACAAATACAAACCTTTACTCCACCAAGGGCCCATCAAAAATCCAAAGGACGAGGGAGGAGTAATTCTCAGAAAGGGAGGCGAATTAAACCGTGGTTGCTTCAAAACCATATTTCTTGGACACTGTTTTCACTGTAAAAACTTCGGTCACCAAGCTAGACACTGCATGTCTCGCGGAAGTGAAAAGACAACACAAATGGACCGAGTAATCAACTCATTTGCTCCCAAAAGACAGGGACAAATCAAAACCTTCAATTCATTCGATCCCTTGACTAAATTTGATCTGACTTGCTCTTTTTGCTACAATAATGGACACTATGAACAAAACTGCCCATTCAAAGGAAGAAAGATGAGTAGCAAGACCTCTGCAATGGAAAAATGTGGCCTGGCTCTATTTGCGCAAAATAATGGAAACCAGTGGTTTGTGGATAGTGGATGCTCCAGACACATGACAGGAGACAGAAGGAAATTTATCTCACTGAGCAAAAAGGAAGGGAATGTGTCCTTCGGAAGCGGAACTGGAAAAATTGCAGGAAGAGGAACAGTTACTCTGATCAATGGAAAAGGAAAAGCTCAAGATGCTCTGCTGGTTGACGGACTCAAACACAACCTTCTGAGTGTCAGCCAAATTTGTGATCAAGGACATAAGGTTGTGTTCAGCACCAAGGACTGTGAAATAAGGAACTCTGTCTCTGGGAAACTTGTGGAAAAAGGAGTAAGAACACCAGACAATATTTACGTTCTGAACAAGATTCAGGAAAACAAATGCTACTTGAGTCAGGCAGATGAGAGTTGGTTGTGGCACAAAAGACTTGGACATACCAGCTTCGAAAATCTGGTCAATATCAGCAAAATCAAAGCTGTACAAGACATCCCAAGGTTGTCCAAACCAAAGCAAGCAGTGTGTGGTCCATGTCAACATGGAAAACAGACCAGAACTAGCCACAAGACAAAGGAACACTGTACATCAAAGCCCTTGGAGATCATCCATGTTGATGTGTGTGGGCCAACTAGAAATCAAGCACTCCAAGGAGAAAGGTACTTTGTGTTATTTGTTGATGATTATACTAGAATGATGTGGATATATTTCATAAAGTATAAATCTGTAACTTTTGAGTGTTTTAAGAATCTAAAAGCCCTTATAGAAAACAAAAAAGATTCAAAAATTAAGTGTCTCAGAACAGACAGAGGAGGAGAATTCACATCAAACGAGTTCAGTGAGTTCTGCAATATTCATGGAATTAAAAGGGAATTCTCGGCTGCCAGAACACCTCAGCAAAATGGGGTAGTTGAAAGACGAAACCGAACTGTCCAAGAAATGGCAAGAACCATGTTGTTAGCAACAGACCTACAACCTAAATTCTGGAGGGAAGCAGTAGGGACAACTATCTATACATTGAATCGGACTCAATTAAGACCAAATTGTGACAAAAATCCTTATGAGCTATGGAAAGGAAGACCTGCTTCGGTGAAGTACTTCAAAATATTTGGAAGCAAGTGCTTCATAAAAATAAATGATGGTTCACCTGGAAAATTTGATTCTCGGGTTGATGAGGGGATATTTCTTGGGTACTCTCCACGGAGCAAGGCTTACAAGTGCTACAATTTTCGACTGAAGAAAATAGTGGAAAGCATCGATGTTAAGGTTGATGAAGATCTTCCAGAAAAGGAAATTGAAGAACAGGAAGATGACTTTCTCATTGAAGAAGAAGAATCTAAAGAAGAAGAGACAGATGACGAAGAAGAAGAAGAGGAAAGAGAACCGTCTCATATTCCTTCAAAGATGAAGTATGTAGAAAGATACCATCTAGAAGAACAGATCATTGGCGATAAAGATGAAGGTGTGTAGACCAGAAGAAGGATAACAACCTCACCCAAGAGAAAAGCCATTGCCCTCCTATCTATGATAGAACCAGAAACATTCATAGAAGCAAGTAAGGATCCTCATTGGGTAAAAGCAATGGAAGAAGAAATGTCCCAAATTGAGAAGAACAAAACATGGGAACTGGTACCTCGTCCGAAGGACAAAAACATAATAGGAACCAAATGGGTGTTCAAAAATAAAATGAATGAGGAAGGACAAGTTATCAGAAACAAGGCAAGACTTGTTTGCAAAGGCTATTCGCAAATTGAAGGAGTTGACTTTGAAGAGACGTTTGCACCAGTGGCCCGTATGGAAGCTATCAGGATGTTTTTAGCATTTGCTTGCTCGAAAGGATTCAAAATCTATCAAATGGACGTGAAATCAGCATTTCTAAATGGGGAACTCAAGGAGGAAGTCTACATGGAGCAGCCAGAAGGTTTTGATCTGACAGCAGGAAAGGACCTAGTCTGTAAGTTGAAAAAGGCTTTGTATGGGCTGAAACAAGCTCCTAGAGCTTGGTATGCAAGACTGGATAACTATTTCCAACAACAAGGCTTCAAAAAGGGAGTGGCTGGAAGCAATCTATACATAAAGACAGATCAAGGTAAGTTACTAGTTGCTCTTATTTATGTCGATGATCTGATTTTTGCTAGTAGTAATGATGAAATGAGCCATGAATTTTCTCAAAGCATGGCGAGAGAATTTGAGATGTCAATGATAGGTGAACTATCCCACTTCCTTGGACTTCAAGTATCTCAAACCAGAGCAGGATTGTATATATCTCAAGCCAAATATCTAAAACACATTCTCAAAAAATATGGAATGGAGGATTGTGCACCCATGACCACCCCCATGACCACAAACTGCAAACTGAGCAAAGATGATGACTCCCCTCTAGTAGATGCAACTCATTACAAGTCAATGATTGGATCCCTCCTATACTTAACAGCTACACGACCTGACATAATGCAAGCAGTAGGAATGGTGGGAAGATTTCAATCGGCTCCCAAACAATCTCATTTATTAGCTGTAAAAAGAATTCTGAGATATTTGAAGGGAACTTCTGATTTTGGTCTCTGGTATCCAAAGAGTTCAACATTGACTGTAACTGCATACACTGATGCTGATTGGGCTGGAAATATAGATGATCGGAAAAGTACTAGTGGAAATGCATTCTTCCTAGGAGACTGTTTGGTATCATGGCTCAGCAAAAAACAATCATCCATATCATTATCCACAACCGAAGCCGAGTATATTGCTGCAGCAGACTGTTGTACTCAGATACTATGGATGAAGGAAGCGCTAAAGGATGTAAACATATGTACAGATCAACCAATTACTGTTTATTGTGACAACACTAGTGCTATCAGTCTCAGTAAAAATCCAGTGATGCACTCAAGAACCAAACATATACCAATCAAGTATCATTTCCTCCGTGAGCAAGTAGCTGAACAAAACATCGCTCTGGAATATATAAGTACTAAGGAGCAGATAGCTGATATTTTCACTAAACCTCTTCCTCGGGAAGCATTCGAACACCTGCGACAAAAGATGGGGGTTATTTTTTTATCATCACTCAAGTCTATTCATAAAGATGTAGCAGGACAGGGGGAGCAACTTGACAGGGGGAGTTCGTATGCATTCCTTTGCCATTGATGTCAAAGGGGGAGAAAGCAGAAGAATATTTCCATCAATAACAAAGGGGGAGATTGTTGGACACAGATTGTCATTGATGTCAATATGGCAATATTCAAGAGGAGGAGACAGAGCATATCGGAGCCAAGAGGAGCCATCAGAGGAGTCATCGGAGGAGCTATCAGAGCATATCGGAGCCAAGAGGAGCAGACCATATTGGAGGAGCCACATATATCAGAGCAAGAGGAGCCATCGGAGGAGCTATCGGAGCATATCGGAGCAAGAGGAGCCATCGGAGGAGCTATAGGAGCATATCGGAGCAAGAGGAGCCATTAGAGGAGCAAATGAAGCAAACAGAGCCATATATGCCTCAGAACCCATATATGCCTTCATTAATACTATCAGGAGTTGTTCGGGCAATGGAAACCCACATATGCATGTATTAATGTTATCGGGAGTGTTTGAGCGCCCAAAATCTACATATATGCATTTACAATAATCAAAGGCTTTTTTTCTTTTTTGGCGGAAACAACACAAGTTAAATATGTTTCGGCACATATGGACCCGATGGCATATATATATATATATATATATATATATATATATATATATATATATTTCGCCATATCGGCGCATCGGAGTTTCGGCTAAGTGACCCGATGGCATATCGCAATGGACCCGATTACAATGGACCCGATGGCATTTCATATTTGGTTTATAATATATCGCATCCGCAGCATAAAGGGCCGTCCACCCCAATCCTCCGATTGCGATAAGTGGTGGCGGACCCGATGGAAGCTTTAAAGGGAATATATATTAACATCGCATCTGCGGAGGACTTGTATCATTTCGGAGGTAGCAATCAGCGAAATCGCCGAAGGACCCGGAGCCGAAATCTTATAGAGCAGAATATATAGCCACATCGGGTCCGCAGAACCCTTATAGCGCATCGGAGCAACGGAGGTAGCGATTAGCGAAATCGCCGAAATCATCCGGAGCCGAAATTATATAGAGGATGGTTGAATGGGAGATCGGGTCCGCGTTACATCGGAGGAATGGGTCTATTGTTTACAGCGAACGCCGATGTTCATCAGACCCGAAACAATATTAAAGGGAGTCTAAAAGAGCATCGGGTCCGCTCCTCATCGGAGGTCAGGCCTTAAGAGTTTTATTGTGATCGCCGAAATCCGGACCCGCCGATAACTATAAAGGCGGGCGGATAAGATTTGAAATCCGCGAATGTTCAATTGAGCGGATTTACATGGGTTCCTGTGTAGTAATGTATATGTGACCGAAATCTTTATGAAGGGGTTTTATAATGATTCCCATATATTATATGTGGCTGTGGGTTTAAGCCTTAAGACATATATTGAAATGCTTGTGTTAATTGTATGTGTGGACACGGTTGGGCGGTGGCTTCCGATAGTACTAAAGCACCAATAAAAGGTGGCTTTTGATGGGTGATTAAAGTGCTTGAGCGGTCTCTGATAAACATAAAAGCAGCGCTGTTACAGTCTTATAAATATAGTCCTCTACGTTGACTCAATGCTTGCCATTGATACAACGCGTCCTGCGAATATTGGAACACTTGTATAGACAGAAGAAGCAAAGAAATGGGAAGCCGAAGTGCCAAGCGATCAAGTGAGTCAGAGGAAATGATAGCCACTGAGGAGGAAGCCAAAGAGCCAGCATGTAAGAGGAAACGAATGGACAGGGGCATGGAACATATAAAAGCAGCAAAAACAGAGAACTGATGTTGTTGTTGGCAGATGGGATAACCTGAGTATGAGATAGTGGAAGCAGCAGAAGCAAAGGAGGTAGCAGATGCAGTGGTAGCTGAAAAGAGTGCAGCAGCACACCAGTGTATACCAAAGAGGTTGGAGCCTCTGAATTAAACAGGATTGAAGTCCTTGGGAGTTGGTGCTCCTAAGTCCAAGATTGGTGTCTTGGCAAAATAGAGTTGGTGCTCTGGAGGTTGGAGCCTCACCAAAGTCCAAGTTGGAGCTTGGCAACAGATTGTGAACATCTATTTATTGTATTTATTTTACTGCACAGTTATATGAATAAAAGCATTTATTCCTGCTGTTTATTTTGTGTTCTGAACATATATGTTTTAACTAGTAAAACAATAGTGAAAAGTAAGAAATACTGATTCACCCCCCCTCTCAGTATTTCCAACATATGGAAAATGAAGGACCATAGTTCTAAGTGGAGTGTGACACTAAAATTCAAGATGGCTATAGAATTTGTTTTTTTCTTAAATATTAAATATTTTGTTGAATTTTACTTGTATTACTATAGTTTGTAAGATAATATACACGCTGAACTATTTTACATGATGTTGAGAAGACATGCATAACATTTTTTTTTTTTTTAGTATGACCTTACTTTCAAAATTCTATTATCAAATAAATTTAAAATATTCATGTTACATTGACTTAATGGTTAAAAACAGGTGTTTCCTCCCAATAGATCACAAGTTCAAGTCCATTGTAAAATAGAATCTATACACCTTTGTAAATTTTAATAGTCAAATCCCATACACCAATTTAATGTCTTACTTCACAATAACTTCAAAAGTAAATTATTATTATATATTTTTTTGTTAAATAAAACCTACTAATTATTATAAAAAATACTATAATATTACTAATAATCAAATATCATTAAATTATTAATGTAGAACATTTTATTATTTAAATATATATCTATATATATGTTTTTTTAATAAATAATTTCAAAATTAATATCAACATCAATATCAAAGCTATTACAATAACGCTTGAAAACACCCAAGATAACTCCAAGATAACAGCCATTCTTCATAAGCTATTACCATAACGTTTGAAAGCACCCAAGTTAAGCTATTACAATAACGCTAGAAAGCACCCATGATCACTGCAACATAACAATCATTCTCGCCAAGATAATTTTTTAACCAATAATGAAATTAATTTATTATTATATTTTTAATTCAGAGTCCTTTCACGTCGGTGGAAGGTCCCCGCTTACGAGCACCACCATCTTTTGAACACGCATTCATTTATAAATAGAGATGATCACAATAGAGATTAAAAACAAACACATGCGGTGAACAGATCCTCGTGGGGCATCGGTAATTCTCCAGAGCCTGCTTCGATACAAATATTCATACCGCAGGCCATTTCTTCCATCTTGCTTTATCGATCGAGTTTTATAATCAATTTTGCTCTGTTTTTTATTCTAAACGGTGCGCAAAGCAGAATCTCTTTTATTCTCCTTTTAATTATCTGCCGAACTGTACGATTCTTGTCTTGGTTGTATTATTCGGATTTGATATTTGGTGTTTGTGTGAAGCAGATTTGGTGTAATATGGAATCAAAGCAGAGGAAGGTTTTTCTTGGTGGGATACCATGGGAGACAACAGAGGAGCGGCTGAAGGATTATTTTAAGACATTTGGTGATTTAGTGGAAGTGGTGATCATGAAAGACAGGTCCACAGGCAGGTCACGAGGGTTTGGCTTTCTTGTTTTGGAAGATCCAGCTGTGGCAGAAAGACTTCTCATGGATTCCAAGCACAACATCGATGGCCGAATGGTAAGTTTATTTTCTTCTTTTCTCATGACCTGAAGATTTATGAGTAGCATGTTATAACTAGTTCATGTTACTATCTTCTTCTGCAAATATTTAGGTGCAAGTTAGAAAAGCAATTTCCAGAGATGAGCAGAATAACATAAATAGGAGTAGGGATATTGCACATGGTTATGGTGGCCAAAATCAAAGTAGGACAAAGAAGATATTTGTTGGTGGCCTACCACCCACTGTTACTGAGAATGACTTGAGGGAATATTTTAACCAGTTTGGTACAATCACCCATGCAGTTGTGATGTATAATCCCATAATTCACTCATCTCGAGGGTTTGGCTTCATCACATTTGACTCAGAAGATACTGTGGATATTATTGTGCAAACGCCCTTTTATGAGCTCAATGGGAAGAGGGTTGAAGTCAAACGATCAGTGCCCAAGGAGCTTTCTAGTGGCCATGGTCGTTTTCCTGTAGGTAGAGGAGGGAATTTTAGCTTCAGCAATGCGCATGGCGTCAATTCCACTCCAATTCCTTCAGCGGACGATGCTCCTCCAATGAACATTGGTTATACTGCTGCAGTGGGAGAAACATGGAGCTACTCTTCATATGGACCTGCTGGGTATAATGTTTCCAGTTATGGAACTGTTGCAGGATATGGACTTGCCATTAATGGTAATGGCTATGGTAACACTAGTTTTGTAAACAATTTTCCTGGCTATGGTCCTAGCATCTACGGAGGAGCTCCCATTAGCCATGGAGGTCCTGTTGCCTATGAAGCAGACAATGCAGGGAATGGAGGATTATATGGCAATGGTGCTACACCTACTCCAGGTTCAAGTATGTGGGGTGCTCCAGCCATGCCTTATGGAAACACAGGTAGCTTTGTTGGATATGAAGACCCATGGAGTATGGGCATTAATCCCTATGGAGCAGATCAAGTTGACAATGGGCAGTCAAATGGCAGCAATGTTGGTTATGAAACACAGAACAATATGTTTGAAATGGAAGTCGCACCTTATGGCTCAGGAAGTGTGGGATATGGAGATGCATAGAGGGACACATGTCGCAGCTCTGTTAATGGAGACTCCTCTAAGAGAACGAGATCAACAGCAAGAAAGACTGTGGGAGTTGAGTCAGGCTTATAGCATATCAAGGAGCCGTGTACTAGATTATCTGGCAGTAGAGAAGATGCTCTTAGACATGTATCGTGGTTAATCAAGAGTAATCAGTGAGAATTTGATCATGAGAATACAAAAATATTTTTATAATTTTATTGGCTAAGTATAAGTATTTTAAACATATTTTTAACGATGAGTTTTTATTATTTTTACGTTTTTATTATTTTTACTTTTGAGATATTTTATTATATGAATTGTATTTTAATTACAATCTTAATGAAAATTTAGATCTATCAAGTCTATCTGGATTTAATCTCTCAACGTGCAAACTTATTTTTTGAGCTTCGAATTTGAGGAAATCATTGCACCTTGAGAGATTTGATCCGTCCTGACCCTCTTGATCTGGGGTTGAGATGGATCTAGGATAGTTATATAATACTATATAATATTTATATTTGTATCTATGTGTCCCTTTCTTATTCTCTCTCTATACACATTTTTTCGTTATATCTATCTATCTATCTCTCTCTCTCTCTCTTCCCCTTTTTTTCCTCTCTCTCTTCCCTCCAGCTCTCCTCTTTCACTCTCTCTCCATTGCTCCCTTCTCTCTCTCTCATTTTAGATTCATTAAAAAAAATGCTATAAAATAAAATTAAAATAAAATATTTTTTATTGTGAAATAAGGTATGGTTGTTGGGCATGTGGTATTGATAAGCCATGGTATTATAACAAAACCTATTTACAAGTTAATAATATCCATGGTTAAGAATCTTGTCATATTGTTATAAAATATTTTGATTGTGAAATAAGTTTTGAGTTTTGGGCATGTGGTATTGATAAGCCATGGTATTGTAACAAAGCCTATTTACAAGTTAATAATATCCATGGTAAAGTGGGGGTGAATATCCATGGCTAAGAATATTTTCATATTGTTATAAAATATTTTGATTTTGAAATAAGTTATGTTTTTAGGGCATGTGGTATTGATAAGCCATGATATTGGCCCATGGTATTGTAACAAAGCATATTTGCAAGTTAATAATATCCATGGTAAAGTGGAAGTGAATATCCATGATTAAGAATATTTTCATACTGATATAAAATATTTTGATTGTGAAATAAGTTATGTGTTTTGAGCATGTGGTATTGATAAACCATGGTATTGGCCCATGGTATTGTAACAAAGCCTATTTTTTACAAGTTAATAATATCTGCAGTAAAGTGGGGATGAATATCCATGGTTAAGAAAATCGTATTATTATAAAATGTTTTGGTTGTGAAATAGGTTATGGTTTTTGGGCATGTGGTATTAATAAGCTATGGTATTGACTCGGTATTGTAACAAAGCTTATTCAAAAGTTAATAACAAAATCAAAATACAATAAAATTCATATTGAGCCAACATTTAAATGTTTACATTCATCCTCGATACTATGTATATATTACTTTTAAATTTTTATTTATTACTTTTAACTTGTTTATTACTTTAACTTTTATTATTATTTGAGCCAATATTTAAATGTTTACACTCATCCCCGATATCATTTTTACTTTTATTTTTAATTTTTTAATTGGGCTGACATTTAAAATTGTTTACATACTTACATTACATCTACACATCTAACCTATAATAATAAGTGTTTTTTTATGGAAAATATAATCCCTTATACCTCTAATTCTAAGGATAAAAAAGTATAATGGAACAAACCACTTATTGTCATTCTAAATTACTTCACTACTACAACACGAGGCTATAACATCACACATATTGGGGCTTCAGTCAAAGAAACTTTGACATAGCATGTGGGTGAATGACATACTAAACAATGGAGTTGTCTTTAGTGCAACTTTTTGGACTTTCCGGTGCTGAAATTCGGCAGAAAATTTTGGGTGAAATCCTAATTTGTATTATTTAAAATGGTTTTTTGACTGTATATATAGATTCAGCACCTGAAAAACCCCTAGGGCACTTGGATTGTGCAGTGGTTACCCATTAAACTTGTGATTTCAATAAATTCCTACCAGATTTGAGAGAAATTAGACCGGAAAAACTCACAGAAAAAGATTCCAAAAAGTCGCACTAAAGACAACTTGCTAAACAATACATTTAATTTGACCACATATTGAAAAATACATGTGAAAAATCACTTTATTTAACCCCTAGCAATATAAACCCAATACACCTTCTCAATTTAAAAAACCCCTACTTTCATTAGATATTGTAACTATGAAGGGAACAATAGAATCTAATGTGTAGATTCATAAGTTAATTGTAAAGGGCATACTATAAGTTTTGAACATCCATTGCACTTGAATGAAATGGACATACTACAATAGGGGATGATACATGCATTTCTATGAAATATGTTGTGCTTTTACTTCAGAAAATAAAATTGTAGATGGTCAATTAGGAAAGCATCCATCTTCTATGAAATCAATCTCTAAATTTATTCAAAGTTCAAGTTAATATAATATACTAAATAAAAAACCACAATTCAAGCATTGTTAAGCACCTAGTGTTGTGATATACCATAGTCTATATTCATGTTACACAATTATTCCTTATCAATTTATTTGATTTTCATGTGCTTGATAAGATCTTCATATCTTCAAATTAAAACCTTCTAATCCTCCTTGGATTTAGGCTTCCCTAGAACATATATATGCTAATAATACTCCTAAGAGAGTTACATTATAGGGTTTTCACTTGGGTGATTATCAGGGAGCACCTAAATTGATGTAAAGATTTTGTGGTAAGGGCTTCTACACCATTTATTTCAAAAACGAGCACAATAGAGATCAAATCTTTAGAAGCAACCATATTTTAGGGAGGTTAGGGTCTCTATCTGGATTGATGGAAGCCCAACTTCAATCTTGACTGTGATGTCCCAAAGGCTTTCCCAGTTTGGATAAAGATCCCATATATACCATTGCATCACTGGAATGATGTTACCTTTAGGCTAACTGGAAAATCTATAGGAAAATATATCTACTGTGCTAACTTGAGGGATGGTTGTTTCACCTGTGCCCATATATGTGTGGAAGTAGATCTAGATAAAGGACTCTCGACAACGATCAAGCTCTGCATGGACAATTGGATGCATGTTCAGGAAGTGGACCATGATCAACTACCCTTTAAATATAGTCTGTCATGAATACGAGAACTTTGAAAAAGGTCGCCCCAAAGCACAGTCAACCCAAGAACAATAGTGAGAGCATGGCTAGCAATGGAAGCAAACTAAGAGACATAGAGGGAATAATCTTGACAACAAAACTTGCCTCCAAAAAAAATTGTAGCACCCGCTTCCAATGAGGGGCATAACTCAAAACCCAACCAACTAGTCAGAGGCCTTATGGGGAATGTGGAAATCGTTCTGCTACCCTTTCGAGAGTACTAGAGGAAGGAGAACCTTCTCCTCATGTCTCTTAAGAGCCTTCACCAAACCATATGATGGATCCACAATTGTCTTGACTCTCATAATAACAAGCTAATTGCTCAGACAAGGGTGCGAGTAGCAATTTAGAGGATCTCTTTAATGAGGATGAGGAAGCTTTCCTCTCCTCCAAAGAAGCGAGTAGCAATTTAGAGGATCTCTTTGATGAGGATGAGGAAGCTTTCCTCTCCTCCAAAGAAGCAATAGGCCCAACCATCAAGGCTAGTTCAGTGGATGAGAAGTCTGAACAAGAAAGAAAAAAAGAGATAGCTTGAAAGGTGAGGAAATCGAGTAGTAAATCTAATATTAGGGTTAATAATGTTTTTTTGCATGGTATTAATAATAATTTGGCCCATAGACTTCACCTAAATAAAACATCTTTTTTTAGTGTTGGTAAATATAAAGTGGATTATGGAGTAAATATAAAAAAATATTTTATCTATTTACCATACCTTTGGTTTATTTATATTTTAATTTATTTACCATGGCATTTGGTCCATGGTATTTTTGATCTAGGATGGATCTAGGAGTTTAGATGTTGATTTCTGATCATATTTGACATATTTTTATTTTATAAGATTTTTTTTTTCTAGAAATAATCACATCAAGGAGAATTTTGTGAACGCATAGGACACAATCTTCCAACGGCTATAAAACATCTACTTTCTGGGAAGAATTAATTTAATCAAATTCTAAAATTGAGAGAAATTGATTCTTATTATAAAGCTTAAGAAACTCCACTAACTATATTTATTTACCATACCTCTTTATACCTCTTTTATATTTATTTATTTACCATACCTATTTTATAAATATGGTATTTAGCCCATGGTATTATAATGGTATTTGGCCCATAGACTTCACCTAAATAAATTCTCCTTTTTGAGTCTTCCTAAATATAAAGAGCTTTATGGAGTTAAGAGGTTTTAGGTTTTATTTATTTACCATACTTATTTTTTGAGTGTTCATAAACCTCTTTATATTTTAAATTTATATTATGTTTATACATAATAATAATTAGATTGATTCTTAAATAGGGTTGAAATTATATTAAAAATGTTAAATGTTAAACATTACATGTTAAATGTTTACATTTACGATTACATTTACATTTATGTTTATATGTTTATGTTAGATCTACCCCCATACTGGGTTGTAGAGTGTCTCTGGGCGCAAAAAGCACAAAGTATGGGAAAAAATGCATTTAATTGGTGGTGACTTTAACACAACTATGGGGCAAAAAGAAAAAAGAGGCAGTTCTATGCTCCGTGAAAAAATAAAAAAGAGTCAGTTCTATGGTCCGTGACCCTTTCGAGGAATCCATGAAGGAACTCATACAACACCTGATCCTTTTTTCTGTTAATCCTCCTAGATTTCAATATACCTGGAACAACAAATACTTCAACCCCAAGCATATAGCTTCTCGTTTGGATCACTTTCTTTCTTCAGATAATCTACTTGACTTGAATCTCAATCTTCAATCCTTCATTCTTCCTTGGAATGGCTCTAACCATTGTCCTATATGTCTTCTCTTCTCCCCTCCCCAGAACTATGGCCCAATCCCCTTTCGCTTCTCTCCTGTTTGGATTTCCTCCCTAGGATTCAAATAAATGTTAAAAGAATCTTAGGCCAATGGGTGGAGGGAACCCGTATCTTAATATGGGAAAATGATTAAGTGTCTGAATTAAAATATTAAAAAATGGCTTAAGGAGGGCAAATCAGAAATGCAACACATCGTCCAGGAGATGAAACAATGATCGTCTTCCATACAAGAACATATACAAACTTCTCCAGTCATAAAGGAAGATTTCCAAAAGGAAGTATAAAATTTTAAGTCTTATCACTCTCTCCTTAGGAAGGAAGAAGAATACTAGAGGCTTAAATCCAATAGCATATGGCTTCAAAAAGGAGATTGTAATACAAAATTATTTCAAAATTAGGTGAAATATAGAGAAAGCAGGAACATAATTTCTCGGATCCAATTTTAGGGGCAAATCCTCATTGATTTTGATGAAATTAAAGATGTCTCTCATTACAACACTCTGTATTAGGATATCCCTCCAAGAGACCAAGAGAGTGAAACATATATGTTAGAGAATGTGCCTACTTTAATCTCAGAGGGAATCAACGCCCAACTCATAGCTCCTCCAACCTTGGAAGAGATCAAGTACATTGCATTCTCCTTCATGTCAGATGTAGCTCCTAGGCTAGATGGGTTTTCTGCTAGATTTTATCATCACTTTTGGGACTTGATAGGAAAATATTTGTTTAGGATGATCAACTATTCTCTCAAAAGGATGTGTATGGGTGGTGGTATTAACTCCTCATTCCTAGCCCTGATCCCCAAAGAATCCAATCCCTCCTCTTTCTCTCATTTTTGCTTGATTTATCTTTTCAATGTGTCTTATAAGATCATCTAAAAATTGTTGGCTTCTAGGCTTAGGAAGGTCCTCCCTCTTCTATTTTTTGGTAATCAAGGTGGGTTTGTCCAGTGGTGCCAAATTTTCGACAATATAATTTTAATCCAGGAGGCTGTTGAATCTAGTTGGAAAAGAGGGGATCAAGGCATGATCATCAAACTTGATATGGAAAATGTCTTTTATTATGTAAGACATGAATTCATTTTTAAGGTGTTGCAGAAAATGAGTTTTGATGCAACTTTTAAGGAAGAGCTGTAGGTTTCGTCAAAGCCTCATGTAGAGTGAGACAAGGCTGCCCACTTTCTCTCTTTTTGTACATCATTATGGAAGACTCCTTGAGCAAGAAACTCGAAGCGGAAATAGAGGTGTCAAACCTCCCCGACATCAGATTTAAAGAAGGAATTATAACTGTGAATCATGACCAATTTGTAGATGACATCATTTTTCTAGGAGGAGCCTTAGTGACAATTGTAAAAAGATTTAAATTCATTTTATATAAATTCCTGATGTCTTCTGAAGGATTGATAAATGATAACAAGAGTAAAATATTCACTTGTAATACATCTACATAGAAATCCAAGAGGATCGATAACATTATGGGGTGTAAGGTGGAGAGAGATTGGAAGAATTCAAATATCTGGGCATCCAAATATATCTCCGAAAGACTTCCTCTAAATCTTGGTAATCCATCCTAGAAAAAATAAAAACAAAGTCAAAGTTGTTCTCTTTGTTATCCCCCTCTACTGGTTTTTTTCCCTCTTAACCCCAAAATACGTGATGCAACAGATTGAACCATATATCAGGGAATTCCTTTGGGAAGGCGAGAAGATTGAAACTAGAAACTACCACTTGGTGAACTGGAACATGGTCATATCCCCTAAGCTACATGATGGACTTGGCATTCATGATCTCTCTCTGGTAAACATCGCCATGGGGGCTAAATTATTTTGGAGGCTCAAATCCCAACTAAATCAGTGTTGGGCACAAGTTCTGAGTGCCAAATATATGAAAACGAATAATGGTGGGATTGAGAATGATGTGCCTAGTCAATGCTCCCCAATATGGAGACATCTTTCGTCCTCATCTCCTCTCATGATGTTAAATTTCGATAATGGGTCACCGACCTTTGGGATCGGATCCCTCCATCCTCTCATTAAAGGAAATATTATCTCAGGAAGGCATTGAATCCTTGGAATAAATATCACGCTGGGATGAGTAGGGAAATTGAAACAGTTGGAAGTTAGAATGAATCCCAAAACATCTAATGATAACTCTTGAATCCCTCAAGAACAAGCTGACGGGGTGTGCCCTCCTTAGCCACTCAGCAACCGATAGATGGGGTTGGTGAAACTCTTCATATACATTTAAAGAAGGATACAACATCCTTATTTTTCAAAACCAGGGTCCGACAAAATCCTCTATCTGGAGCAAGATATGGAAACCCAATGTCATCCCAAGGTAAACTTGTTTTGCTGGTTGTTGCTACATAAGAAAATTTCAACGAAAGAAAATCTCATGAAAAGAGGGATTGTTGGCCCCTTAAGGTGTCTTCTTTGTGAGAATTCAAAAGAAACTATTTCCCAAGGTAATCTAGACCATTACCTTGGGTCCCCTATTTTGCAGGACTTGTTGACCCTCACATATTCAATCTTTCTTTTCTTCTTGGCATAAGAAATATATGGGATCCCTTCAGACCAAATCCTCTTTTAAAGAGTCATGGATAACCCTTCCCAAATATTTTTTCTAGCATATTTGGCTATCTTAGAATCGGGCTATCTTTAAATCCTCCTTAGTCAATATCAGAAGAGAGGTACTTATAGTGCTCTCTTTCTGCTTTAAAGAGAAATCCAGGGGTGGCAAAAGGTGGGGGATTCTCTCTAATCCCAAATAAATATAGTAGATAAGTATGCCAGGGGACTAGGAAGAAAAACCAATAATCAAACATAGGCTTACAAACTCTAGATAGGTCTTCTTTTAGCCAAAAAAAGGGGAAATTAAGGACATTATTATTACGGGGGACTCCCTCTGTGTTAATAATAGACTCCTCTTCTAGATAAAATATTCTTAGTTTATTTCTCCATCGAATCAAGGCTATCTTACTCTCATTCTCCACCTCACAACTCTTCCATATTTTGAAAAATCTTAATGAGGAAGCTAACCAAATGGAAAATAAAGCCTACTTGATAAATGAGGCCAAAACAGATATAAATGGTGCCCTAGACCAATACTATATCCCTTGAAGTTATCCATGTTTATTCTTAAAATTTCCTCTCCATATATTAGTTCCTATTTTATAACGAAGCCCATGAATAGTCTCTCCATAATGTGGACTCCTCCCTCGTGCCTATCATCCCCTCTTTATCTACCTGACCTGCTAAATCATGCAGAATTAAAGGTCAATTATTATTCTTAAGTGGTTAATTCATGCTTGAAGGAGTGGACCACCATCAACATGCTCAACACAACATCCTGGTGGGCTAAGATGCATGCACTCACGTTAATCGAAATTGCAATCAATTTGTTTAAGGTTCACATCAGACGAAATCCGTTGCATCTTCTGCGATGCCCTCCATTAAATGTGTTGCAATTAACCACTGAGACGAGGATTAGACGGGTAATGCATAGGAGAAGTAGGTCATCCAGTGAATGTGTCATCTCATGCACCAGAACGATGATGCTTCATATTGGGATTCAGGTGATTATCCAAAAACAAGGCAACCTCGCATGCTCTACCTGATGGTTGAAAGGAATAAATTTGCAGGGGATTCCATAGCCCGATTCATCCTGGAGGCTTGGGAATAGCCTGAGCTCAAGCTACTGGTAGAGAGGTGGTGGGTTATCAGAATAGTAAGAATAATGCCTCCAGGAAGACAGAGGATATATTGCAGTAAATTTCACCTCAGTGGAGCATCTTCAAGCGGTGCACCTAGCTTTGGCATAAAGGTATTACCTACATGTCACACTTTCAGTTTAATTAGACATCGATGGACCATACCCAACCTTTTTGCAATAATATCTATTATTCCAGGCAACATAAGAGTATCTAGTCTCGACTCTTGTGTTAGCAACATTCTTCTTTGAATTCTCTTGGTTAAAATGGCATGAGGGCCATGGGGACGTCGATAGCCATGCTCTAATTGAGGCTCCGGAAAGGACCATAAACAGCTCGGAATGGAAGGAGGCCCATTGGAAACTAGCTCCTCAACCCTCACTACCTGCAAGCAATGCAATCTCGAACACGCAGAGATGAAATCTGAAATTTATTACTTGCAAGTGATGCTTTTATAGCAGAGTACCTCTTAGAGTAATACCTTAGATACCATGGAGGGGCAGTGTCTGAGAATTTTGCGCTTTGAGGACGAAGTGGAGGCGCTCAGAAACATTGTTACAAATCTTCAGCTACAGCAAAAATATTAGGACAATCCCACTCAAGTTGTGTGCCTAGAAATTGATTTGAATCGTTCCACTGACCCTCTTATTTAAGCCAACTATGTTATGACAAGGTTTAAATGCATATTTCTTTTGTCCAAATTTCGTCGGATATCCTACTAGTAGAAATAGAATTCTGGATAGTCTTATAGTTTTGGATGTAACATGGACACAGATTCTAGCTACAATTGTTAGCCTTGAAGTTTAGAATTGTACTAGCAATGTAATTTTGTCGGGTTTTTCCCATGATTGGGAGGAAATTTAATGAAAGACTACTCATCCTTTTTGAAAAAAAAATAGGGTATATCCACATAGGTTGAACACCTTAAGGTAGTCATTTCCATAAATAGATCAAAGATCAATGCACTAATGTATTAATGATAAGCGTGCCTATTTTGGAGTAAGTCTTCTAGAATTTTATTTTAATTATCAATAATTATTATATGGATGGCATGGATTTAATGTCACGGAATATTCTAGAATATTCTTAGTAATAGTCATAGATCAAAGGTTGAGATTTATCTCAAAAGTGGTTATGCCCTTTCTACCCTTTTAATTAAATTGGTTGATTAAAAAAAAATCATATGGACAAGTGTTATATGAAATGACTTATGATATTTGGGAATATGGTATTGTTATGTTGTAGTATTGGCCCATGATATTGTAACAAAGCCTATTTAATCTCCATTGTTAAGTGGGGATGAATCTCCTAGCTAAGAATCTTGTTACAGTAATAGGTGTTTCTATTTTGGAATACGGTTTTTAGAATTTTAATTTAATTATCAATAATCATTAGACACAGTCTAACTAGAGGAAATGACCCATTTTTGGGCATTTTGTCTTATCAATTTTGCCTAAAATCCGATATAGATTTTTAAAAGTGGTAAGTTTAAGTTGTTTAATTTGCAAAGATTGTTAGAAATTAATTAATGGATCAATGGGACACATAAAAATATTGTGGCAACACAAACACATAAACAATTAAAACAAGAGATACAAATATACGTGGTTCACCCAATTTGGTCTATGTCCACGAAAAAACAACCAATCCTTCCTTTCATATTATCCAACAAAAGAAGAGATACAACCTACAACAAATCCGCTGCAATTTCCTATTTTCTCTCACACAGTCTCCTCTCTCTTTTTTCATTTAGAATAATAATACACATTCGTAATACAATTCCCTCATTTAAACCAAGGGTTTCCTTCTAGGGAAAAAACCCTAAATTAACATAACTTCTAATGTTAGATCATCTGCCTAATGAACGACCTAAATTGACTACGAAATTATAATATTTTACAAGGTAATATTTCATCTATTTTTAGCTTTAGGGTCACTACCCCTGAACCCCTGCCACAGGGGGCTCATAAATCACTGTCACCCCCCTTGGACCCCCCTAACGATGATCATATGGGCAGGCGTTTGCGCCTCGTTAGGAATAGAGATCCAATGCTGGTTGAAACAAAAAACCTTTGAACAATCAGGCTCCACACCCAACAAAGATCAATTCTTCAAGGGTTTGTTAGGGCGTTGAATCCATTTATTCATTCAAACGTGCATTTTAAATAACAAGAAATCATAATCTAGCTAGACATTGCATTGACAAATTTCGACCAAAAAAGGCATTTAGCCTATTAGTTATACTATGCCTTGGAAGGGATTTAACATCCAAAACATATTTTAGAATATTCTTAGATGTAGTATAGATAAAAGGTTGAGATTTATCTCAAAAGTAGTTATGCCCTTTTCACCGTTTTAATTAAAATGATTAAATATAAAAGTCATATGAACAAGTGTTATATGAAATGAGTAATGAATTTTTTGGACATGTGGTACTATTATGCCATGGTATTGGCCCATGGTATTGCAACAAAGCCCATTTACAGATTAAGAATCTTTATGGTTAAGTGGGGGTAAATCTCCATAGCTAAGAATATTGTTACATATTTTTTTTTAAATGTAGATATACTTAACTCATATATTAATTCCTTTTATAATTAAACAATAATAATAATTTAAAATAACGTTATGATTTAATTAACTTTTATGATTTTTTAAAATCTTGGCAATGTGATATGTATAATGAGGTAAGTGTTTTGATGCTTATCATGGATTGATGTCTATCGACATTAGTCATCAACAAATTACCCTCCATTTTCCTTCAGTAGAAGTCATGGATCAATCACATGCTAAGCCACATATCAATATAATAGTTAATATTTGAAGCAAGATGAATCATGAGATCATTTTATGTTTATAATGTAATCATGATGATCAACTATAATGCATATTAAGGAAACACACTTTACGTAAAGGCACATTAGACCAAGTTGATCATAACTCACTCCTATAGGGCTAAATATCCTAACATCCCCCATAAGAACATCCTAGGATATGATTGAAGGATTTTAAAAGGTGGCACAATAGAAAGAAAGAGGCATGAGAGCTTGTCCCCCCCTGGGTAACAATTTCCTAAACTAGATCAAGATTTGGAAAATTCACTTTTCGAAGAAATTTTATGAAAATGTTTGTAACTTGATCATCTATAAGATAATAGAGCACTTCAAAAATACAATCTTGAAGAAGATTGTTTTTATGATGTTCATGCGTAGCTCAATGTTTATGTTATGATAATATTGAACTAGACATTTGGAAAGATAAATGACACTCTAATCATCACACTAGAGTGTGGTTAGATGCTATGGATGGAATCCAAAATATGAAGGTATTTTTTTGAAGCCAAAAGGCTTCTTAAGTTGAACTAGCTACTACTTAATACTCTACTTCCACTAAAGAAAGAGTGATCCAAACGGATCCAAGAAACACTCTCTTTGTCTTCAAAAACTCAAAAATCATGCCAAAGACCAAAGAAAATCGCATAAGGAAGCCTTTCAAAACACTATCCGGAGGCAAAAACCCGTGAAATCAATGAAAAAAAACAAAGTATCGGAGGCAGAACAAAGTAATGCATAGTAGCCGTCAGATCTGGCTGATCAATGGTCTAGATCTAAGTGGCGGATCGCAATCGGCGGTGGCCTTCGGCAGATGTCGGCGGGATCCACATAAGATTTGTGACCACGATCGGTGGATATTGGCAAGATCCACATAAGACTTGCGATGGCGATCGGCGAAGACCTCATAGGAGATGCGATGGCGATTGGCGGGGTCAACGAGGACCGTCAATCAAGCGTGCAGATCGATAGCCCACGTTGCATCGCCAAATCACAATCAGCAATATACAAAGGAGCGGGGGTTATGTATATATGCATATATACGATCCGATGGACCGGACCCAATAATACTATAAGCCATATTGTATGGATCTTGAGATCTGTCAAACACCATTTTTTAATGTATTTTCGTAGTTTCTAATATATTTACGAAACACAAAGGGACAGAGCCATTGCGATAAGCGACAACGACCAATAGGCAGACCCAATGGGAGAATAGGGCACAATTATGAAAGTTTGAAGTCCAATACATTGTGTATTGGCGGATTTTCTCCATTAAAATACATTTTCACTATGTAAACAGAGCGCGGATGTTTCAGGAGTTCCAGAGGCCCGAGACACTCTTATGTTACGGAATAGGTGGCCACCTCCCCTTTTGGCATTAAGCAATGATTATATAATGTTGGAAGAGGGATTCGAAGCGGACAGAGGCCGGGGAGACCGAGAGATGAGAATCTGAAACGAACAGGCAGCGCAGCTTTGGCTTTAAAGCCACAGACAGAGAGCCAAGAAAAGGAGGCAGTATTGCAAGCAAATGCCGAGATAGAGCTAGGACAAAGATAGAGAGCATTGAGGGAGTCTGTGTACTCAGAGAAAACTTGAGAGGTTCAAGTAAAGCTCTTGTTATTGTATTCTATTGTGTGTGAGGCTCAAATTGAGCTCACTGTTGTAAAAAGAACTCTGTTTGAAGACATAATAGAGAGGCCACCACTAAAGGCTGGACCAGGAGATGTAGCCCAGGAGTATTGGGTGAACTCCTCATTAAATTTGTTGTGTTATGTGTTGTCTATTATGTTTTGTTTACTACTTCATTGTCTATGCATTTCGCAATCTTATCGATCCATTGCATAAAATGACATAGACAAATCCATGCACATGAGTCTATAAAACCTTATTAATTGTCTTAGATCTCATTATTAGATCAAGTGGTATCAGAGCTTTAGGTTGCTAAGGTTAGACAAGCTTGTGCTGCACTGTTTGTGAATGATAACTAGGTCAAAGCTTAAATTAGGAGAAGGAGAACTGTTTGAAACTAACCCAAAAATTGTTAGAGTCTATCCTAGGAGGAAAATGGCAGAAGACAATCCCTTGGAATCAGACTCTCAGTTCATGGACAGTTTCATGACCATGAGAGCCATGGTAGAAGAAATGTATAGAGAATTTAAGAAAGGTCGAATTGAAGACTCTTCAACCTCCAAACAAGATAAAGGAACAGAAGAATCTCTTATATATGGCCATTCTGAAGGCAAAGGGAAAGGAAAAGAGGTTCCGCTGTCCACACCTCCTGACAGCCCTAAAAATAAAAAGAAAAAAACATCTCTGATTAAATTAGATGTTAAATTTGATTTTCCCATATATAATGGAGAATTAAATGCAGAGAAGTTGGATAACTGGATTAGACAGATTGATGTGTATTGCATGGTGTGGAGCATTGATTCAGACAGGAGTAAAATTCAGCTGGCCAGCCTATGCCTTGGAGGAACTACCTTGGTATGGTGGGAAGGCAGGACACAAGCTGACTTGAAGAAGCATGGTAAAATTCTTTATGTCTGGAGTAAATTTGTTTTTGCAATTAAAAAACAATGCTATCCACTAGCTTATATGCAGCAAGCTATGATGAGTTGGAAAACTCTTCACCAATTAAAGGGGAAAAGTGTACAAAGCTACACCCAAGAATTTAGAAAAAGAGCTTTGATTCTAGGTATTTATTTAGACTCACCTGAAACTTTGTTGAAGTATATAGGTGGTCTACACAACTATTTGAGGCACACCATTCTCATGTTAAACCCTACTAGCATAGATGAGGTATCTGCTCAGGCTACCCATCTAGAGGCTAGAGGCAAGAATGTGAACCCAGAGATTAGGGGATCATCAAAACCCACTACAAGAAATAACAAGGAAAAGAGGATGAAGAAATGGAAAGAGAGGAAGGAAAATGTTGTACAAAAGGCCAAACCTTCACGCACTCACTGCAAGAAGGATGGACATGATGATGAACATTGTTGGTCTTTGCATCCGGAGCTGAAACCCAAGAAGTTCGATGGCAAGAAGAAGAAGGTTGCTACTGCTATTCAGAAAGATTTGGGGTTAGACTCAGGTGATGAAACAACCATCACAGCCACGGGTCTATAAGGTAAACATTCTGAAGCATCTACTAGAAATTCTGCCCAAACTACTGATAGTGAAGAAAATGAAGAAGAAGACATGAGCTTTTTCATATTAGAGTTATTTCCAAGCATCAAAAGATTGATACTTTGTTTGATAGTGGCTCACAAGTAAACTTAATTTCTCAAGCAATTGTAAAGAAGTTGGGATTACTAACCACACCTCACAAGAAGCCACATCCATTGGGTTGGTTATGTGATAAAGCAAAGCTACAAGTGACTAGACAATGTAAACTTAGTTTTGCCATTGGTTCAACATTTGTAGATGAGGTTGAGTTAGATGTAATTCCCTTGGATATATGTGGAATTTTTTTAGGAAGTCCTTACTTGTATGATAGGAAAGCCATTTTCTATAGAGCTGAAAATAAGTATCAACTTGTTAAAGATGGAATAGAATATATTGTAAGAGCTCACAAACTCAAAAATAATTATACTCTCATAAACTCAGGGCAGATGAAAAGGATTGTAAATTCATGCAAGAAATTTTTACTGATGGTTGTAAAGGAAAAGAAACCTGAAAAAACTAATGTATTTGAGGGTTGTGATGCTAATCAAAAAGCTGATTTAGAAAGAGTTGTTTTAGAATATGATATCTTATTTCAAGAACCTAAAGGTCTGCCACCAAAAAGGGAAATTGTACATGATATTAATTTGTAGCAAGATGCTCCATTGCCTAACATCAGAATGTACAGGTTATCTGCTTTAGAGAATGCAGAAATCAAGAAGCAGGTACAGGAGTTGCTCGAGAAAGGGTTCATAAGACCAAGCACATCACCATGCGGATCTCCAATCGTGTTGGTGACGAAGAAAGATGGTTTGTGGAGGATGTGCATTGATTACCGAGCACTGAATAAAATAACAATCAAGAATCGTTATCCCCTTCCTCGCATTGATGATCTATTGGATCAGCTGAAAGAGGCTGTTTACTTTTCCAAGTTGGACCTATGTAGCGGTTACCATCAGGTCAGAGTAGCAAAGAAAGATGCATGGAAGACTGCTTTCAAAACAAAGCAAGGGCTGTATGAATGGCTAGTTATGCCTTTTGGCTTAACTAATGCTCCTACCACTTTCATGAGGGTTATGAATGATGTACTCAGACCTTTTGTTGATGATTTTGTAATTGTATATCTAGATGACATTCTTGTATTCAATAAAACATAGGAAGAACATTTGAAGCATGTAAAGCAGACTCTAGATGTTTCGAAAAAAAAGAAAATCTTTATGTTAAATTATCAAAGTGTGAATTTGGTAAAACACCTTTGAATTATTTGGTTCATATTTTAGGGGGTGGTGAACTGAAGATAGATCCCTCTAAGGTTGCAGTGATTTTAAATTGGCCTAAACCCAAGTCTGCTACAGAAGTTAGAAGCTTCCTAGGGGCAGCACAATATTGGAGAAAGTTTATTGCTAACTTTTCCTTAATTGCAGCTCCCTTACATGCTTTGACAGGATTGAACAATGTGTTTCAGTGGGGAGAAAAACAATAGAAAGCCTTCGACACCTTGAAAGAAAAAATTAGTATAGCACCAGTACTAGCATTTTCAAATCTTCAACAACCATTTGAGATTGAAACTGATGTCAGTGACTATGCCATGGGAGTAGTGTTGATGCAACATGGTAAACCCATATGCTACCATTCTGAGACTTTTAATTCTATAGTAGTTAATTATCCTACATATGATAAAGAATTGTATGCATTAGTCCAGAGTGTGAAAAAGTGGAAACATTACTTAATGGGCAAAGAAACAATTGTCCATATTGATCATCAGCCACTTCAGTATTTACACTCACAAACTAAATTGTAGCAACCAAGACACTATAGGTGGATGAGTTTCCTACAACAGTTTCATTTAGTCATCAGATATAAAAAGGGCATACACAATAAAGTTACAAATATGTTGTCCAGACCAATCATAAATGCATCTACTATACTTAAGCATAACTCAGTAATGCATGAAAGCTACATTGAACAATATGCTTAAGATATAGACTTTAAAGATGTATATGTTGCTTTAAGTAATGGGAAAAATGTAGAAGAATTGGATTACTATGTTAAGGACCGACTCTTGTATCATTTGGGAAAGCTATGCATTCCACAAACAGAGAGAATTAACATAATTATGGAAGCACATACTTCTCTAATATCAGGTCATTTTGGTCTAACTAAAACTGTTGCACAACTGCAAAGACACTGCTATTGGCCAAGAATGCATGAAACAGTTTCTAGATATGTAAGAGGGTGTACCATGTGTACTAAAAGTAAGCCTAGAAATAGAAAACTAAGCTTGTACACCCCACTACCAGTTCCTTCCCATCCTTGGGAAAGTGTTTCCATGGACTTTGTTGGGGGATTGCCAAAATCTAGAAAGGGACATGACTATTTATATGTTATTGTGGACAAGTTCAACGAAATGTGTATTTTAATACCCTGTAATAAGAAAATGACAGTTGAACAAACAGTGAAGTTGTTCTTTCAGAATGTCTGGGTGCATTTTGGGTTACCCACTTCCATAGTATCTGATCGAGACTCCCGATTTGTTGGGAAGTTTTGGTCAAGTCTATGGGAATTAATGGACACCAGACTGAAGAAAAGCATAGCCTTTCATCCATAGACAGATGGCCAAAAAAAGGTAGTCAACAGCACAGTGATCCAATTGCTCAGGGGTTATTGCAGCAAGCATCCCAAGCTTTGGGATGAACACTTATGTTATGTGCAACATACTTACAACTGTGCTAAACATTCTTCTACACAGAGATCTCCTTTTGAGACCTATTTTGGTTTTATACCAAGGTCTCCCTTGGATTTTGTCTTTGAAAAAGACATAGCAGTTGCTGGACACAATGATGTGGACAAAGCAACCAGATTCATTGAACAAATCCAAGAAATTCACCAGGCAGTGCAGGAACAGCTGGAAAAGAACCAAGCCAAATACAAGGCAAGGCATGATAAACATTGGGTGGAGCACGGCTTCCAAGTTGGTGATCAAGTTTGGCTGTATATCAGCAAGGACAGAATGCAAGGTGAAGGGAAGAAGCTGAAGCCAATAAGGTATGGTCCTTTTAAGGTACTTGACAAAATTTGTGAGAATGCTTTCTGCCTTGATCTGCCAGCATACATGCACATCTATTCAGTAGTAAATGCAGAAAATTTAAGACTGTTTGAACCTTCATTAATTGAATATCCTGAAGAGAAAATTCAATTGCCTTCCATTGATGATCTATTGCTTGAATACCTCAATGAGCTGCAGGAAGATACAATTCTGGATAGGAAAGTGAGGACTACGCGTAGAGGGGATGTGGAGTACCTTAGAATTGGACTCAAAGGTTCAAAACCTAGCAGTACAAAATGGATAGAGATTGGGAAAGTGAGGCGGTTGTATCCTCACTTAAACGATGCTTGAAAACCAACTTTTGGTGGTCCAAAAGCCTTTTCAGTGGGAAGGCGTGATCCAAATGGATCTAAGAAACACTCTCTCTATCTTCAAAAACTCAAAAATCATGCCAAAGACCAAATAAAATCACATAAGGAAGCCTTTCAAAACACTATCGGGAGGCAAAAGCCTATGAAATTAGTGAAAAAAACAGAGTATCGGAGGTAGAACAAAGTAATGCACAGTAGCCGTCAGATCTGGCCGATCAACGGTCCAGATCTGAGCAATGGATCACAATCGGCGGTGGCCTTCGGTGGATGTCGGCGGGATCCACATAAGACTTGCGACGACGATCGACAGATATCGGCGAGATCCACGTAAGACTTGTGATGGTGAATGGCGAAGACCTCATAGGAGATGCGATGGTGAATGGCGGGGTCAACGAGGACCGTCGATCAAGCACGCAGATCGATAGTCCATGTTGCATCACCAAAGCGTAATCGACAAAATACAAAGGAGTAGGGGTTATGTATATATGCATATATGTGATCCGATGGACCAGACCCGATAATACTATAAGCCATATTGTATGGATCTTGAGATCCGTCAAACACCATTTTTAATGTATTTTCGCAGTTTCTAATATATTTATGAAACACAAAGGGAGCCATTGCGATAAGCGACAGTGACCAATAGGCGGACTCGATGGGAGAATAGGGTGTAGTTATGAAGTTTAAAGTCCGATACAATGAGTTTTGGCGGATTTTCTCTGTTAAAATACATTTTCACTGTGTAAATAGAGCGCAGCTGTTTCAAGAGTTCCAGAGGCCCGAGACACTCGTACGTTACAGAATAGGTGGCCACCTCCCCTTTTCGCTTTAAGCAATGATTGTATAACGTTGGAAGAGGGATTCGAAGTGGACAGAGGCCGGGGAGACCAAGAGATGAGAATCTGAAATGAACAGGAAACACATCTTTGGCTTTAAAGCCACAGACAGAGAGCAAAGAAAAGGAGGCAGTATTGCAGGCAAATGCCGAGACAGAGTTAGGACAAAGACAAAGAGCATTGAGGGAGTTTGTGTACTCAGAGAAAACTTGAGAGGTTCAAGTAAAGCTCTTGTTATTGTATTCTGTTGTGTGTGAGGCTCAAATTGAGCTCACTGTTGTGAAAAGAACTCTGTTTGAAGACATAATAGAGAGGCCACCACTGAAGGCTGGACCAGGAGATGTAGCCCAGGAGTATTTGGTGAACTCCTCATTAAATTTGTTGTGTTATGTGTTGTCTATTATTTTTTTTTTACTTCTTCATTGTCTGTGCATTTCACAATCTTATCAATCCATTGCATAAAATGACATAGACAAATCCATGCACATGAGTCTGTAAAACCTTATTAATTGTCTTATATCTCATTATCAGATCAAAGAGAAACACCATGTTTCTTCTTATAGTCTTAGGTGAGAAGTCTAGAACTAAGATTAAATACATAACCAGTAGTAGAGTTTCGACATTAGGGTCATAATCCCAATTGATATCAATGAAACTAACCAAAAAAGGAGCCCCCCTTGAATTGTGATGTATCCCAAAATAATCTATACTTTAGATATATTGAAGTATCTTTTTTGTTGTTTTTCAATGGATTTGATGTGGTGTTTGCATATAGTAGGAAACACGATCAACAATCAAAGAAATATCAAGATGGGTTTTTAGTTAAATACAAAATACTACCAATTAAATAACCATACAAAGTTGCATCTACCTTGGGTATAATATAAGTGAAATAAAGTTTGATTCGAAAGTAGAAGGGGATGAGGATAGTCTAAATTCTTTTATGTAAAAGTGATGAAGAAGGTCACATGCATACTTACATTGGGAAAGAGAACTTCCTTTGTTTCTAGGACTAGAATGCCAAGAAAATAACAAAACATTCATAAGTATACCATTTCATTTGTTTGTTAAGTCTATATTGCACATGAATTAAAATCTTGGGGTCACTACCAATGAGTATAAGGTCATAAACACAAAAAACAAGTATTGTGGGATGGTTACATACTTCCTTGACATAGACACTAGGGTCATAATGACATCTATATAATCTAGTTTAAAAAATAAAGCTATCCATTTTAGCATACCAAGTGATAGAGATATTTTTGAAGGGGTCATTTTGAATATAGGTAGGAGGTTGTTCCATTTGAATTTCCTCTTTCAAAGTGCCATTCAAGAAGGTGGATTTTAAATATACTAGATGGACCTCCCATTTATATGAAGAGGCAAGGGATAGAATAAGGTAGATGGAATTATTTTGGGCCATATGAGAAATGTTTTTAACATAGTCAATAAAATTTCTAAAATGTTTTCTTCATTTAGAAGTGGCATAGATCTCAAGTATCATTCTTCATTAACTCATTACTACATCCCAATCTAGATGGCTAATATTATTTTTGGATCATTAATCTTTAAAACTTGAACTAAGATAAAGGAAGCTTTTTGGCATTGTGAATGTGTATTGTAACAAACTCGGTGCTTTAATGCTCGATTAAGGATATGGGTATCAATTTTTTTTATTCTTCACGAGCTTAACAATAATCTTTGATAAAACTTTGTAACATAGTTAACCCCCTAATGCTTCATGAGGGTTGTTAGACATAACATTTCTCTAAAGCATTTTATGAAACAATTCCCATACATTGTCTAATCACCATCCACAAAACCGTAATTTCTTGGAGCATTTCATCAATTAGTTTGTGTCCACTTTTTATTTCTCTCAAACCCAAATCTTTGATAAAGTGTATCTTGAAAATTATAGAGGACAAAAATCTGAAATTTCTACCATAGATATCTTGAGATATTTTATTTTTCTTCTAAGTTTCACAGTCTGTAACCTCTCAAACATAAATTAATGGCAAGAATGCCAAGCTTACCTATTTTGAGCTTTAATTTCAAGACAATTCAGAAGACCAAGCTTACTTAGGGAATATCTTTGAAAATATAGTGAACCAAAATCTGAAATCTCTACCAGACTTTCCTTGGGATATCCCCTAAGTATGTTCTAGGATTCAGCCTCTGAAACCATTTTAAAGAAAAGTTGTAGTGAAAATTCCAAATTGAAATTATTTTAGGAGCATTCAGGAAACTTGACTTTCTTAGAGGATAACTCTGAAAATATACGGAATCAAGATCTGAAAGTTGTACCATATGATCAGTGGTGTTTCCCCTCACTATGATCGAAGCTTTAGCCTCTGGAACCTCTTAGAAGAAAATTTGTAATGAAAATTCCAAGATGGCCTTTTTCAAGAAGCATACATGAAGCTCAATTTCCTCATATCATATATCTTAAAATATAGAGAACCAAGATATAAAAATTGAGCCAAGTGATTGACATCATTTCCCCTCACTATGGTCCAACTTTCATCTTGTGGAACTTCCTAGAAGAAAAGTTATAGTGAAAAATCCAAGATGAACTATTTACCGCATAAATCACATTTTTGGCTCCATGTATCACTCGACTTCCCAAGCCTACTGGGAGGTGTTACTTTCAACTAACCCAACCTCCATAGTCTCATCATGAAAATGGGGTTACAAAAATTCTCTTTCTTCCTAATTTGGTGGAATCAACTTTGGGTGACACCATCCCATTTGGCTTGTGAAGAGGTTTTCAACGATATAAATTTTTCCCCAATCCGACTCCTAGATCAAAAGTTATGGTTATTTGAAGTTAACCCTCTTAAACCCCTTACCAAATCAAAAATTGACCTACCACGTGGTACCCACATGGCACTACCACCTCTCATAAGGTCTAATGTGGTACCTGCCATGTCATAGTGCTAGAGCGCCATTGATCCATCACAACACACCAACTACTAAGAGAATTCTACCCCCAGACTTCCATTTCATGATAAACAATTTCACATTAAGTGACGAGGATGATTATTTGTCCCATGATTTACGTCTTCTTTGTGACATATGTAAACTGCACCTTGCCTATGAAATGCATTGCAAAACCTCTCTAGGGACCTGAGCTCTGTAGTGACGTGACTCTGGTCCACATCAACTCCCCATCATGTCCATTTAGCACCCCCGCACCTAGTGGCACCACTAACTTCCTCCACATGTCACCTAGGTGCCATGTTAGCATCGAATTCCTTGTCATTTGTGTTTTTTGACCTAATGACATCATAATATTGTCAAGGTGTTGTCAACCTACCATGTGGCATCCCTTTATGATGCTACATGTCACTTGGAAAATGACCACTTGGTCTATCAAAAATGCCGATCCCGACTACCATGTGTCACACTGTTAGTGTGCCATGTTTACATATCTACCACACCATGTGTCCACACCATCTTGAACCCTACATGACATCCACATAGTCTCACCTACCTACATGGAATCCCACCACTTCAACCTAGTTGAGGGTCCCACAAGGTCTTGACCCATCATGAAAATGCATTATTTAATGTTGTAATGTTTAAGGTTGACTAGAAACCCTTCCACATTAATCTGTACTTCTTTATCAATTCTCTAGGATGCGCTTTTTTCCATTACCTGGGACAAATATCCTTTTCCCAATGTTAAGACTTTTCCATCTTGTGGATACATACCTCTGCTTCCTACAACATATGCATTTCTTCCCAAAATTGACAACATGAAATTTGGATGACACTATCACATCCAACTCATTAATAGCCTTCCAACATGTTGACAGGTGAAAGAATTCCTCCTGTAATGAGTGAGTATTGGTTCAATCAGGGTCCCAATTAGACCCCTATTTGTTTTGGTGTGGTTATATACTCTTCGAAACAAAAGCTTGGTTGCATATACTAATCTAATATAAAAATATACACATTAAAACTAATCTAAAAAATAAAAATATATTACCTAACACTAATATAATCTAATCATCCTAAATATTTACAAGTAATTATAAACGAGTATACAAATTTTCGTGTATGAGTGGATATGGCTTGAGCAATATAAAAAACAAGGGATGGAGGGATCACCCAGTCATATTATTTTGAGAAAACACTATGGATGTTTAAATTGGTGATAACCTTGAATGGAATGTGGGTCTAGTTAGTGACTTAAATTGATTTGTGGGCTTTGCTTTAAACAAATTATGAAGAGTTGAGGTTTCCTTTCATGCTTTTATATTTTATCTGCAATTTACTAAGTCTAAATGACAGAAAATAAATCTATCCTCATAACTATAGAGATATATTTAGACTATATTTTTGAACAACATAAGTGAAAACTAATTCATTAAAAAATAAATTGAGAACAAATCTAAGTAAATTAAAAATAATTTGATAAAACAATAGACTTTATCGTTTCAAAAGAAAAAATAGAAGTACATTCTAACATTCAATAGAAATTGATATGAATGGAAACAAAAAAGATAAATACCAACAGTGTCTATAAAACAATTAATAGATCATGCAAAATTTAAATCAAAATACCTAGAAACACATCGATGCTGAATTGGTATTCAAAAAATTGACTGTAAAATGTTGACTACAAAACCAAAGTCTTAGAGTGCAACAATTTCCAACCTTTTTATATTCGACAAACTCCTTATTTATAATCACACAGTTCAATTTAAAAATAGAAGTTTGTTTCATGACAACTTCAGGAATATTTGTTTTTAGATTTCCTGAAATCTAGATAATTCCTTTTTCCCATCTATAATTTCAATCCATAAATCCTGAAGCTCCAAGTGGTAAAAACCTTCCATAAACTCTACAAAAAAAATCACAAAACTATCATTAAAAATATATTAAAACTTAGAGCAAAACCCCAATATAAAACAATCGAAACTAATCATTCAAAGAAAAATTGATTCCTATAGATTAGCAACAAATTCGAAAATCTGATCCAAATTGTTCTCTTCTATTACAATTCTGATATATAGACAACATACTACTGAGATAAAAGTAACAAAATGTTTTGCCATCAAGTTTCATTTCCAAAATTATCCGAGAAAATATTAATTTAATCAAATCACATAACACTTTTTCTACTGAATGTTTGTGATGTTTAGATTGTATATTTGTTGAAATAAATGTCTCCAGATTTTTTCCTCAAATTCCTCTTTCCAACTAGATATCCACACTTAATTTGGAGTTGTAGACCTCAAGATATGGCTTCAGGAAGTTGACGCTCCACAACCCTGGATTAAATTTGTGGATAAATTCCATCCCTTGATTTAAATGCTAAAAGGATTATCTCACATGTACGAGGTGGAAGAAAAATAAAATGTATATATATTTTTTGTGATTTTACCTTAATGTTTAAAGGTAAAAAGAATGTGTAATTGAGGGACCCGTGAAATGTATATTATATACGAAATAACAGTGATACAATTTCAAGCAAGATTTTGATTTTTTGTTATTTAAAATACATTTTTTAATGCATAAATAGATTCAACAAAATCCCCCATCTCACTCAAATTCTATAGATTAAACAACATAAAGTCACATTTTTTATTTTTTTGTCATATTTTGGTTATAATTAACAAAAAAATGCTTTTAAAAAAGTTATTTCATCTATAAGTTAGACTACGCCCAACATGTCATTTAGCCGAGAGGCTCATTTTACAACCCAGTATGAGGGGATGTGTAAGTCCCTCCCTCCCTCCATGGAGTTGACACTTGCCCCTTTAAAATAAAAATAAAAATAAATTATGATTTAAATAGAAAAATAATGTTGGCTATAATAAAAAAATGAATATGTTGTAAAGTAATTAGAAGTAAAAAAAATTGTGTTAGCAAGATGTTCAAACCTTATACTTTTCAAAAATATTTGAACGAAGATTTAAATAAACTATGTGAAAAATTATATTAACTAATTTATGTCGATGTCAACTTCATATATATCTATCTATAATTTTTTTGTTAAAATAAAATAGTTTAATGTATATAATAACATATTCAATGTGTCTTATCAATATTTTAATACAAATTAATATTGACATATATTTAAAAATATATTAATAGTAAAAACCATTTTAATTTACCCTCATAAAATGTCTCATGTACATGTTATGTAAAATATTTTAATGTCAACTATGTATATATTATATATCATGTTAAAAAAACTATGTATTTATCATGAAAAAATAAGTTTTATGGTTAAAACATTTGTTTGGTCCTATATATATTCTATATAGCTTTCAAAAATACAATTTAAACAATGAAAATTTACACATTGTATTTTGCATGTTAAAGAAGTTTGCAAGAGAAGAAATTTGATGTGTCTCGGCTCATGTTAGATCGTACTTAGGATGGATCTATGCTGGTAGATTGAATGACATAACACATCAGCATGTCATGTAGTTGCCACGTGTCATGCCACTTCAGCAAAACAATTAAAATAAAACACATAGCTTCAAATAGCCATAACTTTTGATTGGGAAGTCAAAAATTGAATAATTTTATATCGTTGGAAACATCGCAGAGATGATGGAAATATCATAAATGCCAAAATAAGTAAACCAAAAAATCACTCAAAATAGGAATCCAAATTCAAAGCAATGCAATATTTTCAAAATTTTATATGAGGGACCGTTTATTTTTGAGAAAAATAAAAGGGGGTTGTTGGGGTAGCAACAAATAGTGAGAGATGATGGAAATATCATAAATGCCAAAATAAGTAAACCAAAAAATCACTCAAAATAGGAATCCAAATTCAAAGCAATGCAATATTTTCAAATTTTTTTATGAGGGACCGTTTATTTTTGAGAAAAATAAAAGGGGTTGTTGGGGTAGCAACAAATAGTGACATAACGAAGCAATTATCTCTATTAAAAAATATCAAGATTTTCTCATTTAACTTATTAATCTTGGTTTAATGTTTTCACTTATAAGCTTAAAGATATAATTCTTAATATCTAAAACTAATTTTAACTTATTAATCTTGGTTTAATGTTTTCACTTATAAGCTTAAAGATACAATTCTTAATATCTAAAACTGATTAGTTATTCATTCAACGATACTCTACCTATCATAACAAGTCAAAAGAGCATCAATATGTAGTTCATTAGTTATACTAGCACACAATTTCTAATCACTTATGAAATCAAGAAATTGCTTGATTCTTTATTCAAAACAAATCTTTGCACACATTTGTTCCTTGCCTCTCCTTAAAAATTTCAATACTTCACTACTTGTGAGCATATTGTATATCCCGTTTAGTTTGAATCACAAACATTGACCCGCCAATAGGCATTCATAGGTTTCACATATTTACTTGTTCTCCTACTTCAAATTTCCTTATTTAGAAATTTCACCCATTAGATTAGATTAATAGAGAATGTCCATATGCAATTAGGTGATGGAAACAGAGTATTAGAGAGTTGCTTTGATTGGAAAGAAAATGGTGGTGAATAAAGACTAAGCTTACTAGTCTTTCCCATTTCTCATTATTAATAATGTGATTTTTAATGTTATGAGATGACTTGTTCTCCTTGTAATGATGTTAGATACACATTTTCTTTTTTACTGAACATTATATTTATATTGGATAAGAAATAATTTCCTCCAAAACTAAAAGTTATTTATTTATGTGGTAAAATTAGACAAGAAATCATTTTTTAACATAAAATATTATTTGCAGTATGTTAACCAAATGAAGAGCAAATAACACCAAAATTAAAGAAAAAGAAAAAATGTGAAACAAATAAAAATAGAGTGTAAAATATTTACAATTCAAAATTAAGAAATATAATGAAATAAATAACTTAATCGAATAGAATGCATGAAAAGAAAACAGAAATACAAAAAATTATTTAATAAAAAAATGACCTAAACAAAGCCATGGAAATAACAAAATCTCAATAAAGAATATGTGAAGACAAATATTGCAACTTATCACATTCAAAATAGAAAGGAAAAAATGGATTATAGGGGATATATTGAATTGAAAGCTCCAACTATTTTCCCTATTAAATACTTCAACCACTTTGTTTCCTTTAAATTAAGATTGAGATAGATAAAAGTTTTTTCACCAATGTAATGGATGTTGAGATATTCGAGGTTCTTTTTATTGAAATCAAATTAGACTACTGCATCTAAAATAAAAATTTAGTCTATCCTGAAAATAAATTCCAAATTAAATACAGAGTTATGATATCAATATTAAGATCTTCATCAATTTAATTACATCAATTTATTCTCTTAAAATAATTCTTACTTCACAATCTTTAAAACTAATCCAACTAAATACATCATAACCAAATAAAAATTGAAAGGTAAGACTTAAAAAAAATATTAATGAATGTAATTATGAGCAAGATGATAAATAATTAAGATAGATGAAAAAGTAAAAAAACATCCCTGAAAACATCCTAGTGACATCCTGGTGATGTTTCATGTTCAACTTGATACACTTTTCTCAAGAAAGTCATTTGTTTTTGCAATAAGAAAATAAGGAATTGACGCAAGACCAATTTTCCTTATTATCGTTCAATTAAAATTCCAATGATCACGAGTTGAAATATCATTTCATCCTTCCCATTTGTAAATTGTGTGTCAATGACATTTAGTTCCTCATAAGAATATTCGATACAATTTTCTACACATGAGAAGCATCAAATATATCAATATATAAATAGTAACAACTATGGGAAATCAAGGTAAGATGATTTTTTCTACCAAATACCTATTCAAAAGAGATATCATTTCCTACATCATTATTAGTTTTTAATGCATCATTCAAAAGGTTTGATCTAGGAAATACACTAACATCATCAATATTATCAAAATCAATTTTACTTTCTCCTAAACAAGATAAAAAATGTATAATAGCATGCACATTTGTAATAAATTTTCATGCTAACTAAATAGTGTTTTCCCATGCTCTTTTAATACATTGGAATTCAAAAAATTATTTGTCAATTTTTTATTCACAAGTAGTTGAAGAGCCTAGAGGCATATTATCAAAATTTCAAGAAACATCTTGAATAGACAATCATCGAAGAAGTCCATGAGTGTAACTTCAGAACATTTTATCTTCACTTACTATGGTTAGAACAAAAGAAGATTATTCTAAATGAAAACGCTGATTATAGAATAATTATTTTCTCTCAAAATTTTACCAAGAAACTATCAATTCTAAAAAAAGGTGACATCTATTCTTGGTTCTTTAGGTAGAGATTTCTTCTCCTCCTATTTTCTCTTTGGTTTATAGATAAAGGTGAATGATGAGAGCTCATCATGACTACTGGTTGGAACTGAAATGTCCCATCATCAAAGTTTTGTAGGTAGAGATTTCTTCTCCTCCTATTTTCTCTCTAGTTTATAGATAAAGGTGAATGATGAGAGCTGATCATGACTACTAGTTGGAACTGAAATGTCCCATCATCAAAATGGATTAATTCCCAAAGCTAGTTCTTCCAGAGGGATTTAAACAATCAAGTAGCTCAAAATTTATGTGTAATAGATCTCTTGCTTATTAAAAAGAAATGCATGGAGAGAAATAAGATCAGAAATTTTTTGTGAATCACATTAAATATTATATTATCTCAACTATTTCTAATCAGTCTTGCTTAAAAAAATAGAATTAAAATGTAAAAAATGTTCAATATGTTAAATGAAAGAAAGCTTATCAATTAAAAAACATATATATATATAGAAATCTTCAGTCTTCTCCCTTTCAAAGATTTTGAATGTGTTATGAAGATTTAACACGGTAGTTCATACTGCATATTCAAAAAAAATATATTAAAACATAAACATGCTGAAATTATTAAAAAAAAGAGTAACTAATATACTCTTAAACCTATTTTACACTATACACGCTGAAAATGAATTACGTGTAATCATAATGTCAATGTAGTCATTGAAGTTGCTTTAAACCTCGAAACACATGTACATCAAAAATTAATATTAGAAGAAGGATTAAAATAATGAAAGGAAAATAAAGAATTAGGCTATTTACAGTTTCTTGCATTAGGTACCATATAACGACATTATTATTTACAAGAAACTTTGCTGGAAAGGATTCCTCCAACCTTATTCAATTATATCTTGAAAATTATTATGTAACAAGTTGAGTTGCTAAAATCAGGTTGAAGGGATATTAGAGATTGGGAAAAGGATTTTCTTAATAGTAATAACTAGAAGTGATCTCAAGCATTGGATTCTGTGTGGAATCATGAAAGTGAATTCTGAAACAAACAACAATATGATAAATAATAACTATTATTAGAAATTCTAATGGTGTTTCATCAAATTCAAGGGAATCGGTTGAATAAATAAATACACCCATTCCCACTACATTGTCAACATTGACATAACAACAAAGTTTGTTAGGAAGATGAAAGAATACAGTGAAATATATACTAGAAACTAAAAACAAAAATTGAAACAATAATAAAGAATAAAAAAATATCATATATAGAGCTGAATCAAACATATGAAAGAAAAGAATGTGAACATTTACAGGGAATCTTACATGGAAAGATTATTTTAAAAAATCTTTTATTCTTTCTTGATATATACAATCACTAGTGTGGAAAAGTGGGAAACAATTTATAGATGAGCCTAGATTATGCATAAAATTACTATGATCAGGTCTTAATGGAAAAATGTTGTGATTAACATCAAAGATCTTAGCAAGATTAGAAGAATTTGTCACAATGATAGGTTGCAACTAAAGTGTCTCATCTTCTTGACAAGTCTTTGAAAATAGAAATGTTAAACAAACAACTAATGGTGATTTACTAGAATCAAATATTTTATATGGACGGTCATCCTTTTTTTTTTTTGGCTCAAGCAAGAAACGAACCTTCTATTCAAATTAAGCAACAAGGAGGATACATAGTATACAAGATGTCAACTGTTTGACATACACCCTTAGTTTGAGAACTAAGCAACATGCTCAAGAATGTGGCTAAGGGCCCACAAAACATTAAAACCAACAAAGCCAAAGGGCGGCCTCAAAAGTGAAAACGAGACCCTTGAGTCAACCCGATGGTGGGAAACATGCACGACATAACGGAGCCGTTGATCTGCATCCACAAAATCCAATGGCTGAGAGGGATATCGGGTGGAATATAAGAACTAGGATTACCCATCCAATGAGGGCGGTAATCAAAATAGCTTGGAGACACATGTAACACGGTCAGTGGAATCGAAGGAATATTCGAAAATCCACTTATGGTATAGCCAAAGCCCGATAACCAGGGATACTGTAGAAAACACGTCGTGGTCCCACCAGCAAAACCGTCGCGATCTTCCAAGCACCACATGTAACTCCTTTTGTGGCATCGGAGACATTTCTGTAAAACCACTTCGAGTACAATTGGCCCTCCGATAACCCTAGTAACTACTGCAAAACCACCCGATTCTGAAGAGAAGCTTCGAACCACTTTTTGGTTTAATGTTTTTTCTCCTTTGCCCACCAGTCCCCTGCAAGATCCTAAACTTGGGCTACCTGTTAGAAGTACCCTTGACTTCCATCCACTTAGATATCTACCAGATGTTTCCCCTTGGAGTGATGATAAAGATCCTGTCTTCGCGTGCCAGAGTGCTGCAGTCCTTTCTCAGTTGTCCATTCTGAGCAAACTGCCACAAACAACACTTGTTTTCTCTTGCGCAAATCACCCCTTCACTGGCTAGCCTATCCGCCACTCTGTTGGCATCTCTGTGAATGTGAACAAAGCTCAGAGTTCTAAGAGTTCTGAGATGAGATTGAACTCGATGAAAAGCTTGCGAGAGATGCCAGTGGTTTGAAACTTTGTCTGGTGCTGTGCCGGTGCTTATCCTTTTGACCGAGTTAATCGTTAATTCCGAGTCTGCCTCTATGATAGTATTATGTAAATTGTAGTCTCTCAGGATTTATAGGCCTTGCTCCATGGCCATGAGTTCAGCCATATTGTTAGTAGCCCTCCCCAAATGACTGTGAAAAATGATTTTGATATTTCCCTCTGCATCTCTAATGACTCCCCCAAAACCCGCATCCCCTGGGTTCCCTTTTGAGGCTCCATCTATGTTGAGTTTCAGGAAGCCATGGGGAGGGGGTTGCCAGAAAGCCTTGCCATTTGATCTATGCCTTGCTTTCTTATGGGTGTCAGAAGGGCCTTGATACTTAAGTCCCAACTTTTCAAGGATGTGAGTGTCCCTTTGACTCGACGATTTCTCTAGAGGATGCTTCAGAAAGACATTAACTATTTCTTTGAGCTGTTTTAGGATCTGAGCCATGATGCCTTGAGCTGAACCAAATTTATTCTTGAAGATATTGTTTTTGCGTTCTTTCCACACATCCCATATCAAAAAACCTAGAATCAGTGTTCAGGCTACATTGACTGTCTCACAGTCTTTCTCCAATTCTTTAGAGTAGCAGTAATATCATCATCCTTCCTGACTGTCTGGTTGAAGATGGAGACTACCCAGTTCCATATAGAGGAGGTGAACACACAAAGGTTAAGAATGTGATCCATGGTCTCCTCTGGCAGGCCACATAAATGGCATTTTGAAGGACCTATAAAACCTTTTTTCCTAAGATTTTCCCAGGTCAGAATCTTTTTATGCTGAACTAGCCATATGAACATTTTGATCTTCATCAGTGAGGGTTGCTCCAAAGGTTTTGCCACGTCTTGTTAGGATTTGGATGATCAAATCCAGTGATTATTCTTTTGGCTTCTTTGAGGTTAAATTTGCCCTCATTGTTTCTACCCCACCTTAGTAGGTCATTCGAGTTAGAAGTTAAAATTTTCCTTTTTTCTAGGATCTCTTCCAGGACTTTAGCCTGGGCTTTCAAAGGGGTCTCTGCACTGTATTCTGGTACCCTCCAGATTCTCCATTTCCTTTCCTCTCTTGACTGATCCCAAAAGTCACATACCCTTTTTATACCTTTATTGAGGGTGTCATCTCTGATGATATCTAGGCCTTCCCTGCTGAGATTTTGTTCCCGCTGCCAGTTGTCCTCCCAGAACCAGGAAAGATTCCCATTTCTTATCTCCCAGAAACTATGATTTTGAACTAAGGCTCTGTTTTCCCAAGCCTTGTTCCAAATATGAGAACCCCTAATGTGCCCTGACATTCGAATGTGGTCCTGTTCCTGCCAATCCATTGCATAATTTTGTTTCCGTAGCTTGGTCCATCGGCTGTTGGTTTCCTTTAGCCATCTCCACCAAATTTTTTCTCCCAAGAATTTGCTCAGGGTGTCCGAGTCGTGGAGACCTAAACCACCATGGGTTTTGGGTTTGCAGAGCTTCTCCCATGCTACCAGGACCCATTTCTTTTTCTCTTCTCCTTTACCCCAAAGAAATTTTCTTTGAATATTCCTAATTTGCTGTGAAACTCCTTTTGGGGTAGGAAGGGCTGAAAACATATAAATTGGAATGGTTTGAAGAATAACCTTTGTTAGAATTAATCTTCCTGCTAAATTCAAAGATCTACTAGTCCAGTTATTGACTTTGTCCTTCAGTTTATTCGTAATTGACTCCCATACTTCCTTCTTCAGAGGTTTGTCAGTGAGAGGCATTCCCAGATATTTAGATGGAATATTCTCTCTTTGAAATCCCAGAATTCTGGAGAGATGTCTTTGGATGGAAATATCTGTATGGAAAAAGAAAACTTTTGATTTTGTGAGGCTTACCTCCATGTCGGCGGCCATGGCAAAGTCATGCAGGATTTGTTTGAAGGCTTTGGCTTCCTTAACTATGGGTGTGCCTCGCAGCATGGTATCATGCAGAAATTGTTGATGAGTCAAAGTGTCCTCATTCTGAGTGAGTTTTAGCCCCTTGATTCTTTCTTCTTCCTTGGCTGAGTTTATCATTCTGCCCAATCCTTCCATCATGAGAATGAAGAGGAATGGGGAAAGAGTATCACCCTGCCTAAGGGCCCTTGAAGGCCTGAAGGTTCTTGATGGAGAGCCATTGAGAAGGATAGAGCAACTTGCCATGGTAACCAGGGCCATAACCCACTTTATCCAGTTGTAGTCAAAGCCATAAGCTTTAAGAATTTCCTTTATGTAAGGCCATCTTAGCTTGTCATAAGCTTTTGCCATGTCCAACTGTATTATCATCCCTGCTTGCTTTTTGGTCTTGAGGGAGTGCACCACTTCGTGAGCTTGGATGATATTGTTGAGAATTTGTATGCCTTCCACATATCCGGTTTGCTCCTCTAACACAAGCGATGGAAGTAGAGGTTTGAGTCTGTTAGAAATAACTTTGGAAATGATTTTATACACCACATTGCATAAAGTTGTGGGTCTAAATCTTTCAGGTGTCATGGCTTTTTCCTGTTTAGGGATTAATGCTATGAAAGATTCATTAATCACTCTAAGAATTGTTTTAGATTTTCTCAAGTCCTCCACCACATCTAGAATGTCAAATTTGACAATTTCCCAGCATGTTTTGAAGAAGTCTACATTGAATCCATCCGGGCCTAGAGCTTTCCCATTGTGCATCTCTTTGATGACTTCATTGACCTCTTCTTCCGTTACTGGCCTGTTGAGATTATGGTTGTCTTCCCTGGTCACCAATTTTGGAATGTTCTTTGTGAAGCTTTTGATGAATTGAGATATGTCTGCAATTTTTTCCTCAGCAATGCTTTGGAAATGTTGCACCAGAACTGATTCCATTTCCTTGTGAGTATTTAACGCTTTCCCTTGCAGATCTAAGAGTTTAGTGATCCTGTTATGAGCCCTGTGTTTCATGGTGGATTTGTGAAAGAATCTAGTATTTCTCTCCCCTTCCTTTATCCATTTTATTCTAGATTTCTGTCTCCAAAAGATTTCTTCCTGTTGGCATCTGTAGTCCCATTCTTGCTGCAGATATCCGCCTGTCCCTTCCTTTCCTCTGTGAATCCTTCCTTGATGAGAATTTGATTAAATTCTTGTAATTTTCTTTCTACCTCTCTTTTGGCTTCAAAAATGTTGCCAAACTCATTTCTGTTCCATTCTTTGAGCCTTTGTTTGATATGTTTGAGTCTCTGATGCAGGAGGAACATTTTTGTGCCCTGGGTGGGCATGTCTTCCACCCACCAATTTCTAATATTAGAAATTAAGTTGGGGTGAGTGAGCCATGCATTTTCGAACTTGAAAGGTCTGTTTCTCAGGGTTCCAATAAAAGAAGCTTCCAACTGGACCAGCCAGTGGTCCGAGCCTCCAAAAGGAAGGATCCACGAAGTCATAGAGTGACCGGAAAGAAGGAGATCTTTCGAGATTATGAATTTGTCTAATGTTGAGGCAACTTGCACGGTTCCCCCTCTCCTGTTGTTCCAAGTGAAGGTGCCATTTGTTGTTTCCATACTCACTAGTCTCATGTTGTCTATGAAGTTCTAGAATGCCAATGAGTCATGTCCTAACATTCTGCTTCCCCCTTTTTTCTCAGAGAGGGATTTGATCATATTGAAGTCCCCTCCCATAATCCAAGGGATAATAGAGTGTCTCTCTCTTATCTCCTCCAGAGAGGTAAGTAGCTTTAGTTTTTCTTCTAGCATTTGAGGACCATATACGTTTGTGATCAAGTAGCACTCTTTGTCTCCCAAAGGTTTTATTACCATTGAAAGGTGATTTCTAGTAGCTTCTGCATCTATGATCTCAAATTTCTCCAGATTCCATAGGCTAAGAATTCCCCCCACTGTGTTGATTTCTTTGACTTCAAGGAACTCGTAATTGTAGAGCCATTTGCTGTGTAGTTCTTTGATCTTGTCTACTGAGCATTTTGTTTCTTGAATAAACACCATATCTGGTTTTTCTTCTTTTATTCTGTTACTGAGATTTCTTTGTTTTCTCTTGCTACCCAGCCTCCTAATGTTCCAAGATGTGAGCTTCATAATGATATATTTGTGAAAGAGTAGCTGGTAAGATCTTTCATCTTACCTGAATTAATCATGAGTTTCCCACATTCTGATAGGAGTTCATTCTGTCTCCTTCTTCCTCTTTTATTGCCTGGGATTTTGGTGGAGTATCCAGATGAAATCTCCATTTTTCTGACCCCTTTATTCTCCTGGCTGTCATGGTTCCTTTTGACTCCTGCACCCTTTGTTTGGGACCTTTAGAGGAATAGTTGTTGCACTCTATCAAACTCCTCTTATGGTAGAGAGTCTATCCCTTTGTTGGTTCCTTGTTCTAGAAAGTGTTCTAGTTCCAGGTTCTCCCTATCTAGAATCTCCTGTAGGTCTTGGTCCTCCATTCCTCCTTCACTTGGGGTCATCTCCTGGTCCCTTCCAAGTCCTGTGGTGCTTAGTGGATTCTCCTTTAGTTCATTATCTGGCCGTGTGATGTCCATGTTGTCCTCTTTTTCTTTTTCTGATGGAGTTTCCTCCAGATCCTTACTCTGTCCATTTTCTTCCCCTTCTTCTTCTAAAATCTCAAAACTATTGTGACTTGGTATCTTGTTCTCACTAGGTTTCTTTTGGTGCTTTTTTCCCCTCCTTCCTCTTGCCTGCCACTTTGGTGTATCCTTCAGGATCTCTTCCGATGCTTCCTTTCAGTTTGTCCTCTCTTTTGTTGAGTGGGCATTCTCTAAAGAGGTGCCCATGTTCATGACATTTGCGGCATCTGAAAGGGATGTGTTCATAGTCAATCGCCTGAACCCATTCCTCATCATACACTTCCAGGATGACTTCATCTGAGAGTGCCTCGATAAGTCCATTTCTACACAGATGCGGGCAAAGGAGGTATATTTGCCTCACAGAGTCACCTCTGATATCTTTATAAAATGTCCTAATTTATTACCTATAGCTTTTAAGGATTCCAGAAGCCAGTAATATAAAGGTAAGGAATATAATCTAATCCATACCAGGACCGATGTGAACATTTCTCACTCCGGCACAAAGTTCATCGTCCAAGGTCACATGTAGAGACTTGCGGCAGCATAGAAGTATGGTCCTCCTTCAAAAATTTTGTCTTTGTCCTCCAGGTTCATGAATACCACTGTAAAAAAACCCTTACACCCAAGATGTATGTTTAGTTCTCCTTTTGGTTTCCAGGTGTTTTTTATCCATGTGTATAGTGCTTTCTCTGTGGGCCAAATACCCATAAACTTGCATATGACCGCATAGGTTTCCATGTGATCTCTGTGCTCCTACAGAGCCAGATCATTTAGGACCACCGTGGTTTAACATTGGACTTGGGTTTACAGGGTCCCGTTGTAGCTCTACCCTCTATCCTCTGACCACTGTCACCCACTTTCGTATCCTCCCGAACCTCCTCGTGGGTCCCTTCCTTTTCATGGGGTTTGTTGCCTTCCGTCTTCTGGGTTCCAGTAGTTTTTGTCTCATTCTCTAAAGGATTCTGGAGCTTGTTCCTACTCGCCCCTTTACCTCTGTTTGAAACTGCGTTACTGTAGGAGGGAGTGGAGCTCCCTCCTCCTTGCCCCTCCATAGTTACCAACTTGCTTCTGTCGCCCCTGTTTCAAACCCTAGTTTTTCCTCCATCTCCTTCCCCCGCCTCTGTGGGTTATGAATGTGCCCAACACCATGGATGGTCATTCTTCAATACATAACATAAATTGCTATTAGTAGAATGACAACTATTAACATTATTTGATTGGTTAAAAATTTAAATTTCGCCAAGTTGGTTATTTAAATCACAAAACTCTTCACTAATTGGAAAATAAAATGAATCATTAGAAAATTCTTTGGAAAATGTATTTCTTACAAAATTTCCCTCTTCCCATCTAGAAGGTTGAGAAAATTTAAATTGACAAGAAGAAAATATTTCATTAATGTAATATTGCACTTTATTAAATTTCAATTGAAAATAATACAAATCTATAAGTTCTAAAAATATTTTCCTCGGAATTATAATCCTTAAATAAATCAAGATATAATGAATAATGTGTGCAAGATGAAATAAAATGAAATGCATCACGTGAATTGTTAACCTTGAAGTCGACTTAAACTTTTCTTCTCTAATACTTAATTGATCAACATCCATTATATGCTCTTCTAGTAAGTTTGAACATGAAACCTTATTTAAAACATTATCATGTTCATAATCAAAAGATGAAGGAAAAAGCATATCATTATATTTGTTAAGGTGACGAGATTCAAGAGAATTTTCTGCTGGAATATAATTAATGATAGAACATTGTGGAAATTGATCTGGAATTTGATCAGTTGAACTATGAAATGGTTGTTCTTTATTATGAACATGAATTTCTGAATCAAATTCTTCCATGTCTTAGTAAAATGTTAAAACTTCTGGAATTAGACAACTTTCTTCATTAATATTAAAAAAAAATTGATTACTTGAAATCTCGTTGCCTATACAATATTTTTCATTTATAATTTCCATATTTTTAGAATATAAACCATTATATGGATGAAAATCAATATATGATTTAAATTTATTATAAATTATTTGCTCATGATTATCGGGGAGAGAAATAAGATGTTCAAAACATTTACTAATAGAAGGCACACCGTCGTAAGGAAATCCATAACAAAGATGAATTAATCTTGTTGAAAAAAATTCTAAGCATTCATCAAGTTTTATCCTAATATTATTATTTTCTTCACGTAATCTATCGTAATCAAATAATAATAAACAAACAAAAACTTATCTATAAACTGGTCCAAACAATGAATAGAAGTGGTCAACAATGTTTCACACCATTTTTCCGCGTGGCCTTGGAAAGTAAGCGTGAAAATTTTGCATATGACACCATGATGAAGCATGTTATGAGAAACACAATTTGAATAAATCGATTAATATGCTCATATGTAGTAATTTTACCCTCACCATCAAATTTATTTTTTGACAAAAGCTTTACTATCTTTAATGGAGTGTTGCAAGATACTCATCCATATATGCAACTATAAATAGGGATTTGGGAAAGAGACATTAAAAAAATAACTTATTGTGCAAAGCTCCACAAGTTAGCTTGTCATCTTGTCCTCCTTCTAGTGCCCAATAGTTGAAAAACAGAAGAATTTCTCCTGCACCGACTGAGTATCAGGGTCCCAATTAGACCCCTATTCGTTTGGTGTGGCTATATACTCTCTAGAACAAAGGCACAGTTTCCTATACTAATATAACCTAAAAATATACATGTAAAAACTGATCCAAAAAAGGAAAATATATTACCTAACACTAATATAATATAATCATCCTAAATATTTACAAGTAACTATAAACAAATATACAAACTACTATGTATGAGTGGATCTAGCTTGAGCAATCTAAACAACAAGGGATGAGGGGATCACCCAAACACAGTACTTTGAGAAAACACTATGGATGTTTAAATTGGTGATAACCTTGACTAGAATGTGGGTCCACTCAACCACTTAAATTGATTTTTGGGCTTTGTGTTAAAGAGTTTATGAAGAGTTGGGGTTTATTTTTATGCTTTTATAATTTTGTTTGCAATTTACTAAGTCTAAATGGAAGAAAATAAATCTATCTGATAATGAGAGAAATCTGTTTAAACTATATTTTTGAACAACATAAATGAATACCGATTCATTAAAAATAAATTGAGAATAAATATAAGTAAATTAAAAATAATTTGACAAAACATTATACTTCATCATTTGAAAGAAAAATAGAAATAAATTCTAACATTCAACATAAATTGATATGGATGGAAGCAAAAAGATAAATACCAACAATGTCTATAAAAAAATTAATAGATCATGTAGCATTTAAATCACAATACCCAGAAACACATCAATGCTTGAATTGGTCTTCAAAAAATTGACCATAAAATGCTAATTACAAAATTAGAGTCTTAAAGTGTAAGAATTTCTAACCCCGTTCTCTTCTACAGACTCCTTACTTATAATCACACATTTCAATTTAAAAATATAAGTTTGTTTCATGACAACTTCAGGAAGATTAGTTTTCTGATTCCTTGGGATTTGGATAATCCCTTTTTCCCATTTGCAATTTCACTACATACATTTTTAAGCTCTAAGTGGTAACAACCTTCAACAAACTCTGCAAAAATATTCACAAAACTATCATTAAAAATATATTAAACTTAAAGCAAAGCCTTAAACTAAAATAATCAAAACTAATCATTCAAAGAAAACTTGATTCCTCTAAATCAAAAAAAAATCCAAAATCTGAGCCAAATTGTTCTCTTGTATTACAATTCTAATAGATGGATAACATACTGATGATATAAAAGTAAAAAAATGTTTTGGCATCAACGTTCATTTCCAAAATTAACTTAGAAAAACTCGATTTGATCAAATGATGTATTCATTTTTATATTGCATTTTTGGGATGTTTAGATTTTATATTTGTTGAAATAAATATTTTGAGATTTTTTTCCTCAATTTCCTCTTTCCATCAAGCTATCCTGCGCTTAATTTGGATTTGTAGAGCTCAAGGTATGGCTCCGAGAGGTTGATGGTTAGTAGCCCTTGATTACATTCATGGATAAATTTCATCCATTGATTTAAACGCTGAAAGGATTATCCCACAGGCATGGGGTGGAAGAAAAATAAAATGTATATAGAATTTTGTGAGTTTATTTTAATATGTAAAGGTAAAAAGATGTAATGGATGGACCCAAAATATATTTTTTAAGATAGCATTAAATACATTAAATTTTAAAAACAATAAATGTCAACATAGACATTAATCATTAATATAGCAAGTTGGAGGTCGAGGGAACAAAAATGAAACTTAAATAAATAATACCTCTGACTGGTTACGTGGAAAAAAAATCATACCTCCGATCGGTCAGGTGGAAAAAAATCATACCTTCGACCGGTCAGGTGGAAAAAAACTATCATCCTGACCTACGACCATTTTGGATTAGAATAATTAAAAAATAAAATAATAATAAATAAAAAATTGAATAATAATAAAATAAAATAAATAGATTAAAAATATATGAAAATATAATAAAAATAAATCTGGAATGGCCCATGAGGCATAGAAGATATGGTGATGGGGTGTAGTATTAAGTCACTCTGTGATGTGAAGGTCACCGGTTCGAAACTCTGTGGGAAACAATCCAATCATGTTGAGGGCTAGTATGGCCCAGGTCAGGTGTGATCCTCAGGTGATTTTGATGGCTTAGATGCCCCTAGGTCATAGTTTCTCAAGCCAAAGTTTAAGCCTATATTCATCTTTGGAGGACAAAGATAACTTGACAAACAAAAAAATAAAAATAAATATGGAATGAAATATATATGTAAAACAATGAGATTTTCCATATGACATGCCTGACAAGTCATATATCAGATGACATGGCATTTCATCATGCCATGTAGGATGCCATGTTTCATGCCACTCCATTTGAACAGTAAAACAAATATAGAACTTAAAACAATAATAACTTTTTATCCGGGAGTCAAAAATCGACAAATTTTATGTCGTTGGAAATGTCTCGACGAGGAGGAGATGATGGAAATATAAAAAATGACAAAATAAGAAAACGAAAAATAACTAAAAATAGGAATCCAAATGCAAAGCAAGGCAAGGCAGTATTTCAAAATTTTTATATGAGGGACCCTTCATTTTTTAGAAAAATAAATGGGGGTTGTTGGGGAAACAACACGACAATATAATTTTTTCTTGATCCAACTCATGGATCAAAATTTTTGGTCATTTGAAGTTAACCTCTTAAACCCCTTTCCACATCAGCAAGTCACCTACCACGTGGTACCCTCATGGCACTACCACCTCTCACAAGGTCCAACATGGCAATCACCACATCATAACAATAGAGCACGATCATGCCAAACCCAACTACTAAGAGAATTCCACTCCTAGGATTCCACAACATGAAAAAACTTTCACATTAAGTGATGGGAATGATTCTCCATCTCGTGGATTTTTTTTTCTCCGTGGCATTCTTCAATCACACCTTACCTATGAAATGCATTACTAAACCTTTTTAGGGATCTGAGCTCTGTGGTGATGTGGCTCCGGGACACTTCAACTCCCCATGAACACCACATGGCACCACCACACCAGGTGGCACCACTAACCACCTCCATGTGTCACTTAGGTGCCACGTTAGCGTTGGCCTCAATGTGATCCGCATTTTCCGACCTGATAGCATCACGATGATGTCATCTTTCCATGTGGCATCCCCTTATGATGGAATGTGTCACCTGCAAATCAACCACTTAGCCATCCAAAAAGGCCAATCCCACATGTCGTGTGCCACATCATCAATGTGTCACGTCATTACCTTTGCGACATTGTGTGTTTTCTCGAAAACTATGTGGACTCCACATATTCTTACCTACCTACGTGACACCCTGCCACCTTAGCCCAGGAAAGGGTCTTGAACCATCATGTAAATCAATAATTTAACATTGTAAATTTAAGACTCAACTAGAAACCCTTCCACGTTAATCCACTCATCTCCATCAATTCCCTAGGACATGATTTTTCTTGTTCCCTAGAACAGACTTAATTCCTTTTCCCAATGTTAATACTTTTCCATCTTGCAAATGCATACCTCAGCTTCTGGGACATATACATTTCATTCATTAATAGGAACAATTTCTCAATGCACCCCTTGCCTCCTGTCAATATTGTCATTGCTCATACTTGGATGAAGTCATTGGCACACTTCAATGGCATGAAAGAGAATTCAATGTCAAGTGATAAGAATTATCTCGTCTTGTGCCTTTTATAGATCATGCCTCACATCAAAAATATTTCCTGGAAATCCAGACGAAGCGCAACGTAAATATTCCATGATAGGGAACAAGGATTTTCTTATCTTGTGCTCCCATTAACTCTGCCCCTTGAAAAATCCTAAGATTCCTTTACAAATCAAGCTTATTTGGCCCAAACAAAATCCTTTTACCCTGCAATGCATGGGTTTAGGGACTTTCCTAATCTTGCTTGAAGCCTAGTGTTCCTCTAAGCATTGTTACTTACAATAATGAGTCCATCATCTCCACTCTAACATCCAAACCTCATCCATGGACATTATACAATCCAATACAACTGTGAAGGTGCCTTTTAACAGGCATTGGACAAGTCAAGTAGTGGATAACAGTGCTCTACATATTAAGCTCAATAACACCATACCACACCCTAAAATGGGTGCAACACAATACCATTAGACAATGATAAATCATGCAATGCAACATAAAAAACAATCAATTATCTTAACCAGTAAATAATCTTAACCATGCCAAGAATGAAATCCACAAATTATAAATTATATTTATAACCATAAAAGTATCAACAAACCCAAGGGTCTCTAATCCCTTCAAACCACAATAAAAACCACATATACATCTCATTAAGATAACTAGGAATAACACAAATCCTACATAGACAATGTTGATACAACGATTGTTATAGCCCATAATAGCAACGTTCAACATTCATAATGCAACATATAGACAAGTGAGTACATTTATCTATATAGCTTAAAGACTAGAAACTGAGGGGGGACTTAAACTCTCCACCTAACCAGCTAACTACACTATTATCTTTCTTGCAACTAACTACCTTGAAGCCAGATTCATAGTATGAGGAGTAAGTGCTCAAGGAAATTCACACCAATGAAAATCACTTTGATCACATAGAAATCTAGAGACCACCATGTCTCCACCTACTTAGTAAAATATCATATTCCACAGTTTCTTCACTTGTTCAACCAAGAATCCAAAGCACAATAAATCTCCTTCTACTAACCCTATGGATATAGAAAACACACAGAGTTTACCATCTGCTAACCAAGAGTCCAATATGTATTGTCTTCCACATACTCCACCTCGCAGGACTCAAGAATGCATATTGTATCCACCTGCTTCTTCTCTTCTTGTCTCTTCAACCATGGTGCTCCATGTCTGCTATGTAGGGATCCATAACACACAATAGTTCCACCTACTTGACTTAGTGAGAATCCATACTATATTGTGTCTCCATTTTCTTTTCTCCTACCTTTTTGTCAAGCCACATACCCCTATGTGCTTTTTCTCCTGCCTTTTTTTCAAGCCACATACCCCTATGTTCTTTTTCTCCTGCACTAATGCTTGTGCACAACATTATTCTTCTTCTCACAAGTTCACTTGTAATTCTCATATGCCTAACCATAAATAGGTGCATCCACAACACACAAGCCCATGACTATGAACAATTTCCAATAAAAACCATGCATTTTCATAGTGTCTCTCCACTCTAAGTTCTCTCTCCTCCTCTATGTGAATGCTTACCTCCTATACTTTCCCATTAAATCCCCTTTTTCCAATGACCCCTTGTTGCCTCTTTTGTGTTGACCACACAATGCAACCCATAAGGAAAACATAGGTGGTATGGGCTTGTCGTCCATTTAGGAAGACCATAATTCACCTCCCTACCTGCCATGTAGGCCATCAAACCCAGTCGAAAAAACTAATGGTCATTAAATGAAAAATCCATGTTAACCAATTACCAAGCAACTCATCCCCAAACTTTGAATCCATGTCCACTCTTCTCAACCCAGTCATTATGTTTAAATTTCCACAATAGTTACATGAATTATAATTTATAGTGATAATTACAAGAGGAATAGAAAAAGGGATGTCACAGACCCCACTCCCTTAGAAGAACACCACCCTCAGTGTTCTATACCCGAACATAAAATTCACCAATGTTCTATTCTTGAACACAAAATTCAACAATGTTCTATTTCTAAACACAAAATTCAACAATGTTCTATTCCTAAACACAAAATTCCACAACTCTCTAAATTCGAGCACAAAATTCAACATTATTTTATTCTCAAACACAAATTCAATAGTGCTTTATACTCGAGGAAAAAATTCTATAATGCTTGATACCAAACACAACACTCAACATGAGATTTATATATACACAACCATTTTATGTTCATTTACATAATGAGCATAAATGGGTAAGATACCCTCATTTAATCAACCATTTACCAAGTTACTTGCATCATGTAGTTTGTTCTCGCAGTCATAGTCAATGCAACGAGAAAATATTGAACCTAGAACAATGCAAAATTTAAGTGTCTTTCAATTAAATACTTTCCTTACATGGATTACATTTTCCATGACTAGGGGACTTGATTATGATATAACTTGACATTGTCAAGGGTCATCAGCCTTGAGTTAGTGTCACTTTTAGATTATATTTGATTTGACTACAACAATAAAGTTCACGCCATTGTAGTGATGGTGAAAAACCCTCTTACTTCTGCGTAAATAGGGTCATTTGAAATCAAGCAATGGTCCACACTTGAATTAGCCTCTATTCTACAAGGTTGCACAGTCACCAGTGGTAACACTCAGTTTAATGCTAAAAGACTCCTCATGTTTTGATAGGATGACACTGGTCATCTACCCTGAGAGACTTATAGCACATAGGTGAAAGTTGATAATAGCTTGAGTGATCACATGATTTAATGGGAACAACCACATACAAGCCTATAATTGCGCACTATAGCCACCACACTAACAAATTTGGGCAAAAATTATGATGGCAGAATTTGACAGAACAAATAAAATCGAAAAAAGTGATGGAAGTTAAATGTATTTTTTGTTATCTAAAGTGAAATATCACCTCTCTGTAACCCTAATGGTCACGCGGCCATTGGCGCAGAAAAGATAGGTTGGCGCAGAGAAAAAGTAGCAAGAGAGGGGAGAGATCCCCTCCTATCGGATGCAGCAGCAGGAGAAGGACAGAACAACTACAACCAGGTGGAAGAAACAAGAAAACCAGAACTTGTCCTGGGAGCACGATGGCAGGCCGGCAGCAGAGGAAGGTGTTTACCATGTGCTGCGGAGAAACCAAGATTTATAATCCCAATGAATAAACTGGAGTGCTACAGAAGCTACATGAAAGACCATGCACTCATATGCAAATTCATCAGAGTTTGGCTGGAAGAAAAGGACCTCACCAGATGGATCTAGCAAAAGTGGGAGCCCCGAGGCCACATTGAATTGAAGTTGGGAGCACGAGGATATTTTATGGTAATTTTCTCAAACCTGCAAGATAAAGAAAAAGTGTTTGAAAATGGTCCATATTTCCATTATAATGCGGGATTGTTTATGAGATATTAGGAAGAATGTTATAACCTAGATAAGGAAAAATTCTTAGCAACACTAGTATGGGTAAGACTTTTTGGATTCCCAATGGACTTCTGGGATCCAGAAATCCTAGAAGGAATAGGAAACTCTATAGGAAGCTTCATTAAAATAGCAAAAACTACAAAAAAGGGAAGATACACCTCATACGCAAGAATCTGTGTCTACATGAACATAGCTGACCCGATCCCAGACACAATTGAGTTAGAATATCATGAGGAAGTATGGAAACAAACCGTAGATTATGAGCACATTTTGTTCAGATGTAGAAGATCCATGAGTATGGCCACCTATTCAAGGAATGCCCACTCAACATTGAAGAAGAGGAGAGAAGAAACAAACAAAAAGAGGAAAAATCAAGAAGACAATGAAGGGTTTCAGGAGGTAAAAAATAAAAGAAGACAAACAAAGGAAAACCCCAAAGAAACAATTAAAGAACAACAAAACAAAACAAGTTATAAAAATAGCTTTGAAATCCTTCAAGAAGAAGAGGGAGAAAGTGAGACTCAAACAATGGATTACTAGGGAGAAAAAGAAAAAGAACACAACACAAGCCAAGGTACATCACACATAAAGCGTAAAGCTCAAGGATAACGATCAGGCAAGGATGAAAAGGAAACAGAGGAGAAATTGGAAAATGCAGTAATGGAAATTGATACAAATAGAGGAGAAGAATTAAGCTTTGAAGAAGAAGTATTACGGAAACTCTTAGAGGAATGGAAACACCTAGATGAAAGATTCATCCCAGAAGAGTATAAAAAACTATAGCAAGAGACCTTCCAACAATACCAAGAAAAACAAGGCAAAGGAAAGTTGGGAATGGTAGAACAATTAGGCCTCCAACAGGACAGTTCTCAAGACCTCCAAAGAAAAACAAAAGGAGGGAAAAAAAGAGGTAGAAGGAATATACAGGAATCGATACAACTCATGGACGAAATGCTAGTGAATACTAGACGAGTAGTTCTGCTCTCGGCGGTATTTCACCAAACCAACCCAACCACCTCATGATAGTCACATCCTGGAATATAAGGGGCCTAAACAATAAAGGTAAATAGAGACACTTAGCGGAAAGGCTAAGAAGAGAAAAACCCCAAATAATGCTGCTATAGGAAACAAAAATCCCAAGGAGGAAAATGGAGGAGATACTAAATAAAATCAAACCAAAATATGAATTCATGACCATAGATGCAAATGGAAGTGCAGGAGGTATTGCGATCTTATGGAACCCAGCAGAAATCACAACTGAATATTGGATAGGAATGAAAAGGATCCTCACGAGGAAGTTTTGATTAATAGGAAACAGTGACTGGTTTCTAGTCTCGGCAATTTATGGACCACCTATTCCATCGGAAAAAGAAAGATTCCTCCGTCATCTCGAATAGTTAGGTAACCTGCATAAAGAAAAACTATGGTTGATAGCAGGGGATTTCAACATGACAATAGAAAAAAATGAAAAGAAAGATGGATTGCAAAGAGAAGAATAAAAAATGGAGAAATTCAGGGACCTACAGGCGGAACTAAAAATGATAGACATTCCAACTATAAATGGGAAATACATCTGGAATAACTGGCGAGGAGGGAGCAATCAAATAGCTTCTAAGCTAGACAGATTTCTTGCAACAGAACACCTCTTAGGAAAAAATAAATTCTACGAAGCTACAATTCTTCTGTGTTTCGAGTTAGACCACTAGCCCATTAAACTAGAGATTGCGATGAACCAGCAGAACTAGAATAGACCATTCACATTTGAGGCATTCTGGCTGAGAGACCCTGAATTTATAGAAAAAATAAAGACCTGGTGGAAGGAAAATGAGAACCAGAGGGAAGGAAGAAACAAAATGCAAGCTCTCCAAACTAAGATTAAAAGATCTAAAAGGCAAGATTAAACAGTGGAATAGAGAAGAATTTGGAAATATTCATAAGGATAAGGAACAATTGCAGGTTTCAATGGAGAAAATACAACAGAAAATCATAGACGAAGGAAGAAGTGAAGAATTAGTTGAAGAAGAAGGACAGGTGCTAAACAAACTAGAGGAAAGAAGAAAACAAGAGGATATCTTATGGAAACAAAAATCCAGAATCCAATGGTTAAAGGAAGGAGAGAGAAATATGAAATTCTTCCATAAGGCAATGATACAACACCGACAACAAAATAGAATATTCTCCCTAAAAGATAAGCAAGGAAACAGGTTAACCCATAAAGCAGAATTGGAAAATCTGTTAGTGAAACACTTCAAAGAAATCCTGACAGAACCCAACATCAACAGGGAGGCAGACATTAAAAAAATCAGTCAAAACATCCCCAAAATTGTAAATAGAGATCAGAATTTGGCCCTCCTAAGAGTCATAAAGGAAGCTGAGGTGGAAGAGGTAATAAAGGGAATGGAAAAGAACAAAGCACTGGGGCGGACGGATTTACCTCAGAATTCTTTCAAGCCACGTGGAGCTTCTTGAGCCAGGATATAGTAAATGCAGTAGAAGAGTCCGCTGCACTAAAAGAATGCACTTGGCTTTAAACGCTACTTTCCTAGCCCTTATACCAAAGGCAGAAAAAATAGAAGAGCCTCAAGGGTTTCGCCTGATAGTGCTTTGCAATGTGATATATAAAATTCTAGCTACAATCATGGTAAACCACCTCAAACCAATACTATCAGAATTGATCTCACTGGAATAGACGGGATTCATAAAAGGTAGATAAATAGTAGATGGTATTATAGTAGCACAAGAAGCAATTCATTCATTGAAGAATTCAAAAACTAAAGGAATGATGATAAAAATTGACCTCGCAAAAGCCTTTGATAGATTAAGCTAGAGATACATGCAATGTATACTCAAGGCTTACGGTTTTGACGACAGATGGATTAACTGGGTAATGTTAATGATCACTACGCCAGTAATGTCAATTCTTGTAAATGGATCTCCAACAGAA